>CM066044.1:87651088-88251088 GCA_033557465.1 Ichthyophis bannanicus | reverse complement strand
GCTTTTGATCTCCCTGCCTGTCAGAATCTGAGCTAAACCCAGCAGATTTCTGTGTTTTAAAGGCACAGGGCAGATCTTCCGTGTCACAATAGACACAAATGCCCCACTTGATCCACACCAATAAGGATTCTGAGCTTAACAGGGAGTGAACCTCCTAACATCCCTGTTCGACAAAATCATTCAAGGAATTGAAAACACAAAACAAGCCTACATACTGATATTCCTAGACATAGGGGCTTGTTTACAAAGCCGCGGTAGTGGTTCGCGATCGCAGCCGCGGCCCCATTGAAATCAATGGGGCTGCGGCTCCGATTATGATCGCAAACCGCTACCACGGCTTTGTAAACAAGCCCCATAATGTCAGCTTTTGACTCCATAAGTCATGAAATTCTGATCAACTGCCTAAAACATTTTAGAATAGGAGGCACTATAATTCAATGGTTTGAGTCTTAACTCTCAAACCGCATACTACAGGTCAAATTCAATAATACCCTCTCCAAACAATTCAACCAGACCCACAGGGTTCAGCATTATCTGCCTTACTTTTCAAAACCTATCTCCAGCCAATCTATGACATAATCAGAGCGCATAACGTGGATTACTGAATATATGCTGATGACATCATGCTTTCACAACAGCCAAAACATTAAACCCAACCTATGAGAAAATACTGGCTCAATTCAGTTAACCTACAGTAACAATAACTCTAAAAAAGACCAAAGTCCTGAATATCACCAGGAGGAAAACATTCTCGCCACCTCAGCAACTGCAAGTCAACAATGCCTCTCTAGAAGTCAAAAAGGAAATAAAATACCTGAGTGTACTATTAGCCCACAACCTTAACATGACAACATGAACGATCTACAACAAAACCAGAATGATACAAAATCTAAGACCCCTTCTATCAACAGATGACTTCCTCACAATAGCTCAAGCGCAGCTCTGCCCACACTTTGATCTTAGTGACATTATCCTCCAAGGCCTCCCCAAACAAACTTTGAAAACCCTACAAATGGTACAGAACATGGTAGCGCGCACCGTAATGAAAGTAGCCAGACCAGAACACATAATCCCCATCCTGTACCACCTACAGTGGTTGCCAGTGATACAGAGAATCAAATACAAGGCTCTAATGACCACATTCAACATAGTAAACAATATTGCACCAACTTACCTTAATTCACTAATGCAGATGTAACCAGTAACAAGACGAAGAAGGGAAAGTATGTAGAGCCTACTAACTATCCCTAAGGTTTTCAGAAACGCAAACCAATCAACGACTAATAGGGCATTCATGTTCTACTCCCCAGCCCTATGGAATGCAGTACCCAACAACCTGCAAGAAAGAAAAGATCTGACTATGTTCAGAAAGCAACTTAAGACCTTCCTATTTGCAGAATACTACCAATCCAGAATGGAAAAGCTAAACCTCAAATAAATAAGAAAACCATCACTCATAACTCAGGCTCATCTCATCACACAGCTATACCATCTGGATGTAAAATTAACTATAACATAGCTCATAGCATCTTGATATAAATAATTAACTGTAAATAGTTAGCCTAATATCATTGCATCCTAAAGTAAAATACTGTTATAATGATGTTTATTGTTCTTGTTCAGTATGTTCCTTGTTAACTGCCTAGAACAGCGTGAGTCATTATGTTCTCTGTAAATCGCCTTGATTACATGGCTAAAGCAGTATATAAAACAAACAAATAAATAAATATCCTAAAGAACACTGGCCTTGGTACAGATCCCTGGGACACACCACTCTTTACCTTTTCCAATTGAGAGATTGGACCATTTAGTCCTACTCTCTATTCTTCTTGCTGGTCTCCCTCAGTCTCATCTCTTCCCCCTTCAGTCTATTCAGCACTCCGCTGCCCGTTTGATTTTCCGTCAGTCTCGTTTTGCCCACATCACTCCTCTCCTCAGATCTCTTCACTGGCTCCCTATCCGTTTCCGTATTCACTTTAAGCTTCTCCTGCTGACCTATAAGTGCGTTCACTCTGTGGCTCCTCAGTACCTTTCTTCTCTCATTTCTCCCTATCTCCCCCCTCGTGTACTCCGTTCTTCTTCCCAGTTGCTTCTTGCTATGCCCTTCTCCTCTATTGCCAACTCCAGATTCCGCTCATTTCACCTTGCTGCTCCTTACGCTTGGAATAAACTTCCTTTGTCTTTATGCCAGGCATCTTCTTTGTCCCTCTTCAAACTTAAGTTAAAAGCTCATCTTTTCGCCTGTGCCTTTGGCTCTTGATTTTGCTGTTCTTCTTCTTCTTCTCCTTTTCTTGCTTTGTCTTTTTTTAGATTGTAAGCTCTTTTGAGCAGGGACTGTCTCTTGTATGTTTTCATTGTATAGCGCTGCGTGAGCCTGGTAGCGCTTTATAAATGCTTAGTAGTAGTAGTATCTATCTTTTAACCACTTTCCAGTCCAGAATAGGGCATTACCACCTATCCTATGGCTTTTTCATTTCCTCAGGAAAACAATGTACAGTGCTAACATGTCTCTTTGCAGTTCGAGTTGTTGTTCAGTAAAGAGATTTCTACATAAAAGTCCCTCATGAGACACTCCTGAAGAAATTATTCATTTATTTGTACATTCTTTTATACCGCCTCTTCCAGAGATCAGATGCGGTTTACATATAACAGAACAGAATAATAAAGAACTTATTATTATTTTTACAATGAACGTTTTAGGACAATTTAGTTAAATATATAATAAACTTTTAAACTTTTAAAACTATTAAACAACTGAACTATTTACAGAAGGTAAAGTATATGGTTCCATTTGCTGAATGACTGGATGGTACAAAGATGTGGAGGAATTGTGCATGTGTGTGATTGTGTGTGTAATGTGTCTATGTTATGTCTAAGTAGGGTCAGTGTATGTCAAAGGCTTTCTGAAAATCCAGATTGACAGTGTCAACTGACTCAACTTTATCCACATATTCATTAACCTTTTCATTTCTTATTTGTTGTTGTTTGTCTCATTTAAGTTACAATATATAAAACAAACAGAAAATGAAAAAGTGTCTACATAGACTTCTGGTGAATGTCTCTTTAATATGATGTTGTCTCTCTTCTCCTCTTGTTATAGTTAAGTGCCGTTGAGTTGGTGTCAACTCATGGCAACCCTCTGGATAGCTGTCCTAAACTGTGTTCAGCCTTCAGTCAGGCAGCTAATTGTTTTTATAGAGTGGCATGCATAGCTGCTGTTATTGTATTGATACATCTCATTACTGGCCTTCCTCTTTTGCGTTGTCCTTTAACCCTGCTAAGCATGATGACTCTCTAATGATCTCTCTTTTTGTATGATGTGTCCAAAGTATGAAAGTCGCAGTCTTGTCATCTGAGCTTCTAAAGAAAACTTTGGTTTGATCTCCTCTAGTACTGACTGGTTTGTTCTATAATACATATATTTAAATTATTATCTCATGTGGTTTTGATATAGACCCTGCACCCTTTTGGTAGGGATGTTTATTAATTTGAATGGGAAATATAAATATGATTTAATTTCTTTACATGAAATGACAGGAATTATGTTTTATTTTCAGTGTCCTTAATAGCTGCCATGGGCTGGCCTCAAATTTGCGACCCATATGTTGGAGGGTGCAGATCTCCAAAGAGGAGCTGTTCTGTCTCCTGTGGGTCTGGCTGTGGCCAACCTATTCTTAGCTGTGTCTTTTATTTATGGTAAACTTAGTTTGTTTTCTGGTTGGACCAAAGTTTCCCTGTCTGGTTTTGAGCTCCATGGAAACCCTTCATGGATTTTTGTGCCTTGTAAATCTATTGACTCTTGTTCTAGAGACTTACTCCAAAAACATTTCTTGTGTCATGTTGCTAGGAAAGTATCATAGAACTTTTGGTTAAAAAAATGTTTTTCCTTGCTAATTCTTGAACACACAGTTTTGAATCCTTGTGTGAAATTCCTAGTTACTATTGTTCTATCAGAGACATTTACCAAGCCTAGATGTTAAGTTAGTGATCCATTAGAGAAATTCTCTAAAACTATGTCTAAGGAAGTAATAGTTGCAATTAGTAGAGCTATACATTGAAATGACATGGGAAATTTAAAAAAAAATCAATTGTTTGGGGTTTTTAGTTTTGTTAACAACTGTCAGGGACTGGCCTCAAACCAATAACCCTTGGATTGGAGAATACCTGTCTTCCAAGAGATGCTATTCTACCTCCTAGGGATTGGCACTAGCCAACTGTATCTTGAATTTCTGGTAATCTATATCTTGTATTCAGGAGTCGCTCCCCAGTACCAGGCCACTCAGGGCCGCAGCAGAGGACTTTAAATTTAAAGCACCATCGAGCGTGCCCATGCCTGAGGACCTCGCCAGAGGGTCCTTTGGTGAAGCCCTTAGGCAGGGACTGAAGGGGACCCAGCAAACTGCAAGATCAACCAGAAAACTCCACACAGGCAGAAGCAACACTCCTATACCAACCAGCCTCACACTCAACCGATGCACCTCAAACCGAAACAATATCAGAAGGTAATAAGAAAACTACACCAAATAACAGCAGGACTCTCATACTTATTGAAGCTATCACAAACTACTGCCAGTGACTCCAAAATTGCTCCCAATCTATGCCACAATATATGCCCTTCTAGCAATCAATCCTTGCCTCACTTCAGAAACACTAACCCTAACATATACTTTCACACCCGCATACATACCATCTTGTCCCCACTATACCAGTCACACCATAATGCAGAGGAATTTAAACAACCCTAAAATCCCACTCATATTCAACACACCCAATAATTCCCAGACCTTTAAATGTGTGCTTATCAATGCACGCTCAGTCAGGAACAAACTACCAATAAACCATGACTATATCACCTCCAACAATCTAGACATTTTATGTATCACAGAAACATGGCTCACCGAAACAGACACAATGCTGCTAAACCAGCTGAAACCCCACAACTACTCAATGTTCCACTGCCCATCTGCTCATTGAAGAGGTGAAGCAATAATGATAACAGTGAAATCACACCTCAAATTCAATCAATCAAGTACCAGAAGCTCAGACAAAATAGACGATATTTCAATATCAAACAGGTACCTAACTATTTGCCTCATCTACCGATCCCCTTCCACTTCATCCGAAGACTTCCCAAATATATTATAAATCGTACATGAACACTCACACCCAAACAAGGACCTCATACTCCTGGGAGATTTCAACCTCCACTCAACCGCCGCCAACCAAGCTACATCCTTCCTAGATGCCATATTTGCAATAGACTTTATTCAAATAGTACAAAACTTAACGCATGATAAAGGAAACTCGTTGGACCTCATTTTCGTCAACTCAAATCCCATCCATATCACTCTCCCCCTCCCCTTCCAATTTCCCTTCCTATCCCATGGTCTAATCATGTGATTAAAAACTTCCAACTTCCACTCTCCACCTCAACCACACATACCTATCAGAACCAAGCCAACAGACAATACAAACCCTTCGACAGAAAAGCCTTCACTGAGAAGTACTCTCCCTCCTGGACAACTCTACTTTAGACATGGACACCCTTGTATTGAATTGGAACCAGGTAATTGTAAAAGCAGCCACTGAAACCACAAACTAACGACACTCCAACAGACAGCAAAAGACAAATTGGTACTCTAAAGAACTCAGAGAACTCAAGAGGCAGCTCTGAAAAATGGAACACAAATGAAGAAAGACAAAGTCAACAAAGGACAAAAACTTGTACATGTTTGTACTACTCAAATACCATCAGGAAACAGACAACTGAAGAGAACCTTCCATACAAAAATCATAAACAAATCACTGAACCGGCCAAAATAGCTCTGCCAAATAGTAAAGAATCTAACCCAGCCTTCATACACAACCACTCTGGAAACCCTTCCTGACCCCCAAATCTTTGCAGTGCACTATCAAAAGAACAGCTCCACGCAGCAGTCTCCCCCACAGACCCCTTCCTCAACCACCACCTGCAATCCCTGGTCAACCTTCAGCCCAGTCAGCAAAGAAAACATAGAATTCACCATCTCCACTTTAAACTCAACCACATCACCATTTGACCCATGCCCAGTGAGCTGGATCAAGGACATCAAAGGAAAAGCTCAGTCACACCCTGCTGAGAATCACCAAACTCTCCATACTACAAGGAAATGTACCTAAACAACCCTCCTCCATCCGCCCCAACTTGAAGAATGCCAACCTTAACCACAATGATCCAGCAGCATATAAACCTATAGCAAGCCTACTTTCTTGTCGAAGATAATTGGAAAAACCATCCAGCAACAGCTCCAGGATCACCTTGACCACTATGCTCCTCTTGACCCTCAACAACATGGCTTCAGGCCAAACCATGGTGTTGAAACCTTGCTAACCTCTCTTCTGAATACCCTAATAAAAAGGAACCCAGAAACTAAACCAAAGCATGTACTAATATTCCTAGATATTTCAGCTGCCTTTGACATCATCAATCACAACATCCTCCTATACAGACTCCAATCTATTGGAATCCTGAAATGGTTTCAATCATACCTCAGCGATAGTCAACAGCAAGTCATAATGTGATCAATCGCCTCCCCCCCCCCCATCTGCAAACCCAAAGTGTCCCACAAGGCTCTTCCCTATCAGCACTCTTATTCAACATCTATCTGCAGCCACTATGGGCAATTATCTGCTCATATAACATCAACTTCTATATTTATGCAGATGACATAATGATACATGCCCCAATCAATACCAGCATACCAACATATGATGGAATAAAAAAATGCTTCACAGAAATATCCCTATGGTTAACTAATAACTCCATAAAAATAAACTACAAAAAGACGGAAGCACTATTCATAACAAAAGACACCAAATTCCAATCACCATCATCCATAACCCTAAATGACAAACGTGCAGGTAGAACAAGCAAAGGTCAAGTATCTGGGAATCACCCTAGACCAGCAACTAAACTTCAAATCCCACATATGTAACTTAAAACAAATATACTATAAAATCAGAACACTCCACCATCTCCGCCCCATGCTGGATCGATCCAACTTCTGCACAGCCTTCCAGGCAATAACATCACACTTTGATACTGCAATTCAATCTACCAAGGATTAACAAAATCCACCCTGCTCCCACTGCAGCATGTACAATTCAAGGTTCATCAAAGCATGAGCACATAACTCCTATCCTCAAACAACATCATTAGTTGCCACTACTCAGCTGCATACTCTACAAAGTCCTGCTCCTAACATTCAAGATCATCAATAACCAATCCTCTCACTATCTACAATCCCTCCTGAAGACCACCTACTCCTGCAGATTAAAGAGGCAGAACAACATAAACATGCTACAAATACCACAAGAAAAAAACCAAAGCAACCAGTACGCTTGCAACAGAACATTTGAAATGTATGCGCCATCCCCCTGGAACTCCCTCCCTGGAACTCTCCATTCAACAAACTAGTCACATTCAGAAAACTGCGTAAAATGCACCTATTCAATGAACATTTTGGTCCCATTACATAACCCCCCTCCCCCATAACACCCATCCATAATGCTCAGTTGACCTGAATTTCAATGTAAGTAGTTATACCGCCAAGATATTATGATGTATATAAGTTTAACTGTTCTTTGTAATATCAATAGCATATGTTAACTACTCTGTAAATAAGTTCCACTGTTCTATGTATAACAACTTGTTGTAATGTACACCGCTTTGCCCTGATGAAAAGTGGTATAAAAAACAACAATCAAATAAAAAAAATAACCTTAGATCCTGTTTCCTGATTGATCCAAAGCTTCCCTGTCTGGTCTTTAGCTTTGTGGAAAACCCTTCTTGGATTTTTTTTATTTATTTATTTGTTTATTTATTTAATGGTATTTATATACCGCCTTATCCTTCAATCAAAGCGGTCACAACACAAGTGGGGGATACATTTTAACACGTGGGGATTTTTGAGACACATACACTAATACTTACAGGGAACATGGGCAATGGAGGGTTAAGTGGCTTGCCCAAGACCACAAGGAGCATCTGTGGGACTAGAAACCCCAGTCCTTCCGGCCCAAGGTTGCTGTCCTCTAGTGGGATTTGAACCGCCGACCTTCCAGCCTGAAGTACCTTGTCCCAACCACTAGGCTACTCCTCCCCCAACCACTAGGCTACTTCTCCCCCTTGTGAATCTATTGACACCTGTTCTAGAGACTTATTCCAGACACTTGTCTTGTGCCACATTCCTAGCCTTTGTTGACTTCTTAGATTTAAAATCCTCAATCCTTGTGTGAAATTTTCATTTACTAATTATACTATCAGAGACATTTACCAAGCTTATTTCATATCGTGGTTTTCCAAATAGTGATTCAGTTCAGAAATTCTGTGAAACCAAAATTTCTCTGAAAAATTCAGGCCAATTTTGTTAAGTGGCTGTAGATGCTGCCCCCCCCCCCAAACAAAGTCTGAAAAGTTACTAGAGGTTCCCAGACAATTAGCCCCTGTGCCTGGAAACCTCTAGTAACCTTTATTTGGGCAGCAGTTGAAGCCACCTCTTAATTAACAATTGCTATGAGATAAAAATGCATAAAACAAAATAAATATCTGTAGAAAAGAATTAAATAAAATGAGAAAAGCTACAAACAACACAGAAACCTAAACAAAACAAATTCTTTTTCCTCGACATCCCTAACTTTTAGTAGCCTCTCTCTGGAGCACATCAGGCCTATATAGAGGATAAAATATTCTAGGTGAAGTCTCATAAATGCTCTCTATAGAAGCACTATGCCACCTTTATTCTACCAGTATGACTTCTCCCTATGCACACCAGCATCCTTCTGGCTTTAGCCATCACCTTATAGCATTGCTTTGCTACCTGGAAATCATCAGATCAGGGCTAGCCAAAATAGGTGGTCGACTAGGGTGGCATGCCACCCAATCCCTCCCTCCAAGCATGGTACAGCCACTGCTATAGTGCTGCGGGGCACCTTAAAGAGATAAAGGTGGGTCAGTTGATAAAGTGTATCTGGATTTTCAGAAAGCCTTTTACAAGGTCCCTCATGACAGACTCTTGGCGAAATTAAAAAGTCATGGGATAGGAGGCAGTGTACTATTGTGGATCAGGAGCTGGTTAAAAGATATAAAGCAGAGGGTTGGGCTAAATGGCCAATTTTCCCAATGGAGAAAGGTGAATAGTGGTGTACCCCAGGGATCTGTGCTGGGTCCGCTGCTTTTTGACATATTCATAAATGACCTGGAAAGTGGAATAACGAGTGAGGTTATCAAATTTGCAGATGACACAAAACTATTCAAAGTTGTTAAAACCAAAGAGGATTGTGGAAAATTGCAAGAGGACCTTGATAAATTGGAAAACTGGCATCCAAATGGCAGATGAAATTTAATGTGGACAAGTGCAAAGTTATGCATCTAGGGAAGAACAACCCAAACTATGGTTACACGAGGCAAGGTTCCACATTAGGAACCACCACCCAGGAAAAAGATTTAGGCGTCATCGTGGATAACATGTTAAAACCCTCCGCCCAGTGTGTAGCGGTGGCCAAGAAGGTAAATTGAATGCTAGGTATCATAAGGAAAGGAATGGAGAATAAAACAAAGGATATTATAATGCTTCTGTACTGTTCCATGGTGCAACTTCACCTTGAATATTGTGTGCAATTCTGGTCACCATATTTTAAAAGGATATAGCAGAATTAGAAAAAGGTACAGAGAAGAGTCACCAAAATGGTAAAAGGGATGAAAGGATATCCCTATGAGGAGAGGCTTAAAAGGTTAGGGCTCTTCAACCTGGAAGAGACGGCTGAGTGGAGATATGATAGAGATCTATAAATTAATGAATAGAGTGGAACGGATAAACCAGATTGATTGTTTACACCATCAAAATATAGAAGGACTAGGGGACATGCAATGAAGGTACATAGTAACCCATATAAGACTAATAAGAGAAAATATTTTTTTACTCAATGTGTAATCAAACTCTGGTATTCATTACCGGAGGATGTAGTAAAAGCTATTAGTGTAGCCGGGTTTAAAAAAGTTTGGACAAATTCCTGGAAGAAAGGTGCTTAAACCATTATTAAAGAGAACCCGGGAAATCCACTGCTTACCTGGGACAAGCATTGTAGAACCTACGTAGCCTTTTGGGAAGCTGACAGGTACTTGTGACCTAGATTGGCCACTGTTGGAAACAGGATACTGGGCTTGATGGACCTTGGTCTGACCCAGTCTGGCACCTCTTATGTTCTTAAAGTAGTGGTGCACATGCAGGTAGTCACGGCATACTGCTCCTGTCCCTTTCCGAGTTTGGAGAGGGGAAGGAGTGGCATGCCATGAGCATGCGTGCTGCTGCCTTAAGGCTCCCTGTGGCAAGGAAAGGGGGGAATCGCCATGCCACCCTCCTCTGCCAGGTGAGACAATTAGTGGGTGGGGGGGGGGGCAGCATGGCAATTCCTCCCTTCTGTGCCATGATGAGTCTCAAGGCAGCAGCAGTGGCAGCGTGGTGAGCTGGTAGGCTGGTGGGCTGGAAGGAGGGCTGAACAGCAGGATGGTGGCACGGGAGGGTCTGCCTAGGGTGGCAGAAACCCTTGGGCTGGCCCTTCATCAGTTATAATCTCTATGTGGGCTCCTTCCTGGTTGGAATGCTTTCACCCGCTCCCATATACAGTCTGTGAAGCATTCAACCAGTCAAGCGTCCTTAGATCACGTCTCATTCTATCAGCTCCTTCATAGGCAGGGTAGGTGCATGGATCTGAGGCGCTCTAGATGAACCTCTCTCCCACCACCCTCCCCATCACTGCCGTTACTGTTGCTGCTGCTGCCCCTTTCTGGGATCTGCAGTAGCAACAATGACTTTAAAATAGCAATGGAGCACTTAGCAAATGCCTCCGATGCTCATGCTGTTGCTTCTATTCCTGCTTCCGCCCCCTCTATTGCAGACTTCCTGTTTACAGGTACTCAAAACGTTGCTGCTATTGGCAACCACCTAGTCTGCTTAATAGTACCACTGGCCCTGTTCATAGGAGTACAGTTTGTTGCAGATCTTAGGATCATCTGTAAACGAAGGCAAATGTCTCCTTCTAACCACTCCTCAGTATTGTCCCAGAAAGATACTGAACAGAACAGGCCCCAGGAACGATCCCAGAGACATTCCATTAATCATCCTTTTCTCTTCTGAGTCAATCCCATTTACCACTGTATTTGTTGTCTTACTTAACCAATTTCTAACCCAGTCCAGCACATTAGGACCCACCTCAAGGCTGCTCCATTTTTTCATGTGAGGGGGACTATCAAAAGCTTTGCTGAAATTTAAGTAAAAATACCCTGCAGATACTCTACTTCTGCAATCATCTAATTCTAATACTCTATAAGGGAACCAACAAGTTGCCCCTTACAGGAGAATTTCAGATTTTCCACAGGCAGGCAAAGTTCATCTTATCTTCAAAGGAGGGATAGAAAGTAATATGAATTTTGGGATCCTAACTCAAAGGATGAGTTTAGTTCTCAGTCTCTTCTCCACACTTCCTGAGGTGTGCTGGGCTCAGGGAGGAGCTCCCAGGCACCATGGAGTGGGTTCCTAAGGACCAAGAAGGCCTAGAGTTCGAGAAAAGAGACTACCAGGTTTTGGAAAATGAGCTAAGGAGTGAAATTCTTTTACAATTGATTCTAGAGAGATGAAGGAGAAGGAGGAGCCATTTACTCATCAAAATTGGTCAGCTGAGGCTTATATCAGGAGACAACTGGTTGGAGATAGTGGAGCCGCAGGTATCCATCCAAATTTGGCTGGAGGTGGATGTGTGGTATTCCTACAAGAAGATCTATGAGTCCACTGACGTCCTGGAGAGTAATGGGAGAGGAATATCTGAGGGGGGGGGGGTATGGGGTGGGGTTAGTGTTTTATGTTTGAATGTTTTTGAATAATTTATACTTGTACACCATTTTGACTGCTTGTTTAGAAAAGTGGTATAAACATTTATAAATAAATATATAAATGCACGATTTTTGTCTTTCCTTGTCGTGACACATTTATTTCAACTGTATCAGGGAAATTTAATTCTTTTTTCTTTTTACTGCTGTTTGTTCTGCAACCCAAAGAATTTACCAGTAAATTAATTAATTTCTGTTTTGAACAACCAAACTGCTGCATGACAGGATTTTGTTAGCATTTTGATGATCAGCATTTGATGTTGTGAATTCCACAAAGCTAAGATGCTGGAAGACTGCTTTATCTCCCCCACTCCCATTCAGTAATGGCCCCTGTGGGGTGCAACACAACCTCATGCAACTTCCCTCAGATCCATTAAAAGGTTGCACCTTTTTGCAGATGATGCCAAGATCTACATAAGAATTGTCACACTCTGGAATATGTTACCGGAGGATGTAGTAAAAGCTGTTAGTGTAGCTGGGTTTAAAAAAGGTTTGGACAAGTTCCTGGAGGAAAGGCCCATAAACATTTATTAAAAAGGGACCCAGAATATCACTGCTTGACCCAGTACAAGCATTGTGGAACATGTGTCTTTTGGGGAAACTGCTAGGTACGTATGACCTAGATTGGCCACTGTTGGAAAGAGGATACTGGGCTTGATGGACCTTGGTTTGACCCAGTATGGCATCTCTTATCTTCTTATGTTCTTAAAGGTCCATCAAACCCGGCATTCTGTTTTCAGCAGTGGCCAATCCAGATTACAAGTACCCAGCATGACTCAAGGAGTAGATCAATTCCTTACTGCTCATGGCCAGAGATAACTGATAGCTTCTCAAATCGACCTGTTTAATAATGGTTTATTGACTTTTCCTCCAGGAACTTGTCTACACCTTTTTTAAACCTATGTTGTTAACTACAAAACTTAATTGTGTATTGATTTGCAGGAGTGTGGACAGTTCTGATGGAACAGACAAAATGAGAAAAGCTTGACAAAAGCTTAAGAAGCAGTCAAGTGTTTGGCAGATAAAATTCAATGCAAAAATATACACAGTCCTGCATCTGGGCTGCAGACATCACTGTGGTCATATGATATATGTTGGGGACTGAAACACTGATGGTTGCAAACATCTGATGGGAGAAAATTTCTATACAGAAAGGCACAATAGCCTTATCCACTGTACACTTCATAAACATTACAACATTGCTGTAGCATAAAAGCAGCGAGATCGTGATGCTAAGAGAATAATAGAAAATGAAGAGGTTATGAGCACCTGAGATATTCCCATTCCAGTTGATAAAAAGCTCAGTGCAAGAAGATTGGATATCGTGATGAAGGAGAAAACCATGTGAATAGCATTGATAATAGAGGTTTCAGTACCAAGTTTATTCAGTGCATCATGTGGAGAAAGTACCAAGCTATGGCAGAAAGATACAGAAATGTTTCCCATCATATTGGGCACCACAGGTTTGATGGAAAGGAATTTTCAATCACACCTTGACAAGTTGCCTCTACATGTTACCTCCTATGAACTCCAGAAGGAGATTCTCTTTGGCTTTGTCCAGGTACTACACTGAGCATTAGCAACTAATTTGAGGGACTGAAACCATACTCCACATACTCTGGCTTAGAAGTGAGCTTCATGACTGTCATGGGATGCACAAAACTAATTACGCCAATGCAATCCCTTGTCTCCATATGAACCTTCCTAAAAAACCTTCACAAAATTCTCAGAAAAAAGTATCAAACACTCTCCTGCAATCAACGTTTTTGCAATCAAATATAGGGAGGAAAATGACCTCAGGTTTTTCTTTTCTGTCCTTCTATGCGGCGAAATTCATCACCATAAGGGATTACAAAAGGTGTAAAATCACGGGTCCAGTCACTCCCTTCTAATTTGCAAACTCAAAATCACTTACCAATATTAAAAAAGTACTTTTACAATGCTGCCTATAATATCTTTTTTTAATTATTTATTTATATAATTTTTAAACAAAACATAAAAGATATAGAGGAAGCCCTAGGGAAGGGCTATCAAAGTGGTGCACAGTCAGCCCCAAAAGCCACATGAGACAAGACTCAAAATGTAATACAGGAAAGGAGAGAGAAAGATAAAGAGTAAAGAAACTGGAAAGAGTCATGAAATGAAACCTAATGGGCAGAATAAGGAATAACATTAACATAGTAAATAATGGATGAAAAAGTCCAGCAGAGCCCATCTAGTCTGCCCAGTAAAGTGCCCATGTTTGAACCTACTGCTCCTTGCAGGTTACCCCCACCTCCTTTGTTTTTGTGGCTGTACCTGCCACTATGGGCAGGTTATCTCCTCCTCCATGGTTTTACTGAAGTGTGAAAATCATTTAAGTTTCTCTTTTAGTGGAAATACCCTGTTACTTTGATTCCATCCTCTTGCTACACAGGGATCCTCTGTTTGTCCCATGCCTTTTTGAATTCTGAAACTGTTTTGGTTCCCCACCATGAAAAACTATATTGCTCGTGTTACTTTTAAGTTTACCTCCCTCATTTCATGTCATCTAGTTCTATGACTTCCCTGTCTTTGGAAAGATTTGTTTGTTCATCACTCTCTTTCAAATATTTAAACATCTGTATTATAGTTCCCTCTCTTCTAGGGTCTTCAGTTTCTTCTCATGTCTTCTGGCACAGACCCTATACCATTTTGGTCACTTCAAGTCTTTTTATATCCTTAGCAAGATACAACCTCCAAAACGGAACACAGTAGCCCAGGTGAGGCCTTGCCAATGACTTGTACAGGGACATGATCACCTCCTCCTTCTCTCTGGTCATGCCCCTCCCTATGCAGCCTAGCATCTTTCAGGCTTTAGCCACCATATTGTCATATGGTTTCGCTATCTTGAGAACCTCAGACTACTGCCCTGAGGAACCTCTTCTGACCTGTGCAGATCATCTTCTTGCCTCCTATCGCATACTGTGCATTTCCACACTTCTTCGCATTAAAAGTTTAACTGCCAGCCATTAGCTCATGCTCCTACTCTCTGTAAATCACTTCTCATGTTCGCCATATCTCTGGGGCATCCACTCTGTTGCAAATTGCAAAAAGGCAAACTTTCCTATGAACCCTTTTGCAATATCACTCACAACCATATTGAACAGAATCAACTCTAGGACCAATCCGTGAGGCACTCCACTGCTCACATTTTTCCCCTCTGAGGGAATACCCTCTGTTGTCTGTCAGTGAACCAATTTCTGACCCAGTTTGCCACCTTGAGTCTCAACCTCAGGCTGCTCCATTTATTCACAGACTTCCTCTGAGAAACAGTTTTGAAAGGATCTAAGGAAACCAAATCCAGCACATGCTCTCTTTCCAGGTCTCTGGTCACCCATTTGTTTGTCACAGTCTGCCTGTGGCAAACCATGTGACTTTGGTTCTTGCAACCCACTGGATTGTAGAAAGTTCTCTATCCTGTCTTTCTGCAGTGTGTCTGTTACTTTTCCTTCCACCAGCCTGTACTTTCCAACCTTCTTTCTGTTAGCACTTTTGTGAAGAGCAACCACATCGGCCCTTCTTCAATCCTGTGGAACCTCTCCCATCTCCAAGGGTCTATTAAACACATCCTTAAGAGGACTCGCCAGAATCTCTCTGAGCTCCCTCAGTATCCTGGGATGTATCTCATCTGGTCCATGGCCTTGTCAACTTTTAGTTTGGCAAGTTTTTCGTAAAAACCTTCTTCCCTGAATGGTGTGGTATCTACTCCATTCTCATAGATACCTTTGTCAATCAATCCTCCGCTCACTTACAGAAGTTTTGTCTGTGAACACGGATCCAAAGTATTTGTTTAGCATTTCCACTTCTAACTCATCACGCTCTATACTTTGGTCCTCTGCATCTTTCAGTTTTGCAATTCTGTCTCTGGCCTTTCTCCTCTCCCCAATAGAAGTGAAAAGTCTTTCACCTCCCTTTACATCTTTAGCCATTTTTCCTCTCATGTGCTTTTGCTGTTCTGATTTTTCTCCTTAAGCTTTACTCAGTATTCTTTCCTGTGTTCCTCTTCTTGTGACCTTCTGTATTTTCCTTTATTTTTTCCCTGGTGAAAATTTTCTCTGTCCATTTTCTTCTTGCTTTTCTTTAGTTTCCTCACTTAAAGACCTATTGCCCTTTTTTAGCCTCTTTTAGTTTAGGCCATTGTTTTTCCATTTCCCGTACATCCTCCCACCCTGCCAGTCTCTCCTTCAGGTACTTCCCCGTTTTAGAGGTCAGTATGTCTGAAATCCAGGACTTTCAGTTTTGTGTGTCTGGGTGCTGCATTTGATTTTTTCTTCATGGAGTGGTGGACACGTAAAGCAGCTTCCATGGGGGGGAGGCACAGAACAGTCTTAATTATAAATACCGAGAGGGAGCCGCTTTACCTGCCGCCCTCCCGGCTTTCCCACACACGAACTCCTACCCATTCGGGGTAGTGGGAGTTGCTCCTGCCCAATCGGGCAGTGGGAGCTGGAAAGCCCGCCCAAGCCGAGCCACTTAAAAGCGGCGTCCCTACCGAGAGGGAGCCGCTTTACCTGCCGCCCTCCCGGCTTTCCCACACACGAACTCCTACCCATTCGGGGTAGTGGGAGTTGCTCCTGCCCAATCGGGCAGTGGGAGCTGGAAAGCCCGCCCAAGCCGAGCCACTTAAAAGCGGCGTCCCTACCGAGAGGGAGCCGCTTTACCTGCCGCCCTCCCGGCTTTCCCACACACGAACTCCTACCCATTTGGGGTAGTGGGAGTTGCTCCTGCCCAATCGGGCAGTGGGAGCTGGAAAGCCCGCCCAAGCCGAGCCACTTAAAAGCGGCGTCCCTACCGAGAGGGAGCCGCTTTACCTGCCGCCCTCCCGGCTTTCCCACACACGAACTCCTACCCATTCGGGGTAGTGGGAGTTGCTCCTGCCCAATCGGGCAGTGGGAGCTGGAAAGCCCGCCCAAGCCGAGCCACTTAAAAGCGGCGTCCCTACCGAGAGGGAGCCGCTTTACCTGCCGCCCTCCCGGCTTTCCCACACACGAACTCCTACCCATTCGGGGTAGTGGGAGTTGCTCCTGCCCAATCGGGCAGTGGGAGCTGGAAAGCCCGCCCAAGCCGAGCCACTTAAAAGCGGCGTCCCTACCGAGAGGGAGCCGCTTTACCTGCCGCCCTCCCGGCTTTCCCACACACGAACTCCTACCCATTCGGGGTAGTGGGAGTTGCTCCTGCCCAATCGGGCAGTGGGAGCTGGAAAGCCCGCCCAAGCCGAGCCACTTAAAAGCGGCGTCCCTACCGAGAGGGAGCCGCTTTACCTGCCGCCCTCCCGGCTTTCCCACACACGAACTCCTACCCATTCGGGGTAGTGGGAGTTGCTCCTGCCCAATCGGGCAGTGGGAGCTGGAAAGCCCGCCCAAGCCGAGCCACTTAAAAGCGGCGTCCCTACCGAGAGGGAGCCGCTTTACCTGCCGCCCTCCCGGCTTTCCCACACACGAACTCCTACCCATTCGGGGTAGTGGGAGTTGCTCCTGCCCAATCGGGCAGTGGGAGCTGGAAAGCCCGCCCAAGCCGAGCCACTTAAAAGCGGCGTCCCTACCGAGAGGGAGCCGCTTTACCTGCCGCCCTCCCGGCTTTCCCACACACGAACTCCTACCCATTCGGGGTAGTGGGAGTTGCACCTGCCCAATCGGGCAGTGGGAGCTGGAAAGCCCGCCCAAGCCGAGCCACTTAAAAGCCGCGCCCCCACTGGGCGCGCCCGCACCTGGCGGGCCCGCGCCTGAGGGCGGTGGCCCATTTGGCGCGACCTAATACACCGAAAAAGCAACAAAGGAGCAACACTAAGACCCGAAACCAACCAACATAGGCTGGAGCTCCCCAGGAAAGGGTAAGAGCTCGCCAACGCCGTACTCACCGCCGACCTCGAACTGCCCAACGAACTGGGAACATTGGGCCACGTAAGTCACTCTCAATTGAGTTATACTCAGCTAGCAACGCTACCTCCTTCAAACCGAAATAGACACTAACCACCTGGCTGGTCGAACCTGTGTGCCTTAGCTGCACTCTTTAACAATAATTGATGCATATTTGAGTTTTCATCAGCTGATTACAACAGTCTCATCATCCGCAACTAGGCTTCTTTTCCTGCCTGCATAAGAAAGTATCAATGCAAACGGTAGCAATTCGTTTTGGAACTAGAAACCCAGGACAGTGTTGTTTCTCACTGATGCTGTTGTTACCTGCTATCGTTTATAGGCCATTTTGTTATTACCCATGAATGTTAAGATTAATACTATTAACCCAGGGCTATGTCATGTACATTAGATTACAACTGACATTGTTAATAATTGCTGCCACAAACTAACACTTAGAAGGATGTATTGTTAAGTTTGATGCCACACACTAGATACTGTTGATACTTACTGTTGATACTAGATGCTGTTGATACATGCTGTTGATAATAGAGGCTGTTGATACTTACTGAGACTATCTAACACGTATAAGTAATATTATTGATACTTGCTGCTACAAGCTATCGCTTATAAGTAATACGGTCACTACCCACGATAAGTAATACGGTCACTACCCACGATTGTTAAGAATACAAATCCGAAATTACAAACCGAACATCAGATACGAAAACTAAACTGTTCAGACCAAGAGGCACTTGCAGAACTACTAGAACAACTAAAAATGAAGGCCCAAATCTGGTACATAGTGATATACCTGCTCACACTAATTCCTGCTTATGCATTAAACCAAAACCTTTACCGACCCCTCTCATATCTCTACACCCCATTCTACAACCTCTACACCATCCAAACAACACAACCACTATTACTCGCACCATACTACTTCACAGAAAAACCTGTGGCACACACACACGTTCATAAACTCTCCGCAAGAAATTCGACTAAAAATCGGAGAAAGCACAAGCCAATTGTAACACAAACACGCCCACACAACCAGGCGAAATCAGAAACCACCACCAACCAGGCTACAACACCCACAGACAAAAACTGCAAAATCATACTCATAAACGCCCGCTCAATCAGAAATAAAACCCACATAATCTACGACATCATCACAGATGAAAAACCAGACATCCTATGTATAACCGAAACATGGGTCACGGAAACAGACTCAGCCATATTAAATCAGATCAGCAAACCTGGATATAACATCTATAACTGTCCCCGATCCCATAAAAAGGGTGGAGGTGTACTCATAATAGCAAAAGAGAACCTGAAACTCACCAGCACGTATCAGAACTCAAATCCAGACATAGACATACTCAAGATTGAAAACCCCGCTGTATCCGTCTGCTTGATATACAGACCCCCCACACAACAATATGAGATACTAGCATCAGCATTGGAAATAATTTCATCAACCCAACCTAGAAAATTCCAAATTGTACTAGGAGACTTAAACTTAGCAACAACATCTGCCACAAATACAACCACCTTCCTGGAAGCCATGACCCAACTAGGCTACCAGCAACAAATCACAGAACCCACCCATGATAAAGGTCATACCCTAGACATGGTTTTCACACCCAAAAATGCTCAAGACAAGGACGAGAAGCCCAAGATAGGGATCAATCCGCTACCCTGGTCAGACCACCACCAAATCAATATACAGTTAAAATTACCGAACCTGTCTAAAGACACCAAAGCAAAAAGAACAACACAACAACAACGACGGTTCAACAAACCAAACATGGAAGGTCTGATTGAGTCCATCAAATCACATATAGACCTCGACAAAACAAACCTCGATGACTTAGCAAATGAATGGGACACCGGAATCCGGACCATAGCAACTCTCAAAGAGACTCAGACGCCAAACGCATCGAAACAGCAAAATGAACCTTGGTACACCAGTACGTTGACCAAAATGAAGAGAGAGCTCAGGAAGCATGAAAGAAAGTGGAGACACACCAAATCCACTGAACTCAGGACAGTGTACCTTAATCTCCTCGCAAACTACAAAGAGGAAATAAACACAGCAAAAAGGTTACACCATACCAACATACTGAACAAAGCCATTAACAAACCACGGGAGCTTTTCGCCCTAGTAAAATCACTTACAAAGACAGCCCTCCCTGAAACTCAGGATAACTCAATACACCCACAAACACTAGCAGATCACTACGCAAGCAAACTGAATACTACCACCCCCACATTTGCCCTAGAAACACCACACCAACGAACAAAGATGAAACAAGAATCTACATGGAGCAAATTCCGCAACATTGACAAACAACAAACCACCAACATCTTAACCTCCATAAACACCACCACCTCACCACTTGACCCCTGCCCAACTGCCTGGATCAAAGCGGCAAAAAATGAGATAAACCAGCAAATAGCCCACATTGTTAACCAATCACTAAGCCAAGGAGAAATGCCGGAGAAACTAAAACAATCTATAATAAGGCCGATCCTAAAGAATAATTCCCTCAACAAAGAAGACCCATCATCATACCGCCCCATATCAAGCATCGCTTTCCTGGCAAAAATCATAGAAAAGGCAGTACTCTTGCAACTTCAAGACCACCTCGACGAACAGGATGCCCTGGACAAACAACAATACGGATTCAGAAAAAACCATGGAGTGGAAACACTTCTCATAGCACTGATGAACAACCTACTTAAAGGACTAGAAGACACAAAGAAAATGTTCATACTCATTTTCATTGACATCTCCGCCGCCTTTGACACGGTACATCATGAGATACTCCTTAGTAAGCTAGAATCCATAGGAGTTGAGGGAACCCCCCTCAAATGGTTATCCTCCTATATATCTAACAGAAGGCCTCAAGTACAGTTTAATGGGGAAGAAGCTATTCCATTCACTCAAATGCAGGGCATACCACAGGGCTCAGCACTCTCAGCACTGCTGTTCAATATCTACATGAGACCCCTCTGTGACATCTTCAAAAGACATAGCATCAACTACCACATCTATGCAGATGATATTATGCTCTACACGCAACTTGACGTCGCCGACCCCAAATATGCACAGCTCGAAAACTGCCTGAACGAAATGTTGATATGGCTACAGAAAAATAACATGACGATAAACCACAAAAAAACGGAGGTAATGTACATGTCCAACAAACCCAACTTCAAGTCACCTGACTCAATCACCCTGTGCAACAACACATACAAAGCAAAAGAAGAAATCAAATATCTAGGTGTCACACTCGACTGCAACCTAAGAATGGAGAAACACCTGCGTAAAACAAACAAAGCCATCTTCTATAAACTTAGGGTGATACAACCTCTAAGGAAAATAATAGCACCAGGCGATTTCAGGTCAGTGGCTCAAGCACTAGTCATGCCGCACCTCGACTACTGTAATGCCATCCTACAAGGTCTACCCAAAAAATCACTGGGTATCCTTCAAATGGCCCAGAATGTCGCAGCTAGAATAATAATGGGAAAAAGAGTAACTGACCACATCACCCCAATATTGATCGACCTTCATTGGCTTCCAGTTGCTGCTAGGGCACAGTACAAGATGATAGTAACAACGTTCAAGCTGATCAACGACATAGCCCCCTCGTTCCTGTCCTCTCTTATCAACATACAACCAGCAAATAGAAATAGAAGAACTAACAACTTGGGCACCCTGCAGGTCCCTAACGCAATACGAACTGTGAAAACAAGTACAAGTCGCAGAGCCTTCTCTTTCGCTGCGCCCACTATATGGAATCAGCTCCCTGTTGACCTGCGGCTAACCCAGGACATGAAAAGTTTCAGGAAAGAGTTAAAAACCCACCTATTTAAATGCTATTACAACCAGCCATAAGTCACAAAATCCAGGAAAACGTAACAAAGGAAACTGATAAATACGTACATTGTAAATCCGCCTTGTGTAACCATGTATAGCCAAGTAAAATGAGATTTCCCCAATCTGTAAATATGTATTATATGTATTATATAAATGTAAATATGTGTACCCCCAAAACTTTAAACATGTGTGCCGTGACCCCCCAAGTCCTCTATGTATTTACTCCCCCACCCTGTCCTGATCGACTTCCCCAAAAGAAGAATCAAACCGCTACTGATCGCTGGAAGCAGCGGTATATAAATGTGTTCTAAATAAATAAAAATAAAATAAATAAATAAGTGAGGCGATGGGTCTGGGTCTTTGGCAGACTTGCACCTTGTCCTTCTGATCCTTTCCTGCCCTCATAGGCTGTGTCTATGTGATAAATGCAACCTGCGTCAGAAGCAGGAGAACATCCTCAAGCCTTTACAGCCTGCTCTACCCTGCTTTCCTAGACATGAAGGCCCAACAGCTTCCTCACTAAGGCTGCCAGGCTTCGGAGCCTGGGCATTTGAACCTGGCTTTCCTTTCATTCAGCAAATGAAGAGATTACGGCTCTGTGAAAATTAGAACATAAAACACAGCCTGGAGACTATAATTCCTGCCTGCACCTGCTTCCCATCACTAGGACAGAGGTGTTTAATTAATGGCGCTGAATTGTTTTAAGCAGATGGCATTCTGCTTTAATAGTTTGAGGCAGTTTTGCCTTTTAAATTAGCCTGGCTTCTCAGCAGGCCTACCAGAGGCCCAGACAAGCCTCTCACCATAATAAAAATGAAAAATGGTGACATGTGAAAACAAAATAAGACACCAAAAAGTGAGATATACTTTGAATACATTTTATTTAACAAATATTTTTAAAAAACTTTTTTTGTAAATACACAAATTAAAATGAACAAGTGCTTAAATGTGAGAGCTTGAGGCCCAAGTCTAATGATTGTCCTGGCCCCCCACCTGTTGCTGCCATACTGAAGGACCCCTCTGAGGATTTTACTCTTGCTTAGGCGAGAAGCTCTCTTTATGAAGAGGTGCATGGGCCACGGGTGCTGTCAGGAGCTCCCTGTGAATCACATCCTGCAGAGCCACAAAGGTGGCAGCTTTTCCTGGATCCGCGTAACTTCAGTCAGTTTCTTGTAATCCTTCTCAGGATTTTGAACCATCTGGAAGTGGCACTGTGCAAGTGGTGCCGTGAATAATTTAAATTAGGAATCAAGCGGGATTAGCCTGTTCTGTGGGTGTAACGGCGGCTTAAATATCTCCATTACTGAGCAAAGATCTTCTCTGTGAGTTTAGCACCTTCCATTGTTCTGAAACATTAGCTCTTTGTCTTCCTTGTTTGTATTAAGCTCTGTTGTTGTGGTTGTTAAGTGCCAACGACTCATGGAGACCCTCTGAAAAGTTGACCTAAACTGTGTTCAGTCGTCAGTCAGGCTACTCATTGTTGATAGAGTATTGCTGGCCTTCCTCTTTTCCGTTGACCTTCTACCTTGCCAAGCACTATGTCTTTCTCTAACGATTTCTCTATTCGCATGATGTGTCCAAAGAATGAAAGTCAAAGTCTTGTCATCTGAGCTTCTAAAGAAAGCTTAAGTTTGAACTCCTCTAGAACTGACTTTTTTGTTCTGCAGCAGTCAATGATATACACAGTATTCGCCGCCAGCACCATAATTCAAAGACATCAATTTTCTTCCTGCCTATCTTTTTTACTGTCCAACTTTCGCATCCATATGATGTTATTGGAAATGCCATGGTTTGGACAAGTTGAATCTGTGTATGGAGAGAGACATCTCTGCTCTTGAGAATCTTGTCTAGGTCCTTCATAGCCATTCTGCCAAGAGCAATGTGTCAGATTTCTTGACTGCTTGTCCTTTCTTTATTGATTGTTGATCCAAGTAAGTTAAAGTTGTCAACTATTTTAATTTCTTCTCCATCAATGATGGACTTATTGAGTTTGCCAGTTGTCAGGATCTTTGCCTTCTTAATGTTAAGGTGCAGGCCCATTTTAAGACTATGTTCCTTGATCTTGAGAAGCAAATGTTCCAGATCATCTTCACTTTCAGCCAGTAATGTGGTATCATCAGCATAGCAAAGGTTGTTGATGAGTCTTCCCACCAATCTTCACAACTCGGTTGTCTTCATACAGTCCTGCTTCTCTGGTGATTTGTTCTGCATATAAATTAAACAGGTAGGGGGAAAGAATGCAGCTTTGTTGTACACCTTTGCTGATTTTAAACCATTCTGTTTCTCCTTGTTCCATTCAAACTGTTGCTTCTTGATCAATGTAAAGATTGTGCAAGAGAACTATCAGGTGTTCTGGTAGACCAGTGCTTCTTAAAGTGGCCCAGAGTTTCTCATAGTTTACACAGTCAAGAGTCTTGCTGTAGTCAATAAACACATATGGATATCCTTTTGGTATTCTTTTGTCTTTCAAGGATCCATCTTACATCCACAATGTTGTTTCTCATTCCTCGCTCTTTCCTGAACCCTGCTTGCACTTCAGGCAGTTCTTGTTCCAGGTATGGTTATAGTCTCTGCTGAATGATCTTGAGTAGAATATTGCTGGCATGTGGGATCAGAGCAATTGTGCAATAATTTCCACAGTCAGTCGGATCACCTTTCTTCAATATTGGTATAAACACAGATCTTTTCCAGTCAGTTTGCCATGAATTTATCTTCCAAATTTCCTGGCAGAGCCTTGTAAGTATGGTAACAGCTTCATCTGATTGCTGTAATACTTCAATGGGAATGCCATTAATGCATGGTGCTTTGTTCTTTGATAAGGCTTTCAATGCTGCTTCAACTTCTTCTTTTATCACTAATGGGTCTGGATCATACGGTACAGGTTGAAACGGCTGTTGATCCACTTGACCTTTATGGTACAATGACTCTGTATATTCTTTCCACCTTTTCTTGATCTTCTCAGCATCATTCAACATGGATCCTTGAGCATCTTGTAGCATTCCAATTCGAGGCTGGAATTTTTTCTTTATGTCTCATAGCTTTAGGAAAGTCGATCTTGTTCTTCCTCTAATAGTTTCTGATTCTATTTCCTTGCATATGTCATTGTAGTACTTCTCCTTGTCTTGTCTTGCTGTACATTGGAAATCTCTGTTGATTTCTGTGATTGCTTCTCTTTCTCCTCTGGCTTTAGTTTCTCTGCATTTCTGGGCAATTTTTGAGTTTTTTCAGTCATCCATTTTGGCCATTTTTGCTTTTTCACCTTTTGTAGTGATTTCTTGCTTTCTTCCAACATAACCTTCTTGATATCTCCCATAACTCTTCTGGAACTCTGTCATTTGTTTCTAAAGCAGCAAATCAATTTAAGCCCTACATAGAAGGAATGTCTCATATATAATTGTAAAGTGCTGCATATGTCTAGTTGTGCTACAAGAATGATAAGTAATAGGCTTAGTGACTTTCAGGAAAATGTCCTGCTTTTCAAAAAAGGCAGCTTGGAATTTTAACCTCACAAAAACACACAAGTTAATTAACTGCCATCCAATGGCTTTCCCCGCACCACTGTGGTTCTGCACCTGCAATGTAGTGATTGAACAATTTTTTTGCAAACAAATGGCATCCTAGATTTTTGAAAACAAGCTGTACACCTCATGGATAGGAAAGGTAGCAGGATGTTCTGATGGCACCTCTTCTTGTCAGCTCCCACTGTTGGAGAGTTATTCAGCATATTTGTGTGGTGTCTCAAGTACACAGGTCAAGGCCTTCAGAGACCAGTTTAACATGCAGCTTTCATATGACCCATTGTTGAGGCAGGACCTTCCCATGCAGTAACACTGATGATTCTATTCTAGGGCTGCTCAATGAGATGTTGGTGCCATGAAAGCTTATGGCCTATTACAATATACCCTATAGTCACCTTAGGTAATTTAACATGTCCTATACTTCTCCCTGATGTGCGGGAGGGGCAAGGAGAGGAAGCCATCTTCATAACCTGCACTTAGAACATAGATATGCCATAGTGGGTCAGACCAAGGGTCCATCAGGCCCAGTGTCCTGTTTCCAACGGTGGCCAATCCAGGTCACAAGTACCTGCTAGGTTCCAAAAAGGAACACAGATTCCATGCTGCTTGTCCCAGGGTTAAGCAGTGGATTTCCCCAATCCCCTTTAATAATGGTTTATGGACTTTTCCTCCAAGATCTCGTCCAAACCTTTTTTAAATCCAGCTACACTAACAGATTTTACTACATCCTCTGGCAACAAATTCTGGAGTTTGATTACGCATTGAGTGAAAAAAATAGTTCCTCCAAGTAATCTTAAATGTGCTTCATTGTAGCTTCATTGCATATCCTCTAGTCTTTCCTCTCATTGAAGGAATAAACATGATCTACCTAAAACTACTGCAATGCAGGGGGCATAGGGAAAAGAAGAAGCGCTCTGGATTGTGTTGGAAAGAGGAGATGGCACTGTCATCCATACTGCTCTAGTGTACAGACCTGAGACTCAAATCGAAGAAATAGATAATGAATTGATTATAGATATTGGGACACCACAAAAACGAGCAGAAATGGAAGTCACAGGCGCTTTATTATTAAACCAAACCCCAACGCGTTTCGGCTGTCGCCTTCATCAGGGGGTGAAATGAAGCGCACAAAAGCAATAAAGAATGGCACACACCAGTCAATGGTGAATATAGCTGCACATCAACACCCCCTGATGAAGGCGACAGCCGAAACGCGTTGGGGTTTGGTTTAATAATAAAGCGCCTGTGACTTCCATTTCTGCTCGTTTTTGTGGTGTCCCAGTTTGTTACGAGCAGAGCTCCTGTTTGTGTTTGATTATAGATATTGCCAAGATAGCCACAAAGGGGGAAGTGATCATACTGGGTGACTTTAATCTACCCGATGTGGATTGGATTACTCCTCTGCAAATCTGGAAAGAAGCAAAACAATTGTGGATGCTTTCCAAGATATGTCACTTAGACAAATGGTGATGGAAACAACTAGGGAAAGCTCAACGCTGGATTCAGTCCTCACCAACGGTGATAGCATGTCGAATGTCTGGGTGGGTGCACCTGTGAGCAGCAGCGATCATCACACGGTGTGGTTTGAGATAAAAGCCAAGGTGCAATCCAATCATTGCAAGCTCAAAGTCCTAAATTTCAAAAACATAAGAACATAAGAACATAAGATATGCCATACTGGGTCAGACCAAGGTCCATCAAGCCCAGTATTCTGTTTCCAACAGTGGCCAATCTAGGTCATACGTACCTAGCAGTTTCCCCAAGGGACACAGGTTCCACAATGCTTGTATTGGTTCAAGCACTGATATCCTGGGTCCCTTCTTAATAATGGTTTATGGACCTTTCCTTCAGGAACTTGTCCAAACCTTTTTTAAACCCAGCTACACTAACAGCCTTTACTACATCCTCCGGTAACAAATTCCAGAGTTTGATTACACGTTGAGTGAAAAAATATTTTCTTTTATTAGTCTTAAATAGTTTACCCTGTAGCTTCATTGCATGTCCCCTAGTCTTTTTATATTCTGATAAGGTAAACAATCGATCTACGTTTACCCGTTCCACTCCGTTCATTAATTTATAGACTTCTATCATATCCCCTCAGCCGTCTCTTTTCCAGGTTAAAGAGCCCTAACCTTTTTAGCCTTTCTTCATAGGAGTAGCCTTCCATCCCCTTTACCATTTTGGTGGCTCTTCTCTGAACCTTTTCTAAAATCGCTATATCCTTTTTAAGATACGGCGACCAGAATTGCACACAATATTCAAGGTGCGGTCTCACCATGGAACAATATAGAGGCATTATAATATCTTTTGTTTTATTTTCCATTCCTTTCCTTATCATACCTAGCATTCTATTTGCTCTCTTGGCCGCCGCTGCACACTGGGCCGAGGGTTTTAACATGGTATCCACAATGACGCCTAAATCTTTTTCCTGGGTGGTGGTTCCTAATGTGGAACCTTGCATCGTGTAAGCATAGTTTGGGTTGTTCTTCCCTAGGTGCATAACCTTGCACTTCTCCACATTAAATTTCATCTGCCATTTTGATGCCCAGTCTTCCAATTTATCAAGATCCTCTTGACAACTTTAAATAGTTTTGTGTCATCTGCAAATTTGATAACCTCACTCGTTATTCCACTTTCCAGGTCATTTATGAATATGTCAAAAAGCAGCAGACCCAGCACAGATCCCTGGGGTACACCACTATTCACCTTTCTCCATTGGGAAAATTGGCCATTTAGCCCTACCCTCTACTTTCTATCTTTTAACCAGTTTCTGATCCACAATAGTACACTGCCTCCTATCCCATGACTCTTTAGTTTTGCCAAACGTCTCTCATGAGGGACCTTGTCAAAGGCTTTCTAAAAGTCCAGATACACAATATCAACCGACTCACCTTTGTCCACCTGTTTATTCACTCCTTCAAAAAAACATAACAGATTAGTAAGACAAGATCTTCCTTGTCTAAAGCCATGTTGACTGTCTCCCATTAGGTCATGACTATCTACATGCTGAGTAATTTTATTCTTTATGATGGTTTCTACCATTTTTCCCGGTACTGATGTCAGGCTCACCGGTCTGTAGTTTCCCGGATCACCCCTCGAACCCTTTTTAAAAATTGGTGTTACATTGGCGATCCTCCAATCCTCAGGTATTAGAGATGATTTTAATGATAGTTCACAGATTACTGATAGCAGGTCTGCAATCTCAAATTTCAGTTCTTTCAACACCCTTGGATGTATACCATCCGGCCCAGGTGATTTGCTACTCTTCAGTTTATCTAATAGTTGTAAGACATCTTCCCGATGTATCGATATTTCCTTCAATTCTTCCACACCTTTAAATACCACTTCAGTCATGGGTAACATCCCTACATCTTCCTCAGTAAAGACCGAAGCAAAGAATTCATTCAGTCTCTCCGCTATCGCCTTGTCGCCTCTTAGTGCTCCTTTAACCCCTTTATCATCTAATGGACCAACTGACTCTCTCACAGGTTTTTTGCTACGAATGTACTTGAAAAGGTCTTTATTTCGCGTTTTTGCTTCCGCAGCAAGCTTCTTCTCAAATTCTCTCTTTGCCTGCCTTATCAATGCCTTGCATTTGACTTGCCAGTGCTTGTGCTGTTTCCAGGTTTCATCGTTTGGCTCTTTTTTCCATTTCCTGAAAGATGCTTTTTTGGCAACAACAGCCTCTCTGACCTCACCTTTAAACCATGCTGGCAGTTTTTTGGACTTCCTTCCACTTTTCTTAAAGCGTGGAATACAGCTGTTCTGGGCTTCCAAGATAGTATTTTTCAACAACACCCAAGCTTGATGTACGTCTTTAACCATTGCAACTGCTCCTTTTAGTTTTTTCTTAACTGTTTTCCTCATTTTATCATAGTCTCCCTTTCGAAAGTTAAAGGGTAGTACTGTGGATTTCCTTACTATCCCTCCTCCACTAATTAAATCAAAGGTGATCATGCTATGATCACTATTGCCAAGTGGCCCCAACACCCTTATCTCTTGCACTACATCTGGTGTTCCACTAAGGACTAGGTCTAATATTGCTTCCCCTCTGGTCGGTTCATGAACCAGCTGCTCCAAGTAGCAGTCATTTATTTCATCTAGGAACTTTATCTCCCTAGCATGTCCTGTTGTGACACTGACCCAGTCGACACCGGGGTAATTGAAATCACCCATTATTATTACTGCACTGTAACATTTGCTAGCTTCCTTGATTTCTTTGAGCATTTCATCATCCATTTGTTCATTCTGGCCAGGCGGACGATAGTAAACCCCCACTGCCATCGCCTTCTCCTTTTTACATGGAATTTCAATCCATAGAGATTCTACAGCAAATTTTGTTTCTTGCAAAACTTTAATCCTTTCTGACTCAATGCCCTCTCTAACACAGAGCGCAACCCCTCCACCAATTTTTTCAGCTCTATCATTACGATATAGTTTGTACCCAGGTATCACAGTGTCCCACTGGTTGTCCTCCTTCCACCATGTCTCTGATATTCCAATCATATCTAACCTCTCGTTTAGTGCTATATATTCTAACTCTCCCATCTTGTTTTGTAGACTTCTAGCATTTGCATACAAGCATTTTAGAGACTGTATTTTATTCATATTAATTTGGCT
Source organism: Ichthyophis bannanicus (assembly GCA_033557465.1). NCBI lineage: Eukaryota > Metazoa > Chordata > Amphibia > Gymnophiona > Ichthyophiidae > Ichthyophis > Ichthyophis bannanicus. Next base: position 88,221,262 of record CM066044.1, on the reverse strand, counting down.
ATTGGTAGACATGGGTAATTTGGGATCTTTAAGCTCTGTCTGCTCCATACTCGAGGGCATTTGGGCTACTTTACTCTTTTTTGGAACCTCTCTGCTTTTTGTAGTATCCTTCAAGGATACATTCTTCCGAACCATGCGCTCTTGGGCGACTGTCGGCTTTCCCCTATTATCTAGTTTAAAAGCTGCTCTATCTCCTTTTTAAAGGTTAATGCCAGCAGCCTTGTTCCATCCCGGTTAAGGTGAAGCCCATCCCTTCGGAAGAGCCCCTCCTTTCCCCAGAATGTTCCCCAGTTCCTAACAAATCCGAACCCCTCATCTCTGCACCATTGTCTCATCCAAGCATTGAGACTCCGGAGCTCTGCCTGCCTTTTGGGTCCTGCGCGTGGAACGGGAAGCATTTCGGAGAACGCTACCCTGGAAGTTCTGGATTTCAACTTCCTACCTAAAAGCCTAAATTTAGCTTCCAGAACCTCCCTACCACATTTTCCTATGTCATTGGTACCGACATGTACCAAGACAGCAGACTTCAGTAGAATGGCCAAGTACCTTAAGGAGGAGTTGGCAGGATGGGAGAGGATAAGGGAAGTGGAATTGCAATGGGCTAAATTAAAGGTGGCAATAAAAGGAGCAACAGATAAATATGTAAGGAAAGTAAATAAAAACAAGAGGAGAAGGAAACCTATTTGGTTCTCCAAAGTGGCTGCTCAAATAAATGCAAAAAACACAGCTTTCACAAAATTCAAAAGCTTGCAAACAGAGGAACATAGAAAGGAATACAGGATCAAACTCAAAGAGACAAAAAGAGAAATAAGGATAACAAAATCAAAGGCAGAGGAAAAGATGGCTAAAGATGTGAAGTGTGGCACCAAAACATTCTTCAGGTACATTCGGGAGGGGAGGAAAATCAGAGATGGAATAGCAGGACTCAGAAGTGCTGGGAACAGATTTGTGGAAAGTGACATTGAAAAAGCAAAATTGCTAAACAAATACTTCTGCTCTGTTTTTACTAAAGAAAATCCTGGAGAAGGACCATCTGTGACTCCCAAATATAAAAATGGAAATGAAGTAGATACCACACCATTCACAGAAGATGATGTGTTAGAACAACTTGCAAAACTGAAAGTGGACAAGGCCATGGGACAGGATGGGATACATCTCAAGATGTAGTGGAGGAGTAGCCTAGTGGTTGGGGCAAGGTACTTCAGGCCGGAAGGTCAGGGGTTCAAATCCCACTAGAGGACAGCAACCTTGGGCCGGAAGGACTGGGGTTTCTAGTCCCACAGGTGCTCCTTGTGGTCTTGGGCAAGCCACTTAACCCTCCATAGCCCATGTTCCCTGTAAAATAAGTTATCTCCAAGTTATAATGCCCTGTTCAATGTAATTTCAGTTTGTTCAATGTAAACCGCACTGATGCAGAATAGCGCGGTATATAAGAGAATTAAATAAATAAATAAATAAATAAAAGATACTGAAAGAGCTCAGAGAGGTTCTTGCAGGGCTGTTAAAGGCTGTTTTCAACAGATCCTTGGAAACAGGAGAGGTGAGCCTTACCTCGGTGGCAGGAAAAGTAATGGAGGCGCTTCTGAAAGAATGAATAGTGAACTCTCTCAAAATCAACAGGTTGCATGATCCGAGGCAACATGGTTTTACCAAAGGTCGATCTTGCCAAACAAATCTGATTGAGTTCTTTGACTGGGTGACCAGAGAACTAGATCAGGGGCATGCGATGGATGTCATCTACCTGGATTTCAGCAAAGTCTTTGATACTGTTCCTCATAGGAGACTTATCAATAAACTCAGTAGTCTGGGGATGGGTCCCAAGGTGGTGAACTGCATCAGAAATTGGTTGACTGACAGACGACAGAAGGTGATGGTAAATGGAGTTCACTCTGATGAAAGGAGGGTGATTAGCAGGGTGCCCAGGGTTTTGTCCTGGGCCCGACACTGTTCAATGTATTTGTGAGAGATGTTGCTGAAGGACTGCATGGAAAAGTCTATCTTTTTGCAGATGACACAAAAATCTGCAACAGAGTGGACTACCCTGATGGATAACATGAGGAAAGATCTACAAAAGCTGGAAGAATGGTCTAATGCTTGGCAGTTAAAATTTAATGTGAAGAAGTGCAGTGTCAGGCACTTGGGAAGCAGAAAGCCAGGTGAAATGTACGCGATAGGGGGAGAGAGATTGGTGTGCATGGACCAGGAGTAGGACCTTGGTGTGATTATTTCTGTGGATCTCAAGGCGGCAAAACAGTGCGACAAGATGGTGGCAAAGGCCAGGAGGATGTTGGGTTGCATACAAAGAGGAATTATTACCAGCAGAAAGGAAGAGGTACTAATGCCACTGTATAAGTCACTAGTGAGGCCTCACTTGGAATACTGTGTTCAGTTTTGGAGACCATATCTTGCAAAGGATATAAAAAGACTGGAAACTGTTCAGAGGAAGGCGACCAAAATGATTTGGAGCTTGCGTCAGAAGCCTTATGAGAAGAGACTTGAAGACCTAAATATGTACACTCTGGAGGAGAGGAGGGACAGGGGAGATATGATTCAGAACTTTAAAGACTTAAAGAGAAATAATGAACAAACAAACCTCTTCCAAAGACGGGGAAGCTGTAAAACTAGAGGCATAACATGAAGCTGCAAGGGGGTAAATTGAAAGGCAATGTCAGGAAATACTTTTTCACTGAAAGGGTGGTGGATGCTTGGAACGCCTCCCGATGGAAGTGGTGGGGGCAAATACAGTGACAGAATTCAAAATGGCATGGGACAGACACAGTGGATCCCTTTACAGGATCAAATCAAAATAAACTTAACTAACAAATTTCTCAACATACAGGGGTGTCCTACACGGAGCGGTGGGTTCACCCCTAAAACAAAGACATAGGGACTTTCCAAACAAAAGCGTTTCCCTAAACAAAGTAGGTGCACCTGCCGCTCCGTGCAGGCCCCCCTAAACAAAGACATGGGGAGGGGTGGCCTGCACTTAGCGGCAGGTGCACCTACTCTTGCCATCTTACTGGGCAGACTAGATGGACCATACTGGTCTTTATCTGCCGTCATTTACTATGTTACTATATTACCTGCTCTACTCCACTTATTATTTTATAGACCTCAATCATATCTCCCCTCAGCCACCTCTTTTCCAAGCTGAAGAGACCTAACCTTTTAAGCCTTTCCTCATAGGGGTATCCTTCCACCCTCTTTATCATTTTGCTCACTCTTGCAATGCAATGTGTGCCTTCGAGTCAGTCCTGACTCCTGGCGACCCAGAAGCTCCTGGGTTTTCTTGGCAGTGTCACCGGAAGTAGATTGCCAGGCCTTTCTTCCGAGGCAATGGAGGGTTAAAGAACATACAAAATGCCTTACTGGGTCAGTCCAAGGTCCATCAAGCCCAGTATCCTGTTTCCAACAGTGGCCAATCCAGGCCACAAGTACCTGGCAAGTTCCCAAAAAGGCACACAGGTTCCACAATGCAGGGCAAGCAGTGGATTTCCTGTGTCCTCTTTAATAATGGTTTATGGACCTTTCCTTCAGGAACTTGTCCAAACCTTTTTTAAACCCAGCTACAATAACAGCTTTTACTACATCCTCCGGTAATGAATTCCAGAGTTTGATAACGCATAGAGTGAAAAAAATAAATTTCTCTTTTTAGTCTTAAATGGATTGCACAGGAGCTTCATTGTGTGTCCTCTAGTCTTTCTACATTTTGAATGGCGTAAACAACCAATCTACGTTAACCCGTTCCACTCTATTCATTAACTTATACACCTCTATCATATCCTCCCTCAGTCGTCTCTTTTCCAGGTTGAAGAGCCCCGACCTTTTAAGCCTCTCCTCACTGGGGTATCCTTCCATCCCCTTTACCATTTTTGTCACTCTTCTTTGTATCTTTTCTAATTCAGCTATATCCTTTCTGAGATACTGAGATACAGCAACCAGATTTGCACACAATAGTCAAGGTGCAGTCGCACGATGCAGCGATACAGAGGCATTATGAGGTCATCCTTTGTTTTATTCTCCATTCCTTTCCTTATGATTCCTAGCATTTTATTTGCTTTCTTGGCCGCCACTGCACACTGGACAGAGAATTTCAACTTATTATCCATGATGATGCCTAAATCTTTTTCTTGGGTGGTGGTTTCTAAGGTGGTACCTTGCGTCATATAACCATAGTTTAGGTTGTTCTTTCTTAGGTGCATAACTTTGCACTTATCCACATTAAATTTCATCTGTCATTTGGACATCCAGTCTTCCAAGTTTTAAAGGTCCTCTTGCAATTTTTCACAATCCTTTTGTGTTTTAACAACTTTGAATAATTTTGTGTCATCTGCAAATTTGATCACCTCACTCATTATTCGTAATTCCAGGTCATTTATGAATATGTTAAAAAGCAGTAGACTCAATACAGATCCCTGGGGTACACTATTCACTTTTCTCCATTGAGAAAATTGGCCATTTAGCCCTACTCTTTGCTTTCTATCTTTTAAACAGTTTCTGATCCACAGTACTACACTGTCTCCAATCCCATGACTTTTTAATTTTGCCAAGAGTCTTTCATGAGGGACCTTGTCAAAGGTTTTCTGAACATCCAAATACAATATATCAACCAGTTCACCTTTATCTACTTTTCTACCTTTTGCCTGCTACTGATGTCAGGCTCACTGGTCTGTAGTTTCCCGGATCACCTCTGGAGCCCTTTTTAAAAACGAGTTGGAGAGAGAGAGAACTTTTCCATCTGGCTGTGCCTGCTGTCTGTGCCTTAGCATTTGGGGAGAAACGTCAGCGGGAGACAGTGTGTTGGTAACTCTGCTCCTCCTCTGATGTCAGCGTCCCTCGGTCCTATATTAATTAGCCCAGAGGCCCTTTGGGCATGTCCAAAGGGGCACCCCTTTGGACACACCCCTTCGGTGTACCGGCAGTGAACAGACACGAAAGAGGAATCGGGTCCTTTCTCAGGTACTCTGCTGGCTAAATGTTTCTTGTGTTTTAATTTTGAAATGGGTAAACATAAAGCCAATCTTGTATCTAAAGGTATATCCGCAGCCATGGCTGCGTTGAAGACCGTGGGTCTGCTGGATAAACATTTTGCAATACACACAGGTCAAGGTCTCTCGACTGAAGGGGCATCTCTCAGTTCAGCAGACCGGACCCCTCTACTGCTACCTCATCCTCAGTTGCCCTCTACAGGGTTATTTCATGGCTCACCCGGGCAGCTGGTGTTTCCTTTTCTACCTTGTTACCGAAACCAGTGATATTACCAGAGGCTATTTCTACCCCGAAAGAGTGGTCACAGGATGTTACCTTAAAGGATCTGTGGATTGACTCTAAGCTTTTTAGTACTGTGGCATCTCTTTGTGTGTTTACGCAGGAATCATAGTTAAAGCCCGGGGAGGAGGGGGGGGGGGTAGATAATAGGCTCTCTGGGGTGGAGGTTGCTATTACTAAGATGGAAAGTCAGCTGTAGCTCCTGCAACAGACTAATGCCTCTGCAATAAAAGATTCTGTTGCTATCCATTACAAGTTCGAATCCCTGTAAATTGTTCCCTAGAACACATCTACTATCCACTGAGATTCTTACGGTTAAATACCTGAAGGAGATACTGCAAATTACAGATATTTCTTTTCAAAAATGTTTTTATTTACCATCGAGACAGCTGGTTGAGGATGTTGTTGGTGATGGTTTGGATGTTCTAACCCCAAATATTAGTCAAAATTGGACTAGTTTTTTGGAAGATTCTTCTGATATTATTATTAGAAGAGCTACATTATTGGTGACCTTTGGGTCTATTGTTGATATGAACAGGGTCTTAAAGACTTTCTTTAAATTTAAGGATTTAGTTTTCAGCGGTCAGAAGCTGAATCTCTTTCCGGATGTTTCCAGAGGCACTCAGCTCCACAGAAAGCAGGTCCCTGAAATCTAGAGAGATAGCTATTGGTGCGACTTTCTTTTTGAGGTTTTCATGCAAGTGTGCTTGGCACGGAAATACGTATTTCTTTTATGATTCTTCTCAGTTGTAAACTTTTTTGGTTGGAAAGTCAAATGAAATGGGGTCAAAGTAATGTTGTTGCCAGAATTAAAGAGATCACTGGGGAGAATCCCCTTCCCTATCACTGTGTATTATATTGTTTTGCTTGAACTTTGTTTCTCTCTCTCCAGTGATATGGACTGTTGCTTATTTTCTTTCTTTTGTTACCCCTTTTTTCATTAAATCATGTGTAATGTGATCTAATAATAGCAATTTCTAGTATTATTTACTGTATTTTGCATTAAAAAAATAGAGTTACATTGGCCACTCTCCAATCCTCAGGTACTGCAGATGATTTTAATGATAGTTCACAGATTACTAATAATAGGTCTGCAAACTCTTATTTCAGTTCTTTCAACACCCTTGGATGTATACCATCCAGTCCAGGTGATTTGCTACTCTTCAGTTTATCAAACAGTTGTAATACATCCTCCCAGATTATTGATATTTCTTTCATTTCTTCCGGTACATCACCTTTATATACCACTTTAGGCATGGGTAACTTCCCTACATTTTCTTCAGTAAAGACAGAAGCAAAAAATTAATTCAGTTTCTCCGCAATGGTCTTGTCCTCTCTTAGCACCCCTTTTACCTACCCCTCTATCATCCAATGGTCTTCTCTGTACCTTTTTCTAATTCTGCTAGATACTTTTTTTAGATATGGTGACCAGAACTGCATACAATATTCAAAGTGCAGTTGCACCATGGATTGAAACAGAGGCATTATAATATCCTTGGTTTTATTCTCCATTCCTTTCCTTATGATTCCTAGCCACTGCAAACTGAGCAGAGAGTTTCAATGTATTTATCCACCATGACACCCAGATCCTTTTCCTGGGTGGCGATTCCTAATGTGGAACCTTGCATCGCGTAACCATAGTTTGAGTTATTCTTCTCAGAGTGCATAACTTTGCACTTCTCCACATTAAATTTCATCTGCCATTTGGATGCCCAGTCTCCCAATTTCTCAAGGTCCTCTTGCAATTTTTAACAATCCACTTAGGTTTTAACAACATTGAATATGTTTGTGTCATCTGCAAATACGATCACCTCACTTATTCCCATTTCCAGGTCATTGGTGAATATGTTAAAAAGCAGCGGGCCCAGCAAAAATCCCTGGGGTACTCCACTATTTACCATTTTCCACTGAGAAAATTGGCCATGTCATTCTACTCTCTGTTTTCTATCTTTTAACCAATTCCTAATCCACTGTCTCCTATCCCATGATTGTTGAATTTCCTCAAGAGTCTCTCATGAGGGACCAAGTCAAGGCCTTTCAGAAAATCCAAATACACTATGAGCCCGATGCCAAGAGGGGCATGTCTGGGCCGTCTGGATGGCCCCAGGCAAGACGAGTCCATTTATACCTGATTCTGGACCGTGGGAACAAAACGTTCCAGCGGTAGTTAGAATCGGGCCTGAGGATGGCCCGGCATGGCCCTTCCGCCTGTAGGGATGTCCTCCTTCCTGCAGGCGCCCCAGATATCTGCAGCTCTGGCCCCCCATTTCCCTGCTGCCGACCCACGGATGGCCTGCCGCGGCCTGGATCAGGTGGGGGGACCCCTCCGCACTCAACCCTGGCCCTGGGGGGGATCCTCGGGCACTATCGGGCCAAAGGTGCTGCTTATACCACTTTTGAGGTGACCTGAATTGGCCCTCTACATGCTGCTGGTTGGGCCTGCCCCCACTCCGCCCTCCCCACCTCTCCCCATCCTCCTATATCAACCAGCTCACCTTTATTTACCTGTTTATATACATCTTCAAAACAATATAACAAATTAGTGAGACAACACTTCTCTTGGCGAAATCCATGTTGGCTTTGTTCAATTAAACCATGACTAGCTATATATTCAGTAATTGTGTTCTTTATAATGGTTTCTGCCATTTCTCCTGGCACTGACATGAGGCGCTTCCCAGATCACCCCAGCAGCCCCTTTTAAAAACTGGCCTTAAATTAGCCACTCTCCAATCTTCAGGTACTACAGATGGATTTTAATCTATAGTCTACAGAATTATTAATAGTAAGTTTGCAATCCATTTTGTAGTTTGCGATGTACATCTTCTGGTCTAGATGATGTGTTACTCTTCAGTTTATCAAATTGCTGTATTTAATTTTCAAAGTTTAACAAGGTTGTTTGTTTCAATTCCTCCAATATATCACTTTAAATATTATTTCTGGCATGGATAACTTCCCTACATCATCTTCAATAAGGACTGAAGCAAAGAATTCTTTCAGTCTCTCCACTATGGCCTTGTCCTCCCTTAGTACCCCTTTTATTCCTGTAGTGGCCCAACTGATTCTCTCACAGGTTTTTTGCTACAAATGTATTGGGAACACATTTTTATTATAAATTTTTGCTTCCATGGCAAGCTTCTTTTCAAATTCTCTCTTTACCTGCCTTATCAATGCCTTGTATCTAATTTGCTATTCTTCATGGTGTTTCCTGTTTTCGTCATTTGGCTCCTTTTTCTATTTTCTGCTTTTTTGGCTATAACAGCCTCCCTGACCTTGCCTTTATACTGTGCTGGCAGTGGTTTGGTCTTCTTTCCACTTTTTTTAAAGCATGGAAAACATCTGGTCTGGACTTCCAGGATACTATTTTTAAACAATGCCCAGGCTTGATGTAAACTTTTAACCTTTGCAGCTGCTACTTTCACTTTTTTCTTAACCATTTTCCTCATTTTATCATAGTCTCCCGTTTTGAATGTTAAATGCGAGTGCCATGGATTCCCTTGCTGTCCTCGCTCCATATATTAAATCAAACTTTATCATGTTATGATCACTGTTGCCAAGTGGCCAACATTGCTATTTCTCACACTAGATCCTGTATTCCACTAAGGATTAGGTCCATTATAGCTCCTCCTTGTGTCAGTTCATGAACCAACTGCTCCATAAAACAGTCATTTATTTCGTCTAGAAACTTTTATCTCTTTAGCATGTCCTGATGTGACATTGACTCAGTCGAAAATGGGGTAACTGAAATCTCCCATTATTACTCTGTTGTAATCTTTGTTAGTTTACCTAATTTCTGTTAGTATTTCATCATCTGTTTGTTCATTCTGGCCAGGCAAATGGTAGTACACCCCCACTGCCATTGCTTTCCCCTTTTTAGATGGCATTTGTATTCATAGAGTTTCTACAGTGTATTTTGGTTTTCTGCAAAACTTTTATCCTGTTTGACTTAATGCCCTCTAACATATAGCGCAACCTCTCCACCAATTTGATGTACCCTATCATTGTGATATAATTTGTGCCCAGGTATCACAGTGTCCTATTGGTTGTCCTCCTTCTAATGCTAATATTTATGTACGATGTGCCTTGCCCATGGAATCAGTTTGACCTGCAGACCTTGAAGGACCATTAGGTATATGCATTTGCTTTGAAACAAAAATGAAAAATGCAGTAAAAAATGATTGTTCCAAACCAAAAAAAAAGCCACAATATAATTTTTTTATTTCTAATGCATGTTCCATGGACGTGTGTGCTAGAAATGAAAAGAACCTCAAAATCTGTCTGAAACAAAATCAGCTGAACAGTGCACACTAGTTCCGTGACACAATGGCGCGTTTCCCCCACCTCCAGAATCAAGCATGGGGGGGGGGTTCATTAGGCAGTGTAAGGGTGTGTGTGTGTATTGGGATGGGATCAACGGCTGAGTGGGTGTCTGTGTGCGTGTATCACAGGGAGTATCAGGGGCTGCATGTGGGGGGGGGAGGTTCATTTAGACAGTGTAAGGTGTGTGTGTGTATTGGGATGGGATCAACGGCTGAGTGGGTGTCTGTGTGGGTGTATCACAGGGAGTATCAGGGGTTGCATGAGTGTGTGTGTGCATCCCCTCCCTCCCTCTCTCATGACTCCCTCCCACGCTTCCTCCAGTCTCTCTCTTACCATAACCCCCCCTACTTACCAGCCTTTCCCCAGATTTTCACTCTTTCCCTCGTGATCCCCCCCAGCTTCATCCAGTCTCTCTCTCTCATATATACCCTTATACCTGCCCCCTTTTATCCAGTCCCTCTTTCACTCAGTGCCCTGGCTGCAGCTCCCTAAAAACTCGGCTGTTCACACTTCCCCCAATGCAATCTGCTCTTTGCATGCTGAAGCCATGCTGTGAAAGAAGTTTGGGCTGATCTCCCGGTTTCAGGTCTTGCAAAATTTCAAACCATTAGATCAGCTAGAACTTCCTCCATCTGTGGCTACAACAGAGGTAGTGATTGATTTCTTTGACTGTATGATCAGAAAGTTGGACTGAGGGAGAGCCCTAGATGTGGTGTACTTGGATTTCAGTAAAGCCTTTGACACTGTTCTGCACAGGCGACTTATAAATAAATTGAGCACCCTAGGGATGGAACCTAAAGTGACTGACTGGGTTAAAAATTGTTTGAGGGAAGACCATAAGGCTGAGGGAGGCGCGGTGTGCAGCAGCTGCTCTGGGGCCCTCCAGAAGAACGGGGCTATGTATATGGTACAGGAGTGGAAGCGCAGGCACTGTGGTAGATGCCCCCTTATGATGTCATCTACCACAAGGACGCCTTAAAGCCTTTGAGAGTGCTTTCCCGTGGGAGACCATAAGGCTGAGTGAGGCTCAGGGTGCAGGAGCTGCTCTGGGGCCCTCCTGAAGAACGGGACTGTGTATACGGTACAGGAGTAGAAGCGCAGGCAGTACTGTGGACGCCCCCTTCTGATGTCATCTACCACAAGGAATGTTAAACCCTGCCAAAGACTCTGAGTGTGCTCCAAAGGGGCATATCCAAAGGGGCAGGTCATGCCGCTTTGTAGCCCCTTCGGAACACTTTCAACGTTGGTGGTGGTTTCAGTGTTGATTTTGTATAAGGCTCTGTTGGTTTCTTACTTTGTATCTGTGTATTAGATGAGGAAAGGGAAGGGTAAGATAAAGTCTAAGGCTGTACCTCCCAGCCAGTAGTTAGGTAGGGTTGTGGGGCTGCTTGACAAGCATGTGGTGTTTGGAGTGCACCCCTCAACCTCTCCTAGGGGGTTTCATTGAGCTCTAGTGATGGGACTCCTTCTCCTCCTCCCAGTCTGCTTCTCTCCTCTATGATTCTTTCTGATTCTGTTGAGGCTGGCTTAGAGACCTCTACCCATCCTCCAGACCCGATGATGAAGCTGGTTTATTTGCCTCAACTGGAGAAGGCCCAGTCTACCAACTTGCAGGATCAAGATATCATATTAAAAGCCTTGTGACAAGCAATTGTTGGGATAGATTTAAAACTGTCAAATACTGTATCTTCTTTATGTCTCTTCTTGCAAGAGTCTGTGAATAAGTTACAGGAGATGGAAAACGGGTTGCTAAATATTACCAAAACTGCTCAGTGTTTGGAGAGTCATCTACTGGATTTGCAGAGGACCAGTATTTCTTCTATTAAAGATTCATTAGCAATTCATTATAAATTAAAAGATCTGGAAAATTTCTCCCGTGCTTGTAACTTATGTTTCGTAAATTTTCCAGTGACCCATCTTCTCTCTCCAGAAATTCTTCTAAAGAAATATTTCTCTGAAGTATTAATGCTGTCAGATGAGGTTCTTGTCCAGTTGTATTATTATTTGCTTACAAGAGTTCATGCTTCTCAGCCTGGGGATGGGGAAATAGATATATTAATTCATAATGAAAGTCAAGATTTCACTAAATTCTTGGAGGATTCCCCAAGTTATAATATCTAGGAGGTCTACCTTGCTGGTTACTTTTGTTTCCGAGGATGAGAAGATCAAAATTTTGAAACTTTTCTTTAATTTTAAGAATGCTCTATTCTGCGGGCAGAAGCTTACTGCGTTCCCAGATATGTCGCGGAAGATACAGCTTCACCGCAAACAGTTTCTAGTTTTGAAGCCTAAGGTGTTGGGGGTGGGTGCCACCTTCTTTCTGAGATTCCCCTGTAAGTATATGGTAACCTTGCAAGGTAACACATATTCCTTTTTTGATCCTCTCCAGTTAGAGAAGTGCCTGGGGGATAAGAAGGTTGTGTGATGTTAGACGTCATTTAGGATTTAGCCTCTTATTTATAGAAGATTTGCTTCCAGTTTTCCTTCTGTTATTTCTTGAATTTGTCCTTACTGTATTTTCTCCCCATGATGTGGGCTGCTGCCCTGGTATTGTTTATGTTTGATTCTTTGTGTTCTTTTTCCTTTGTGATTGGAACAACACACGGGCATTTACTTTTTGTTTTACCGATTTGTAGAAAAGAAAGAAAAAAAATTGGCTGAGTGGGAGGCAACAAAGGTAAATGGAGTTCACTCTGAGGACAAGGAGGTAACCAATGGTGTGCCGCAGGGATCTGTCCTTGGTCCGATTCTTTTTAACATCTTTGTTAGTGATATAGCGGAAGGGCTGTCGGGTAAGGTTTGCCTCTTTGTGGATAATACCAAAATCTGCAATAGAATAGGCACTCAGGAAGGAGTAGATAACATGAGGAGGGATCTAACTAAGTTTGAAGAATGGTCTAGAATTTGGCTGCTGAGATTTAGTGCTAAAAAAATGAAGAGTCATGTATTTGGGCTGCAAAAATCCAAGGGAGCAATATAGTATAGGAGGTGAAGTACTTTTGTCTACTAAAGAAGACCGGGACCTGAGTTTGATTGTACCTGATGATCTTAAAGTGGCTAAACAGGTAGAAAAGGTAACGGCAAAAGCCTGAAGGATGCTTGGGTGCATAGGGAGAGGAATGGCCAGCAGAAAAAAGGAAGTCATAGTGCCTCTGTATATGTCTATATATGGTGCGACCTCATTTGGAGTACTGTATGCAATTCTGGAGATCACATCTTCAAAAGGATATGAACAAGATGGAGTCGGTGCAGAGGGTGGCTACTAAAATGGTCAGTTGTCTTCATTATAAACCATATGGACACAGACTTAAAGATCTTTATACGTATACCTTAGGGGAAAGGTAGGATAGAGGAATATGATAGAGACATTTAAATACCCCCATGGCATAAATACACAAGAGGAGATCCCCCTTCAATTGAAAGTAAGCTCTGCAATGAAGGGGTATAGGACGAGGATGAAAGGGGATAGACTCAGGAGTAATATGCGGAAATATTTCTTTACGGAAAGAGTGGTGGATCAGTGGAATAGTCTCCCAATGGAGGTGGTAGAGACGAGGACAGTATCTGAATTCAAGGAAGCATGAGACAAACACAAAGGATCTCTAAAGGAAAAGAAGGAACTATAGTATTTGATATGGAAGGGCAGACTAGATAGGCCATGTGGTCTTTTTCTGTCGTCATGTTTCTATGTTTCTAAGGAGTCAATTCCAGTGGGGGAAGGTGAACAAGGAGTTTGGTGTTGGGCTAGGATATGCATTTTTGTTTGCACATGCTGATGGACAGACACAACTTGCCTGCCTCTTGAACCGTTGAGAATAGGCCCTACGCCTAAGCAAAACACACCTAAAAAGGGATCCATACCCCTCCCAGATTGACTGCAGCCATGTAACCCAGAGGGGCTACAGCCACTTTCCAACCCAAGGATCTTTTAGTCAAGGAGAAAAAGAAAATTAATTAACAGGTATTCCAACAGAATGATTAGGTGGCGATGATCCCTCTCTAAGGCCAGTAAATCCTCACTTTAACAAACAAATCTTTACATAACACCGCACCTACTTACCTGGCTGATCATTCCTTATTTATACCGCTTTAGCATTTCAGTCAAAGCTATTTACATTGTAATGTACACTAAACAGGGACATTGATAACTTGGAGTTTTCTGAGGCAATGGAGGGTTAAGTGACTTGCCCAAGGCCACAAGGAGTGCTAGTGGGAATCAAACCCTGGTCTCTGGGTTCCCAAGCCAGTGCTCTAACCATTGGGTCCACTTCTGGCATTTGCAAGGAGACCTCCCTTGCTCCCCTCTGCTGCCGATGCTCTTTATATGCTCATGGACTGGTTATCCCACTTCTCCTAGGGCTTATTACAAGGCACTCAGCTGTTTATTTCATTGCTCCTTCCACATGGAATTGCCTCCCAGCCTCTATCTGTCTGGAGGACAATTTCAGGATATTTAAAGTCCTGCTTAGAACCTTCGATCTAGGTGGAGACACCAAGGGCTGACGTCTCGTGCCACCGTTTCTCTTTTCTCCTCCTGTTTCTGAGTTTACCTTTCCGCTTTCCTATCATTGTTTGTAGTTCTTTTCTGCCTATCTACAGTTTGCTTGTTTTATGATGTAAACCCCTTTGATGGCATGCCAAAAGGCGGTATATCAAATTAAATGAACTGTAACTATAAAGATTTGAAGCTGGGTCCTGGCCATTGCTGGTGGGGGTCTTTCCTGCTGCTGCACAACTTCCAACACCATCATTCTGGTGCCTACCGGTGCTACTGCCTGTCAGCATAAAGCTACTGGCCCTGGAAATTGTAAAATTCTTCAGCAGGCAATCAGCACTGCAGATATGAAGACACCCAGGAGTCTCTGCTTTGCATATCCAGAACAACTCAATCATGTAACCATATGATTAAGCAGATGTGAATTCCTAAAGGTAGTTCAATCACATCTGTATCAGGTGCACTCATACAGTCTGATAAATGTCATGCTAGACATCGCAGCTCATGTCAGACTGCATGAAAAAGTCTGATCGTTGCACAGGAAGATGGGCCAGTAGACTGAGTCTATAATGAAGACGGATTCCAACTGTGGCTTTATTATTAATAAGAAGGCCGTTTCCTTATTCAGGATGTTTGACATCAATCCAGCTTTTTCTACTTGGTTCCCACTGCTTGTTTGCCACTCGGTTTTTTGTGAGAAGTACAGAGGGACAAAATTTATAACAGAAAATGGAAAGTTGAGACAGAGGAGGAAGAGAGCAAAGAACAAAGTCAAGAAGAAAAAGGAAGAAGGCAGGAGGAGGGAGAAATGGGGAAGAAAATACAGATAGTAAAAGAAAAGAACGAAAGCTTATGTCATAAGCATGCATGTGGGAAAAAACAAATGTAGACTGGTCGTTAAATATTTATCTTGAAACATAATGTAGAGAATGAGAAGAGCTGCTAGAGAGCAAGTGAGAAGATCGATGCAGACAGTCGACTGCTAGTGAGAAACTCGGGCACATCAGCCCTTGGAGACTCAGCAGCCACCAAGGTCTTTCACTGTATTTATGCTCAAAGAGGCTCTTTAATATGCCGGCTGGAACCAACTGTTCATCCATCCATGACTCTGTAATAAAGCTTTTCACAATCGCTCTGCCACGTGTCCAGACTCAGAAAGGTACAGTAGTACCTGCAATCACGAGCCCACAAGATGGCAGCGCTACATGGCTACTTTTAATGTCAAGAACCTCTTTCCTACCTTGTCCAAGATTCACGCAGCTCGTTATCCTTGACACAGCGCACAAGTGAGGAGGCTTCTGTTCTACGAGCTGTCACAAAAGTGTGTTAGTCTGCATTTCCCAAAACACAGCACTGAAGAAATAACCCTCTCTTTCTTCTCCTGATTAAATTGCTAAAAGCAGATTCTAGTCAGCATGCACCTAAAAATCTTTTTTTCAGATGAATAAGTGATCATTTAAAGCTTTTTTCTTTATTAAAAATAGATGTCTAGTAAATGGGGGATAAGATCACATGCCTACATAAACAGCAAATGTGAAAGTGATTTGCCAGGTAACAAATGAGTTTCATAAGAACTTAAGAAATGTCATACTGGGTCAGACCAAAGGTCCATCAAGACCAGTATCCTGTTTCCAACAGTGGCCAATCCAGGTCACAAGTATCTAAGCAGGTTTCCTCAGAGTAAAAGTGTGCGCATCGGCAAAAAGGAGCGGGGGGGGGGGGGGAACTACACACAGAATTTCAATTTTCAAATCTCCATAAAGACTTCACACCCACAAAAAGCAGGTACGTACCCACAGGCTTTGCTGGCCCAAATTTTCAAAGTGAATCTCTATGAGGAGTTTATCTTTGAAAATAAGGGACATGTTTACTTACCCCTGCATTGGAAACATGGGTTTGGGCTACGTTACTAGTGCGGGGCATCAGTCTAACTGCAGAGGGCAGTAAACCCACCATGGGAGCAATGGGTGGTCAGCAGTAACACCCCATCTGCCCAGTCACCATCCAGACAGGTAGTAAGGGGGTTTGAGTGTGGAGCCTGTGCTACATTTTAGCATCGTGTTGATACTGTGCACTAAGCTCACGATATCTTAGTAGCACACATTAGTTAACAAGGTCCGCAAGGCAACTCTTCGGTTATCCTTCACCCCACCTCCTACTGTAATGTTCTTACCGTGCATCACTGAATCAGTCCCTTAGCTTAGTAAAACTGCGCTCTGTCCACCCCTCCATAAAAATAACAGCACACTTCCTTCATCTGTTCCACACTGCACTAAATCCGCTCCCAAAAGATTTTCAATTCTGAAGGAAGCAAACCCAAACTCAAATGTGCAGACATTTAGATGGAGTGTGTCTTATATTGTTTGACAAATCACCTCCCAAAGTGCCCCCAGGACAGGACAATCAAATAATGAAATAAAGACCTTTGACCCTTTAGCTGCCATTTTCTGCGTGAGGATAAGGTAATTCTGGATCACAATCTGTCATCAAACTAGACTAGTGGACAAGAAAAGAAGATTAATTCCTTCCACTCTTTCAGCAAAGTACAGCTACTGCACTCATTACACTGCTTGCCAACCACCTGCATGAGCTCATTACCCTCTGCATCTAAGGGTTTATACATTTTCCTCAGCAAACCCTGAATCCATATACTCTGAAATCCTGCCTCTTCTGTTGAGAGGAGGATCTGCTCAGCTGGGCCCAGAATTCAGGAGAAAAAGGTAAAGTTACCAGATGTCCCCAACTTTAGAGCTGTGCCCCTGGCTCTCACCTGTTTAGCAGCCTCCTGTGCCCAATTCCAGCACTGAGGACAGAGGAGGTACAAAAGATTTTGGATCGATATTCATGGGCATTTACACAGGCTGCACACTTACCAACTGTATAAAGGACACTCAGCAGGACACTCAGCAGGATGTTCAGCGGCAACAGGTTAGCGCTGATGAATATCCGCGGGTGCCGTGGCTGCTCCCCGATGCTAACCGCAGAAGCTAAACTAGGCAGCAGCTGAATATCAGCTTCCGGGTTCTGCGGCACTGAATATTCAAGTCTAAGGTTCAACGCCAGCGGCTAGCTGCCCAGCACTGAATATCCGGCCCTTTATTTTCAGTTTAGTGATCTGAATTTGTCGGTTTTTAGAATTTACATTCAGTTTCTTTATATTTTGCACAGTATAGGGGAAATGCATCACTCTTTCTATTCCTCTGATGTCTCTGCTTGGAAGTGATATTGATGTTATTATGGGATGGATGGGGGGCAGGGGGGGCTGAGGGAATGACTTTTTCCTTCCTCCGTGCCTTGTTGCTCAAACGTGGAGCTAAATATAAAAACATGACGGCACAAAAAGACCATATGGCCTATCCAGTCTGTCCTTCCATACCAACAACTATAGTTTATGAGGTCTATAAATTAATGATGGAGTAGAACAGGTAAACAGAGATTGATTGTTTACGCCATCAAAAAGTAGAAAGACTAGGGGACATGCAATAAAGCACAGTTACTTACCTGTAACAGGTGATCTCTGGGAACAGCAGGAATAAGTCTTCACATATGGGTATCGTCGGTACCGACGGAGCCTGTGCGGGAACGCTCCCCAGCGTCCAATAGGAAAGCTTTTGGGAGCATCCCACAGCGCCTGCGCGCTGCCTTCCTGCCTTTCCCAACTGCCTCTCTCCAGTTCGAGTTTTATAGCTGAGACAAAGAGAGAGAAAGGAAAGGAAAGAAAGATAGAGAGATACAACTCCTAGGGGAGGTGGGTGGGTTGTGAAGACTTATTCCTGCTGTTCACAGAGATCACCTGTTACAGGTAAGTAACTGTGCTATCTCCAGGAACAAGCAGGAATGAGTCTTCACATATGGGGACTCCCTAGCTGCAGATGCCAGGGAGAGACCCCAGAGTTGTGTGTCCCTGAAAAGGGCTCCACCTCCCCCCATGGATCTCTGGCATCCAACCAGGGTAGGTGGGTAGGAGTTGATTAGGAATGGAACAGGTGTTTGAGAACAGCCTGACCAAACGAGGCATCCCGGCGGGAGTCCTTGTCCAAACAGTAATGGGCTGTGAAGGTATGAACCGAGGCCCAGGTGGCCGCTCGACAGATTTGGTCGATGGACACAGAGTTCAGATTAGCCATTGAGGCTGCCAGGGCTCTCACATTGTGAGCTGTGACATGGCCTTCCAGAGAAAGGTTTCTACTCTGGTAGGCGAAAGAAATACGCTGAGCAATCCAGCTGGACAGTGTTCTCTTAGACACTGGAAGTCCAAGATGGGAAGGATCAAAAGCAACAAAGAGTTGAGAAGATTTTCTATGTTGCTGTGTCCTTTGTAAGTAAAAGGCGAGAGCTCTTTTACAATCCAGGGTATGAAGATTCCTCTCTGCACTTGATGCACGAGGTCCTGGAAAAAAGACAGGTAAGTATACCTCTTGGTTCAGATGAAAAGGTGAGACCACTTTGGGCATAAAGTGGGGATTGGTCCTGAGGACTACCTTATCATGATGGAACCTTGTAAAAGGAGGGTTAGCCACCAAGGCTTGCAACTCACTGATGCGACGTGCTGAGGTGACTGCAATGAGAAAGATCACCTTCCAAGAAAGAAATTTAAAGGAGGTGGTGGCTAAAGGTTCAAATGGCGGCTTCATAAGCTGGCCAAGAACCAGATTTAAATCCCATGCCACTGGAGGTGGTCTAATGGGAGGTTTAGTTAAAAGAAGGCCTCTCATGAATCTTGCTATAAGAGGATGAGAGGAAACAGGCTGTCCATCAAGAGGCTTGAGGGACGCTGCAATAGCACTCAAATGGACTCTTACAGAATTTGTTTTGAGGCCTGCATGTGAAAGATGCAGAAGATACTCTAGTAAAGAATTCACAGGTATTGCTAGAGGGTCAAGACCCTTCTCTGAACACCAAATGGTAAATCTTTTCCATTTGAAAGCATAGGAACGTCTAGTGGAAGGCTTTCTAGAAGCATGAATAACATCTCTGACTTGCTGAGAGAGATGGTAAACTTGAAGGTCTAGGCCTTCAGCAACCAAGCCCTGAGATGGAGAGACTGGGGGTTTGGGTGCCACAACGTTCCGTTTTCCTGGGAGAGAAGATCTGGAGCAGAGCCCAACTCCAGGGATGGAGCTTGAGAGAGATGCAGAAGTAGAGGGTACCACACTTGGCGTGGCCAATGTGGTGCTATGAGGATCATAGACCCTCTGTCTCTCTGAAGCTTGAACAGTGTTCTGGGAATTAGGGGAATGGGTGGAAAGGCATAAAGGAAGTCTTGACCCCAATGAAGGAGGAAGGCATCCCTGGCCTGAACTCCCTGACAAGGAATCCTGGAACAGAACCGGGAAGTTTGGCATTCCACGGACTTGCAAACAGGTCTATGTCCGGGGTTCCCCAAATTCGAAAAATCCTGGCTATCTGGTCCCCGTGGAGGGACCATTCGTGTGGAAGCAGAACTCGACTGAGTCTGTCTGCCCAAGAGTTTTGAACCCCTGGAAGATACACTGCCAAAAGATGAATTTGATGCTCTCTGGCAAAGGCCCACAATCGCAAAGCTTCATTGCAAAGCGACAGAGAGCCAGTCCCTCCCTGCTTGTTTACATAGAACATGGCTACTTGATTGTCCATGTTGATGAGGACTGTCTTGTAGCTGAGCAGGGAGTGGAACACTCAGAGCTAAGAAAATTGCTCTCAGTTCCAAGAGATTTATGTGTAGTGAAGTCTCCTGTGGAGACCAGATGCCCTGGGTGGAGAGGTCTTGTAGATGAGCTCCCCAACCCATTGGAGAGGCATCTATTGTAAGGGTTGCTTGGGGAAGTAGCTGTTGAAAAGGGGACCCCAGCAACAGGTTTTGAGAGGACTTCCACCACTGTAGAGACCAAAAAAGGCAACTGGAGTTTGCTATTTTGTCTGACAGGCAACCTGATGCCTGAGTCCATTGGGTGGATAAAGTCCATTGAGCTGCCCTCATGTGCAAGCGAGCATATGGAACCACATGCACAGTGGATGCCATGTGGCCTAAGAGTTGCAACATTTCTCGAGCAGTTAAAAGGGGTTTTAACTGTATTTGGGAGGCTAACTGCACCAAGCGTAGGCAACGGGCCTGAGGAAGATAGGCCCTTGCAGTTGTGGTATCCAACAAGGCCCCTATAAACTCGAGGGACTGAGTAGGGGTGAGATTGGATTTTGGGATGTTCATTACTAGTCCCAAATACTGAAGGACACGCATTGTGCAGCTTAGACAAGTCTTGGCCTCTGCTTGGGATGGGGCTCGAATGAGCCAGTCGTCCAGATATGGGAAGACAAATATTCCCAGAGTGCGTAGAAATGCAGCTACTATTGCCATGCATTTCGTGAACACCCTTGGTGCAGAGGCCAGACCAAAAGGAAGCACCCTGTACTGGTAGTGCTTTCCCTGAAAAAGGAACCGAAGGAATCTTCTGTGGGTTGGATGGATGAGGACATGGGTGTACGCATCCTTGAGATCTAGAGAACAAAGCCAGTCCTGACTCTGAAGGTATGGAAGCAGAGCACCGAGAGAAATCATCTTGAATTTCTCCTTGAATAGAAATTTGTTCAATTCTCTTGAGATCTAAGATGGGTCTGTAGCCCCCTGTCTTCTTTGGAATAAGAAAAGAAGGGGAATAGAACCCTGTGCCTTGTTGAAGAAGAGGTACTTCTTCTATTGCCCCTTGGGCAAGAAGGGTGGCAAACTCCTGACCTAGAAGGTTGAGGAGAGATGTTGGAGAATTGAACTGTTTCACCATGGTGTAAGGGGGAAGGCTTAAGAAATTAAGCTTGTACCCCTCCCTTATGATGGACAATGTCCATTGCTCTGCTGTGATTTGCTCCCATCTGGGTGCAAAGTAAGTCAGCCTTCCTGGGATGGTAAGAGGCTCTGGTCCCTCCAGAGCTAGAAAGGCTAAGTTCTCTAGTTGCAAGTCAAAGTCCCTGAGGAGGCTGAGGCTGCTGGGCCGTGGAAGGTCTAGCTGCCTTTGACTTGGCCTGTTTAGGTGGTTGCTGACGCTTTGCAGCAAAACGACCTGAAGAAGATGCCTGCTGACCATAAGCAGGATAGTATTTTCCCTTTTTGGAAAAGAATGTCTTTTTAAACAATCGTTTCTTGACAGGGGCAGAGGTAGACTTTGAAAGTCTATCCAAAGCAGAGTTTTCAGCATCCATCTGAGTGGCCTTTGCTTGCCAATCCTTACCAAAAAGGTTCTCACCTGTACAAGGGAGATTTCCTAATTGATCTTGAACCCAGATCTCCAAGTCAGAAGCTTGTAGCCAAGCAATTCTGCGTGCCCCTATAGCAATAGCCGAAGCTCTGCTTACACACTCAAAAGAGTCAAAGGCTGCACGGTTGGAAAATTTGGAGACCTCTTGGGCATGTTTGAGCCAAGTAAGAAACTCCTGTCTTTTATCCTCTGAAATGAAAGGAGATAAAGTCTGCAGGTGATCTGTGACTTCTTTTAGAAACATTCCCATATAGAGACTATAGGAAATGATCCTGGCAGCTAGCATAGCAGCCTGGAAAATCCTTCTGCCAAAAGCATCCAGGGTCCTGCATTCATGCCCTGGAGGATTAGATGAGTGTCTCTTTGCACTCTTCATCTTCTTCATGGCAGACTCTACCACAATAGAGTGGTGAGGAAGCTGAGACTTGTGGAAGCCCGGACAAGGAGGGACACGGTACATGGTGTCTAACCTGCGAGAATGAGGAGAGGTGGTGAGAGGTGTCTCCCACATCCTCAACATGAGATAATAAAGAATCTCATGGACAGGTAAAGTAGCTGCCTCCTTAGGAGCTTTGGGATATTGTAAAATATCCAACTGCTTGGCTCTGGGTTCTGACTTAGGGGCCACTGTGATGGAGAGGCCCCTAGCCACGTCCCTAACAAAATCCTGAAAGGACAAGTCCTCTGGAGGAGACATTCTTCGTTTAGGTGAAGAAGACTCCTGAGGAAGAATTATCGATGCTTCTACTGAACCCTCAGACTCAGAGTCTTCAGAGGAATCGAAGTATCGCCTGTTCGGATGCTCCTGTAAAGCCCGATAACCGTATCGAGTGGGATCGACATCGGGAGTATTCGGTACCGGATCGGTACCGATGGGCATCGTAGGACAGGGTACCGTAGCAGTTGACACCGAAGCCGATGTCGATGCAATCGGTACCGGGAGCGATGCCGGTACCGGGACCGGTACCAGCAACGGGGATTGTTGCGGTACCGGAGGCGTCGCAGCCTGCATGAAAGCCGTTAAGGTGTGCTGCATGGTCATTATCTTCTGATCCATCGACGCCACCAAAGTCTGGATGTCGGTACCAGTGGGAGCCACCGGTACCCCAGAACACGGCAACAGGTGATCAGTCGAGGCCGAGCCATCGATGTCAACCTGTGACCCAATAAATGCTTTGGAAGCCGGAGCTTCCTGCCGGGGTAATTTTGCCGGTGCATTATCCTCGAGGGCAAGCCCGGAGGCATCTCGATGCTTGGAGGGAGATCTGCCCTTCGAGGACCGGCCAGATTTATGCTTGGTTACCTGAGATCCATGGGAGGAAGAGGAGGCCCTGGACGACGTCGATGCCACCGAAGCTGCATCAGAGGGAAACAGGGTACTGAGCTTGGCTGCTCGGTTCTGCCGACCTCTCTTGGACATCATGGTACAGGACACACAATCCGTGATGGAATGGTCAGGTCCCAAACATTTTAGACACCAGTCAAGGGTGTCGGTGACAGAAATAGTACCGCCACATTTTGTGCATTTTTTAAACCCGGAAGCGGGCTTCTCCATGAGGAAAACGTTTTAGGCCTAAGGCCCAAAAACGGAAAAAATGCACAGCAAAAAAATATAAACATTTTGTTTTAAGAAGAAAGAAAGAAAAGAAAAGACCGGCGGTACCGGTCTGACATCGAAGAAGGCAGACGCGACACAAAAGAAAAACGAAAAAATAAAGAACTTCTTCTGCGCTGACAGGAACACGACCTGCTGGCTCCGCGGAAAAGAAGAACTGGAGAGAGGCGGTTGGGAAATGCGGGAAGGCAGCGCGCAGGTGCTGTGGGATGCTCCCAAAAGCTTTCCTATTGGACGCTGGGGAGCGTTCCCACGCAGGCTCCGTCGGTACCGATGATACCCATATGTGAAGACTCATTCCTGCTTGTTCCTGGAGATAGCTACACTGTAACCCATTTAAGACTAATAAGAGAAAATATTTTTCACTTAACATGTAATCAAACTCTGGAATTCATTACTGGAGGATGTAGTACAAACTGTAAGTGTAGCTGGCTTTAAAAAAGGTTTGAACAAGTTCCTGGAGGAAAGGTCCATAAACCATTATTAAAGAGGACTGGGGAAATCCATTGCTTACCAATGGGACAAGCAGCATGGAATCTGTATACCTTTTGGAAACCTGATAGGTACATGTGACATGGATTGACCACTGTTGGAAACAGGACACTTGGCTTGGTGGACCTTGGTCTGACCAAGTATGGCATTTCTTATGTTCTTATGAGATCTTCTGTGATGGTCCCATGCTTTTTTGAATTCAGATAGTTTCATTGCCTCTACAACCTTCACTGGGAGACCGTTCCACACATCTACCACTCTTTCCATAAAGAAATATGTCTGCAAATTACTCCTGAGTCTATCCCCTTTCACTTTTATCCTATGCCCCCTCATTGCAGAGTTTTCTTTCAACTGAAAGAAGCTTTCCTCCTATGCATTTGTGCCACAGAAGTATTTAAACATCTCTCTCCTGCCTTTCCTCCAAAGTCTACATATTGATATATGCCTTATGACGAAGTCCAATGACCATTTTGGTAGCCACCCTTTGCACAGACTCTGTACTGTTTATATCCTTTTGAAGGAGTGGTCTCCAGAATGAGATCTCACCAAAGACTTATACAGAGGCACCATCACCTCCTTCTTCCTGCTGGCCATTCCTCTCCCTATGCACCCAAGCATCCTTCTGGCTTTTTCCACTGCCTTTTCTACCTGTTTAGCCACCTTAAGATCATTAGAAACAATAATAGAAGTATTCCACTCCCTACACTGTACCGCTCCCTTGGATTTTTGCAGCCCAAATACATGACCCTGCAATTTTTAGCATTAAATCTCAGCTGCCAAATTCTAGACCATTCTTCAAGCTTAGCTAGATTCCTCCTCATGTAATCTACACCTTCCTGGGTGTCTACTCTATTGCAGATTTTGGTATCATCCACAAAGAGGTAAACCTTACCCGACAGCTCTTCCACTATATCACTAACAAAGATGATAAAAAGACTCAGATCAAGGACAGATCCTTAGGGCACAGCACTGGTAACCTCCCTCTCCTCAGAGTAAGCTTCATTTAGTTGTACCGTTTGTTTCCTCCCACTCAACTAATTTCTAACCAAGTCAGCCACTTTATTTATTTATTTAAAAGTATTTATATTCCGCTTTATCCTTGAATCAAAGCGAATTTCACTGCAAACCAATCAAGTAGGGTAGTGCGGGGGTTTCGGCATGCAGTGGTTGTGAAGGTAGTGTTCATAAGTGTGTGGATAGGTAAATCTTGATTTGGGGCGCAATATGTACAGGGTGAACTTTCTACATTGGGCTATATACATTTTCATGAGGATAGTATATACAGGGTCTAGTCCTAGGATGTTCACTTTATTTATAAGTTGTTTGTGCAGAACGGTATCAAAGGCTTTACTGAAATCTAAGTGCAACATATCTAGGGCTCTCCCTTGGTCCAATTCTCTGGTTACCAGTCAAAGAAATTAATTAGACTTATCTGACAAGACCTGCCTCTAGTAAAACCATGCTGCCTTGAATCTTGTAATCCATTGGATTCCAGAAACCTCACTATCCTCTGTTTCCATGAATTTACTCACCACAGAGGTCAGACTAACCGGCCTGTAGTTCTCAACCTCATCTTTACTTCTGCTTTTATGTAAAGGGACCACATCCACATTTCTCTATTCCTCTGGGACCACTCCTGACTCTAAAGAAGCATTAAAAAGGTTATACAGTGGTCCCACTAGAACGTCCCCAAGTTCCTTCAATATTCTCGGATGTATCCCATTTGGTCCATCATTTTGTCTACTTTTAGTTTAGCTAGTTCTTCAGGAACACAGTCTTCTGAAAATCATTCAGTGTTGTGCTTATTGATTGTTTTCTTTTTTTTTATATTGTACACCGCCCAAGTATGTTTATGATGGGTGGTCTATACAGTAACTATAACTGTATCCTCTTCACTACTGTTCCTATTTGCGGATGTTTTCTGAGGTCCTGATCCTTCATCTGTGAACACAGAATAAAAATATTTGTTAAGCAATTCCACTCATCAGCTTCTACATATTCCTTTCCTTCATCTTTGAGTCTGAAAATACCACTTTTGCACTTCCTCCTCTCAGTAACATATCTGAAAAATGTCTTGTCCCCCATTTACAGCATTAGCTATGTTTTCTTCTATATGTATCTTTGCTTTCCTGACTACTTTGCCAGCTTCTCCAAGTTTTTCCAAATATTGATGCATGTCTTTCTCTTTCTGTAATTTCTTGTATTTTATGAAGGCCATCCTTTTTCTTCACCTTTTCAGCTACTTCTTTTGAGAACCATAGTGTCCTCCTTTTCCTTTTATATTTATTTACTTTACTAACAAAAAGGTTTGTTACCCTTAAATATCCTCTTTCAGTTTTTCCCATTGCTTTTCTACATCCCCCAGCTAACCTCCATGAGGTATCTCCTCTTGGCAAAGTCAGTTTCCTAAAGTCTAGGACCTCACTTTTGAATGGACTTTATCAGCCCTAGACCTAATACTGAACCGCACCATCTGGTGATCACTGGATGCGAGATGATCTCCCACTGTGACATCAGAAACACTTTCCCCATTGGTAAGCACCAAGTCCGATATGGTCCCTTCACAACTGGGTTCTGTTACCAGTTGCTGGAATAATTCTCCCTGTAGAGAATCCAGGATATCCTTACTCCTAGATGATACCGCAGCAGGGATGTGCCAATTAACATCCAGCATATTGAAATCAATCAACATCTGGCATATTGAAAGGTGCCCCTTCCCCCTACCCTCCACTTCTGATAAGTATGCATGATTTGCCAGCAAAAAATCTGGTAATCTTAGAAATTGGAATTTGCTTTAATTGAAAATAGGCAAACAAATGATTTTCCATCTTAACTAGCTACATAAATGGCATTCATAGAGCCGACATGCCCCTGACACATGAATGGAGATAAATACTTCCTCCTTTCCCTAATCACCTCATTGAGCCTCCAGCTCTGCTCTACTCCTCCTACTCGCAAGCAGGGCCATTACCTTGACCTCGTTTTCTTCTCCAGCTGCTTACCTTCAAACCTCTCCACCTCAATTCTTACCTTATCTGACCATCACCTGCTAATCTTCACCCTTAGCCACCCCCCGTCCTGGTCAGGAATCTTCACACTAGCGACGGTGGCACCTAGGTTCTAACCATGTTAGTGCCCCTGAATATCCTGGTCACTGCGTTAATCGTGTTGAATATCGGGTCCATAGTATTTACAATAACATAAAATCCCACATCCATTAATTATTTTTTTCACTACGTAAACCACCCAGAGCTCCAGCAGATAGGTGGGTAAAACAAATGGAATAAAAAAAAATCAACACTTTCATGGCAAAGTTTCACATGCAAGAAAGGAGAAGCAAAGCGTAGAAGAAAGTGTGCAAGTCTTTAGTCAGGGGTACAGTACAGTCACACGCCTCGCTTCTGCTGCTGACTTAGTGTTTCTGTGGGTGGTCCTGTTGTTTCTACGTTGGACTGGACTGTAAGTCCATGCTTTGAGAAGTGGTGCAGAGCCCAAGGGGAAAAGCAAGCTCAGTCTTTGACTTAGTGTAAAAACTGTTCCAAAGATTTCCCTGCTCCTATGAAACAAACTGTAGGTTTCTAACATCTGGATTGTTCATGCTGCAGTTAGCACGAGGACCTCATATCCAGAAAAGCTGAGCATGGAGAATGATGACAACTACTGGGCGTTATTCAGCGGAAACCATTGCCATAGAGTCTTGCAGTAATGCTCATGGGGAGAAAGGCCCAGATCCGGCCAGGAGACAGAGGCATCACTTGGAGGTCAGTCAGCTCTAGTAAGAGGCTTCTGAACAATTTCTCGGAAGAGCAAACACAAAGTCCACCATGCGGAGTACACGGGGACTCTGCAGACCCTCTGTAGCAGCGCTGGAAAGGAAGTTCGTGAATAAGCTTGTTAGATATTGATCACTGATAAGAAAAAGCAGTGAGCAGTCTGCCAGCTCTTAGCACGGTCCATCCATCCAAACATGCTAAGATGTAAAGACCAGGGGAGATGGAATAACTCGTCCCCATTTACCTGGCCCACTCCACCTGTGATTTTATAAACCTCCATCATATCCTCCAGGCTCAAAAGCCAAACATTGTTTAGGCCTTTGCTTACCTCTGAGCTATACACACACACACACTTCTTTAAGAAGAAAGGCTAAACGAAAACTGCAAATGATCTTCCTTCACTATTAACTACTTCCACCTCTTCCCCCGAAGATCTCATCTTGAATACTGTTGCCACACCTAAGCCTCTGGCCATCCTTCTGCCAGTTTCCCTGTGGTGGGGGCTAACTATGCTAATGGCTACATTCTTTGCAAATGGCATAAAACACTGCTGCTTGTCCTATCTACACAATCCTAGTTCACCAGCGAGGAAGGAGTTGCACTGGTCACCAGTTCAACAAGGAGCACAGATTAAGAGTTTGTGCCTTTATGTTTAAAAGTAAAATTGAGGAGAACCAGGGCCGGCACTACCATTAGGTGAATTGGTAGCCGCCTAGAGCGTCGGCCCTCTGGGGGCACCCATTGGTGCAGCTGCTGCCCCTCACTGGGACCTAGAGCACTGGCAATGGATTGAAACAGCCCCACGGCACTTACCTGCACACTTCCTTCCTGTCCAATGGCTGACTTCCTGTTTGCAAGGGGGCTTCCAAACAGGAAGTCGGCCATCAGAGGGGTGGAAATAGGCAGCCGCATGGCGCCAAAGTGTGCAGGTAAAACGCCATGGGGCTGTTTCAATACATTGCTGCCCCTATAGGTCCCAGAGGGGTGAAAGCAGCACAATGAGGGGTGGGTGGCCAGCTGGGGGAGATGCAAGGAATGAGGTTAGCTTAGGGCACTTCAACTCCTTGCACGTTGCTGAGCAGAACACTCAGATTTAAAAAACTCGCTCAGGCTACAGCAGTCAAGAGAAGCCAAAGAATAACTTTCAGATTCCATCTATCAATAATGCACGTTTAGGGAAAACGGGAAAATGAATTTGGCTAGTACTAGGAACACAAGTATGGAACGGGCTTCCATGAGAGCTCTGGCAGCAAGCAGGCTATTTGGCTTTTCACAAAAAGTTAAAAAAAACAATGCTTTTGATTACTGCTTACACATAAATATTTGTATTTTATGTTTACATTTGGATCAATTTGTTTTCTCTGTCTTAAATTATCACTGTCTATTTAAAACTTGCCTAGAAATTTATGATAGGCAAGATACAAACACATTTTGATTAGAATTGCTTGTTGCTTTCTCTAACTGCAGCTGTGTTGTTCAATGTCCTCTCTAAAAGTCTCTACCACAGATTCTTACTATGACCAGCCATCGGTTGATAGGTCAAAGCAAAAGTGGAGAAAATGCGGGCCTAATATCCCAACTGTGCATCCCAGTCGCCATTTGCTCATCAGTCTCTCCTCCGTAATGACCTGTTGACTTTCCTTTGAAGATTACCGCAGGAGCAGTGCGTGCTCTTTGCTACATGCTATGTCTGCGATTAGTGGCAACTGAAAGCCAGCCCAATTTTTAAAAAAGTACCACCTTACCATTTTTTTGTTTGATCTTTATTTCCATGTTTATGGAAGAAACATTTAAATTCATCTCTCCTAATATAAAACATTTTGCTGTTTTCAGGTTTTTGGTTTCCTTACACTGTCAGAGAGAGCCTGTGATTTACATCCCCAAAAGGAGCTAGTATGAGATGGTTAACAAAACAAAAAAAAAGAATATATATGGTAATTCCTTTTTATTGAACTAACTGTCCTGACCTCAGGAAGGAAGGTTTAACCTCCAAAAGCTAGTCAAAAAGTATCACCTTATAGTCTTTTTTTTTTGTTTGCTTTATTTTGATTTATTAACCTTTGTAGCGGACGAACCCGGCAATCTCACTACGTTTGAACAAGATTCTTAAAATCCTCCTCAGGATCTGCATCCATGAGCACTGAGTCATTCCTTAGAAACTCACACAGTCATCTAGTTAGCGATAAATTAGCCATGTTGCTTCATGGCTAATTAGGTAAATGCATTAACGATGTGATAATTTTCTTATCTCCTTTTCAAAATGACAGTGAAAACAGAATACAGTATTTCAAAAACTCCAGTCAGCATAGGTACTGCTGGAGAATATCTCTGCAGTATTCAGTGCTATTAGCTTTAGTGCTACATCCAGACTAATGCAACAGAAAATCCACTCTTTACTGTTGCAACGGTGTATAGATCAGTGGTTTGCAACGAATGGATGGAAAGACCTAAACTAGGGCCCTGGGGACCTCACAACTTGTTAAGTTTTCAGGATACCCATAATGAACATGCATGAGATAAATTCACATACAGCAAATCTTCATTGCATGCAAATGTATGTAAATTTCTCTCATGCATATTCATTATGGGCATTCTGAAAACCCAAAGGGGCTGTCGGGTCCCCAGGATAGGTTTGGTAATCCTTACTCTAAAGCAGGAACCAAATGATAGGAAGAAGGATCAGGACAGAGATAGATGAGAAAGGCAAGTGACCAGTCCTGCAGTGAGCATGAAAAGACTGACCAGGGAAACTTCTGTACAGGTTACAGCTTGTTTTTAACATTCCTTCTACTGTTCACTGTATCAACTCAGCTCTATGTAAACTGTTTTGACTTCTAGAAAAACGGTATATCAAAAGTTGCTAAATAAATAAATATGGCTGCAAGAGTCATCTTGGAAGAGAAGCAAGCCGATGTTGAGATTATCGCACTGGTTGCCAGCTGTGACAAGGATCAACATTCAAGACAGTAAGGAGTGAGAGACCAAATTCTTTGTCCAATAGGTTTCACTCCCAGTCCTCCAGGGCCACCAAGTCAGGTTTTCAGGAGATCCCTAATGAATATGCAATACAGGTAGTGTGTGTACAAATCTCTTATTCATTAGGGATCTCCTGAAAACCTGACCTGAAGACTGAAAAACAGGGACGTAGAGGAGAATGTTTTGTAAGTCTCTAGGTATCTAAATGAATTTTTAGGTTCACTTATGATCTGAAACATTTGCTTCTCGAGATCAAGGAACATAGTCTTAAAAAGGGCCTGTACCTTAATATAAAGACGACAAACATCCCAACAACTGGCAAAATCAATAGGTCATTATTGATGTAGAAGAAATAAACAACTTTAACCTTCTTGGATCAATAAAGTAACATGAAGTAGTCAAAAATCTGATGACGCATTGCTCTTGGCAGAATGGTTATGAAGAACCTAGACAAGATTCTCGAGAAGAGATGTATCTCTCCATACAAAGATTCGACCTGTCCAAGTCATGGTATTTTCAATAATGTCATATGGATTCAAACGTTGGACAATGAAAAAGATAGGCAGGAAGAAAATCAGTGCCTTTGAATTATGGTGCTGGCGGCGAATATTGTGTATACCATGGACTATCCGAAGAACAAACCAGTCAGTACTAGCGAAGATCAAACCTAAGCTTTCTGTAGAAGCTCAGAAGATAAGTCTTCGACTTTCATTATTTGGATACATCATATGAAGAAAGAGATTATTAGAGAAAGACATCATGCTTGGAAAGGTTAAAGGTCAACCTAAAAGAGGAAGGCTTGCAATGAAATCAATCGATACAATAACAGCAGCTATGGATGCCACTCTATCAACAATTCGCCATCTGACTGAAGACCGAACAGTTTATTTAAATCTTTTGTATACCATTTTTTTTTAACACAGGTTATTCAAAATGATTTACAAATTAAACAACCACATTTAAAGTTCAAAGTCAGCAAAGAATAGACAGCTATGAAAATAGAGGTCTCTAAGCTTCTTCTCATTTCCAGCCCCGATCCACCATAAACCATTTTACATAAATTATGTCCCCACAGGATGTCCCCCACAGACCAGAGGGGCCATCCTTGGGCCTGATTCTGGCTCCCGCAGACAACCCAGACATCCCGCTTCCAGAATTGGGCTCATTATAACCAGTAGTTTACATGCAACTCAAACGGTTTACAATTAACATTGTATATAGGGTGTGGTTGCACAGCATGCAGGCAGTTTAATAAGATCAAATCTTAACAGTAAAATTTGTATAATTTATTTACAAGTTGGGGTTGTGTGTATTGTTTGTTTGGTTTTGTTTGTTTCTTAGGGTCCGTTGGACAGTTAATGATGCCTATGTGATGCTGCCTAAATCTTCTATGAACGGGAGTGTTTTCAACTTTTTTCTGAAGTACTTGGTGTCCCTCATATTTCTAATATCTCTGGGAAAGAGTTCCATAAGTTTGGTGCATAATGATAGTGCCCTGTTGGAAGTGGTCCATTTGGTTTTGGAGTATTTGCTAGGCGTGATTAATGTGTTCTCGCAGTTTGTTCTCTTTGGCTGGCTTTCATGATATTTTTTTTTATCATATCCTGGAGAGACTCAGCTGAAGCATTATGTAGTATTTTAAATATATTGAGTGTAGCCTTGTACCTGGCGCGACTCCTCATCGTTAGCCAAGGTAATTGGGCCAATATCGTGGTTAGGCGTTCACGTTTGTTGTTCCAGTGATAATATGGGCAACGGTGTTCTGGGCCATCTGCAGTGGGTGAATAGTATGTGCTGGCAGGCCTTGGTAGAGAGAGTTGCAGTAATCTAAAACCGCTGTGACTATGGCTTGTAGAACCATACAGAAGTCATTCTGGCTTAAAAGGGGCTTCAGTTTCTGGATAATTTTTAGTTTTTGGAATGGATTCTGTGTTGTTCTGTTTATTTGGGATTGTAGGTTTAAGTGATGACCTAGGATGACACCTAGGTATTTAATTTTGGTTTTGACGGCTATGTTTCTGTTCCTTATGGCAATCGTGCGAGGAGGAGTGAAGATCTTGTTTCTTGTTATTACGAGAGCTTCTGTTTTGTTATAATTTATGCTGAGGTTATTTGTGCTGAGCCATGTGGAAACTTCTGTGAGACATCTTATGAATCTTGTGTAGTCCGGAGATTCGACATTGAAAGATGTGCACAACATGATGTTGTCAGCATATATTTTATAGTGAATCTTGTTTTTCTTAATGATGTCGCAAATTGGCTGAACTTAGAGGTTGAAAAGTAGAGATGATATTGCTGACCCCTGTGGGACTCCCTGCTTTATTGCGAAAGGAGAGAATGTGTTTCCCCCGCATCTGACATACTGTTGTCTGTACTCTAGGTATGACTGGAACCATTTCAATGTGTTGTCATACAGGCTTATCTCCTGTAAGCATCTCAGACGTATGGTGTGTGACACAGAGTCAAAGATAGCCAATATGTCGAGGAAGATTAGTATAAAGCCTATCTATTCCTCTGATAATATGTTCACATAGTGCTATTAGTTATGTCTCCACACCGTGGTTTGGCTTGAATCCATGTTGATGATGATCTGGGGGCGCATGTGCGTTGATGTGATCCTGCAGTTGTAGCTGTACTGTCTTTTCTACGATTTTTGGTCATGAAAGGTAAGCTTGAAACCGGCCAGTATACTTTAGAGTCTGCTTGTCCATTTTCGGGCTTTTTAGGATTGGCCTGATTGATGCCAGTTTGAGGATTGCAGGCATATGTTCCTGTGTGAGGGATGTGTGTATGATTTTGTGTTTGAATGGTGTGAGCTCTTCCTTGGCTGACTTTATCCATGCAACTGGACAGGGATCGCTTGGTGAACTTGTGTTCAGGGTAGTTATTGTGTTAGCTATTTGTCTGTTTGTTGGTATAGTGAATTCATCCCATGCCCTATTGGCCTTATTTGGTTTCTAGGGTTTGTTGATGACGACCTTGTGTCTAGCAGTGTGCTGTCCTACTTCTTCATTAGATAGTTTGCAATCTGTTGTGGATTTATGTCAGAGCAGTCTTCTTGTGAGGGTCCTTTGTTGGTGTGTGGACTATTCCAAAGAGCTCCCTCGGTTTGTTTGTGGCCTTCATGATCAGGTTTGTGTTATATTCTTGTTTACATCTGTTAATTATGTTGTTATATTCACTTTGCATAGTTCTGTATTCCTGTAATACACCTTGGTCTTTTGTACGTTTCCATTTCCTCTCCATTCTTCTGGAGGTTCTTTTTGACTTTTCTGATTTCCTGTATTGCCTAGGATTCTATTAAATTCAAGATCATTCAACCACTCATACATGGTATTTAATAAGCTATTTAATATGACAATTAGGAGTGGAGGAGTGGCCTAGTGGTTGGGGCAAGGTACTTCAGGCCGGAAGGTCGGGGGTTCAAATACCACTAGAGGACAGCAACCTTGGGCCGGAAGGACTGGGGTTTCTAGTCCCACGGGTGCTCCTTGTGGTCTTGGGCAAGCCACTTAACCCTCCATAGCCCATGTTCCCTGTAAAATAGTTATCTCCAAGTTATAATGCCCTGTTCAATGTAATTTCAGTTTGTTCAGTCCTAACCCCCCATCACCCCATTTCCAGGCAGCCCCCATCAGCCCACAGCCCATTACCAGTCTTAACCCCCCCCCCATAGCCCATTACCAGTACTAACCCCCCCCCATCGGCTCATGGAACATTAAAAAAAAAAAAAGCTGGCTGCTGCCGCTGCGGCAGCGGTAGAATGGAGTGTCCCGCGGGGCCCCCTCTGCCCGACTGAGCCCCTCTGCGCCGGCTTTCAGATACACGAAGGAAGAGTGTCTCCCTCGCGTCTCTGTTAAGCCTGCAGGGGCTGATGGGAAATTTCCCATCTGCCCCTGCGGGCTTAACAGAGACGTGAGGGAGACAGTCTCCCTTCGCGTATCTGAAAGCCGGCGCAGAGGGTTTCAGCCGGGCCGAGGGGGCCCCACGGGACACTCCATTCTGCCGCTGCTGCGGTGGCAGCGGCAGCAGCCAGCTTTTTTTTTTTTTAATTTAATTTTTAAAAAAGCAGAATGTTCTTTGCGTGGGGCCCCCTGAAACGCGGGGCCCTGTGCAAAAAACATTCTTGCTCAATGGACGGGCCGGCCCTGGGTGCACCTGTCGCTCTGTGCAGGTCACCCCTCTCCATGTCTTTGTTTAGGGGTGAACCCACCACCACATGCGGGACACCCCTATTTGTTGAGAAGTTAGATGGTTCAGAAGTTAGATGGTTCCGTTTATTTTGTTTTTATCCTGTTGCTGTAAAGGATCCGCTGTGCTTGTCCCATGTCATTTTGAATTCCGTCACCATGTTTGCCCCCCACCACTTCCATCGGGAGGGCATTCCAAGCATCCACCACCCTTTCAGTGAAAAAATATTTCCTGATATTGCCTTTCAATTTTCCACCTTGCAGTTTCATGTTATGCTCTCTAGTTTTACAGCTTCCCCGTCTTTGGAAGAGGTTTGTTTGTTCATCGTTTCTCTTTAAGTATTTAAAGGTCTGAATCATATCTCCCCTGTCCCTCCTCTCCTCCAGAGTGTACATATTTAGGTCTTCAAGTCTCTTCTCATAAGGCTTCTGACACAGGCTCCAAATCATTTTGGTCGCCTTCCTCTGAACAGTTTCCAGTCTTTTTACATCTTTTGCAAGATATGGTCTCCAAAACTGAATACAGTATGCCAAGTGAGGCCTCACCAGTGACCTGTACAGTGGCATAAGTATCTCTTTCTTTCTGCTGGTAATCCCTCTTTGTATGCAGCCCAACATCCTCCTGGCTCTTGCCACCGCCTTGTCGCATTGTTTTGCCACCTTGAGATCATCAGAGATAATCACACCAAGGTCTTTCTCCTGAACCGTGCACACCAGCCTCTCACCCCCTATCGCGTACATTTCCCTTGGATTTCTGCTACCTAAGTGCATGACACTGCACTTTTTCGTATTAAATCATAATTGCCAAGCATTAGACCATTCTTCCAGCTTTTGTAGATCTTTCCTCGTGTTATCCACTCCCTCGGGGGAGTCCACTCTGTTGCAAATTTTTGTGTCATCTGCAAAAAGACAGACTTTTCCATTCAGTCCTTCAGCAATATCACTCACAAGTACATTGAACAGTGCTGGACCCAGGACCGAACCCTGGGGCACCCCGCTAATCACCTTCCTTTCATCCGAGTGAGGTCCATGTACCATCACCTTCTGTCATCTATCAGTCAACCAATTTCTAATCCAGTTTACAATCTTGGGACCTATCCCCAAGCTACTGAGTTTATTGACAAGCCTCCTATGAGGAACAGTATCAAAGGCTTTGCTGAAATCCACATAGATGACATCTATCGCATGCCCCTGATCTAGTTCCTTGGTCACCCAAAGAACTCAATCAGGTTTGTTTGGCAAGATCGTCCTTCGGTAAAACCATGTTGCCTCGGATCCTGCAACCTGTTGGTTTTGAGAAAGTTCACTATTCGCTCTTTCAGGAGCGCCTCCATTACCTTTCCTGCCACCGAGGTAAGGCTCACGGGCCTGTAGTTTGACACTTCTTCCCTGTCACCACTTTTGTGTAGAGGTACGACATCAGCCATTCTCCAGTCCTGAGGAACCTCTCCTGTTTCCAATGATCTGTTGAATACATCCTTTAATGGCCCTGCAAGAACCTCTCTGAGCTCTTTCAGTATCCTGGG
Organism: Ichthyophis bannanicus; assembly: GCA_033557465.1. Lineage (NCBI taxonomy): Eukaryota > Metazoa > Chordata > Amphibia > Gymnophiona > Ichthyophiidae > Ichthyophis > Ichthyophis bannanicus. Next base: position 88,185,384 of record CM066044.1, on the reverse strand, counting down.
ATGTATCCCATCTAGTCCCATGGCTTTGTCCACTTTCAGTTTAGCAAGTTGTTGCAACACCTCATCTTCTGTGAATGGTGTGGTATCTACTTCATTCCCGTTTTTATATTTGGGAGTCCCAGCTGGTCCATCTCCAGGATTTTCTTTAGTAAAAACAGAGCAGAAGTATTTGTTTAGCAGTTTCGCTTTTTCAATGTCACTTTCCACGAGTCCTTTCCCAGCACTTCTGAGTCCTGCAATTCTTACTCTGATCTTCTTCCTTTCCCGAATATACCTGAAGAAAGTTTTGTTGCCACCCTTAACATCTTTAGCCATATTTTCCTCTGCCTTTGATTTTGCTAATCTTATTTCTCTTTTTGACTCTTTGAGTTTGATCCTGTATTCATGTCTGTGTTCTTCTGTTTGCAAAGCTTTTGAATTTTGCGAAAGCTGTGTTTTTTGCCTTTATTTGAGCAGCCACTTCTTTGGAAAACCAAATAGGTTTCCTTCTCTTGTGTTTGTTTACTTTTCTTACATATTTATCTGTTGCCCCTTTTATTGCCACCTTTAGTTTAACCCATTGCAATTCCACTTCCCTTATCTCCTTCCACCCCATCATCTCCTCCTTTAGGTACTCGGCCATTTTATTGAAGTCAGTGTTTTTGAAGTTTAGGACTTTGAGCTTGCTATGTTTGGCCTGTACCTTGGCTTTTATCTCAAACCACACCATGTGATGATCGCTCACAGGGGCACTCATGCAGATATTCGACACGCTATCACCGTTGGTGAGCACTAAATCCAGCGTTGAGCTTTCCCTGGTTGGTACCATCACCATTTGTCTAAGTGATGCATCTTGGAGAGCATCCACAATTTTTTTGCTTCTTTCCAGATGTGCAGAAGGAGTAATCCAATCCACATCAGGTAGATTAAAGTCACCCAAAATGATCGCTTCCCCCTTTATGGCTATCTTGGTAATATCTATAATCAATTCGTTATCTATCTCTTCAATTTGAGTCGGAGGTCTGTAGACTACAGCAGTATGGATGACAGTGCCATCTCCTCTTTCCAACGCAATCCAGAGCGCTTCTTCTTTTCCCCATGTTCCCTGCATTTCAGTAGCTTTAATACTGCTTTTGACATACAAGGCTACTCCTCCTCCTCTTCCATTTTCTCTGTCTCTTCTGAATAGATTATAGCCAGATATGGCTATATCCCAATCATGCGATTCATTAAACCATGTTTCTGTAATGGCCACAATGTCCAAATCCATTTCCACCATTAGGGCTTCCAGGTCCAGAACTTTGTTGGCTAAACTTCGAGCATTTGTGCTCATTGCTTTCCAGCATTTACCTGGCTTGTGTGTATTTAGCATTGATTTTATTCTGCCTACATCTTCCCACTTGTTTTTAATGTGTGGTTTAAGAGTGTGGCTGTTTCTGATGTTATTCGCTTTTGCAGGGGGTGGCATGCAGATCTTGAGCTTCCACATCAGTCACCCCCTTTTCCTAGTTTAAATGCATATCCACATACTGCCTGAATTTTTCACTTAGGATTCTTTTCCCTGTGACAGAGAGATGTAGTGCATCAGCACTGTATAGTCTCTTGTTGGTCCATCTGTTTCCCCGGTTGCCAATAAATCTGAATCCTTCTTGTTTGCACCAGGTCTGGAGTCATGTATTAAAGCTGTTAATGCGATGCAGCCTTTTTGTCCCCTTACCAAGAACAGGTAGAACTTCTGAGAATGCAACAGTGTTAACAATGGGCTTGAGTTTCTCTCCCAGAGATTGGAAGTCCTTTTGGACTGTAGAGGCACTGTTTCTAGCCAGGTCATTTGTGCCCAAGTGGATAACAACATCAAGTTTGGAGTGTTCAGTTTTTGCGCTAAGTACTTCAACAACTTGGTTTGTATTCCTGCTGGCTGTTGAGCCTGGTAGGCACATGACTATCTTCTCTCCTTTGAACTGTGTTCCCAAGTTGGTGCCTCTGATGATGGAATCTCCAAGTAGTAGTAGTTTTCTGTTTGGTGAGGGTTTCTTCATATTTGGTGCTTTAGCAGGAGATTGGGCATTGTCTGACTCATTTAAGGGCCCTTCAGTTCATTAGCCAAGGCAGAGAAGGCATTATGCAGGGATATCTCTTGATGTATAGGATGCCTCTGCATTACAGGTCGCAAAATACCAGAACCTACTGAGATCCATTTGTTCCTGGGGTGTGTGATTCTTTGTGGGAGTGGTGGTGGACTTTGTTCAGTTTGTATCCTAGAAGAGGTGCGTTTCATTGCAGCTAGTTCCTCCCTCAGTAGAGTCACTTCTTTATGCATGGCAGCTAGGTCCTTCCTTAGTTCTTCCTACATGGCAGCTGACTTGAGGCACATAGGACAAGCTCTTAGGCTCCAAATGATTCGTCTTGGAATGAAAATACCACAGTTATTGCACTGAATACACGACATGTTGATTAAGCAGTCCCAGAAGAGGAAGAAGAAGAAGAAGAAAAATGAGGAAGATGTGGGCCTTTAACCCAAGTAAGAAAGGATAGATGGCACGTATGTGACCACTATATAGGCAATGTAGCTCCTGGGGTGGGTGGAGTGAGGGGTAGGGGTAGGGTGGGTGGGAACCTAAGTGTCTCTGGCCAGTAGGCTGTTCCTCAACCGTGGGCACACACAGATATCTGATTTAAGTCTATAGAAGGAAAGCAGTCTAAATGTCCCCAAGCTTAATCTAAAACCACAGTTAAAAGCTATATTAGTAATATCTCCAAAAATCAAGTTAGAATTTATATTTTTAAACCAGCAGAGAAGATAGAAAGGTTTGTTCTTAGCTTTATGGATGCTTCTCAGCTATCATTAACTTATTGTTCTATTGTAATATCACTAACTTATTGTTATATTGTAATGACAATAAAACAATTGATATTGCATCTCCAAACTCCCTGTCCCTTACAAGAACAGAACAATGCGTCAACAAACTGCCATCATCGCAGCTCATTTTTAACATCAGCTGGGAGAGTCTCAGCAAAGGCTGGAGAAAAGTCTGGGATTCTGCATGCGTTGGCATGCGCCTGGCCAAGTGGATATCTACTCTCCCTGTTCTGGATTTTCTCTCTTTTTATATAGGCTGTAACAAGTGTGTTGCAGCTGGACCACATGACTCCTCACATGAGCTTTTCTCTACAGATAATCTCCACCCCATACACCTTTGCTCAACAGTAATTTGACCAGTCCTTCTCCAGCCTTTGTTTGTTCCCAGCCTTTGTTTATTCTCCGAGTTAATTCTGGTCAGTCATTCCCTACAGCTTTTGTCTCCTGGCTAGTAAACAGCTGATCAAAATAAACTTGCTGATCAAAATAAATTTTTAATTAGTAATACATTTCTTTAGAGTACTAGGGGGTTTGATGTCTCTTTTGTGCTGTAGCTGCTCGGTTGTGGTGTGCTCCAGCGGCTTCTGTGATAGAATGCTTCCAATTCTCTATTATACTTTCAAGGTCAGTGTAGGAATGGTCCAATTTGGCTAAGACTTCCTTTAAGAATTGCTCTTTATTAAAACCCCTAAATCTCCTTCTGTTGTGTTGTACTTGGGTGCGAGTATCCGGGGTGGGGACTGTTATATGTAATGTTATAATGCAGTGATCTGACCAGGGGGTTGGCATTATAATTGGTGGGGTTATGTGTTTGTGCTCTATTAGCATTGAGGGGGCAAAGATGAGTTCTGGGGTGAAGCCCTGCCTGTGTGTGAGCACATGTATTATTTGTGTATAGTTCATGGCTTTGAGGAATGATTTTGCCTCTTTTTGGAGTGCTGAATTGAAACTGAAGTCCCCAAGGGTCAGCACAACTTTGGACAGACAGAACAGTCTGGATTAGTAGTTTCTAAATCAATTTATTTATTTAAACATTTTTTATATATCACTTTATTATACAATCCAAGCAGTTTACATTTAACCGAGAGCTGGAACAATTACACCATAAACAAAATTACATTCTAACCAAAAGCTATAAACAAGAAAACATGGAGTGAGGGATGAGGATAAACTTGGAGTATTGAGAGGGGCAGAACAGTTGTAACAGAATTACTGCATTTAATGGACTGGCAATTGGCGGAGGGGGGCGGGATTATTAACCACCACTTTCAGACCCGAAGTATTCAAGGAATAAGTACGTTTTTAGATTTCTTTGTAGCTCAGGAACAGTGACGGAGGAACATAGGTGTTCTGGGAGTGAATTCCAAATGGCAGGTGCAAATAGGGTGAAGGCTCTGTTGCATGCTTGTTGGATGCTTTTGTTTTGATAGCAGGGATGGAGAGGAGGTTCTGAGTGTTGCGTCATTGTGATCTTGTGTCTGATATTTTGGTTATTAAATTTCGGAAGTCAGTTGGGGCTTGGTTCTGTAGTAGTTTGAAGATGGTGATGACTATCTTGGAAATGATTCTTTGCAATATGAAGAGCCAGTATAGGGATATTAAGATGGCTGTGATTCAGTCATATCTAGATGATCCTGGCGGCGGTATTCTGGACCATCTGTGGTGGGTAAAGGGATTGTTTAGAGGTTCCATAATATAGGATGTCGCAATAGTCGAAATGTGGTGTAATTATGACCTGGCATACTGATCTAAAATCTTCTGGGTCCAGTAGAGGGCACAGATTCTGTAATGTTCGCAGTTTATGAAAGGCTGAATTTGTGGTGTTTTTGATGTGGGAGAGCATGTTCAAGTTCTGGTCTATGGTGATACCCAGGTATTTGACCTCAGATTTCATATCCAGTTCTCTGTCACTGATCCTTAGCTTTGTTGGGAGGATGAAGTTGGGATCACGTGTGACACGGAGAGCTCCTGATTTGCTGTAATTTACTGAGAGGTTTATGGTTTCCAGGTATTGGGTGATATTGTAGAGGCATGATGCTGTTGCTGTGTAGTCTAGGGGTAGATCATTATATCACCTGCATATATATGGAAAAGGTTGTTATGTTTTCTTAGAATGGTGCAAAGTACTGCAGACAGTGCAGACCCTTGTGGACCCCCTTGTAGTTGTTTGAATGGGAGTGAAGTCTGGATGTCTACATTTAAACCATGACAAGGTTGTCTTCTGCAGTCCGATTTCTTGTAGCCTGGAGAGTATCATCTCATGGTTTCAAACATGATGCAAAAATCTGGTTATCACACAATATTTTAATATATAAACTGGAACTTCACAGCTGCTTTAGGTATGATATTAAAATCTGGCTTTAAATGTGATTTTAGTCTTCACAGTTTGAACAATTTCTTGCTTGTTTTTCAAATGGGATTTTATAATTGGATTCATTTTCTCGGTTATCCTGGCTTTGATGAGATGATGGTGTAGGTTGCAGTGCGGAAGACTGTGGAAATTGTTTGATGATGGCTTTTAAGATACATTGTCTTATGTTACTGTAGCATCTGACACATTCTATTGCTCTATAGGATGTTTTAGGGGGCATGCATGAGATAATGATTTTAATACAGTTATTTTTCTGCTTTTAAGGATATTTTGAATTGTACTAATATTTCTGAATGAATTTTTGAAATGTTTTATGTATTCAGTTTTATTAATTTGATTTTATATTACCCATTTTGGGAAATTTCTTGGGAAACAGGGACACAAACCATTAAATTAAAATTCAGTCTTGAAGTGCATCTGTATATTATCTTTTCCAGCACTCTCTAGACTTGATTATCAGCAGAGTGCAGAGTGCCAGGGCCCATAATAATTAATACTTGAGAAGGAAAGATTAAAATTAGTTCTTGCTATTTAAGCTGCAATTTTTTTTTATTTTGGTGCTTATTAGCTCAACTTCTAATTAAACCAGCTGGCACTTTTCCTGGCTTCAGTCTAATGAAAGTTCAGTAGGTGTGAAGCCTAATCAGTGAATTATCAGCGTGTCTTCAAAACAGTGACATCATCTTTCAAAGAGATGGCATACCTGGCCTCATCCACCACACACAATTTCAAATGAGATAGCAAGTACCAACATTGCCTGGCAGTTTGACATGACTAAACGGCCAGCTACACGTTCGGACCTCAGGCATTACTCTACCGACGGCTCGGCAGACTCAAGTGCCAAGTTCTAATGACTGCATAGATAGGAAGGAGATGGCAAGCCCCAGCCTAAGAGGTGCACATCGGTGAACAGGCATTCAGTTTGTTTGGGCCCCTAAAAATTTAGGGCTCGATATTGAGCGGCAATGACTATTTGGGTTGGCCAGATATCACCATTGCCTAGTTAGCTTTGGTGCTATTCAGCTATGCCCAGTTAGTTAAAGTGGCTAAAGTTAAGACAGACTTTGTTCTATTTAAGTTTAGCTGCTTCCTGGTTATCTTTGCCACTGCCCCAGAACAACCGATTGCTAAGCAGTTAGCAGTGTTAGAGGGGGCACTCTCCGGCTATTGCTCCTGAAAATCCTGCTCAATGCAGTTAATGTGCTTAGCAGGTCTACTAACCGCATTAATCGCGTTGAATATGCCCCCCTTATAGTGCATGCAAATACCTTGTACACACACATACCAAGGAATTAATACACATACAATCAATTGCAAGTTTCCTGTGCACTTAAGAAACCAAATAGGTGAAACAAAAATTAAAAACATGCCGAAAATTGAGAGGAATCTGTTTTAAACTAGCATGAACTCAATGTTTTTTGGCCACACACATCCCTATGCAGCCTATGAAAGTCAGAGGTGAAAAAAGGTAGTGGAGAAGGGTGCAGGGTGGAATGGACGAGGCAACGATATAGCCCATCGCACCACCTCCTTTTGATCCCTGCTACCCCCTAATCTGCCAGTGGTAATGCAAGAAGAAACTTAGATCAGAGGTTGCCTGCTCTACCTGGAGATTTCCTAATGTCCTCCTATGGTAGTCCAGCCATAGAAGAAGCATTATCACTTCTCGCTTTGGCGTCAGAACAGGATGGGCTACCTGGAGATTTCCTGATGTCCTCCTATGGTAGTCCAGCCACAGAAGAAGCATTATCACTTCTCACATAGGCGTCAGAACAGGATGGGCTACTTGGAGATTTCCTGATGTCCTCCTATAGTAGTCCAGCCACAGAAGAAGCATTATCACTTCTCTCATAGGCGTCAGAACAGGATGGATTACTTGGAGATTTCCTGATGTCCTCCTATGGTAGTCCAGCCATAGAAGAAGCATTATCACTTCTCACATAAGCGTCAGAACAGGATGGGCTACCTGGGCCCTGAGCGGATCAAAGTTTGTGAGATCGGAGCACTGGGAGCTTGTTTCTTAGGTCCTCCCTGCTCTGCCTTTCCCCACTGCTGCTGGCACACAAGCGGGTTTGAAGCATGAGCAGGCGCTTCTACATCTCACGAGAATACATTTTTTCACACTTGCTTTTGGTAACAGTGACTGAAGAAAAGCAAAGAGCTAAGAAACAAACTGCAGCTGCTATGGAGACGACCAAGCTGGATGCTGGCAGCAGATGGGAGAAGGGGGCTAATGTTGGAAGGAGAAGGGAGAGGAGGACAGATACTGCTGGGGGTGGGAGGAGAACTATGGACATTGGAGTGGATGCTAGGGCAAGGAGGAGGAAAGGTAAGGTAAATGTATATTAGAGAGGAAGGAATGGGAGCCTTGATGAGGTAAGACAAAAATGGTTTCGGGGTAGAGAGGTGATGAGAGGCAGAGGAAGGTAGGTGTGGCTGGGGAGGAGATGAGTACAGAGGGTGGAAATGGGGGTTGAAGACATGGGGGAATAGGAGGCTGGAGAAGGAATGAGACAGAAGTGGGGAAGGGGAGGACTAGGGAAGTAAGTAGCAGAGGCGGTCTGCAGGAGATGCAAAGGGCCACGTGCACAAACTTATTGCAGGGTCTCATTTGCATAAGCCAGTAGGGGAGACAGCAAGGCCATGTGCAAAAAACACAGTCGCTTACTGTAGGGCCGGCCCTAGACTGATGACTAGATACATAGGCAGATAAGAGAAATGGAGAAAAGACTGACCTAAAAAGACCAACATCAGAGATGCAGGACAGGAAGAGATGAAAAGAAGACAGAGAATGAACAAAAAATGGAGAGGGAAAGCCTTGAAAAGGACAGAGAAAAGGATCAAGAGGAAGTAGTATACAGAGAACAGGCCCAAATCTATTGCAAAAATAAAATGTTCAAACAAAGACACACAAAACATTTATTTCCAGTGTACAGAGAATGAAGTGTCAGCTTTGAAAACATGCGTGTCTTTTTATTTTGTTCAGTACAGAAGAGAATTTATTTCTGTTTCTCCTTCAATGTTCCAGTGCTCAAAGTCTATTTTATTTGGGTTTTCCATTTTATTTTCTGACTGCATATTTCTTTCTAATTTGTAGTCTTTTAAACTTTACTAGGTCAGGGCTCAACAAATCCTGGATACCAGGTCACTATGGTACCAAGAAAGTGCACCCTGGTGCCCAGGATTTCATGTCCCCAAATATTTTCTTTTTTTGGCTGCAGTTACTGGAAAATGTGACATTTCCGACTTCCCCTGTCATAATCATCTATCTGCATGCGTGAGCAACATTTTGGAGGAAGTTTCAGCCGATCTTGCAGTTTCAATTTTCAAGAGATCAGCTCGAATGTCTTCCCCCATACATCGCAAGCACACAGAGAGCTAATCATGGTGGGCAAAGTCAAAAATGTCATGTTTTCTAGCAGCTGCAGCCAGGCAGAACAATCAGTGAGAGAGAATGGGTGAAGTCTGGGGGGGGGGGGAGTGTGAAAGAGATTGGGTAAAATCTAGGGAGGGTTAGGAGAGAGAGACTGGGTGAAGGAGATGGGGGGGGGTGAGAGATTGGGGGGGGGGGGGGTTATGAGAGATAGAGAGACTGGATGAAGCCAGAGGGGTCATTATAAAAGAGAGAGATTAGGTGAATTCTGGACAGGGGGAGATAATGAGAGAGAGAGAGAGAGAGAGAGAGAAAGTCTGGAGGAAGGCTTGGGGGATTATGAGGGAGAAACATTGGGAGAAGTCTTAGGGGGGGGTTCATGGCAAAGAGAGAGAGAATGGGTGAAGTCTGGGCGGAGTTCATGAGAAAAAAAAGAGAGACTGGGTGAAGACAAAGTGTGGGGGCATAACAGAAATACTTTTTTTTGCTTCACATATCACCAGGCCATGGTGATGCTGTTGTTAAGCGCCATTGAGTCAATGCTGACTTCTAAAGACCCTGTGGCTAGTGGTCCATGTTCTGACTATTCCCTGGGTTTTCTTGCAAAGTGTGACCAGAAGTAAATTGACAGACTTTTCTTAGAACATAAGAAAATAAGATATGCCATACTGGGTCAGACCAAGGTCCATCAAGTCCAGAATCTGTTTCCAACAGTGACCAATCCAGGACACAAGTATCTAGAAGTTTCCCTAAAAGTCACAGGTTCCACAATACTTATATTGGGGCAAGCAGTGGATATCCCAGGTCCCCTTTAATAATGGTTTATGGACCTTTCCTCCAGGAACTTGTCCAAACCTTTTTTAAACCCAGCTACACTAACAGCTTTTACTATGTCCTCTGGTAACAAATTCCAGAGTTTGATTACGCGTTGAGCGAAAAAATATTTTCTCTGATTAATCTTAAATTCTAGAGTTTGAATCCGTGTTGAGTGAAAAAATACTCTCTCTTAATTAGACTTAAACAGGTTACGATGTAGCTTCATTGCATGTCCTCTAGTCTTTCTACTTTTTGATGGCATAAACAATCAATCTACCGTATTTTTCGCACCATAAGACGCACCCGACCATAAGACGCACCTGGTTTTTAGAGGAGAAAAATAGGAAAAAAATATTCTGAACCAAATTTCCCCAAAATACTTCCTCACCATCTCCATAGGTGATAACAAAGGAGACCTAGGGAAATTCAGAAACCGCAGGTTACACCGACGGACCTGATTTTCCAGATATTCCAATTTTGCTGATAGAAACAATTCTGTCCTTAATGTGAGCAGCAGCCAAGTCCTTAAACTGCCCAACATCCTGTTCCAACCTGGAGATTCTCCCAACTTGTTCATCCTGGACACCAGTGAGGTTAGCACAAGTTAATTTAACCACCAAAAGCTCAGTACTCACAGACCCCAAAACATTACGGAGGTGTTCAGTGCTGCCAGGCCTTCCCACAGCATTTCCATTGTGATCACTGCAGGTGTCGCCAACATGCCGACACCCGAAAGGACCTCCTCTTGACCAAGTACAGCTGCAGTCTTCCCCTCCGATTGCACATCTCCCACAACTACCTTCTGCTGCACCTTCACGCCAGGAGAAAGAGATAGTGCCACTGAAACACCCCCTACACCTTCCTTCCTTCAAATGTGTGCTCACAGGCAAACCTCAGGAAGCGCTGTTCCAGCCAGTGAAAAACCTCCGGGTTGCGGTGGAGGGGTACGCTGCTCCGGAGAGAGCCAGATACCCGGGACGCTTAGGGACGATGCTCCTCCTGCCGCCCCCGCCGCTCTAGCGTCACCGCTCCAGCGTCAGCCACAAAGCCGCACTCTCTCAAAGTTCACTGACTTGAGGGACCCAGCAGATCAGGCCCAGAAGGTAAGCCTGCCTGCTTCTGTTTTCTCCGCCCCATGCTACCAACAGTAGAGAGCGCACCTCAAGACATAGGAAAAAGACAGTCTGAGGAAAACTTCTTCTATTCGCACCATAAGACGCAGGCACTTTTCCTCCCACTTTTTGGTGAGGAAAAAGTGCGTCTTATGGTCCGAAAAATACGGTATGTTTACCTGTTCCACTCCATTCATTAATTTATAGACCTCTATCATATCCCGCCTCAGCCATCTCTTTTCCAGGTTGATGAGCCCTAACCTTTTAAGCCTCTCCTCATAGCTACAGCACAGCACCTGGTATTCGAACAAGGTCTCCCATCCAAGTACTAGCCAGGCCCAGTCTTGCTTAGCTTCCAAGATCAGATGAGATCAAGCTCATTCAGGGTGGCATGGCCATTGTTTAATATTTATAAATTTAGTAAAATTGGGATTAATATATTGTATTTTCCATATTGATTTGTTGCATTTAATTGACTTAATATGCATGGGAGAGAGGGAATCAATGGTGATATGTGAAGTCATAAAGGAAGCTGTCAGGTACAGCTATGAAGAGTCAAAGGGTGTGATGGAGGGGGAGGAGGTGTGGGGCCAATGGCCTTCTACTGGCAATGTGCAGTGGCTTTTTTCCAATAGAAAATGGGAAAACTATGTTAATAAATCAGGCTATAAAAAAGGAACTGCAATAAACCTATTGCAGTTTTTTTTTTTTTGGGGGGGGTGCACTTTATTTATGTAGAAGCATTTCTTATCTGCATAATCAAAGCCTTTAGGCGAATTATAAAAGTTCACCCAAAATCCAAAACATAAAATATTATACATAATAAAACACATAAAATACCCACTTGGACACAACACAATCCTAACAAACAATTCTTTATTAAAAAATGGCTTACCACTGCTTGCTGTACACTTTATGTTATCTCACGTTTGCAAATGCTTGCTGAAATAAATGAGATTTTAAATGCTAGTGAAATAAAAATGTGTCTGACATAACCCTCAAACTGGCCGGTAAATTATCCACAGTTTAGGAGCCACCATAGCAAACATGCGATCTTGTGGTGCACTGAAATGTATCTGCCCGTGGGAAGGGATTTAGTCCATTAACACTGTGTTTGTGGATCTCAAAATGCGAGGACAATACACATGCAGTAGAGATGACAGACTCCAAGGTGCCTCATGATGTAAAGCTTTAAACATTAAAGGTATGATCTTAAAGATAATGCACCTCTGAACTAGTAATCAATGTAATTTGTACAAAATCAGAGCAATGTGTTCTGACCTACCCACACCGGTGATCACACTAGCTGCAGCATATTGGATAAGTTGTAATGAATGAGTGACATATTTGGGTGTAAGCTGTTGCAGTAATCAGTGCATGAGATCACTAATGCTTGAATCACTGGTCTTAACACAGGTACACTAAAAAAATTTTTTTTTAAACTGCCTCTAATGTTTCGATTGATTTTTACGTTTTTTGGTGCGCTGAATCCAAATCTGGTAACCAATTTGCTCCATCACGTACAGATGTTTTGCTACATTGGGTTAGCAGTTTGAGGTGAACGTTTCAGATTGAGTGCGATCGAGATAAAAGTTTCTTGGATGAATTCTTTATACTAATTGTTTAGTAGTTATTCAAATAAGAATAAAGAAAATTGTAACAAGGCAGCACATAAGAATAGAGTAATGTCAACAAAACACACTGTGATGGTAGCAAAATTGTCTGCACTTAAAACAGCCACATACATGTGCACAAACATTGAGCATATAAGAGTGAGGTTAGACACAAAGCAAAGCAAAGAAATGGGCAAAAAATGTTGTACAGGTATGTATGTAAGAATAGAAAACGCAAACCGCACCATTGCAATACATGAAGACAAACCACCCGATGGTGTGAAAATAAAATTCTAATAAATGAAATCCGACACTGTGGTAATAACTAGCAAATTTTTATTTCAAAGTTTAGTAAAACACGATATTTGTCAACACAGTTTAGATTTTAAAGTCATTCTTGCGTCAATCAATCTCCTGGTGGGCCCGTTTCTTCTTCCCCCGAATGCTTCTCTTGGTGCGCTGCTTGGCGTATTTTTCATCTGGGGTTCCCACAGCAGCAACCAGCAGAAATCACCATCATAGTGGTGTTCCATCTTCTTTGGTACCTTCTCTCTGCGTACTTGATGTCCTGGTGAAACCTTTCACCTTCTTCTTCACTGTACGCCCCAAGGGAAAGTAGTTCACATGGGAGTGCAAGAAATGGACTTTCAGGCTCATGTTACAGCCTTGTTCTTTGAAGGCGTTGAGCATCCTGGCAACAATATCCTTATAGTTCTCATCCCGCCTGTTCCCCAAGAATTTGAGAACAACATCCTTAAAGGAATCCCAGGCTTCTTTTTCCTTCTCAGACATCGTTTCAGCGAATGCTCCATCTGAAATGAGTTTCCTTATATCAGGGCCAACAAACACTCCTTCCTTTAGCTTTGCTTCAGAAAGTCGGGGGAACTTTGAGCAAAGGTACCGAAGCACTCACCATCTTTTGGAAGGGACTTGATGAATTGCTTAATGAGACCCAACTTAATGTGGAGAGGTGGTAATAGAATTTTATCACGAGTACCAAGCTCTCATGAAGAACATTTTCTCACCGGGTCTCAAATACTCCCGAATTGGCCAGTCTTTTTTCCCCCAGTGTAGGTCGCGGGCCCGGCTATCCCACAAGCAAAGGAAGCAGGGATATTTGGTGAAACCGGATTGCTGCCCTAATAGCATGGATAGAATTTTAAAGTCTCCACAAATCATCCACTTATGCTCATCATAACGAATCTTCTGAAGAATCAGGGCCAAATTCTCGTATTTTTCTTGGAGAATAACAGAGTGAGCAATAGGAACTGAAGCGAATGTGTTGCCATTATGAAGAAGAACACCTTTTATGCTGTCTTTTGACGAATCAATGAACAGCCGCCATTCAGCAGGATCATACTTGAGTTTAAACTTTTCCATCACTCCGTATATATCGTTGCAAAATACCAAATCTTCCTCTTTGCTGAAATACTTCAAAAATTGTGCCTCGCGGTTGCGGTACCAATAAAAAAGTGTTCCTGGTGACAATAGATTTTTCTGTTTAAGCCGAGAACCTAGCAGTTGGGCAGCATCTTTTGGGAGTCCTAAATCCCAGACTAAATCATTCAATTCAGCTTGAGAGAAAAGTTCAGGTTTCGGATCTGGTTCAGTTTCAAACTCGGAAGTACTGGACTCATCGGGAAAAGCCATCTGATGAGTCTCATCATGATCAGAACCGTCCATACAAATATGATCCAAAGATTTTGGTGGTTCAGGCACAGGTACTTCGTTGCTATGAGGCATAGGCCTAATTGCTGAGGGAAGGTTGGGGTAACTTATTACGTTCTTATTTTTTAAGTTGTATCCCTTCACAATGCAAGAGCAAAAATAGCAGTCACTGCTGTGGTCTCTTTGTTCACGCCACATCATAGGTATTCCGAAACGAAATGCTTGTTTTTTACCTTTCATCCATAAGCGTAGATCTTCCTCACATGTCTTGCACACTTTGTGAGGAGCCACGGTTTGTCTTGATCGCCTAACTTCAAAACCGAAATAGGCGAAATATACTTTTTAATAAATGCAGAAATGTTCCTCTGCCGCTTTTTCACGGTATATTCCCCACAAATAAAACAAAAACTGTCCGGAGAGTTGACGCAACCTCTGGCTCTGTGAGCCATCACAAATACACAGCACTGCAAACTACAACTGTAGTGAACCACTTCGGAATAAAGCTGGATTACGACTGAGCAAACAAAAGGTAATAATGAACTTGCAAGAAACTGAAATTTGACAGGAACGTTCATGTCGCAACCACCGTGTTTGAGCGAGCGAACGAGGCGAGGCGAACAGGAAAGAACATGCGCCAGCGCGAGTACTGGATTTAGCCCCCGCCTCCCAATTGTCCTGTTAATGTATAAAATGAATACAAAACACTCTAAAATATCATGAGGGAGTGTTTCTAGTTAGCTAACCATTACAACCTCTATTTTGGGCCAAGAAAATAAACTGCAGTCGGCTAAAAAGAAATTATGTGAACATTCCTTATATGGGTAAGAAATCTAATTTTGCAAGAAAACGTGATGTGATGGAACATTTTGGCTATTTTTCCTGGATTCAGCACCCCAAAATCTATAGGAATCAGTTGCAAAACTGGAGGCAGTTTTTTGGTAGTGTACCTGTGTTATCAGGGGATAAGAGTAGCTAGGAGGGAGGAGTAGCCTAGTGGTTGGGGCAAGGTACTTCAGGCCGGAAGGTCAGGGGTTCAAATCCCACTAGAGGACAGCAACCTTGGGCCGGAAGGACTGGGGTTTCTAGTCCCACAGATGCTCCTTGTGGTCTTGGGCAAACCACTTAACCCTCCATAGCCCATGTTCCCTGTAAGTATTAGTGAATGTGTCTCATATCCCCATGTGTTAAATGTATCCCCCAATTGTGTTGTGACCGTTTTGATTGAAGGATAAGGCGGTATACAAAACTGTCTAAATAAATAAATAAATAAATGACAGGCTGACTCTAGATTCCAAGAAATGTCGTCAGAGCCTGTGATGATCTATCCGTGCTTTGCATGTGTAACAGAGGTGAGGGACTCTTAACATGCATGCTCTATGTAAGAATCGCTAGCAGTTCAGCTTGTTCTCTTTTCCCAACTGGTGGTGTACTGATGTTCTAGAATATTTACAGGGCTGACATTTCAAAGGCAGGTTTAGTGCAGTATGAGTTCTTAGAGTTGGCACTGGTATGGTCTGATAAGTTTTTGAGTGTCTATTTGCATGGTTTTGCATTATTTCATATGGTGTCTGGCAGTTGAGGGAGTTTGTGTTGCTGTTATTGATGAGATACCAGAATTTGAACGGAATCTTTTTTTGTATATTGAGTTCTAAAGTGAAATATCCTATTTCTGCTCTACATGTATTGTTGGGGGAGTTTTTTTACATCTCAAGTGAATAAATTATAATTATTATACTCTGTGAAAGTCTTTCACTAAAAAGCTTGCTGAATGCACATTGGGACATGCATTGGCAGCCAGCACAGGGCCATGACAACATGGGATGATTCCCGTGCTGTCCAATTTGTGTTAGGGCTGTAAGCGGGCAGGGTAAGGGCAGAGAGTGGTCATGGTGTGCTCGTGCAGTTAACACTGGGTTCACACCACGCACTACCTGTCTGATGCCACCTTAATCACTGGAGTAAAGTGCACCCGCGCTAATGTGCTATGAGCAAGGGACATGGCTGCACGTTAACTGCCAGGGATTTCCACACCCGACAGTTAACGCAGTAATGTTGCACCTATTGTGCCATAGTTTTGACACGTTCAGTGCAACATGTCCAGTTGTTCAATTTATCAAGGTCCTCTTGCAGTTTTTCACAATCCTCTTGGGTTTTAACAACTTTGAATAATTTTGTGTCATCTGCAAATTTGAAAATCTCACTCATTATTCCCATTTCCAGGTCATTTATGAATATGTTAAAAAGTATTGGACCCCACACAGATCTCCATTGGGAAAATTGGCCATTTAGCCCTACCCTCTGCTTTCTATCTTTTAACCAGTTTCTGAGCCACAATAGTACATTGCCTCCTATCCCATGACTTTTTAATTTCACCAAGAGTCTCTCATGAGGGACCTTGTCAAAGGCTTTCTGAAAATCCAGATACACCGTACTGACTGGCTCACCTGTGTCTACATGTTTATTCACAACTTCAAAAATTAAACCATGATTATCTACATGTTCAGTAATTTTGTTTTTATAATGTTTTCTACCATTTTGCCCGGTACTGATGTCAGGATCACCAGTTTGTAGTTTCCCGGATCACCCCTGGAAGCCTTTTTAAAAATTGGCATTACTTTGGACATTCACCAATCTTCACGTATTACTGATGATTTTAATGATAGTTCACAGATTACTAATAGCAGGTCAGAAATATCATATTTCAGTTCTTTCAACACCCTCGGATGTATACCACCTGGTCTAGGTGATTTGCTACTCTTTAGTTTATTAAATAGTTGTAATACATCTACCCAACTCCACCACTGACCATAACCCACCCACATAATTATAGACAACAAGACAAAACTAGCTCATGTAAATAGTTAAACGATACCTCATATACATAGTTGCTCTTTGTGCACAATTCTCTACTACTGTTATATGTAAACGAGTTTTTGTTTCATCATAAACCGCTTTGACTTGGTGAAAAGTGGTATATAGAGGTGATATGATTGAGATGTTTAAATACCTCCGTGGCATAAATGTTCAGGGAGAGAGCCTCTTTCACTTGATAGCAAGTTCTGCTACGAGGGGACATGGGATGAGGGTGAAGGGAGATAGATTCAGGAGTGATATGCAGAAATATTTCTTTACAGAAAGAGTAGTGGATCCATGGAATAGTCTCCCAGTGGAGGTGGTAGAGATGAGGACAGTAACTGAATTCAAAAAAGCATGGGACCAACACAGAGGATCTCTAAAGGTAAAAAGTGGACTGTTGTAGTTGTTGTTATGGAAGGACAGACTAGATAGGCCATGTGGTCTTTTTCTGTCATCATGTTTCTATGTTTCTATATAAGTCTAGCTAAATAAATAAAAACAACTTCCCGGTTTATCAATATTTCTTTCAGTTCTTCCAATGCATCATCTTTAAATGCCATTTCAGTCATGGGTAACTTCCCTACATCTTCTTCAGTAAAGACCAAATCAAAGAATTGATTCATTGTCTCCACTATGGCCTTATCCCCTTTTAGTGCCCCTTTTACCCCTCTATCATCTAATGGTCCAGCTGACTCTCTCACAGATTTTTTTTTTTGCTATGAATGTACTTGAAAATGTTTTTATGAGTTTTTACTTCCACAGCAAGCTTTTTGTCAAATTCTCTTTGTCTGCTTCATCAGTGCCTTGTATCCAACTTGCCAGTGCTTATGTTGTTTCCAGATTTCATCATTTGGCTCCTTTTTCCATTTCCTGAAAGATGCTTCTTTGGCTACAACAGCCTCTCCGACTTCACCTTTAAACCATGCTAGCAGGTTTTTGGACTTCCTTCCACTTTTCTTAAAGCGTGGAATACAGCTGGTCTGAGCTTCCAAGATAGTATTTTTAAACACCCATGCTCGATGTAAATCTTTAACCTTTGCAGCTGCTCATTTTAGTTCTTTCCTAACTATTTCCTCTTTTTATCATAGTCTCCCTTTTGAAAATTAAAAGGTAGCACTGTGGATTTCCTTGCCATCCTTCCTCCATTTATTAAATCAAACGTGATCATGCTATGATCATTATTGCCAAGTAGTCCCAACACCCTTATCTCTTGCACCAGATCTTGTGTTCTACTAAGGATTATGTCCAAAATGACTTCCCCTCTTGTCAGTTCATGAACCAGCTGCTCCAAGAAATAGTCATTTATTTCATCTAGAGACTTTATCTCCCAGCATGTCCTGCCGTGACACTGACAGTCAATAACGGGGTAATTGAAATCACCCATTATTATTACTGTGCTGTAACTTTTGTTAGTTTCTCTTATTTCTTTCAGCATTTCATCATCCATTTGTTCATTCTGGCCAGGCGGTCGGTAGTAGACCCCCAGTTCCAATCGCCTTCCCCTTTTTACATGGAATTTCAATCCATAGAGATTCTACAGTGAATTTTGTTTCCTACAAAACTTTAATCCTTTGTGACTCAATGCCCTCTCTAACATAGAGCGCAACCCCTCCACCAATTTGATCAGCTCTATCATTACCCAGGTATTACAGTGTCCCACTGGTTGTCCTCCTTCCACCATGTCTCTGAGATCCCATTTATATCTAACCTCTCATTTAGTGCTATATATTCTAACTCTCCCATCTTATTTTTTAAGACTTCCAGCATTTGCATTCAAGCATTTTAGAGACTGTATTTTATTCATATTAATCTGGTTATCGGTAGGCAGGGGTAATTTGAAATCTTTAAGCTCTGTCCACTCTGTACTTAAGGGTATTCGGGTTACATTTGTCTTTATTGGAACCTCTCTGTCAGGACTCCCTAACTTCAATCTTTTGCTAGTATCCTTCAAGGATACATTGTTCCGAACCATCCGCTCTTGGGCGACTGTCGGCTTTCTCCTATTATCTAGTTTAAAAGCTGCTCTATCTGCTTATTAAAGGTTAATGCCAGCAGCCTGGTTCTGTCCCGGTTAAGCCCATCCCTTCGAAGAGCCCCTCCTTTCCCCAGAATGTTCCCCAGTTCCTAACAAATCCAAAACCCTCTTCCCTGCACTACTGTCTCACCCACGCATTGAGACTCCGGAGCTCTGCCTGCCTTTTGGGTCCTGCGCGTGGAACGGGGAAGCATTTCAGAGAACGCTACCATCGAAGTTCTGGATTTCAGCTTTCTATCTAAAAGTCTAAATTTGTCCTCCAGAACCCCCTACCATACTTTCCTGTCATTGGTACCAACATGTGCCAAGACAGCAGAATCCTCCCTGGCGCTATCTATCCAAAATCTTGTGTAGGTGGCATGTGAGGTCCGCTACCTTTGCACCAGGCAGGTATGTTACCAGGCAATCATCACATCCACCAGCCACCCAGTTATCTACATGCCTAGTGATTGAAGGACCAACTATAACAGCTGTCCTAACCCTTCCCTCATGGGCACATGGCCCTGGAGATACCTCCTTGGTGCCAGAGGGTTTTACATCACCTGGAGGACAGGTTCTGGCTACAGGGTCACTTCCTGCCACACCAGGGTGATGCTCTCCTTTTGTCAGCACCAGCACATAAAAGAAAATAAGAAAAACAAACCTTTCATGGTCATGAAATCCCGGGTGCCAGGGTGCAATTTCTAGGATTTGTCGTGTCCTGACTTGGGGGTATGTTTTTAAAGCTTTGTCTCAATGTAAAGCATGCCTTACATGTATTGTGCAGGGGGTGTACATGTCAAAAAGGTAGGGGCACCTCAAGATTACGCCCCCTTTCAAGCAACCTGTATATAGGCACTCCCAGGAACGTAGTTTGGATTGGGGTCCTATGTCTGCATGCATTTATGAACGCTGTGAATCGATGCACACATTTATGGCTACTCTAGAGCAGAGAATCTGTGCACTGCGAGGGGTGGGGGGAGGGGTGATTGTACGAGCCATTATACAGGCAGACAGACAGACATCTTTGTTGCCATTATAAAACAAGCCCTTTTTGGCCACTTTAGATATCGGCTCAACTCCTTATTGTGCACTGGGGGAGGAGAAGAATGATCCCGAAATTACACCAGTTCCTCCTGCATGGTATTGTTGTATGGTGCTTACTGTGCCTAGTCAAACAAATGACTATTTCTTCTAAGAAACAAAAATGAAAGATTCTGCTATGAAGCGTTGGCAACAGCAGTGTTTGACTGGCGTAACAGTCTGTGCTATACACAGCGAGGTCTTTAAACCAGTCCTGCCCTTCAGAAAAAGCACTTAAAGAACATGATTTTTTAAAATCTAAAATAGCAAAATGAACCGGTGGCTTGTTGTGGTGAATTGCTGTTTATCCCACTGCTTCCCTCATCAGGAGGAGCTGCAGCCGAGAAGGATTTTCTGTTATTTCACCAGCAGGTGTGCACGGTGCTGTACAGACTAATTTTCCGAGTTCAAACTCTTTTTAGGCCAAAAGATCTTTCCATTTCTCCCCTTATGCTTTCTGTAAAATTCCCTTTTTGCAGTCCATGTATAGAATTGCTCTAAGGCTTCAGATATGCAGCTCAGAGCTACATCTACAATCAACTTTGCTACTGTACCTCAAGTACAGTATGCGCGGTATAAAAGAGACTTTAAATAATAAAATAATAAATAATAAGACAACACCGGGTTAGTAGCAAGACGCAAGAGCAGACTGGAATACAGAGCATTGTCGCAAGACTGTTTTCTTTCTGCGCATCATGCTTAGAGGCTGAGGAAAGTGCCTTGACAGCTAAGCTCATTGATGAAGACTCTTGCAACTCAGGGGTATGTCTACTAAAGGGCATTAGCTGATATCGCAGCGTTAACATGCGATAATTGTGCCACGATGGCAGCTAACACAGGAGAAATGCAGGCAATTTTCTGCAATAGCTGCATTTTATGCGGTAGTAGCAACAAAGGGTGGGATGTGGGAGGAGAATGGGTGTACCTGTAGTGTGAGGTTACTGTGGGCACTGACAGCATGCAGTAGCCATACGTTTTGCAGACATTGCGGATGCAGCTGCCTCAATGGCTGGCGTTAACTGCATTAATGATGCTGTCTCACCGCAATATATCCTGGGAAAATGCTGGACACACCAACAGATAACACGTGACTTTTCCAGCTACCTCAGGGCTTTTGCAACTAGCGCTCAGCGAGAGTTGCAAAAGCCAATCACGCTTCAGTAAGCATAGCCCTTATTCCACAGAAGAATGAACAGGAAATGAGGACATGGGTCATGCTGGTGTGAACCCCACAGGAGGGAAGCTCTAGCAGTGGTAATGCAACAGCATGAGGAAGAGGCCTGCGGCACCCAGCACCAGAGCGACAGCAACAGTGACTGCAGTGTATGCTCAATGCACCTTCCTGCTGCTCCCATGGCAACAGTCGATGTTTCAGGACAAAGGTGCAGGGATTAGTCTCTTAAATTCTTTAAATTTCAACAGCGACTGGACAGATGTACAGCACTTTTGATCATGCTGTATTTGTTTGGAGGGCAAGTCTGGCTCAAAATGTTCTGTGATAAAGCACCTTTTAATCTGCTCCAGAGTTCAATGGTTCCTTTCCTATACAGCAAGTTTATACACTCATATTACTCCAGGTTGTATCTGAAATTTAGTTGCCTGACGGGTTGATCCAGTCCTAGGTTTACTGCTTTGCATGCAGGGATTTGTAGACTCTCTTTTATTTATTTATTTATTTATTTATTTATTACAATTTCTTATATACCGCGCTATTTAGCATCAGTGCGGTTTACATTATAACTTAACGACCATAACAACAAGCTGTCAGGTTTACATCGAACAGGAGTATAAACTTGGAAAACAGGGTTAACTATGTACATAATCTATTTACATTGGAAGGATAGATAAAAGTCAGATAATGCATGTAGGTCTTTTCTAACTAAATTGGGTCAATTCCTGGAGGGTATGTCTAGGATCAATTGCTGTCAGGTAAGTGTTGGAGGAACAAGTGGGTTTTGAGGGCCTTCCTGAACTGATATAGGCTGGCTATGGCCCTAATGTCAGGGGGTAGAGCATTCCAGCATTTGGGTACGTAACAGCTGAAAATCCTGTTTGTGGTTGACAAGTTGTACTTTGTCGAAGCCTTTGGTATTGCAAGCAAGTTTACAGCTGTTGATCTTCTGGATCTGTTGGGAGGGACAAAGTGGATAAGATGAGTGAGTGAGGAGGCTGAAATACCTTTGATTGCTTTGAAAGCTAATAGAAGGGTTTTGAAGGTGATTCTCCCATTGATTGGTAGCCAGTGCAGCTGTCTGAGAATGGGGGTCACGTGGTCGTATCTGGATGCTCCATAAAGGATCCTAGCTGCGGTGTTCATGGCCAACTGTAAGGGGGTTAATGTGGATTGAGGGAGACCTTGTAAGATGGCATTTGCAAAATCAAAGTGCGGCAGTATCAGCGCTTGATATATGGTTCGGAAGTCATCTGGGTCCAATAGGGAGCGTAGGTGCTTGAGAGAGCGTATTTTGAAGTAGACGGCTTTGACTATGTTGCTTATGTGGCTTTTCATGTTAAGATGTTGATCCAAAGTAACTCCCAAATATTTTATTGCATCTTTGGTTTGCAAATCAGCTTCATTGACACTGACATGGGATGGGGGGGTAAAGTAGGTGTCTCTGGTGATGAATAGCACTTCCGTTTTTTTATGTTGGATGCGAAGGTTCTGTGTTTGGAGCCAAGTTGAAACTGCGTTGAAGCAGTCTGTGAGGGGGGTCAGGTCCATGTGAGTTGTGGAGAAGGGCATGTATAATAGTATATCGTCTGCATATATCAAACAATTCACGTTGAATGATCTTATGATATTGCAGATGGGCTGCATGTAGATATTGAAAAGTAATGAGGATAACGATGAGCCCTGGGGTACTCCTTGCTTTTGATGGAAATGTGTTGACTCCTCTGATCCCGATTTCACATATTGCCATCTGTCGTCAAGGTAAGATTTGCACCATTCTAGTGCACTGTTGCAGACTCCCTTCTCCTTTTGCACCATTCTAGTGCACTGTTGCAGACTCCCTTCTCCTTCTCCTTCTTTTTCGGAAATGCAACAAGGAAATCATAACTACCAGTCTCTGCATACGGTGGGGTAAATCCAGGACTAGATCACCCTATCAAGTGAATCTGGAGTCAGTTAAAAACTCTAATTTGAAAGAGTTGACAAGGTGCCGGTGTCTGATGCGGATGCCCCTGACATCACTTGTCAACTACCTCCGAGTCATGTTGCTTTCCTTAATCTTCTCTCCATATACAAAACAGAAAAAAATCCTAGCATACTTAGAAAGGGAATAAAAACAGGACATTCCTTACCTGAATATATATGTGACCACAGGCTGTTACATAAATGCTCTACTTCTCAAACTGGGCAGTAAGCTGATGCTATATCACATGGTCACATCAAGTTTCAGAAGGGTGACTACAGTCTGAGAGAAAAATATCTCAAGACAGTAAGAGCCTAGAGCATGGAGTGTACAACATGCCTGAGGGCTTCCAGAGTTCCCTCCCGAGAGAGTAATTTTATCATAGGTCACTTCTGTGACATACAGTGGCATGTTTAGTAAAGTGCTACAGCTAGCGTGGGACTAATGCTCAGTTAGTATGCATTTCCACTGTGCCAAGAGCAGCATGGCCATGGTAGGGAAGTAATGCTGCTCTAGGCGCATCAGGTACACAGTAGTCGCAGCCATACGACCAGTGTGCATGTGCGCTCTGAGGGTTCGCACTGTGAGTGCCTCCCCACTTGCGCACTAACACCAATGTGCCTCCCCTAGGCAGGATTAGGTTACTAAGGTCACAACCCTGTGTTGTGTGGGGGGTAAGAGCACCATGCAGATGCCTGCAGATGAGAGAAGACACATTCAGGTAGCTGCAACATGCCATGGAGCCAGAGGACCCTGACAGCAAATGAGCTGTATATGGAACCCCTAGATCGCTGCAGTACAAGGGAGTGTCAATGCAAACCAAGTCCATGCCATAAATTGTCTGAGAGAGGAGCAAGAGCATGCAATAGTGTGAGACTCTATGTTATCAGCCACACATAAAGCACATTCCATGGGCTCAGGGATGTTTTCTGTGCTATAACTCTCCCACTGCATAGGGCCCGGACCTGGTCCTGTGTATGGACACTGAGCCCCTGTGACGCTGCTCTCCGAGCCTTGCCCTGGGGAAACCTCAGTTGCTGCAAGTTGGAGCTGCTTTTGGATGTCCCAGATAGCTGGAGCTGTGCTGGGGATTTCTTCCCACGGCTTAGGCCAATAAGAGTTCACTAGCTTGTTGAAAGCCTGGCTTCTATCACGGAGACCCCCTTCTCTCCCTTTATCAAAGACAGGGTACTTATCTCTTCCTGTGGAGAAGATGGTCTCAAACTCCTCGGCTTCTAGCCAAGGCTTTCTCTCTGCCCTGCAGCCTGCTCTTCTTTGGGAACACCGGTTACTGTGCTTGGCTGAAGGAAACTCACTTCCTGCCTTCAGTGAGCTTCTCTGGACGTGACCTCTGCCTTCTGTTTGCTGGGCTGTTTGCCTTGGTATGAGGACCCCTCTGGCTGGGAAGACTTTGCTACTGTCTTTCTTAGCTCTCCTGGG
Source organism: Ichthyophis bannanicus (assembly GCA_033557465.1). Classification (NCBI taxonomy): domain Eukaryota; kingdom Metazoa; phylum Chordata; class Amphibia; order Gymnophiona; family Ichthyophiidae; genus Ichthyophis; species Ichthyophis bannanicus. Next base: position 88,161,065 of record CM066044.1, on the reverse strand, counting down.
TTTATCAGCCTGCCTTTCTTCAGCCCTGGTTCTCCAAGGCAACGTGTCTTTCTGTAACTGCTTGGGAGTTCTGTTCTCACCTTCTCTCCAAGCCTGCCTGGAACTGCAGTCAGACTTCCTTTGGTCTCTGCTTTCCTCCTCAGAATCAAACTCCTGCTCCAGCCCTAATCCAGGCTCCAGCTTCCCTTCTCCTTTCTCCTTCCACTTCTGCCTCTGTGGGATTTCCCACCTCCACCTGTTTTTATCTCTCTGCTCAACTAACGTAGAACGTGAGTCTGGGTCCAGGTGAGCCTGATTGGAACCCTCAATTCTTACTGCGTCACTAAAACCATGTGGAAAGTTTGTTTTCCTTTTCCCTGCCTCTCTGCATTGTGAATGCTGCAACTGCACCTGTGGCTGTAAGGTAAGCTCTTCTTTCTTTTTATTTCTTAATATCTCAGGGTCTGTGCTGTCTACCTCATGACATATCCCCCCTCTTAAGCTATTGCGGGCTGAGGGACAAGTGTCCGTACAGCACGGAATATGCGACAGTGCATCCGCGTTAAGGTGGAGCTTGCCTGCCCTATGTTTTACAGTAAAATTAAATGCCTGCAGGGCCAAATGCTAGCGAGTGAGCCACGGATTATGATTCTGCATCGTACCTAGCCACTTTAGGGGTGCATGATCAGTGACAAGTATAAACCGGCGACCCGTGAGATAAAAACGGAGGGCTTCTACCGCCCACTTAATCGCCAGGCATTCTTTCTCCACCGTTGCGTAATTAAACTCTGCCCCGGACAGTTTCCTACTTAAATATAGAATGGGGTGCTCTACTCCCTCAAACTCTTGTGATAGGACGGCCCCGAGACCCGATTCCGAGGCGTCCGTCTGTAGGATAAATGGTCTGTGGAAGTCTACCCCTCGCAATACTGGGGCTTGACAAAGCTTCCCTTTTAACCGGAGGAATGCCTTCTCCGCTTCTGCTGACCAGACCAAATTATTTGGGGCATTTTTTCTCAACATGTCAGTCAAGACCGCACTTTCGTCCGCAAACCGCGGTATGAACCGGCGGTAATAACCGACCAACTCGAGGAAACTATGTAGGTGTTTCTTGGTTATTGGCCGGGGGAACTTCTGGACACTTTCTACCTTACTGCCTAATGGTCGCACCATACCCTTCCCGATCATGTGCCCTAAATACTTCACCTCTGCCCCGGCGAATAAACATTTGGCCGGATTCAGGGTCAGACCGGCCTGTCATAGGGCTTTTAATACGGCCTCCACCCTAGGCAGATGCTGTGCCCAATTCTCACTATGTATCACAATGTCGTCCATATAGGCCATTGCATATTGGTGGTGTGGACATAGCACCTGGTCAACCAAGCGTTGGCATGTTGCCGCTGCTCCATGCAATCCAAACGGCATTCGCTTAAACTGAAATAAGCCGAGGGGTGTGCTAAAAGCTGTTTTTGGCCTAGAGGCACGGGTAAGCGGAATCTGCCAATACCCCTTCGTAAGGTCAAGGGTGGTCAGATAGCGTGCCTGCCCTAACTTGTCGAGCAACATCTCGATCCTCGGCATGGGGTATGCATCGAAGAGGGAGATGGCGTTGACTCGACGAAAGTCTATACAAAAACGCAGACTCCCATCCGGTTTTGGTACCAAAACCACCGGGCTGCACCAGGGGCTTTTGGACTCCTCGATGACTCCCATTTTTAACATATCCCTTACCTGTTCTACCACTTCCCTCTTACGGGCCTCCGGCAGGCGATAAGGCCTCTGCCGCACTATTTCTCCCGGCAGAGTGTGAATTTCATGGGCTACCAACCCTGTCTCTCCTGGCAATGGAGTGAGGACATCCCGAAAACCTGCTAGCAGATGTGTTAATTGGTCCCGCTGCTGCTGTGACAACTCTTCCCCCATTCTTGGAGCTGGGTTTTCCTTACACTCCTGGACCTGGGGTCCTAAGTCCTCGTCTACCTTTTCTTCTGCGAGGGCGGCCATAGCCTTAACCTCATTCTGCCCCGTGGAACCAAAACCACCCCCTCCTCGGCTGGTAGTGGTCAGGTATGGCATCTCTTTTATCTCGGGGAACCCAACCCGCTCGCATATGAGTTGGCCTACTCTGTCCCCTACCTTGACCCTAAAATCCTGCTCCCCAAAGTTGAAAAGTAGAATCTGCACAAACCCCCTGTAATCGGGGTCAATAACCCCCGCCCTAACATCTATAAAATGTTTGGCCGCGAGCCCAGACCGGGGTGCTATCCTCCCGTAGCAACCTGCTGGCAACTGGATTTGTAGCCCGGTGCTTATTAATGCCTTTCCTCTCTTGGGAACTACTTCCTCTACTGCGCTGAACAGATCGTACCCAGCTGCAGCAGCGCTAGCTCTTTGTGGCCCTTGGGCGTTTGGGACTGCCTTACAGTACTTCAACACAAAGCCTTCCTTTTTGGCTTCATTAATGTTTTCCGGGGTTTTTTTTACCTGCTTCTCCCTTCTTAGGCTTTTCAAACAAAGGTCCCGGGATTAAAGTAGTTAAGGCTTTTCCTTCTCCTCTGTCCTTCAGCTGTTCTGGGCCCCCCCCCCCTTTTCCCGCTTATCTGCCTTCCGGGGTTCAACCTGGCCCGCCACCTGCTGGACGTAGGACTCACTAGGAGCGCTCTCTTCTTCACTTAGTAGGCCTTCGCCTATCCCTTCCTCGAATAGCGGCCAATCTCGGCCTAACACTAGGTCAAAAGGGAGACGGGGAACTAGAGCGACTAAAACCTCTTTCTTAACCCCCAACCCTTTTATGGACAGCTTGTACAAGGTGTAAGGGTTAGCCGCCCCATGTATGCATTTTATCTTGGCCACGCCTTCCGGTTGATTTGGGGCGGATTGCTTGCTGGCCTGTAAACGCCGCCAGAACCGCCCTGACATCATAATCTGGTCCGCCCCGGAATCAAGTAGGGCCTCGGCCTGCACCCCATGTACCTCTACCCCCAGGCGAAAACCTCCTTGTTTATACTTTGCTTTTTCCCCTATTAGTGCTGTGCGCTCTTTGCATTCATACCTCTTGTGACCCAACCTCCCACATTTAAAACATACTATGCAAGAGTCATTCGCTATACCTTTACTCCTACATTTTTCTGTAGCCGGTATGCTTAATCCTGGGTCTTTGGTTACTCTACCAGAGTTTGCCATGCCACGCGAGTCGCTAGCTTCTCCCTGCGGTCCATGGGCTATCTGAGCCTCAATGAATCTTTCCGTTAGGAGAGCAGCCTCGTCTGCCGTCTGGCAATTCTGTAGAGTGAGGAATGACCTTACCTCAGCTGGCACAGCTTCAAAGAACTGCTCTAACACAAGCATATCTAAAATGTGCTCTATTGTCTTCCCTTCTGGCATGAGCCACTTCCATACTAGGCTACGAATCCGTTGGCCTAGTGTCTTCGGAGTTTCACCTTGTTGGATTTTTGTAGCTCTCAACATTCTACAGTATACCATAGGTGACAGGCCTAGCCTATCCCGTATGGCTGCTTTCACATTAGTATACTCATTAGCCTGGGCAGCTGGCATAGCCTTGTATGCCGCCAGGGCTTCTCCCGTCAGGGAGGTAGCTAGGCGCACCGCCCATTGTTGCTCGGGCCAGCCTGCACCACGAGCTACACACTCAAAGGCTTCAAGAAAATCGTCTATATTGTCTTTTCCTGACCACTGTCCAAAAGACAAAATTCCACATGTCTGTGGGCCTACCCACCAAAATGTCCTTCTGTTTTCTTCTCGGCTTGCCGCTCCTGTAGTACCACCTACAACAAGTCCGTCAGCGGCTTTTGCTGTATCTCCATGGCGGCTAGGGCTTGTTCTTGGCACTGCTGGGCAAGTTCGTGTTGCTTCTCAAACTGGAGCCACATCCACTTCAGGATATCCGCTGGAGTCTCCATGCTGACAACATGCAATAATCAGAGAAGGAAAAAAAAACCAAGTGCGGAACCTCTCTTTTTTTTTTTTTTTCCCAATGCTACCAGACTAGGATTTTCAGTCCCTCAGATACCTCCTCAGAATCCCACCCTGGCTGTACCCAGATACTATTACCTGAGTCAGGTGGTGATTCTGGCCTTGAGAAGGTCCTTGACTGCTCCTGATCCTGGGAATGTCTGGGCGTGGTTCACCACCGTCCTGGTTGCGTCCTCTGGCGCTGGTGACTCCGTCCCTCTTGTACGGTGTCCTCTTTTCTGGCATCCAAGAACTACGCCATTTGTGAGACTCTATGTTATCCGCCACACATAAAGCACATTCCATGGGCTCAGGGATGTTTTCTGTGCTATAACTCTCCCACTGCATAGGGCCCGGACCTGGTCCTGTGTATGGACACTGAGCCCCTGTGACGCTGCTCTCCGAGCCTTGCCCTGGGGAAACCTCAGTTGCTGCAAGTTGGAGCTGCTTTTGGGTGTCCCAGATAGCTGGAGCTGTGCTGGGGATTTCTTCCCATGGCTTAGGCCAATAAGAGTTCACTAGCTTGTTGAAAGCCTGGCTTCTATCACGGAGACCCCCTTCTCTCCCTTTATCAAAGACAGGGTACTTATCTCTTCCTGTGGAGAAGATGGTCTCAAACTCCTCGGCTTCTAGCCAAGGCTTTCTCTCTGCCCTGCAGCCTGCTCTTCTTTGGGAACACCGGTTACTGTGCTTGGCTGAAGGAAACTCACTTCCTGCCTTCAGTGAGCTTCCCTGGACGTGACCTCTGCCTTCTGTTGGCTGGGCTGTTTGCCTCGGTATGAGGACCCCTCTGACTGGGAAGACTTTGCTACTGTCTTTCTTAGCTCTCCTGGGTTTATCAGCCTGCCTTTCTTCAGCCCTGGTTCTCCAAGGCAACGTGTCTTTCTGTAACTGCTTGGGAGTTCTGTTCTCACCTTCTCTCCAAGCCTGCCTGGAACTGCAGTCAAACTTCCTTTGGTCTCTGCTTTCCTCCTCAGAATCAAACTCCTGCTCCAGCCCTAATCCAGGCTCCAGCTTCACTTCTCCTTTCTCCTTCTCCTTCCCCTTCTGCCCCTGTGGGATTTCCCACCTGTTTTTATCTCTCTGCTCAACTAACGTAGAACGTGAGTCTGGGTCCAGGTGAGCCTGATTGGAACTCTCAATTCTTACTGCGTTACTAAAACCATGTGGAAAGTTTGTTTTCCTTTTCCCTGCCTCTCTGCATTGTGAATGCTGCAACTGCACCTGTGGCTGTAAGGTAAGCTCTTCTTTCTTTTTATTTCTTAATATCTCAGGGTCTGTGCTGTCTACCTCATGACAATAGGTGGAAGCAGCCCACCACACCCTAACAGAGGGAACAGATAAGAATACATGGCTCCTAATCCCACAAACAGCACAGTGCAAGTGACCAGTGATGGATAGAGAAGACTGACTAAGGAATGTGTTCACCCCACTACACAGCTCAAAAATATATGTCAAAGTACAAGGTGGCAGCGCATGCAAATCATGGATAGAGACTGTGCTGCAGCCATGTTTGTGAGTCTTAGGGCACAAATGCTGCATAGGGGGCTCTGTCCTGGTGACTGCAGGGTCACAGCCATGGCAGGTGGGCTTTGGAGCATGTGAATTTCTGAGTCATCCAGAGTACTTGACAACCTAGGCTTCCAAGGCAAGGTAGCCAGGCTCCTGGGGAGGGTAGGTCTGAGACCCTTCCCTGTTGTTCCCCTCAAATGCCTGGCACCGAGTCCTTGCTAGGGGGGAGTGCTGTGGGTCTATTGTACAGACCTACTGCTCCAACATAGCAATCACACAGATATAGGATGCAGTTAGCCCTCCTTCAGTGGTTTAAATGTAAGACTCTACTCTGAGCCAGACATGTCCTCCTATAGTTTGAGTGAGTGGCCATATGCCCCCAGAAACAGAGCCCATGGCACTGGCATGGCCCATCAGGTGCCCCTGTGCACTAAGTGGCTCCCCATGCAGAGGAGGTGGCGGGAGGACTGCACATACCTGTTCTAGACCAACATTGGGCCAGCGGTTATAACACCTCATTTATTTATTTATTTATTTATTTATTTAACAGGTTTTCTATACCGCCTTTTCCTTAAATCATGCCCTGCCCCAACTGTGTTCATCCATTTCTAACCATGCCCGAGTAGCCCACTTTGGTAGATTCAGCAAGCACATATCCTATCTCCCAACCCCTCTCCAGCTCATCATAGCAGCTGCCCTCTCACATCTTTCCAGTGCATCTGCGGATCTGCACATCATATGTTCCAGACTACCATTGCTTTGTAGGTGTAAGTGTGCCCACTCTCCCAGCAGGTACAGTCATCGGCTGATGGTTCTGGTTTTTGTGGCTATCAGGGTCATGTGTTGTGCTGTCCTGGCTACTGCACATTGATAGCCCCCAATTGCCGCTGCCCTAGGCAACCTCTTGATTTGACTCAGGACAGTACTAGCCACTGGTGTTTTGCCTGTTCTCTATGTGGGATTGCTATGGGATCTTCACTGTATGGATATCACATCTACCCCACGCTTTCAAGGGCTGGTTTTATCTGTGCCCATGTTAGCAGCATTTTTTTTTAAATTATTTATTTCTAAATTTTCAATCAAATACATCAAGCAATATTCCATACTTGAAAGAAATGGAAAGGTGAACATTACAGAAATCAATTAAACAAAAAGGAAAAAAAAACACAATTACTCATAGTAATACAAAACATTCACCTAACACTACCAGCCCACCAAAGCAGGGGGGGGGGGGGAGGAAACACAGAAAGAGGCTGATATTATACATATTCCTTAATCAAGAAACAATCATTAATAAAGAGAAAATAGCACCGTGAAGCGCAACTCTACATTAAGTGCCCAAGATGAGTCGGTCTAATTGGGCTCCACTGCTACTGAGACATCTCGAGGAACAGCTCTCCCATCCAAGAACGTACACAATTGTTTAGGATCATAAAAAATAAATCTAGACGAAGCCGACTTTATAAGACATTTACACTGAAATTTCAATACAAAAGAAAAACCTAACAGGACAACCTCAGGACGCATAGTCAGAAATAATTTCCTTTTTTCCTGAGTTACAAAGGAAACATCAGGAAAAATCCAAACTTTCTGGCCAAAAAATATTTTGTTGGAATTTCTAAAGAACATTTTTAGGATCCAAGACCTATCTGGCTCTAGAACAAACGTCACTAAAAGGGTAGCTCTCCTAGTTATTTCCTCATTAGAAGCTTCTAATACTTGAGAAACATTCAGAGCATCGAGACTATCACCTTGTTCTCCCACCTCATTAGAAACTGCATTAGTGGAACTAAAGCGCTTTTTCATAGGTAAATAATATACTTTAGAGGTGGGAGGGAGGGCATTTTCCGGCAACCCCAAAACTTCCCTCAAATATTTCTTAAATAACTCTACAGGGGAAACAACAGATGAAACAGGAAAATTAACAATTCACAAATTTAACTTTTTGGAGAAGTTCTCCAACTTTTCCAACTTAGCATTAATTACCGTGCTTTCCCTAATAAGGGCAGAGCACTGTGTCTGCACATTAACTACTTGAGTGGAAAATACTTCTAAAAGTTTGAACAGAGTCTTTACTGGCTTGTTCCTGTCTGTCCAACCTTGCCTGCAAGTCCTGTGCGGTCTTCTCCATAGTGTCCAGACGCTTGGAAACGGAGCGTGCCAACAATACGATTCGCAGACCAAATGGAGTCCAAAGTTACTACCGCTGGTTTCACCAAGGTGTTGCCGCAATCTGTAGCTCCGGCGCTCCCTGCATCTCTCAAGGCAGACAAATCCGTCTCGCTAGACCGCTGGGACACCAGATCTCCTCCAGACACGTTCGGGGCGGCCAGGTTACCCCCACCACTTCCTCCAAAAGTGTTTGGCGCACCCGTCTCTGGCATTCCTCCTGAAGACGGCAAAACAGAGGCTCCCTCATCGAGGTGCATCCGCAGCCGAGAATCCAGACCAGCAGGCAGCAAGGAAGGCTCACTAGGTGGAACACGTTGCTCGGGGCTCAGACTGACGTCTGAGATTGAAAGGACCGCCTTCAAGTCAGCTCCAACACCAACCCTGGCAATACTTGGAGAAGCTCCGACGGCCACAAACTTGGTTATGGACTGCTGGTTAGGCGGAAGGTCAGCTTCAGGAAACTTAACCTTCCCCTTTCTTTTCCCCATCACGAGAAAGAGAAGAAATAAGCACACAGGAACATTTTATACGAGAAACCGCATCCACAGCACAAGCCGGTCGGCGGGGCACGCCTCACACGGTCGCCATCTTGAATCCTCCCCTGCTAGCAGCATTTTGCCTGGTCGGACGCACTACTAGTATGGGCACACTAGCTTCCTGCAGTTGTTCCCGCTCACTCTGCCCCAGTCCCGCCCTAACCCTGTGTTCTTGCAGGTATGCCAGTAGGATGGCGCTTTTAGTGTAGATGCCTCTTTGTCATGCTCTGCCAGCTACCATGGGGCCAGAATGTGCTCTATTCCATACTAAACCCCATGATCCCGGCTACTACACTTTAGTAAATATGCCCCATAGGCACCTATGTGCTTTTGTAAGATACTAGCACAAATGTGGTAGAAATAGCAGCTAGATTGAAGCTGAGGCATTTATTCCTGCTCGGGAGGTGCAGGGCTGTGTACACTTTGGCAATCGCTCTGTAGAAAAATAAAAGACAGTGATAGCATAGCCCTGAAGAAATGGAGATCTCATTGTATTTAGGGGGATGGGGGGAGCAGTCTGGCCTGTGTGTAGGTCTTGGGGATCATTTTCTAAAGCGTTCATATGTGGAAAATGGCATTTTAGATACATAAACAGCTGGTTAAAAATACTCTGGGAGTCTGCATGTGTAAGAGTGTGAGGCAGAGACTGGAGCAGCACTGAGGTGTGTATCTTACAATAACACACAGAAGCGCCTCTTCAGTCTCTGAGCTTTTGGGGAGGCAGCTTTATAAGGACATATAGGTGCAGATGTGCAATATATGCACCAACATGCCTTTGTGGCCTAGAGAGACTGAGATCACACTCTGCTTATCTTGGCTTTGGGTGAGGTTCATTACTGCCATGTTGTTGTTGTTGTTGTTGTTAAGTGCCGTCAAGTCGGTGTCGACTCATGGCGACCCTCTGGATAGATGTCCTAAATTGTGTTCGGTCTTCAGTCAGGCAGCTCATTACTACCATGATTTGGAGACATTGCCCTCTAGAAGCTCTGCTATAAAAATTACCCTCATTCTATGGTCTGGGTTCGGTGTTTAACATAGGTTTCAGCATGTAATAATAATAAACACAGCAGTTAATGTGCTCTAATGGGAATTTTATGTTATGGGGCATGGATAGGGTGATAAATGTGCTTTGCTGCTAAACACATGGATGTGTGTCAACTACTACACAGTAAGATAACATGAAAGAGTTAATGCCACCTCCAGAAACCTGGTAGCAACCATTGTACCATCTTAGCAGTGTGGCTGCCTTCCCACAAGGGCCAGGAAAGCCCCCTCCCATTACTGCAGAGGTTTTGCAGTTAATGCAGAGCTTCATAAACAGGGGCCTAGGTGCCTTATGGCCTCCCTTCCCCCCGCTGCCCATCCCCGAGTCCCAGGTTTGCACTATATGTGCTACCACTAGGGTTTAGTCACCTTTTAAGACAGTGAGGCTACCCACAATACCCCCTGAAAGATAAATGTCATTCACACTCTAGAAACAAATCCATTGCAAGGACCCAGCAAACACCACGTTCTTCCCCCAATTGATTTAAGACAAGGACTCTGGTCCTCACCAGATCATGTTCCTGTGGCTGCCGCCATATATCAGGCACAGGTGGACCAGCACAGGACTTGCCCTCTCCATCAGGGATTAGAGTTTAAATAACAAACACAGGAAGGCTGGAAGAGGGCTGGTGATCAGTGGGAGGCACAAAGTGCAGAATTACACAAAGGTCTTCAAAGGAGCCGTGAAGGTAATTAGTGAAGAGCCTCCCACTTCCCAGCCAACGCAAGTTATTTGCAAAGCCTGTCACTCCATTTCTAATTCTGGCAGCCTGCAGTAGCTGCGGAGAGAATGAACAGCTCTAGGCCTGTCAGTCAGAGCCATAAGGATAGGAATTAAGGGGAAAATGACAGCCCTTCAAAGAACAAAAGGAAAGTTTTAGTTTTCCGAAATCTTCTAAAAAGAGCAATGACACATGATAAAATAATTGCAGATTTCAATAACATTCTCATACCCGCACACCGTCATTTGGATTCTTTGCAGGTTCCGGCTGCTTTCTTGGCAGCACTTAAGAGCTGCCCATAGCTGAAGCAAGTCATGAGCTTTTGTAGTGGCAAATGGATTCCCCACAGTCCCATCTGAATAATGGAGTCCATGCACTCTGGATATCTCATGTAGGGCAGCATAGATTCTACCCAAGCGGCTTCTGCAGTGTGGGGAGGGGGGAGGCCAGCATGAAGGGGTCCACATGGCCCAGTGACCACACACAGCGGCAGTGAAGGTATTGCATGACAAACATTTGCAGTCTGGCAGCCTCTCAGTTGCCATGGAGGAAAGAGGTCCCATGAAAGGAAAGCATTTCCTTGGCGTGGCAGGAAGTGATCCTATAGCTATAACCTGTTCCCTCAGTGATGTAAAACCCTCTCACACCGAGAAGGATTCTCCAAGGCCATGTGCCCATGAGGGAAGGGTTAGGATGGCTGTTATAATTGGTGATTCGATCATTAGGCATGTAGATAGCTGGGAGACTGGTGGACGTGAGGATCGCCTGGTAACATGTCTGCCTGGTGCAAAGGTAGCGGGCCTCACACGTCACTTAGATAAGGTTTTAGATAGTGCTGGGGAGAATTCTGCTGTCTTGGAACATGTTGGTACCAATGTCAAAGGAAAGTGTGAGAGGGAGGTTCTGGAGGCCAAATTTAGGCTTTTAGGTAGGAAGTTGAAATCCAAAAATTTCCAGGATAGCATTCTCTGAAATGCTTCCCGTTCCACACAGAGGACCTAAAAGGCAGGCAGAGCTCCGGAGTCTCAATGTGTGGATGAGACGATGGTGCAATGAAGAGGGTTTTGGATTAGTTAGGAACTGGGCAACATTCTGGGGAAGGGAGGGGCTTTTCTGAAGGGATGGACTCCACCTTAACTGGGATGGTACCAGGCTGCTGGCATTAACCTTTAAAAAGGAGATAGAGCAGCTTTTAAACTAGGAGAAAGATGACAGTCGCCCAAGAGCGCATGGTTCGGAAGGATGTAGCCTTGAAGGATATTAACAAAAGCGGGAAGTTAGGGCATCCCAATAAAGATAAAAGTAACCCAGATGCCCTTAAGTACAGAGCTGAAAGATTCCAAATTACCCCATCAACAGATTTATACGAATAAACAGATTTATATGAATAAAATACAACCTCTAAAATGCCTGTATGCAAATGCTAGAAGTCTAAAAAATAAAATGGAAGAGCTAAAATATATGGCACTAAATGAAAGGTTAGATATGATTGGTATCTCAAGAGACCTGGTGGAAGGAGGACAAGCAATGGAACACTGATATCTGGGTACAAACTATATCGCAGAGATAGAGTAGATCAAATTGGTGGAGGGGCTGCATTGAGTCACAAAGGATTAAAGTTTTTGCAGCAAACAAAATACACTGTAGAATCAATATGGATAGAAATTCCATATAAAAAGGGGACGGCAATGGCAGTGGGGGTGTACTACCGACCGCCTGGCCAGAATGAACAGATGGATGATGAAATGCTAAGAGAAATCAGGGAAGCTAACAAAAGTTACAACATAGTAATAATGGGTGATTTCAATTATCCCGGTATCAAATGGGTCAATGTCAGTGGAGGACATGCTAGGGAGATAAAGTTTCTAGATGAAAAAAATGACTGCTTCTTGGAGCAGCTGGTTCATGAACTGACAAGAGGGGAAGTTATTCTGATTCTAGTCCTTAGTGGAATACAGGATCTGGTGCAAGAGATAAGGGTGTTGGGGCCACTTGGCAGTAGTGACCATGAATGACCTGGCATACTTTTGAACAAAACTGAAAACCTACCTCTTCCTTGGACACTTTACTGACTCAACTTAATCGATCAGACTTAATGGACCTCTCACACCCTAAGCAAAACTCAGTCATCCATCCCATTCCCCCTCCGTTCTCCCAATCCACCTACTCATGTAACTACTACAAGAATGTATTACAGTTCAATGTTACTATGTTCTGCTGTTAATTCACTAACCACTACATTCTTACTATGTTATAATTACTAAAAGATTCTATGTAAAACCCTGTTGGCCATTTCTGTTACCATGTAAACTGCTTAGACTTTCAGATACAAAGGTCAGAGAAACTGCTAAATAAATAAATAGTGATCATAGCATGATTGAATTTGATTTACATTTAATAGTTGAATGTTCATTGTTCTAAATATGTTCTATGTAAAATAATAGTACTCTATTATTAAAGTTTATGTTACCTGTAAACCGCTACTGATCGCTGGAAGTGGCGGTATAGAAAAGATGTATAAATAAATAAATAAATAAATTTAATAAATGGAGAAAGGACAGCAAGGAAATCCACAGTACTACCTTTTAACTTTCAAAAGACTATGATAAAATGAGGAAAATAGTTAAGAAAAAACTAAGAGGAGCAGCTGCAAACTTAAAGATTTACATCAAGCTTGGGCATTGTTTAGAAATACTATCATGAAAGCTCAGACCAGATGTGTTCCATGCTTTAAGAAATATGGAAGGAAGGCCAAAAAACTGCCAGCATGGTTTAAAGGTGAGATCAGAGAGACTGTTGTGGCCAAAAAAAGCATCTTTCAGGAAATGGAAAAAGGAGCCAAATGACAAAAACAGGAAAAATCATAAGCACTAGGAAGTTACATGCAGGGCATTAATAAGGCAGGCAAAGAGAGGATTTCAAAAAATGCTTGCCGTGGAAGCAAAAACACATAATAAAAATATTTTCAAGTATATTCGTAGCAAAAAAACCATAAGAGAGTCAATAGGACCATTGGATGATAGAAGAGTAAAAGGGGCGCTAAGAGAGGACAAGGCCATAGCGGAGAGATTAAATTAATTCTTTGCTTTGGTCTTTACTGAAGAAGATGAAGGGCAGTTACCCATGCCTGAGATGGTATTTAAAGGTGATATATCTTAAGAACTGAAAGAAATATTGATAAACCAGAAAAGATTCATTACAAGTAGAGTAGTAAACCTCCTGGACTTGATGGTATACATCCAAGAGTGTTAAAAGAATTGAAAGATGAGATTGCAGACCTACTATTAGTAATCTGTGAACTATCATTAAAATCATCTCCTGTTGACTCCCAGATGCATGTCTGAAACTCTACCCTCACAGCTGCTCTTGATAAACTTGCTCCCCTTCGCCCCCGCCTCACCTCTGTCGCCCTCATCCCCCCTGGTTTCACCCTGGCCTTCTCCTTCATCATAGATACCTTCGTTGTACCGAGCGCGTCTGGCATAAGCACCCTTCCCCCTCCACTCTAGACCATTTCCGCTATTGCCACTGTCACTATTGCCTTCTTCTTCACTCGGCCACGCAAGATTACTTCTCAAATCTCATCTCCTTATCTGCCAACTCCTTACGTCAGCTCTATTCTGTTCTCCACTCTCTTTCTGTGCCCTGCTCCCTTACCTCCCCAGTTACCCCCGATCCCACCTCACTAGCATCAGGACTTTCGATGCAAAGTGCTTCTCTTCGTCTTACCTTTCCTGCTTGCCCCCCTCCTCTCTCCCCCCTGAGGTCCCTACCTAACCCCTGCCCCACCCATTCCCCCCTTCCTCCTCTTCCCCCCCACTCTGACATTACTGGTCCTCTTTTGAGCCTATTTCTATCACAGTTCTATCCAGAGTCTTTGCCTCTATCTGCAAAACCTCCTGCATCGCTGACCCCATTCCCTCCCGCCGGCTCCTAGAACCCTCCTTAGCTCTTTCCCCCCTGATTCTTTCCATCTTCAACTCTAGTCTCTCCTCTGGCACTTTTCCGGCCCTTTGGAAGCATGCCACCATCTGCCCCATCCTAAAGAAAGGCCCCCTGGATCCCTCCTCTCCCTCCAATTGGCACCGCATTTCTAATCTCCCATTCCTCTCCAAGCTCCTGGAAAAACTTGTCTTTGCCCAACTCTCCTCCCACCTTGAAGCCTCCCTCACCCTTCACCCCCAGCAATCTGGTTTCCGCCCTGGTCACGGCACAGAATCCATCCTCCTCTCCCTCTTCAATGAACTACATGCTGCCCACGACCGAGGCTCTTTCTCTCTTGCTGTCTCTCTTGATTTATCCGCCGCTTTCAATCTAGTTGACCACCGCACCCTTATCGCACGTCTTCACGATGCTGGCCTTGCCGGTTCAGTCCTCCTCTGGTTTCATTCCTTCCTCACCAATCGGTCCTTCTCGGTACTCTCTGTGTCTGTTTCCTCCCCCTCCACCCCTCTTCCCTGTGGTAATCCCCAGGGATCTGTCTTGGCGCCTCTCCTGTTCAATATCTTCCTAGCCCCTCTTACACTCTTGGTGCAACAACACGGCGTCTCCGCATACTATTATGCAGATGATACTTTCCTCCTCCACCACACCGACTCCTCCACTCCTGACATCACTACTCTTAATGCCTGTCTCTCCTCCGTGGCTTCCTGGCTCTCTTCAAACTTCCTTCATGTTAACCTCTTCAAAACCTCCGCTATCTGGTTCACTTCAGGCAGCCCCGTTCCCCCTCTTGTCCCTCTGCTCTCCTCCTCCCCTATTCCCATTATTACGTCCCTCTCTCCTTCAAAGACCACATCTCCTCCGTAGTCCAGCGCTCCTTCTTCACTCTGAGGCAACTTCGCGCCGTCCACCCTTTTCTCTCCACCCCCTTCATGACCACACTTTCCTTTCCCTCGTCATGTCACATTTGGACTTTTGTAATGTCTCCCTGGCTGGCCTTCCCGAGACCCAACTCTACAGACTTCAACGTGTTCAAAACACAGCTGCCCGTCTTCTGACTCACGCTTCTCACTCTGATCGCATCACCCCCCTTAAATGTCTTCACTGGCTCCCGATTCCCTTCCGGATTCAGTATAAATTTCTTTTCTTTATTCATAGATCAATCCACACCGGTACCCCTCTCTATCTCGCTGACCTGCTTTGTCCCCACACTCCCCACTGCTCCCTTAGATACATTCACGCTAATAACATGTCCTTCCCATCCCCATCTGGAATCCACCTGCTCCTCTGCTTTTTGCTTTCTTGGTCCCCGGCTCTGGAACTCGCTCCCACCAGCCCTCCACTTGGAACAATCCTTCAACAAATTCAAGGGCAAACTGAAAACTCACCTCTTCTGTTCTGCTTTTGACCTTCCCCTACCCTCCTCCCCCCTCTCCCCTGCTGATGTCTAGTCCCACTCTTTCAGTTTCCGTCCTGTCCACCTGTCTCTTATTAGACTTCGCCTCTCCTCTTCTGTCTGTTTTATTGGCATTCCTTTCTATTTCTCAGCAGCTTGCTGCTTTTATTGTAAACCACTTAGAAGCTGTTGTTATGGGCAGTATATTAAGCCTCAAATAAACATAAACATGTGTAGTACCTGAAGATTGGAAAATGACCAATATAACACCAGTTTTTAAAAAGGGTTCCAGGGGTGATCCGGGAAACTACAAGCTGGGGAGCCTAGCATCGGTACCAGGCAAAATGATAGAAACCATTCTAAAGAACAAAATTACTGAACAGTCATAGTTTAAGCACTGGTGAGTTAAATGCAAGACATTGATAAGGTAGGCAAAGAGAGAATTTGAGAAGAAGCTTGCTGAGGAAGCAAAAAAGCGTAATAAAAACATTTTCAAATACATTCGTAGCAAAAAACAACTGTGAGTCAGTTGGACCATTAGATGATAGAGGGGTAAAAGGGGCAGTAAGAGGGGACAAGGCTATAGTGGAGAGACTGAATGAATTCTTTGCTTCGGTCTTTACTAAGGAAGATGTAGGTATGTTACCCATGACTGAAGTGGCATTTAAAGGTGATACTGTGGAAGAACTGAAAGAAATATCGATATACTGGGAAGATATATTATACCTATTTGATAAACTGAAGAGTAGCAAATTACCTGGACCAGATGGTATACATCCAAGGGTATTGAAAGAACTGAAATATGAGATTGAAGACCTGCTAATAGTAATCTGTGAACTATCATTAAAATCATCTGTAATACATGAAGATTGGAGGATGGCCAATGCAACACCAATTTTTAAAAAGGTTTCCAGGGATGATCCGGGAAACTTCAGACCGGTGAGCCTGACGTTAGTACCGGGAAAAATGGTAGAAACCATCAAAGAATAAAATTACTCAACATGTAGATAGTCATGGCTTAATGGGAGACAGCCAACATGGCTTTAGACAAGGAAGATCTGTTATCTTTTTTTTAAGGTGTGAATAAGCAGGTAGACAAAGGTGAGTCGGTTGATATAGTATATCTGGACTTTCAGAAAGCCTTTGACAAGGTCCCTCATCAGAGACTTTTGGCAAAACTAAAAAGTCATGGGATAGGAGGCAGTGTACTATTGTGGATCAGGAAATGGTTAAAAGATAGAAAGCAGAGGGTAGGGCTAATGACACAAAATTATTGAAAGTCATTAAAACAGAAGAAGATTATGAGGATCTACAGAAGGATCTTGTGAGATTATGAGAATGGGCATTAAATGGCAGATGAAATTCAATGTGGACAAGTGCAAAGTGATGCACATAGTGTAAAACTAGAGGCAAAAAATACTGGGTTCTGATTTAGATTCACTACTCAAGAAAAGGACATTGGAATCACTGATATTTTCAGCCCAGTGTGCTACATGTACTAACAAAGAAAAATAGAATGTTAGGGGTTATCTGAAAAAGGGACAGAGAGCAAAACTGAGAATCTCATGATGCAGGCTGTGACCACACTTGAGGACTGAGTGCAGTTCTGGTTTCCCCCAGGGATGGACCCACCACTAGGCAAACTAGGCTGTCATCGATTATCACTCTATCAACAATGAGCCACTTGGCTGAAGATCGAACAAAGTTTAGGTCAGCTATCCAGAGGGTCACGAGGAGTGGACTTAGATAGTGCTGGGGAGGAGTCTGCTGTCTTGGTACATGTCGGTACCAATGACATAGGAAAATGTGGTAGGGAGGTTCTGGAGGCTAAATTTAGGCTTTTAGGTAGGAAGTTGAAATCCAGAAATTCCAGGGTAGCGTTCTCTGAAATGCTTCCCGTTCCGTGCGCAGGACCCAAAAGGCAGGCAGAGCTCCAGAGTCTTAATGCGTGGATGAGACAATGGCGCAGAGATGAAGGTTATGGATTTGTTAGGAACTGGGGAACATTCTGGGGAAAGGAGGGGCTCTTCCGAAGGGATGGACTTTACCTTAACCGGGATGGAACCAGGCTGCTGGCATTAACCTTTAAAAAGGAGATAGAGCAGCTTTTAAACTAGATAATAGGGGAAAGACGACAGTCACCCAAGAGCACATGGTTCGGAAGAATGTATCCTTGAAGGATACTACCAAAAGCAGAGAGGTTCCAAAAAAGAGTAAAGTAGCCCAAATGCCCTCGAGTATGGAGCAGACAGAGCTTAAAGATCTCAAATTACCCATGTCTACCAACAGCCAGATTAATATGAATAAAACAGAGTCTCTAAAATGCTTGTATGCAAATGCTAGAAGTCTAAAAAATAATATGGGAGAGTTAGAATATATAGCACTAAATGAGAGATTAGATATGAGTGGATATCAGAGACATGGTGGAAGGAGGATAACCAGTGGGAAACTGTGATACCTGGGTACAAACTATATCGTAATGATAGAGCTGATGAAATTGGTGGAGGGGTTGCGCTCTATGTTAGAGAGGGCATTGAGTCAGAAAGGATTAAAGTTTGGCAGGAAACAAAATTTGCTGTAGAATCTCTATGGATTGAAATTCCATGTAAAAAGGGGAAGGCGATGGCAGTGGTGGTTTACTATCGACCGCCTGGCCAGAATGAACAAATGGATGATGAAATGCTCAAAGAAATCAAGGAAGCTAGCAAACGTTACAGCGCAGTAATAATAATGGGTGATTTCAATTACCCCGGTATCGACTGGGTCAGTGTAACGGCAGGACATGCTAGGGAGATTAAGTTCCTAGATGAAATAAATGACTGCTTCTTGGAGCAGCTGGTTCATGAACTGACCAGAGGGAAGCCACACTGGACCTAGTCCTTAGTGGAACACCAGATCTGGTGAAAGAGATAAGGGTGTTGGGGCCACTTGGCAATAGTGATCATAGCATGATCGCGTTTGATTTAATTAGTGGAGGAGAGATAGTAAGGAAATCCACGGTACTACCTTTTAACTTTCGAAAGGGAGACTATGATAAAATGAGGAAAGTAGTTAAGAAAAAGCTAAAAGGAGCAGTTGCAAAGGTTAAAGACTTACATCAAGCTTGGGTGTTGTTGAAAAATACTATCTTGAAAGCCCAGACCAGCTGTATTCCATGCTTTAAGAAAAGTGGAAGGAAGTTCAAAAAACTGCCAGCCTGGTTTAAAGGTGAGGTCAGAGAGGCTGTTGTTGCCAAAAAAGCATCTTTCAGGAAATGGGAAAAAAGAGTCAAACGACGAAACCTGGAAACAGCACAAGCACTGGCAAGTCAAATGCAAGGCATTGATAAGGCAGGCAAAGGGAGAATCTGAGAAGAAGCTTGCTGCGGAAGCAAAAATGCAAAATAAAGACTTTTTCAAGTACATTCGTAGCAAAAAAACCTGTGAGAGAGTAGGTTGGTCCATTAGATGATAGAGGGGTTAAAGGGGCACTAAGAGGCAACAAGGTGACAGCGGAGAGACTGAATGAATTCTTTGCTTTGGTCTTTACCGAGGAAGATGTTGGGATGTTACCCATGACTGAAGTGGTATTTAAAGGTGTGGAAGAATTGAAGGAAATATCTATACATCGGGAAGATGTATTACAACTATTAGATAAAATGAAGACTAGCAAATCACCTGGGCTGGATGGTATACATCCAAGGGTGTTGAAAGAACTGAAATATGAAATTGCAGACCTGCTATCAGTAATCAGTGAATTTTCATTAAAATCATCTGTAATACCTGAAGATTGGAGGATCGCCAATGTAACACCAATTTTTAAAAAGGGTTCCAGGGGTGATCCGGGAAACTACAGAACGGTGAGCCTGACATCACAGTACCTGGTAGAATGGTAGAAACCATCATAAAGAACAAAATTACACAGCATGTAGATTGTCATGGCCTAATGGGAGACAGCCAACATGGCTTTAGACAAGGAAGATCTTGTCTAACTAATCTGTTATGTTTTTTTGAAGGTGTGAATAAACAGGTGGACAAAGGTGAGCCGGTTGATATTGTGTATCTGGACTTTCAGAAAGCCTTTGACAAGGTCCCTCATCAAAGACTTTTGGCAAAACTAAAGAGTCATGGGGTAGGAGGCAGTGTACTATTGTGGATCAGGAACTGGTTAAAAGATAGAAAGCAGAGGGTAAGGCTAAATAGCCAATTTTCCCAATGGAGAAAGGTGAATAGTGGTGTACCCCAGGGATCGGTCCTGGGTCCACTGCTTTTTGACATATTCATAAATGACCTGGAAAGTGGAATAACGAGTGAGGTTATCAAATTTGCAGATGACACAAAACTATTTAAAGTTGTTAAAACCCAAGAGGATTGTGGAAAATTGCAAGAGGATCTTTATTTATTTATTTATTTACTTACATTCTCTTATATACAGCGCTATTCTGCATCAGTGCGGTTTACATTGAACAAACTGAAATTACATTGAACAGGGCATTATAACTTGGAGATAACTATTTTACAGGGAACATGGGCTATGGAGGGTTAAGTGGCTTGCCCAAGACCACAAGGAACACCTGTGGGACTAGAAACCCCAGTCCTTCCGGCCCAAGGTTGCTGTCCTCTAGTGGGATTTGAACCCCCGACCTTCCGGCCTGAAGTACCTTGCCCCAACCACTAGGCCACTCCTCCACTCTTGATAATTTGGAAGACTGGGCATCGAAATGGCAGATGAAATTTAATGTGAACAAGTGCAAAGTTATGCACCTAGGGAAGAACAACCCAAACTAGGGTTAAACGATGCAAGGTTTTACATTAGAAACCACCACCCAGGAAAAAGATTTAGGCGTCATTGTAGATAACATGTTAAAACCCTCGGCCCAGTGTGCAGCGGCGGCCAAGAGAGCAAATAGAATGCTAGGTATCATAAGGAAAGGAATGGAAAATAAAACAAAAGATATTATAATGCCTCTATATCATTCCATGGTGAGACCGCACCTTGGATATTGTGTGCAATTCTGGTCGCTGTATCTTAAAAAGGATATAGTGTTATTAGAAAAGGTTCAGAGAGGAGCCACCAAAATGGTAAAGGGGATGGAAGGATACTCCTATGAAAAAAGGCTAAAAAGGTTAGGGCTCTTTAACCTGGAAAAGAGACGGCTGAGGGGAGATATGATAGAAGTCTATAAATTAATGAATGGAGTGGAACGGGTAAACGTAGATTGATTGTTTACATTATCAGAATATAGAAAGACTAGGGGACATGTAATGAAGCTACAGGGTAAACTATTTAAGACTAATAAAAGAAAATATTTTTTCACTCAACGTGTAATCAAACTCTGGAATTTGTTACCGGAGGATGTAGTAAAGGCTGTTAGTGTAGCTGGGTTTAAAAAAGGTTTGGACAAGTTCCTGAAGGAAAGGTCCATAAATAATTATTAAGAAGGGACCCAGGATATCAATGCTTGACCCAGTACAAGCATTGTGGAACCTGTGTCTTTTGGGGAAACTGCTAAGTACGTATGACCTAGATTGGCCACTGATGGAAACAGGATACTGGGCTTGATGGACCTTGGTCTGACCCAGTATGGCATATATTATGTTCTTATGTACTTGACGGCACTTAACAAGACTCACAAATAAATAATAAATAAATACATGTTTTTTATTATGTTACTGATTTTGTTTTAATTTTTATTTTATGATTTTTATTATTGTTTAATGTCTATTGTAAACCATGGAGATCATACAGGATCTGCAGTATATAAGTTCTGATTAAATTACATTAAATGAAATTTATAGCTGCACCTGAAGCAACTTTTTTTGCTTCATATATCACCTTCAGTCTGGAGGCGAGATAGTTTAGGGAACATATGATAGAGGTCTATAAAATTCTGAGTGGATTAGAGCGGGTAGACACGAGTCAATTGTTTACTCTCTCAGAAAATACAAGGCCATGAAACTACAAAATAACGTCTTTAAAACAGATAGGAGAAAATATTTTCTCTCTCAGCTCGATTACTGCAACGTCATACTTGCAGGTCTTCCACAATACCAGCTCTACCGCTTACAGCTTGTTCAGAACACTGCTACCCAGATTCTCACCCACGCGCCCTATTTCGACCTTGTCACTCTGCTTCTCGTCCGTTTTCACTGGCTTCCGCTCAAATACCATATACAGTTCAATCTCCTCACTCTGGTTCACAAGGTTCTGCACACCAGCACCCCCTATACCTCTCATCTACGCTCCCCACATCGTGTTCTCCGTTCCATCCATGCCAACTGCCTTCACCTACCCTCCACCTCAAGAGCCAGTCTGGAATCTACCTGCAGCTCTGTCTTCTACTTCCTTGTTCTGCCCCCCCAGTTCTGCCTCGAGCCATCCTATGTTAAGTTCAAATCCATGCTCAAAACTCACCTCTTCCAACTAGCCTTTGAGTTACCCCCCACCCCCCCATCCATAAGCTCTCATGTCCTCGCTCTCCCGTCTTCACCCATCCTCTGTATGACTCCACTGCCTTTCCTATCAAACTATGGCGTTTCTTTCTGCTTCTTCTTATCTACGTGTGTTTCTTAATGGTATACTTCCCTGCTGCACTTGTAAAGGGGTATATCGAATGTAATAAACATAGAAACATGTTAGCAGAAAAAAACCACATGGC
This sequence comes from Ichthyophis bannanicus, assembly GCA_033557465.1. Classification (NCBI taxonomy): domain Eukaryota; kingdom Metazoa; phylum Chordata; class Amphibia; order Gymnophiona; family Ichthyophiidae; genus Ichthyophis; species Ichthyophis bannanicus. The sequence goes on along the minus strand of CM066044.1, from coordinate 88,139,153 downwards.
CTACCTAGTCTGCCCTTCCTTATCAACTACTATAGCCCCAATTTTTCCTTTAGAGATCTTCTGTATATGTCCCATGCTTTCTTGTATTCAGATACCAAACTCATCTCTACTATCTCCACTGGGAGACTATTCCATGCATCTACCACTCTTTCTGTAAAGAAATATTTGTGCACATTACTCCTGAATCTATCCTCTTTCGCCCTCATTCCATGCCCCTCTGTTGCAGAGCTTACTTTCAATCGAAAGAGGCTCACCTCTTGTGCATTTATGCCATGGAGGTATATACACGTTTCTATCATATTCCTCTAGCCCACCTTTCCTCTAACGTATATGTGAAGATCTTTGGGCCAGATTTTGAGCTGAGTGGTGCAATGCGCCGCATCGGCTCATAGCCCGCTCCTTTCCAGCCTAACTCGGTCATATGCAGCCCCAGCATCGAAAATCTGGGTGTCGCCGCACAGACAGGAAGCTGCAGGAGCTACTCGTGTAGCACAGATTTTTGATGCTACATGGTTAGTCCCAGCACCTTAAAGTTAGGCGAGGTTTTCTCATGCCTATCTTTAAGGCACAGAGCGCTAACTATGTAGCATCAAAAATCAGTGCTACACAGGCAGTGCCATGGCCCTCCTCCGCTTCACCCCGGAATGCCCCCAACACGCCATGATGCTAAGCAGATATCATCTGGGCACATTAGGGACATATCCGGGCTATCAACAGCTTAACACAATTTAAGAAAGCTCTTAAATTCCATCTCTTTAACAAGTACCTTATAGAGTCAACGGCACCCATAGACCTCAGCGATTCCACCCATTAATACAGTTCCTTGGTGTCTCAACTAACATGCCAAGTCTGATTCTCTATAAGTAAAGATTATGTTCATAGTAACTGCTCCTTGTAACTGATACCTATACAGTAATATTTTCCTTGTAAATAGATTGTAGATAGTTACCCTTGTTATCCAAGTTCCTTCCCTTGTTATCTGTAAACTCATGCATGTTGACTGTACTGAGATTTTTTGTTCTATGTGAACCGCGCTGATGCTGAATAGTGCGGTATATAAGAGAATTTAAATAAATAAATAAATAAATATCTGGGATTTCCAAAGGGCACTAGATGGAAGTTACCCATGTAAATGCCTTCGAAAATAGGGTCCTTTAAGTCTGTCCTCCAATGCTTTATAATGAAGACCACTAACCATTTTAGTAGCCACCCTCTGCACTGACTCCATCCTGTTTATATCCTTTTGAAGGTGCAATCTCCAGAATAGCACACAATACTCCAAATGAGGTCACACCAAAGGCTTATACAGAGGCATTATCACCTCCTTTCTTCTGCTAGCCATTCCTCTCCCTATACACCCAAGCATCCTTCTGGCTTTTACCGTCACCTTTTCTACCTGTTTAGCCAATTTAAAATCAGAAACAATCACGCCCTGGTCCAGCTCTTCTTTTATGGACACAAGTACTTTGCCTCCTACACTGTACTGCTCCCTTGGATATTTGCAGCTCAAATGCATAACCCTACATTTTTTAGCATTAAATCTCAGCTGCCAAATTCTAGACCATTCTTCAAACTTATCTAGATCCTCCCTCATGTTATCTACATCTTCCTGGATGTCTATTACAGATTTTGGTATCATCCGCAAAGAGACAAACCTTACCCAACAGCCCTTCCGCTATATCACTAACAAAGATGTTAAAGAGAATCAGACCAAGGACAGATCCCTGGGGCACACCACTGGTAATCTCCTTATCAGGGATGGTGCTAGAGTTGGTTCAAAGTGTTGGTGCCCTAAGCGAACTTCAAGCTTTACACCCCTTGTCACTGTCAAAATCTATTATTTAGCTTTGAATTACCTGCTTTTGCTGCCCTCTGGAAGTTGCTGCCCTAGACAACCGCCTAGTTTGCCTAGTGGTAGGGCCGGCTCTGATCCTTCTCCTCAAATAGTCAAACAGTCATTGAAACTCGTTGCCAGCAGATGTGATAAAAGCAAGCAGTGTAGCTGAGTTTAGAAAACGTATGGGCACATTCCTGGAGGAAAAGTCCATAAACTGTTAAGGTAGTCCAAGAGAAAATCACTGCTTATCCCTCAGGATAAGTAGCATTAAATTGGCCAATTTTGGGAAATGTCGGGTACTTGTGACCTGGATTAGTCACTGTTGGAAACAGGACCCTGGGCTTGATGAACTTTTGGTCTGATCCAGTATGACATATTTTATGTTCTTAATACATGAAGCAAAAAAGTCCCTATCTCTAATAGCCCCCTTACCCTCTTCTTTACTCAGTCTCTCTCCCTTTCATAACCCCCTCACCCAGTCTCTCTCTCTCATATCCCATTTACCCTCTTCACCCAGTATCTGTCTCTCTTAACCCTCTCAACCTGTTTCCACCCAGTCTCTCGCTCTCATAATCCCCTCACCCTCCTCACCTAATCTTCACCCAGTCTCTCTCTTTCTCATAATCCCCTCATGCTGTCTTCACCCAGTCTCTTTCATAACCTTTTCACGCTGTCTTCACCTAGTCTCTCTCTCTCTCTCATAACCCCATAATCCTGTCTTCACCCAGTCTCTCTCTCTCTCATAAGCCCTTCACCCTCTTCATCCAGTATCTCTCTCTTTCTTAACCCCCTCACCCTATTTTCACCCACTCTCTCTCTTTCTTATAATCCTCTCACCCTCCTCATCTTATCTTCACCTAGTTTCTTTCTCACTCATAACCCCCTCATGCAGTCTCTCTCTCTCTCTCATAGGCCTCTTACCCTATCCCAGGTAGGTGATACATTAAATACCTTTATGGAAATGGGTAACAGGGGTAACATATGGAAAGCAGTGTATATTAATGCCCGTAGCATGGGAAATAAGATCCCTGAAGTTGAAGCTTTGGTGGGAGTGGCTGACTTGGATTTAGTGGCAGTTACAGAAACGTGGTTCACAGAAAACCATGACTGGGATGTAACTATACCTGGCTATACTTTATTCAGAAGGGACAGGGTAGGAAGAAGAGGAGGAGGAGTGGCACTATATGTAAAAACTACTATTAAAGCTTTGGAATTACAGAGCTTAAAAGGGAGAGAGGAGGCATTGTGGGTTAAACTAGAAAGAGGGAAAGAGAAATCTATTTGCATTGGAGTGATATACAGACCTCCCTCACAAGAGGAAGAGGTGGACAGAGAGTTAATTGAAGACATACGCAGCATTGCTAGGAAAGGGGAAGTGCTACTGATAGGAGATTTCAATATGCCAGATGTTGACTGACACATTCCTGCTGCAGTATCATCTAGAAGTAAGGAGATCCTGGATTCTCTACAGGGAGAACTATTCAGGCAATTGGTAACAGACCCCACACGTGAAGGGGCCATACTGGACTTGGTGCTTACCAATGGTGAAAGTGTTTCTGATGTTGTAGTGGGAGATCATTTTGCATCCAGTGATCACCAGATGGTGTGGTTCAGTATTAGGACTAGGGCTGTTAGAATCCATTCCAAGGTGAGGATCTTAGACTTTAGGAAGACTAACTTTGCGAAGATGGGCCAATACCTCAGGGAGTCATTAGTGGGATGGGAACAGCTGGGGGATGTAGAAAAACAGTGGGCAAAACTGAAAGGGGGTATTTTAAAGGCAACCAACCTTTTTGTTAAAAGGTAAATAAAGGCAAAAGGAACAGGAGACCGCTATGGTTTTCGAAGGAAGTAGCTGAACAAGTGAAGAAAAAGAGGGAGGCCTTCATGAAATACAAAAGATCAGAGAGAGAGGAAGACAGGCATCTGTATTTGGAAAAACTTAGAGAAGCTAGCAAAGTAGTCAAGAAGGCAAAGATTCAAAATGGGGGGATAAGACATTTTTCAGATATATTAGTGAGAAGAGGAAGGGCAAAAGTGGTATTGTCAGACTCAAGGGTGCAGGGGGGAATATATAGAAGCTGATAAGGATAAAGCGGAATTGCTTAACAAATATTTTTGTTCTGTGTTCACAGATGAAGAACCAGGAGCAGGACCTCAGAAAACACCCACAAATAAGAACAGAAGCGAGGGACATCTTGAACTATTTTCAGAAGACTGTGTTCGTGAGAAACTAGCTCAACTTAAAGTAGACAAAGCGATGGGACCGGATGGGATACACCCTAGAATACTGAGGGAACTTGGGGACGTTCTAGCAACTCCACTGACTAACCTTTTCAATGCCTCATTGGAGTCGGGAGTGGTGCCAAAGGACTGGAGAGAGGCTCATGTGGTGCCTTTACACAAAAGCGGAAGTAAGGATGTGGTTGAAAACTACAGGCCAGTTAGTTTAAATTCGGTGGTGAGTAAATTATTGGAAACGCTGATGAAAGAGAAAATAGTGAGGTTTCTGGAGTCCAGCGGATTACAGGATCCGAGGCAGCATGGATTTACCAGAGGCAGGTCTTGTCAGACAAATCTGATTGATTTCTTTGACTGGGTGACCAGGGAGTTGGACCGAGGGAGAGCTCTAGATGTGGTGTATTTAGATTTCCGTAAAGCCTTTGACACTGTTCCTCACAGGCGACTTATAAACAAACTGAGCACCCTAGGGATGGACCCTAAAGTTACTGCTTGGGTTAGAAATTGGTTGGGTGGGAGGCGACAAAGAGTACAAGTAAATGGAGCTCACTCTGAGGAGAAGGATGTTACCAGTGGTGTGCCCAGGGATCTGTCCTTGGTCCGATTCTTTTTAACATCTTTGTTAGTGATATAGCGGAAGGGCTGTCAGGTAAGGTTTGCCTCTTTGTGGATGATACCAAAATCTGCAATAGAGTAGACACCCAGGAAGGGGTAGATAACAACAGGAGGGATCTAGCTAAGCTTGAAGAATGGTCTAGAATTTGGCAGCTGGGATTTAATGTTAAAAAATGTAAGGTCATGCATTTGGGCTGCAGCAATCCAAGGGAGCAATACAGTATAGGAGGTGAAGTACTTTTGTCCACTAAAGAAGAGCGGGACCTAGGCGTGGTTGTGTCTGATGATCTTAAAGTAGCTAAACAGGTAGAAAAGGCGACGGCAAAAGCTAGAAGGATGCTTGGGTTCATACGGAGAGGAATGGCTAGCAGAAAAAAGGAGGTGATAATGCCTCTGTATAAGTCTTTGGTGCGACCTCATTTGGAGTATGGTGTGCAATTCTGGAGACCACACCTTGTCAGACGGCTGCCTGGGTGAGAATCTTCACAGTCTTGGCAAGTGCATATATCTATATGATTTGCAAGGGATTGTCGGCAATGTAGTTCATTCACACCAGACACAGCTGCTGACAATAATTTAGTTGTGCTCAAGTGTTAAAGCCAATAAGATATTTATTTATGGGGTTATTTCTCCCAACACAGATATGCTTGGTAGCACATAAATCAGGTTACTTGCTTCCAGTGTTTAACTTGGAAAAACAAAATCAAAATCAGGAAAACATTCAAACTTGTCAGGCATTAGCTAATGTTTTCTTAGCATATATCAAACAACAAACGAAAAGCCACAAAGAAAGAAAAAAACTGTTCTTTTCAGGTTAACTTCTGATAACTTCCCACATAGATTCAGAAGTGATTCTCTCCTAGCTCACAAGCAATTAGGTAAGGCTCAATTGCTAGCAGTTATCCAGCTGAAACCCCTTAGCTGGCTTGCTTTCTACTGTGTGGGTCAAATCCTGCTTCAGGAGCTTTTCTGAGTAGATTAAAGAACAAGTTTGTATTTCTTTGTGATGGTTGCTGTACTTTGTAACGGAAAGTTACCAAAGGAGTTTAGACAGAGAGCAGTCCATATAAACACATTCTTCATCTGCAATCATTCCCCCTTCTTCAACAAGCATGGGTTCAATATCATGGATTGGCAAAGATGAATCTCTCAATGGAGCACTTTCAGGAGAATACTTGTTTCCCTGCTGTCTTTCAAGGTTATAGCTAGGGCATAGATCAGTGTTCATGCCTGAGCTTCCATTGCTGTTAGAGTTCCTCTCTATATAGCCTGGCCAGTATGTAGTCCAGTTCTTATGTCCAGCCTTCCAATCCAGATCCCTGGACACTGGATCTCTCTTCACATACCTTCTGGCACGGGTCTTAGGGTCCCTTCCACGTGTAGCCGTCTCTCTCACAGGTACCGTCTGGAGATTCCTAGCTCTGCAGCACCATTCCTCTGGCTTTCCCCAGTCCAATGGTGTATGCTGGCCCTTGGAATGCCTCCCAGTATACGTACTGCTCTGGACTCTTCTAGACCTCTCAAAGGCTTTTCTCTTCCTTCTTCCAAAGGGTTTCTTTCCCTCTCTGTCCGTCCGGTTTGGCTTCTGCTTCTGATGATCCTCCTGATGATGAAGATGATCAAGCTCAAGCTGATTCTCAGGATACTGATTCTCTGTAGAATAAACTCTACCTTTATTCTGCCTAGATGAGTGCTCCTCCCTAACACAGCGCAGCTGTGCTGAATCAGGCCCTGCCCTTTGAGATGAGTGCTTAGGGATTACCTCATAGCCCTCCTGATTGAACACACGTTTCCCCACCTCAGCTCCTCTAATGGCTGTTGGAAACCTGGTGCATTCTGGGATTGGTAGTCTTTTATGAGAAAATTCTGTTTTCTTATTTCTACCAGAACTGACAGGTTGCTTGTTCAGAGTCACTTCACCTTTCCTATAGCTCCTTCCTGAGCTATGATAAGCTTCCTTATCACAACCTTCAAAAGGATGTGAACAGGATGGAGTCGGTGCAGAGGGTTGCTACTAAAATGATTAATGGACTTCATTATAAAGCATATGAGGACAGACCTAAGGATCTTAATATGTACACCTTAGAGGAAAGGCGGGATAGAGGTGATATGATTGAGATGTTTAAATACCTCCGTGGCATAAATGTTCAGGGAGAGAGCCTCTTTCAATTGAAAGCAAGTTCTGCTATGAGGGGACATGGGATGAGGGTGAAGGGAGATAGATTCAGGAGTGATATGCGGAAATATTTCTTTACGGAAAGAGTAGTGGATCCATGGAATAGTCTCCCAGTGGAGGTGGTAGAGATGAGGACAGTAACTGAATTCAAAAAAGCATGGGACCAACACAGAGGATCTCTAAAGGTAAAAAGTGGACTGTTGTAGTTGTTGTTATGGAAGGACAGACTAGATAGGCCATGTGGTCTTTTTCTGTCATCATGTTTCTATGTTTCTATTGTGATACAGTAGAGCCAATGGAGGTTAGTGGGACTGAAGAACTCACCTCAAACTTGCCTAGGCAGGAGGATTCAGCATGTTTAAGAAGGGCTGAGCACCCGGTGCCATCAGCACAAATAGAGCAGAAGAGGTTTAAAATGAGGTTTCCTTTCCTTAGCAGTGACGCAGATAGAATTGAGGGATCTCATCAAAAACACCTGTCCCCAGAAGCTGACGTAATGTGCAGAGGGGGGAGGTACAAAAAGCCCTGGTTAGAACCAGGAAGGGGAGGAAGTAGCGTTGGTACCAGAAGCACCAGAGGCACCCAGGAAGGCATCAAGGGAAGTCGGTGTTTGAAAGGAAACCAGAGAGAAAGCCAAACTGACTCTGAGGAGGAGAGTGGCAGTCAGATGCAGGTGGAGTTCCAGCATCAGACAAGCAAGGCTCAGAGGCAGAGAGAGACACAGAATCCCAGGAGATGTTCTAACTCCAGGGGAGGCTTTGGAGGTCTGGGAGGACCCAGAACTCTCAAGAGAAGCTCCAGGAAAGGGAACTGGAGCAGTAGAGAAACTGATCTCTGGAGAGATAGTCCCGGAGAGGTTTTTCACACAAGCAGGAAGTGGTGCACTGCCTCAGAAAGTTTACCCAAATCACGGAGAAACTTTCTTCAAGCTAGAGAAGCTTTGCCAGGGGAGAGAAACTCCACAGCTGACACCAGACCCGTTTATAAGGTAACAGGTTTAAAGCCTTGTGTTTGGGAGAGGAGAGAAGCTGAGAGTTTTAATAAGCCCTGTACTGAGCAAAGTTTTAATACAGGTAGGTGTGCAGACTTCCAAGCAAGGGAGCCAGGGGAGGCTTATCACAAAGAGACTTTCTATACAAAAGGGTTCTATAATCCTGATTTAGATAAGTGCCTGGAAGAAGAGAGAATTTATCTACCCCCAGTAAGTGAACCCAGCTCCAGCACATGTACTGAATGTGACCCAGGGAGTAACAGACGCAGTCCAGGTTTAACACAATGGGAAAGCAGTAACATTTACCCTGAGCCTGAACCGATGGATTGCACGATATGTTTGTCAGATGAAATAACATCTTTATGCTGAAGTCTTGTGAAAGGAACAAGGAAGAAAGAAAGATTATTCCAGCTGTTTTTGTTTAGTTTGTTTCTTCGTTCTGTATGTTTGCAAAGTAATGATATCCGCCAGGGAACGGGAATAAAACCCCACTTTTACTTTACCACTCTGACTGGCTGACTCTGTGTATAGAAGAGGAGGCAGTTAAGTATCCACAATACCCTAGGCAGTCGCCTAGTGGACACACGGAGTCTCTTACCTTGACGACCCGTGACACTATGTTTCTTACCCAGTCTCTCTGTCTCATAGTTCACTCTGTCTCTTTCTCTCTCTCATACCCCCTCACATTATCTTCATCCAGTTTCTCTCCAGTCTTTTTCTCTCATAACCCCCTAACCTTGTCTTCACCCAGTTGCTCTCTCATAACCCCTCAAACTGTTTTCACCAAGTCTCTCTCTCTTTCTCATAACTCTATCCACCCTGTCTTCAGCCAGTATCCCTCTCTCTCTCTCTCATACCCCTCATCCTGACTTCAGCCAGTATATCTCATAACATCCTCACCATGTTTTCAGTCTCTCTCTCTCTCATTACCCCCTCACCCTGTCTTCACTCAGTCTCTCTCTCTCTGTCATATCCTCTCACCGTGTCTTCACCCAATTTTTCGCTCTCTTTCATAACCCTCTCATCCATTCTTCTCAGTTTGTCTCTCATAACTCCTTCACCTTGTTTTCACCCAATTCCTGTCTCTGATAGACCCCTCCACCTTGCCCTCACTCAGTCTTCTCTTTCTCATATACCCTCTTCACCCTGTCTTCCCCAGGCTCTCTCTCTCTCTCTCTCTCATAACCCTGTCATTATACAGTCTCTCCCTCTCTTATAATCCCTTCATCCTGTCTTCACCCAGTCTCTCCCTCTCTTTTATAACCCGTTCACCCTCATCACCCTGTTTCACCAAGCCTCTCCCTCTCTCTCTCTCATAACCCCTTCACCCATGCACCCTGTCTTTACCCAGTCTCTCTCTCTCATACCCACTCATCCTGCTTTTACCTAGTAGCTCTCTCTCATAACCTCCCCATGTCTTCATCCAATCTCTCTCTCTCTCATAGCTACCTCCACTCTGTCTTCACTCAGTCTCTAATCTCTCTCTCTACCCTCCTCAACCTGTCTTCACTCAGTCTCTCTCTCTCTCATACACCTTCACCTTGTCTTCATCCAATCTATCTCTCTCATAACCCCCTCAGCATGTCTTCAACCAGTCTCTCCCATGCTCTCTCATAGCCCTTTCATCCCTTCATCCTGTCTTCACCCACCCAGTCTCTCTCCCTCTCACCTTGTCTTCACCCACTCTCTCTCTGTCTCTACTCAGTCTCTCTTTTTCTGTCTCAGACTCTCTCACAAATGTCTTCACCCAGTCTCTTCCTGTCTCTTATAACCTCTTCATTCTCCTCACCCTATTTTACCATCTCTCTCTCTCTCTCATAAGCTCCTCACCCTATCTTCACCCAGTCTCTCTCTCATAACCCCATCACCCTGTCTTCACCCAGTTTCTCACTCTTTCATAGCCCTCTCACCTTGTCTTCTTACAGTCTCTCTCATAACTCCTTCACTTTGTCCTCACCCAGTCTCCGTCTGTGATAGCCCTCTCCACCCTCTCCTCACTCAGTCTCTCTCTCTCTTTCTCTCATACCCTCTTCATCCTATCTTCCCCAGTCTCTCTCTCTCTCATAACTGCCTCACTCTGTCTTCACTCTCTCTCTCTTTCTTAATCCCCCACCCTGTCTCTCTCTTTCATAGACCCCTTCACCCTGTCTTGACCCAGTATCTCTCTTTCTCTCTCATAACCCCTTCACCCTGTCTTCACCAGGCTCTCCCTCTCTCTCTCATAGCCTCTCAACATGTCTTCACCCAGTCTCTCTCTCTTATATAACTCCTTCACCCAATCCACCCTGTCTTCACCAGGTCTCTCTCATATAACTCCCTCACCTTGTCTTCACCCAGCCTTTTTCTCTCTCCATTAACCCTCTCACCCTGTCTTTACCCAGTCCCTCTCTCTCTCACTCATACCCTCTTTACCTTGTCTTCACTCAGTCTCTCTCTCCCCCCTCGCTCTCATACCTTTTCACCTTGTCTTCATCCAATCTCTCTCTCTCTCATAACCCCCTCACTATGTCTTCTCCCAGTCTCTCCCTCTCTCTCATAACCCTCGTATCCTATCTTCACCCAATCTCTTTCTCTCTGTCTCTCATGGCCCCCTCCCCCTGTCTTTATACAGTCTCTCTCTCTCTGTCTCACAATGTCTTCACCCAGGCTCTCTCTCATAACCCCATCACCCTGACTTCACCCAGTTTCTCGCTCTCTTTCATAACCCTCTCACCCTGTCTTCACCCAGTTTCTCGCTCTCTTTCATAACCCTCTCACCCTGTCCTCACTCAGTCTCTCTCTCTCTTTCATACCCTCTCCATCCTGTCTTCCCTAGTCTCTCTCTCTCTCTCATATCCTCTTCATCCTGTCTTCCCCAGTCTCTCTCTCTCTCTCTCTCTCTGATAACCTTCTCACCCTGTCTTCACCCAGTTCCTCCATCTCTCATAACCCCTTCACCCTGTCTTCACCCATTCTCACCCTCTCTCTCTCATAACCCTTTCACCTTCTTCACCCAGTCTCTCCCTCTCTCTCTCTCTTCAAAAAAGCATGGGACCAACACAGAGGATCTCTAAAGGTAAAAAGTGGACTGTTGTAGTTGTTGTTATGGAAGGACAGACTAGATGGGCCTTGTGGTCTTTTTCTGTCGTCATGTTTCTATGTTTCTATATACCTCCTCACCATGTCTTCACCCAGTCTCTCTATCTCATAACCGCCTCACTCTGTCTTCATCATGTCTCGCTCTCTCTCTTAATCCCTCACCCTGTTTTCACCCAGTCTCTCGCTCACTCACCATTGCTGTTGCCTTTCCCACTGCTATTCACTCTCTGCGAGCAGCTTCAGCTCTGTGGTGATCTGGTTCAAACATCACAGGATTTGAAAACCTGAGATTAGTCCAAGTGTCCTCCACCATGTGGCCTAAACCGCTTGCAGAAAGCCAATGTGATAGGAAAATTAGCAGTGTGGCATTTCCAAACATCTGTCAAAAGAATCACTGACTAGCACTATTTAGTGTGGATTTTTAGAACAGATGTTTGGAAACATTGTTACAAGTTTTGAATTTGATACATCGTATAATGGAAGATAAGATGATATTGTTATAGATTAAATTGGGATAATTTTGAATAAAGAAGAAATATGGACTTTTTTATGATTGAGTTTCAGCAAAAAGGACCCTCAGATTCAATGGGCTACTGGGTGATGGATTTGGGTGTCCAACAAAAAAATTTAACCTTTTATAAAATGCTGTTTAGGGCATAGTCCAGTGGTGTGGATGATTTATAAGTTGACCCCTTATTATTATTGATCACAGTTTGGGTGGAGTTTTTGTAACTTCAGTCACCATGCAGGAAATATAATCAGACCAGGGCTATGTGGAACAGTAGGTACTGCTTGTTATCCTTTGTGTACCTCGTAATTTTATTTTACTGTAATTACTGGCTTTTATTTTCCATTTTTCACCTGCCATGGGGAGGAGTATTTTCAAAATCATTTACGCTGGTAACTAACTTATTGTCAGTCATCCCAGCTGAAAATGAGCAGGGCGGTTCCACAGCATTCCTGGGGGCATCTTTAAGCAGTCTTCTACACCAACTGGCCAAAATTCAAAGGAAGCTATCCATTCTCTGGCAGCTGGGGAAGATGTAACTTCCCTGTCAGTGCTGGGCCAGAAGTCTGTCTGAATGGCCCGATAGTAATGGGTAGGGTTTAGGACACAGTAAGGGGGGAGTTCGAATTTTCCAGATAGTGATAACATTCATCTGTTGTCTGGATAAGTTGTACATTTAGTTTAGGCTCGTTGAATGTATAGTGGAGTGGCACCATGACCGTATAATAAACACATTCATTGACTTTACAAATAGCAGTAGTACAGTAAACACTAGTGCAGGGGTTTAAATTGATACGGTTGCTGCTGCTACTCAATACTGATGCAAATGCATCTAGATCAGAAGCCTGTTAGGATATTGCACTTAAGGCGGTATAGGAAACTCTTTAAATAAATAAATATACATTATCATAAATTCAAAGCTGTTTACATTGTAACTCAAAGTAGAACTTACATTATAAGAGGGGTAAAGAATTTGAAGAACAACAGAATAGAACTTACATTATAACAAAGTCCAAAATTGGGAATTAGGGCCAATTGGAGTGGAGGAGTGGCCTAGTGGTTGGGGCAAGGTACTTCAGGCCAGAAGGTCGGGGGTTCAATTCCCACTAGAGGACAGCAACCTTGGGCCGGAAGGACTGGGGTTTCTAGTCCCAGGTGCTCCTTGTGGTCTTGGGCAAGCCACTTAACCCTCCATAGCCCATGTTCCCTGTAAAATAGTTATCTCCAAGTTATAATGCCCTGTTCAATGTAATTTCAGTTTGTTCAATGTAAACCGCACTGATGCAGAATAGCGCGGTCAGGGGCGGCCCAAGGGGGGTGCGGGGCCATGTGCGGAGACTCTGTGCGGGGCCTCATTTGCATAAATATTTGCATAATGTTACCATACACTAACTTTTAGTAAACATGCCTCTTAATGAGTATATGGATAAAGAAAGACTAAAAGGTTTCTACATTACTATACTCCAGTACCAACCGCCAGGCAAATTAGGAACTACTACAAACACTGCCCATTTAGAACCCATAGCAAACCCGCCGTATCCTAACAGCACTACCAGGACTCACAAAGCACCATACCCTAACTATCAAAAGGCAACACTGCAAATATTAAACCAATACATTTCAGAGAACAATATACATGACCTACTGGGGGAAAGAAACAAGTGGCAATGTCAAATAGGAATTACATAAACAGAATACCTCAGCTCAGTTACACATGCAGAACATAGACCATCACCAAACAAGGAATCACAATTTAGAAACAGGAAGACAATAATTAAACTGGGAACCCCAAAAGCCAAACTTGGAATATACAACAACACTGTAGAAATAAAACTATAAATTAATTTCCTCTTGTACTAAACAAAGCGCAAAAATTAATGATGCACATTTCCCAGAGCTGACATATTCCAGTTAATAAATTCAAAATAAAGAGATATTTTTCTACCTTTTGTGCATTTTTTTCAGTTGCAATTGTTCCAGACACTTTCTTCTGTTTTCTTCGTGTCTTCTGCTAACTCTCCATCTGCTGTCCATTTGTCCTTTCTTCTGTCTTCTTGTTTTTTTTTCCATTCTCTCTCTACATTTGCTTTAACATACTAATCTTTCTCCTTTTGCTCTTTCCTCATTCCTATTTCATCCACTCAAATTTTATCCCTCCATCCTCAATCCCCACTTACTCTCCCAATATCCGGCCAATTGTAGATTTGTCTTCCCTCCCACGCAAAATATTTTTCCCTCTCCATTTCACTCTCCCAGCTCCATCCCATTCTAATCCTCCCCCAACATCAGCTCCTTTCTAGTTCCAGCCCCACCCAGCATCTGCTCCCTTCTTGTCCCTGCATCAGCCCATTTCCAGTCCTAGTCCCCATCAGCCCATTTCCAATCCTATCCTAGCCCCACCATCAGCCCATTTCCAGTCCTAGCTCCCCCATCCATTTCCAGTCCTATCCGAGTCCATCCATCAGTTCATTTCCAATCCCAGCCCCTCATCAGCCCATTTCCAGTCCTATCAGTTCCTCCATCAGCTCATTTCCAATCCCAGCCCCCATCAGCTCATTTCTATTCCTTTCCTAGCCCCACCATCAGCCCATGTCAAATCCTAGCTCCCCTCCACTCAGCCCATTTCCAATCCAAGCCCCCCATGAGCCTACTTCCAGTTCTAGCCCCTCCATGAGTCCATTTCAATTCAAGCCCCCACCACAGCCCATTTCCAACCTTAGCACCCCCAACAGCCCAGTTCCAGTCCTATCCTGGCCCCTCCATAAGCCCATTTCCTGTCCTAGCCCCCCCCCCCCACTCAGCCCATTTCCAGTCCTAGCTCCCTCTCCTCACAGCCCATTTCCATTCCAAGCCCCCCTCCCCATCAGCTATTTGCAGTTCAAGCCCCCTTTCCACTCAGCCCATTTCCATTCCAAGCCCCTGTCCCCATCAGCTATTTGCCGTTCAAGTCCCCCTTCCACTCAGCCCATTTCCAGTCCTAGCAACCCCCCATCCCATTACCAGTCCTAGCTCCCCCATCAGCCCACTTCCAGTCCGAACCCCCTATAGCCCATTACCAGTCCTAACCCCCCCATCAACCCACTCCAGTCCGAACCCCCTATAGCCCATTACCAGTCCTACCCCCCCCCATCAGCCCACTTCCAGTCCTTACCCTCCCATCAGCCCATTTTCAGTCTTACCCCCCCATCAACCCATTACCAGTCCTAACCCCCCATCAGCCCACTTGTAGTCTTAGCCCCCCCATAGCCCATTACCTGTTGTAACCCCCCCATCAGCCCATTACCTGTCCTAACCCCCCATAGCCCATTTCCAGTCCTAATCCCCCCCATCAGCCCACTTGTAGTCGTAGCTCCCCATAGCCCTTTACCTGTTGTAACCCCCCCCCCATAGCCCAGTACCAGTCCTAACCCCCCCCAGCCCATTACCAGTCCTAACCCCCTATCAGCCCACTTGTAGTCTTAGCCCCCCCATAGCCCATTACCTGTTGTAACCCCCATCAGCCCATTACCTGTCCTAACCCCCCCATAGTCCATTTCCAGTCCTAATCCCCCCCCATCAGCCCACTTGTAGTCGTACCTCCCCATAGCCCATTACCTATTGTAACCCCCCCCCATAGCCCATTACCAGTCCTAATGCCCCCCACAGCCCTTTACCAGTCCTATCACCCCCCATCAGCCCATTTCCAGTCTTAGCCCACCGCCCCATAGCCCATTTCCAGTCCTAATCCCCCCATCAGCCCACTTGTAGTCGTAGCCCCCCATAGCCCTTTACCTGTCATAAATTCCCCCATCAGCCAATTTCCAGTCTTAGCCCCTCCATAGTCTATTACCTGTCCTAACCCCCCATAGCCCATTCCCAGTCTTAACCCCCCCCATCAGCCCACTTCCAGTCCGAACCCCCTATAGCCCATTACCAGTCCTAACCCCCCCATCAGCCCATTTACAGTCCTTACCCCCCTCCCTCCCTCCCCATCAGCCCATTTACAGTCCTAACCCCCCCTCCCTCCCTCCCTCCCCATCAGCCCATTTACAGTCCTTACCCCCCCTCCCTCCCTCCCTCCCCATCAGCCCATTTACAGTCCTTACCCCCCGCTCCCTCCCTCCCTCCCCATCAGCCCATTTACAGTCCTTACCCCCCCCCATCAGCCCATTTACAGTCCTTACCCCCCCCCCCATCAGCCCAGCTAAGTTAAAAAAAAAACCCAGAAACCGGCTGCCGCTGCCGCCGTGGCAGCGGCAGAATGGAGAATCCCGCGGGGCCCCCCTGTCCTGCAGTCTTCTATGTGGCCTCAGCGCGGGCTTTTCAGAGCCACGCGAAGGGAGAGTTTCCCTTTCTCGCGGCTCTGTTAATCCCGCCGCGGGGCTGATGGGATTTCCCATCAGCCCCGCGGCGTGATTAACAGAGCTGCGAGAGGAGAAGCTCTCTCTCTTCGCGCAGCTCTGACAGCCGACGGAGGCCGCATAGAAGACTGCAGGACAGGGGGGCCCCGCGGGATTCTCCATTCTGCCGCTGCCACGGCGGCAGCGGCAGCAGCAGCCGGTTTCTGGTATTTTTTTTTTTAAACTTAGCTGGGCTGATGGGGGGGGGGGGTGGTAAGGACTGTAAATGGGCCCCGCGGGATTCTCCATTCTGCCGCTGCCACGGCAGCAGCGGCAGCCGGTTTATGATTTTTTAAAACTTTGCTGGGATGCAAGATGTTTTTTGCGCGGGGCCCCCTGAAACGCGGGGCCCTGTGCAAAAAACATTCTTGCTCAATGGACAGGCCGGCCCTGAGCGCGGTATATAAGAGAATGTAAATAAATAAATAAATAGGACTTCTGGCGACAAAGGTTAGCATGAAATCTAATGTGTGTTAAGTACAAAGCTTCCGAGGTACTCTCGGGAGTGTCCCCCAGCATGTTCCCGGCAGTTAACTTGCAGATGCATGCAACAACATGAGTTGCAGTTAACACAGGCGCATCTAATGCTACCCACAGAGATGCCAGATTGCTAGCATGGGGCATGTCCCCCTTTGCCTAAACCCTGTCCATTGCTTGCCCCTTCACACGATAGGTTACTTAATGTGGGGTTTAGCAGCTCGTAACTGTCATGATCTTGCATTAACAGTCATCATGGGCCATTACTGTCCACTAAAATGCCCGTTAATGGCTTAGTGGGCTTTAACAAAAGGGTCTTTGGATTTCCAAATATACCTGCACTGTTTTGCAACAAAAGTCTAAAAGCAGGTGCAAAGTCCGCTAGTCCCTGACATGCAGATGCATAGTGTCCCCTTGAAAGTTATGCACAAGGTCAATGGGGACTTTATTTATTTATTTATTTTATTTAACTGTATTTCTTTACCGCTTTTTCTTACAATCAAGGCGGTTTCACAGCAAACAATCAAAAGGGGTGATAGTGTTTTTCATGCAGTGAAGGATATATCGTGACTTGTGTGTATGTTGTGTTGTGTGTTTGATTATGTTGAGCTATGTACATTGTGCGCTATGATACATCGTGTTTTATAGTACATTCTTTGATACATTTAGTGTTAAGAAACATCATGTGCCGTTATACATTCTCTTTTCAGTGGGTCAGAGGGAGGTATGTTGGTTGTTCCTGGTAGTTAGATCATGTGACGTGTCCATAGTGTTCTATGAACAGCGTTGTCTTCAGCTGTTTGCGAAAGTCTTTGAGGTCCGTCGTTGATCTCAGATTGTCTGGGAGGGTGTTCCAGATTGTTGGGGCAGCCAGAGAGAATGCTCTTTCTGTGGTGTCCTTGTTTGTGTTTCTGAAGTCTCTTGGGGTGCTGACTCGGTTGGAGGTTCCTTTTCTTCTCGGGCGTGTGCTGGTGTCTGGTTGTATGAGGGTGTGCAGGCTGTTAGCTGAAGTGTGTTGTTTGATCTTAAATATGTTTATGATTGTTTTGTATTTGATGTATTTGATTGTTTTGTGAACTGATTGGGAGCCAGTGTAAGTCTTTCAGAATAGGTGTGATGTGTTCATGTCTTGTTGATCCAGATATTATGCGGGCTGCAGTGTTTTGTGCTAGTTGTAGTGGTTTGAATGTTTGTTTTGCTAGTCCAAGGTAGATTGGGTTGCAGAAGTCCAGTAAGGGGGTTATTAGTGCTTGGCATACGGTACGGAAGTGCTCAGTGGCAAGGAGGGATTTCAGTCTTCTGATGATTCTCATTCTGTAGTATGCATTTTTGATTGTTTTGCTTACGTGTGTCTTGAGGTTCAGTTCATTGTCCAGAGTCACTCCGAGGTATTTTACTTCCGATTTTATTGGTATGGTTGTATCTTGATGTCCGGTGGGTGGATGAAGTCTGGGTTACGAGTGATGATTAGTGCCTCAGTCTTGCTGTAGTTGATTGCGAGGTTGTTGTTTTGACACCATCTTGTCATTTGTGTGAGGCAGTTTGTTATTTTAGAGTAGTCCGGGTCGTGAACTGAGATAGGTGTGTATATCATGATGTCATCTGCATAGATAGTATATTGAATGCTGTTCTTTTTCAGGATGTCGCATATTGGCTGGATGTAGATGTTAAACAGTAGTGCTGAGAGTGCGGATCCTTGTGGTACTCCTTGGAGGACTTTTATGGGTCGAGAGGTGTTGTGGCCTACCTTTACCTGTATCCGCCTGTCGGTTAGGTATGAGTGGAACCATTTTAAGGTGGGTCCATGTAGCCCAATGTTTTTTAGTCTTTCCAGGAGAGTTTTATGATCTACTGTGTCAAATGCTGAAGAGATGTCAATGAAGATCATTATGATTCCATTCTTGATGTTGTCTATGGTTCGTAGGATGCTGTCAAAGAGGTAAATCAGTAATGTTTCGACTCCATGGTTGGGGCGAAAGCCGTGTTGGTTGTCATCCAGTGGTGCATGGTTGTCGATGTGTTCTTGTAGTTGTTGTTGTACTGTTTTTTCGATGATTTTTGCCAGAAAGGGTATGCTGGATATTGGTCGGTATGCTGCTGGGTTGTTCTTGTCGAGAGTTGTTTTCTTTGGGATCGGTCTTACTGTGGCGAGCTTTAGTTGATTCGGCATGAGTCCTTGAGTGAGGGAGTTGTGCACTATGTTGTGTATGATGTGGATGAAGTTTGATTTGGTGGCTTTGACCCATGACACTGGGCAAGGGTCTGTAGGGGCGGTGCTTGTATTGATTGTGGAGATGATGAGGGATAGCTGCTCCGCTGAAGGTGAGGAGAATGTGTCCCAGGTCTTAGGGTGTGAATTAGACCTGGTGGGTGCGCTGGGTCTTGTTCGCTCTGCTGAGTGAAATCTTTCCTTGATGTGATCAGCAAATTTTTGTGGGTCTATTTGTACTTCATCTTCTGTCCTTTGCTCTTTTGTGAGGATTTTCACGATTTCGACACGTGCTTCCAAAATTCCCCCTTATCTATTACTTTGGCAATATCCATAGAAACTGTTTGACCAATGAAAGTTCCCTGAAATCCGACAGAGAAAGAGAGACCCGATGTGCGCTCTCTGATGCAGGCGCATTCACATGTGTGTGTCTCCCGAGTTCCTGCAACAGGAAACTCGCTCACCGAGCTCGAGCCTGTGATTTCAGCCATTATACAGCCTTAATACACATAAATCATGATTTGGTTGGCTCATAATATCTAATTCTCTTCTTCTGTACTGGCCCTGTTTCTTTCTCATTCTTTGTGACATATAAGTTGTTATATTCATCGTCTCAGGAGAACTATCTTTATGCATACAGCAGGGTTAGGGAGATGGGCATCATTTATCCCAAGCTGAGCATTAACATCCCATGAAAAGACACTTAACATTTTAATTTGTGAACATTCTAAATGGTAAGCACACAGGAATTGCTCATTCAGCTGTAATTCTAAAGTTTAATATCCTGCAGAATCCATAAAGCCAAAGGTATTCTGTATTTCTAAAGGTGATGATCCCCATTTCAAAGATTGAGCACTACAGCGACGGCAGGTGCCCCCACATGCCTGGGTCAGCACCAGTAGAAAATGAAACAGATTCCTGCTAAGGGATTGAAATTTATTCTGTCTGTGTTATTCAGCAAATTTTCAGAAGGTATTAACCCCTGCAAAACCGCCCTGTTGAAAGATGGCCAGAAGCATGTGCAGCTTGTGTGCTTTTAGCTGCATTCCTGAGAGGAAAGAGCACAGATCCATGGGATTTCCAAAACCTGGTTCACTTCTTATCCCGCACAAATAGCAGGGGAATGTGCACTTCTAAGATGCACATTCTCCACTTGGTGATTTGGGGCCGCAGTTACCAAGGTGCATTAACTGGCAACGTATTATTGTACACCAAGTTTATGCAATGGGACCTAATTAGTAACAAGATTCATTGCCCACAAAAAACCAGTAGCATTAACTATAGCCCTTGTTTGGATACTCCGACCTAATGCATATGCTGTCCACCCACTGATTTATTCAGATGCTTCCAAAGTGGGCTCTCCACCTGCTGATTTATTTATAAACATTTCATTACTGGCTGTTCAATTTTCTGGTGTAAGTCTGGATGACAGTACGATTCACAGGCTTAAGTGAAGGGCACTTTTAACATACATCACCTACATAGGGAGGGCAAGTAGATGCCTAATTTCAGTCTATTTCATAAAGAGACTTAGGGGCCCTTTTACTAGGGGGCGCTGTAGTGTTGCACCTAACATGCTGATAATGCACAAATCCCTGGCACATTAGGGAAGTGATGCAGTGTTAACTGTCAGGAGCATGGAAAGCATGTTTCCAGCAGTTACCACGATGCACACGGCCCTACCATGGCACAATAGAGCTGCTGAACTCAATGCCACTGATGGAGGTGGCGGTGAGTGTACCCATGCTACTAGCCTGCCGTGTAGCTAGTGTAGGTGAACTGCCTGTGCAGCGCTCGCCCCGCCCACTCTCCACCCCTGACCCTCTCACTTGCAACCCTAACATGCCATGGACAGTTAGCGCCAAAATCCCCCGATGCTGGCTGTTAATGCATGTCCAACAGGCGCCTTTAGTGCACACTGGACCCGCACTGAGAGCTAGCGCCCTTTAGTAAAAAGTCCCCATGGGGTCTATGTACCTTTAGCAGTGGAAAATTGTAGTTGCCATGTTATTCCACATGGAAAGTGCAATAAAGGTTAACAAGCAAATTGTACTTGATACCATTGTATTGGTCTAAATGTATTTTTGACAAGCTTTCAAGGTCTCTTAAGAGATAATGTGGTTACACTAGGATTAAGTAGTATAAACATCTAAGCTCTGGGTTATCTGCCTATGTCATTCCATACTAAAGCAACGTGTGGGATACAGGGATAATTTGCATCACACGGGTCTTGTCTGATCTTAGGTAATCTGCATCTGTCATTGAATTACAATGAAATCATAGGAAAGAAAGTAACTCTTTGCATTTCAAGATTTTAGGTCTGGTAAAACCCCAGGACAAATCCTGCAGAAGTGGCAGGTAAAAGGAGCCTGCTTGCGTTTACACCTGCTTGGATGTGTTTTATAAGCAGTGCCTGGGAATCGCAGCCTCTCCCACACTCTACCCAGAATCCATCCCTGAACATGCCTACTCCTTTCACATTCTTATCCCTGCGTGGGGTAAGTTTGGACGCAGCATATAGGTGCAAAAATACCTTTATGAAATTACAGCCAAGAATCATAAATATAGAAAGCTAAAGGACAATAAAACCGGGAACAACTTGGCCACTTTCCTTTTTTTTTTTAAGAACTGATTCAATGTACATGGCCTGCAATTGAGTATGGAATACAAGCAGACTATGCATGAGGTTATTTTGGGGAACAAAAGATAAAAAGGGGGGGGGGGGATTACCAGCAGGCATGGTACAGGTATAATTAGCTCTGGAACTACTGGGTCTGTCTAGTGGGCTGCAAATACAATAATAAGTAGAGGACCTAAGGGAAATGCAAGGCCATATCCAGTATAAAGGGACCATTTATTGACATCATTGAAATTCATCAAATACAATATTGTATAGCTAAAATTATTACTGCAACAAAACTACCAACTAAAGTGCAGGGCCAGAAGAAAAAAAGAACAGTTCCTTCTTGGAAAAAACGCATCGAAGGAAAAATACAGTCAGTGCATGCGGAGATCTCCCTGATAGCTGGGTATCTAAAAGGATTAAGGTCATCAAAGATATTAAGGAAGATCCAAGACATCAAGCTGAAGCATGCTGCATTAGCAGAAGATGACCTGAAATTTATATGTTCCAACAATAAATTGAGAAAAGTGGCAGAAGCACAAAAACTTCAAAGATACGAGGAAAACAGAGCGAAAGATAGCAAAGTAAACTATTTAGAGAGAATCTAAAATAATTCTACAGGGAATTGGTAAAGAGCATTAATTTGGTAAAAGCACCATCAACCATATTCAAAATTGAAACCTTCTGGAGAAAGCTATATGAGGACCCTATAGAGCACAATCAAGAAGCGGAATGATTACCCTGCATACAGGAGCATTTAGAAAAAACAAACATCAAACCTATGGAATGGCCTATAGTAACAAAGCAAGAGCTGGAAAGCAGGTTCAAATGAGCCCCAAACTGGAAGAATCCTGGCCCAGATGGAGTAACATTTGGCTCAAACAGTTAACATCACTCCACCAAGACTTGGTGAACTGCAAAAATCAATTGTTCGAGCAGCCGGACTTAACACCGCAATGGCTTACTACAGGAAGAACGTTTCTCCTTCTGAAGGGAGGCCCGAGTAACATTCCTAAAAATTATACATCAATAATCTGTTTGCCTACGATCTATAAGCTATTCACTGCGATAGATACAGACAGAATATATAATCACATCGAACTCAATAACATCACAGCAATAGAGCAAAAGGGCAATAAGAGAGGAGCATATGGAACCAAAGACCAGTTAATGTTGAATAAGGCCATTATGGCCAGAGCTAAGAAAGGCAGAAATCTCAGTATAGCATGGATTGATTATAAGAAATCTTTTGAGTGTCCCATACTCTTGGATAATACATTGTTTTGAAATATATAAAATAAATCCTGGTTTGATAGAGTACATTAAGTTCACTATGACAATATGGCAAACCATACTCTTTTTGAGATAGGAATGATGTACTGACCATCATCATAACATTAAGATCCAGCGAGGAATATTTCAGGGAGATTCCCTGTCGCCACTTCAGTTTTGTTTGGCGCTTAATCCAATGAGTGCTCTCATCAACTCTTTGGGATATGGATTTAACCTGAATCCTAAAGAAGGTAATAACCCAGAAGCAACTTCCCATCTACTATCTATAGATGATCTGAAGCGCTACAGTTCCAGCGGCCAACAATTAGCAGAGCAACTTCGTGTGGTGAAAAGCTTTTCTGATGACATCAGGATAACTTTTGGCTTTGACAAGTGTGCTAAGACAACTTTTTTTCAGAGGAAAATTGAGCAAAACCAAAAACATCTCCCTTGCTGAGGGCTGTGACAAGAAGGCGTATATAAGTATCTCGGAATACAGAAAGGAATGACACTCAAGCAGAAACTATTGAGAGAGAAGATCAGCAAAGAATATTACAGGAGATTAAAATTGTTATTTGAAAGTACTTTAACATCACAGAATAAGATAAAAGCCATCAATCTGCTGGCAATTCCTGTACTCTTATATAGCTTTGGGATTTTGGACCAGCCTTTTAAAGATCTTGAAAAACTGGATGTGTGAACAAGAAAACTCATCCATGCTCATGAAGTAATTTACAAGAATCAGTGTATGCCAAGACTGTACATTCCTAGAGCTGAAGGAGGGCTAGGTCTTACAGAGATTGATTACACCTACCGAGCTACTGTCATAGGCCTCCAAGTCTACCTGACAGCATCATCGGATCCAAATATGCAAAAACTGCTGAAATATGAAAATAAATGTCAAGAATCTGTCTCCATCATCAAACTTGGACAAGCATTCCGACGATTAGAAGGAATGAGTGAGAATCTACAGGCATGCATGGGAAAGGAAGTAACAGAATTTGCAAAACAAGAGAAAACAGAGTTACTTACCTGTAACTGGAGTTCTCCGGGGACAGCAGGATAAGTCAGCCACACTTGGTGACGTCATCCGACGGCGCTGAGACGGAAGTACTCTCCATAGCTCAGAAGGGCTTTTGCCCTTCTGAGCATGGGCCAACTGGCCCCACCCCCCAGCCCGCCCCTAGCTAGCCAGTTCGTCACTAGCTGAGCCTTTGCCGCTAGGAGGCGGGCACCAAGCACTAAGTCCGGAGGCCAAGGCCTTCCCCCTTCCTAGGGGAGGTGGGCGGGATTGTGTGGCTGACTTATCCTGCTGTCCCCGGAGAACTCCAGTTACAGGTAAGTAACTCCGTTTTCTCCTAGGACAAGCAGGATGAGTCAGCCACACTTGGTGCCTCCCAAGCTGTCATGCGCTGTGGTGAATGGGGGAGGGCCGAGGTTTAGGTCTCAGGGCCATCGTGCGGTCATGTGGCACGGCATGTGCTGTGACAAGAGCATGTGGCTTGCAGTTGTGAGGCACACATGTGCGACAGTCGTGAAGTATGCAGATACTAGGTCACAGCGGTCAAGTACTTAGAGCAGTGGTAGTGAGGTGGATCACAGCGATCAAGTGCTTAGAGCAGAGGTGCTAATAGAGCAGTCGCTCAAAGAGGCATAGGGAGCGGCCCCTGTAGCCTCCAAAGAACGTCCTTCAATGGAAGACTGGCAGTCCACCAGACGTGGCTGAGACTCACCGTCCACCAGATGTGGACGAGACGCCCTCACGGCCTAACTAAGCCGTGAGAATCCACATAAGCACTGATAATACATCACCGTCTGCAATCGCAACAGCGTAGTAGTGAGGTAGTCACAACGATAATGAATAGCAACGGCCTCGAGGGCGGCTGGCCACGAGGGTGGTGCGAATCGGGGCCAAGAGAGGGCTGGTCCCTTTGAGCAAGGGTAGCATCCTCCCCAATATCGGCAGTCTGTGCAGGCGGTGTGAATGGGAGTGGCGTGAAGAAGCATTGAGACAACTCAGGAATCGCCGCTCAAGCATAAGGAACATGTGTCTCTAATTGCTAGGTGTTTAAGACCTAGATATATTATGAACCATGGAAGAAGAAACTGGATTTGGAGTGTCCACGGAGAACTTGGGCCCACGGCACATCTTATGTTCTTATGTGCTAAATAAACAGCTAGGTGCTGAGACCTAGATTCGCCCTTTTAGAAGGAGAACTGGGTTAGGTGGGCCCACCTTATGGCCTTATGTTAGCAGCGAGTAGCAAGCAAATGCGGTGGGTTTGGCTGGGGTGTATCCTGTTGCGAGGTGTAGGAACAGTTCATGACCTTGCACTTCTCAATATGGTACAGAGTGCGGTCTCCCCGGCGCTGCCACCGATGTCCTGGTTGGGGATTTGATAGTCCCTGCTGCCGGGTCAAGGTGGCATGCTAAGACATGAGGAAGGGTCTTTGGGTGGGGATGCGTATGGGGTCCCAGAGGTGCAGTCCGCAGGGACGGTGGCTAGGACCTTATTTGCCTGGTTGATTGTACATTAATTCTGTGTCTGTCCTGGGCATACAGTAGCCTAGGGTCCTGATGCTTCCCGGAGTTTGTAGCATCAGCTCCTCCCGGGAAGGCTCCCGTAGGCCAGAAGGGCTGGCTGGCCAGGGGTAGAGTACCAGGTAGCGTGGCGTGTGTGGCGAGGAGTGCCACCAGGACTGGCAGTTAAGATGCTGGTATATGGCAGAGGGCTAGTGGGTTTAGCTGAGAGGCAGTCGAGGGTATTGGGTGATCTGCCCGTGTCAACGCTCGCGCTAGGCGCTGCTGAGGACGGCATACTGATGGGTGTATGGTCGCCGATCCTCTGAAGAGCATAGGTGGGCAGGAGACAACATGGACATGTCAGGACTATAATCTGTCGACAGGGTTTTACAATCTGTCGACGGGGTCCGGCTCCTGCGTTGCGTGTGTGTTGTCTGAGAATGTTTGAGGCCTAGAGCTAACCCAAGGACTGGAGCTCGCTGCTGTCTGAAGACGGACTAGGCTGCTATCTGTTAGAACAGTTGCACTTTGTGCTCGCCACAAGCCCAAGGGGTGCTTTGAATCAACCCGCTTCTCTTGTGTACTCCTGTGAGGCCATGGTCGCCTTATCGACTACCCGGGGCGTCCAATCTTCACAATTAAGAGCCTTAGAGTGCAGGGCCCTAGGCATCGCCACACGGCGTATTGAGGTGATGTGTTGTAGCTCCCCTGCCTGGTCCTCAGCCAGGGCTTCAATCTGTGGCCAAGGTGCATTTTACTTCGTGCACGTGGTTGGCTACATCAGTTTGTGTGCGCCAAGTCAAATTGCTGCCCTTGGATAGATCATAATGTAAGATGCAAACAGGTGATTCCAAGGTCGGTTTGAGTCTGCCTCTATGTCTTTACGCACGCCGTGACCTTGGGTTCTGTGCCACAGAGATTGCTAGGGGAGCCTGCTTAGTGCAGGGCTCTCTCTGACATGTGGTGGTTGTCCCCCAACCGTGGGAGGAATGGCTTGGTGTCACTCCATGAGGCCAAAGGGGATGGATTTCCTCCAGCTATGGGAGGATTCCCTTGGAGATTGCAGTGTTGCTGTCTGCTCTAAGAGCATCCTGTCAATACTGAGGTGATTAACCAGGAGGGAATGGAGCGCTGTAAGGGGGTAAGACTGGTAGATGGTAAGACTGAGGCGAGCACAAGGAGACCGATACCTTTTCCTGGGATGTGTGCAGCCATCGTATGTTTTTGAGGAGCACCTGCAGGCGCGGGCATGTATCGTGGCCTCATTTGTCTGGGTAAGGTCTGGATGCTTAGCAGGGTCCCAATTCAGAGAGTGATAGCTCCTTGGCGACAATGACAGTGTTGTAACTATAAGGATTGGGTTGGCAGGAGCCCCAGTTGGGACATGAACTTGTGACTGTCTGCTCCTGAACACACTGGCTGTGTGTACCACACCACACTGTTGCCTCCTGAGACTGGGAAGGGGAGCTGTTCACTTTGGAACCTAGGGCTCTCCTTAAGCTTTGGTATAGCTGTGGAGACTGGGCACTCTCTCTTCAGGACAACTTTAGCCTTGTGGGAGCGGAGCCCTGACCTTTAGGTGACACCCGCATACCAAGAGAGGATGCGGTTTAGACAATGCACCTCCAGTGGGGCTGACTGGTCAATGCAGGCCCTGTTTATCACCGGCACCATTGGGCGATGAGGATCGCCCTCTGCATGTTTTCAGTTTGGCAGTGCGCGGCAGTAGGCCGAGGTTTTTCCTTTTGTGCCCGAGGAGTTGTGACTGCGATCCCCCACGTTCAGAATGTGGCTGGAGTTCATGCCCTGCCATCATTCGATCTTCTTGATCTTCTTGGATGTGTAATTACAGCTGGAGGAGGACTAGCAAGCGTTCTTAGGGAGCGACGAGGACTGCAGTGGGTTAGATTGCCCGGACTTCTTCCGGGGGCCGCAGCAACACCACCATCTGCGGACTGTTCCTCTAACACCTCAGGCAGATACTCAAGCATTGATGTCCTGTGCATGCCAAGTTGTCCAAGGAGGAAACAGCAGCTCACCCATCCGTGGCCAGAGGGGACCCCTTTGTGGACTGCTCCTCCAACACTTCGGGCGGACGCCGAGTGACCTGTGCAGTCTGATAGGGCTTGTGTGGAGCCTTGCATCGATTTGAGCAATTGGGTGAATTGTGTTACCGAGTGAGGCTCGCGTGGGCAGTCATGGAACCTGTTTGCCCCAGGAGAAGGCAGCCTCCCCTTTGGATATGTGAGCACGCTCATGCATTGGTTACCAGTCCAGTGCTCTAATCCATAGGGTACTTCTCCACTCCAGCGGGCGGGACCCAGCAGAAGTGTAGTGAAACAGCTATTCTGCCCTTGTAAGGATTCTGTAGCTGCTGTTTGGGTTACCCCTGGCAAGCAGCTATGATGGGCCCTGTTTGTAGGGCCAGCGTGATTCAAGGGCGACAGTCGAGTGCCATTAGGATACTGCCCTAGTAAGCGGATTTATGCTGCGGAGCTCCCTCTTATCAGGGCCTTGACGATGGACAGCTCTGCCCAATGCGGTGAGAGATGGTGAGGGGGCTGCTGCCTCCCTGCGGGAGGGGCTTCTGCCTTGGTGCCGAATCGTTGACTTCGGTGCCGAAGGGATAGGACAGGGCTGACAGTGTTGATTATGCGCTCTGTGAGCGGAGTCCCCATAGGCGTTGCGTGCTCCGCTGGAGCTTTCCTTTCTATTGGAGCCTTCCCAGGGATCAGGGTTCACAACGTTGATTACTCGTTCTGTTTTTCTTGTTATTACCTAAGATCTCACTGGGCTGAAGCTTTCCTGCTGTTTTGTAGCTCCTGCACTGTTCCCAGGGCTCGTGCAGCAGACAGCCACCCGGCAGAAGCTGAGAATGGAGGGTTACATGACTTGCCCGGTTACATGACCTGCCAGGCCAGGGGTGTTAGGGGAACTGAACCCTGGTAGCTTGGGACCTGCTAGTGTTCCAACTACTAGGCCACCCCTCTACTCCCTCCCTTAATGCTGGCAGAAGTGCTGACAGACAGCCGCCAGCAGGAGCTGAGAGTCGGCGCCGTGAACATCACAGTGGCGCCGTGAGACCCAGGGTAGCAGACAGCATGCCGGCAGGAGCTGAGAGTCGGCGCCGTGAGATCACAGTGGCGCCGTGAGACCCAGGGCAGCAGACAGCACGACGGCAGGAGCTGAGAGTCGGCGCCGTGAAGATCACAGTGGCGCCGTGAGACCCAGGGCAGCAGACAGCACGACGGCAGGAGCTGAGAGTCGGCGCCGTGAAGATCACAGTGGCGCCGTGAGACCCATGGTAGCAGACAGCCGCGCACCGTGAAGGAGATTATAGTGGCTCCGTGCGACATGGTTGAAGACCATTCAGGGAGGCCACTCGGAGTTGTGCCTGCTAGTTGAAAAGCTTTTCTCAGCTCCTGCTTTTTCCTGGCTCATTGCGGCGATGCTTTGGCGCTGAAGATCTCAGCGCTGAGACAGGGATGCAGATCAGTTGATCGGGCCAGGCTCATGCTGCTGTCTCTGCTGGATGCTCCTCCTTCCTGAGACGATTGGATCGGCTCCAACCAATAGCGCCAAAGGGGAGGAGCCGGGAGCTGTGATGTCGTATACAAGATGGCCGCCGCCATGGAAGCCATGAGGCCGGGCTGAGAGCAGAGCAGACACAGACGGGGGGCTGTGAACGGAGGCCCAGAGGGAGCGCCCAGGCCACCGGGGGAGTCAGCAGAGTAGCGCAGTGCGTTGCTTCTGTTGCTGACCTCACCAGTTATGGGCAGCATCCGGAGGACAAGATGGCTGCCCCCATGGTCAGCGCGTGTAAGAGGCTTCCTGGAGAGGAAGAGGAGGAGGAAGGCAGGCCAGGAACGGAGGCCTTCTTAGGCACGTCCATGATTTTCACAAGCTGCTGACTTATGGGGAGCTTCTGTACAGGCCAATGGAGCATGGAAGATTCCCGGATCGACGGAGGGACAGAGGAGGCTGGCCGGGGACGGAGGTCATTTTAGACACGTCCCGGGCTGCTACGAAAGCTACAGCCTGGCTGGGATCCTCTTTTAAACCCCTTCTTCCTGGAGTTGTCTGCTTCTGCCGACTGGAGAATGAGGTAGGAGCTCGCTCAGAAGGCAGGCCGGGAACTGAGGCCGTATTAGGCACGTTCTGGGCCGCCAAGCTTCTTAGTCAGGTATCTCTTCTTTAATTCAGGATTTCAATGAATATATATATCTTTTCTTAATCTAGAAAGAAATTGACAGCGTAGAAGTTAGAAAGAATGCAGTAAGAGGAGGATTCCTCTTTTTCTTCAAAACTGTGAAATTTTTAGTTGGAGAGTATAGAGGTCTGTCTTGCTGGCAAGGCGGAAGAACTGAAACTGGCTAGCTAGGGGCGGGCTGGGGGGTGGGGCCAGTTGGCCCATGCTCAGAAGGGCAAAAGCCCTTCTGAGCTATGGAGAGTACTTCCGTCTCGGCGCCGTCGGATGACGTCACCAAGTGTGGCTGACTCATCCTGCTTGTCCTAGGAGAAAAAAGCTCTTCAAAGAATTAGATCAGCAAGCGAGGAAAAACAAGTGACAAATGCAGAAATACAGCGGAAAATACAGAGTTTTACTCCAAGAACCTTTTGTCGATCAAGAAAGGACACATGATTGGTTAAGGAGAGGTGAACTGAAACCAAAGGATGAAAGATTGATAGCTGCAGTCCAGGACAGTGAATTACGGACGAGATGGTTTACGGCACATTTTGAAAAAACTGGCAAAATATATGTCGATTCTGTAAGAAAGAGCTGGAAACAGTGAAAGGGGACTCGGGAAATCCACTGCTTGCCCCAATACAAGCACTGTGGAACCTGTGTCTTCTGGGGAAACTGCTAGGTACTTGTGACCTAGATTGATGACTGTTGGAAACAGGATACTGGGCTTGATGGACCTTGGTCTGACCCAGTATGGCATATTTTATGTTTATGTTCTCACCTATAGCAGGCTATGAAGTTCTGATGGCAGAAACTTTCTATACAGAAAGGCACAACAAAGTAGCGCACCTCCTCCATTGGAAACTTTGTAAACACTACAACATCACTGTCCCTGAAAAGCACTAGGATCATGACCCTAAGAGAATAACAGAATAAAGAGGTTATGATCACGTGGGACATTCCCATTCCAATGGATAAGAAACTGGAAACCAGGAAACCTGACATAGTGGTAAAGGAGAATGGCATTGATAATAGAAGTATCGGTACCGAGCAGGGCCGGATTTACCTTGAGTGAGGCCCTACGCCAACAAAAATTGTGGACCCCCAGAAAAGATAAAAACGAGCACGCCGGATCAGCTGTGTGCTGTTGGCCCTGACGTCATAATTAAACTGGGAATCCCAAAAGCCAAACTTGGAATGTACAACACTGTAGAAATAAAACTATACATTAATTTGCTCTTGTACTAAACAAAGTGCAGACGTTAATGATGCACATTTACCAGAGCTATCATATTCCAATTAATAAATTCAAAATAAAGAGATATTTTTCTACCTTTTGTGCATTTTTTTCCAGCTGCAATTGCTCCAGCCACTTTCTTCTGGTTTCTTCGTGTCAGCCCAACTCTAGTCTTAACCCCCCCAGCCCATTTCCAGTCCCAGCCCCCCCCATCGGCTCAAGTAAACTTTAATAAAAAAATAATAAAACGCTGGCCGCTGCTGCTGCCGCCGCGGCAGCATGGACTGTCCCGCGGGGCCCCCTCTGCCCGGCTGAGCCCCTCCGTGCTGGCTTTGAGAGGCGCGAAGGGAGAGTGTCTCCCTCGCGTCTCTGTTAAGCCCCCAGGGGCTGATGGGAAATTTCCCATCTGCCCCTGCAGGGTTAACAGAGACGCGAGGGAGACACTCTCCCTTCGCGCCTCTCAAAGCCAGCACGGAGGGGCTCAGCCGGGCAGAGGGGGCCCCGCGGGACAGTCCATGCTGCCGCAGCAGCAGAGGGGGCCCCGCAGGACAGTCCATGCTGCCGCGGCAGCAGCCAGCGTTTTTTTTTTTAAATTTAATTTAAAAAAAGCTAACAATTTGTTCAATTTTTGTGGGCCCTTGCCAGCTGTGGGCCCTATGCCACGGCGTAGTTGGCGTATAGGTAAATCCGGCCCTGGTACCGAGTGATTATTCTGTGAAATGTGTGGAGAGGCAGAAGATCCTGAAGTACCAGAAATGCCGTCAGAGACAAGGAAATGTGGCAGAAAGAAACATAAATCTTTCCCATTGTACTGGGAGCCACAGGCTTGATAAGGAAGAATTTGCAAGCATATCTTGACAAATTAACCATACCTGTTACATCTTATGAACTCCAGATGGAAGCTCTCTTTGGCATGATGCAAGTACTATGCCAAGCATTAGCAGTAAATTGGAGAGACTGAGATCGTACTCCACACACCCTGGGGCTTAGAAGTAAGGTTCACAACTGTATGTGCAAACCTAACCCATTTGGAGAAACTGCCCCCCATATGATGGCAGGTGCAAAATCTAGTTTGGATGAGAAGACAGACGGACTTCCTCTAGTGCTGCCCCTTTTCTCTGCACACAAAGAAGGAAATGTGCCTTCAGAAATCCCTGCTCATGTATGATAAAGCCAAGTGCTCCTGGAGTCTTACG
This sequence comes from Ichthyophis bannanicus, assembly GCA_033557465.1. Classification (NCBI taxonomy): domain Eukaryota; kingdom Metazoa; phylum Chordata; class Amphibia; order Gymnophiona; family Ichthyophiidae; genus Ichthyophis; species Ichthyophis bannanicus. The sequence goes on along the minus strand of CM066044.1, from coordinate 88,107,604 downwards.
TTCTTATAGTTTTAATTTATTGTATACCACTTTGCTCCTTCCAAGAGTTTGCGAAGGATATGGCCAAGGCCATCCCATTTTCTTTGGAGACTGAGGATGAGCCCAGGGCAAAAGAGCTGGAGATCCTACAGTACTCCTCAGCCCCTAAGGAAGCTGCCTGGGCACCACATCCTGCAGAGGGTACAGATGAGATGGTGGGAGAACCACCTAACTGTGCCTCCAGTTAGTACAAGAACAGACAATAAAAACTAAATTAAACAGACTCTTCCATTATCTGCAGTTATTTTAGATAATGAACTGACCTTCCACTGCAATAAAGAAATGTTTCTTTGCTTTAAAACAGATTCACTCAGTACTGAAGCCCAAAGCAACCTGATCATTTGTCTGTTCATTATACTCAATCGCACAGACTATTGTCATTTGCTTCAGCAGGGAACAACTGTCCACTATCATAAACTGTTACAAATGTGCTGTAGGACCTTTGTAATGCAGCTCATTATAATGCAGGATTGCTTTTTTTTTTTGACCCGATCCAAGATGGCCACTGGACGTGCACGTCTGTGAGCTGCTTTCCCATGCCAAAGCATAAGGGGAAGCTACGGGGGAGACCCTCCCCAGCCTAAGCAGACCTCTTTCATGATTTCTTCTAAGGTCGGACTGATGGATACCTTTGTGCAGCATCATGGAGAGGCCCGGTCATTCTCCAGGGCAACCCCGCTTGAGTCGACGCCAATACCGGAGAGTCCGGCGTCTTCCTCTGGGTGTGATCTCACTCCGGATTTGCAAAAACCAACCGCAGTCCCTGCAGACTTTCTGAACCTCAGCGCTTCTGAAGTGGTGCGACCCGAGGAGGTCGGTGCTGTTTCTTCGGTGGGAGGGAAGGCTGTGGTTACAGATTCGGTGGTTCCGGGATCAGCGTCTGAGGGAGCTGAGTTTGACGCGGCAGTGAAACTACAAACCCCCCAGGATTTAAAAACTCTACCAGGGGAGAGGAGAAGCCCGATACTTCTTTGAGGCCTCGTCTGAATTACCTCTTTTGGTGCCCTGCTCTTTGGAGCATCCCGAATGTATTACCTTGGATTCTACTTGGATAGCATTGACAAAGTTTGGCGAGTGCTTGGTATCCCAAACCAACGCTACCTTGAAGTTGATACAAGAAAATAAGGTGAAATTACAGAATTGTCAGGACTCCGTGACACTTCTACAATCTCAAGCTTCCTCGATGGACAACAAGGTTATACAGTTGGAGGATAAGTTCAATGATGTCTGTAAAGATATGTTAGGTGTTAAATTTAAAATGGAAATGTTGGAAAATCAGAATAGGGCAATGAATATCAGGTTATTGAATTTTCCTCGTTCTCCTATGGTTACCCCTCGTGATATGTTTATATCTGAGTGAGATTTTGAATGTTCCTTAAGATTCGCATCCCCCAATTTACAAAATTTATTATCTTCCCACTGGGAAAAAAATAAAAGGCCCAATTGGGGATCCCTCTGCTACTGAAGAAGTATTAGATGTCTTGAATATTTCGGAGATTTTAGATACTTCTGTATCTGACACTGTGGTTCCTGCAACTTTGTTAATTTCATTGGCATTAGTATCTGACCGTGAGTGGCTACTAAAAATGTATTTCAAGAAGCGTTCCATTTTGTTTAAAGGGCTTGCTATCTGAATGTTTCCTGATTTATCTCGTGAAACGCAAAAAAGGAGGAGAGAGTTTTTGCTGCTTAAATCGGGGTGATTCAGATGGGTGGCTTATTTTTTCTAAAATTTCCCTGCAAATGTTTGGTTAAATTGCATTCTGTATCATATATTTTTTTTGAACCTACTAAATTAGTCTCCTTTATTAGTGCTCACTTGTCTGCTGGTCCCTAGGTGGGTGGGTATATTTGCTATATGGGTATACCGGTCCTTGCGGGTTTAGCTATTCCTAATGAGCTCATAATTGTTTGTTTTTCCTTTATTGGGTCTCCCTAGTGTGAGGACTTGTAAGACGGGGTTCTAAAATAGTTCATGCATGTGTATTATACTCCTTTGTAATTATGTGCTCAAGTCTTTTTTCTGTATCAAGTATGATTGCTTGTATAATTTTGATTGAAATCTTATAAATATAAAATATAAAAAAAAAAAGTGGTCCAAACCCTTGAGCGGTGTTATAAGCAATCCTGCATTATTTATTTATTTTTATTACACATTACACTGTAGACTCATTATAATGCAGATTAACTTATAGCATGATCAGATATCTTGGACCACAATGTCAGCACTAAATGGGGTCTACAGCATAATTCAAAACACAACTATGAAGTGGATAGCAGCAGTTGAGAGGTACGAACATGTGCCCCCTTCTGAAAGAGGAGCAAGGCTCCCCAGCACACATAGAATATGCCTTAGTCAATCTATTGATCTCCTGCGGGACTGTACCAATGGGTGTGCGAGTGGAACAGTTCACAATTACGGAAGGGACACTGATGTCATCAATGGGTTTCTAGAAAGGTCCTGCACACAGGTCGGGGGGAGGGACAGGGAGATGTGCAAGGTTCACAAGTCACACAGGGCACATTTCTAGCTCAGTGTGGTCCTAATCCCTGTACTCCATCAAGACCACCAAAACCAATACAGTCAAATCTGCTTGTGACTCCAGACCTTCAAAAATACCATGTGACTTAAGATGCTGCATCTCTATGGAAGAGTTTTACCATTAGGCCTATGATTAGAAACTTCTTATAAGAAATATAAACTAAGGAGGCAAATTTCAATAGGACGCCTGGGGCATAAAGCAAAACATCTAAACAAGACATTTTATTTCATGTCAGCAGCAGAATGGGACAGTGTTGGTGGAGGAGGATCACATTTCTATGACAACGGCAACAACACTAAACTTAAACAGTGCAAAAGAAAGGCCTGGCAATCTACTTCTGTATCTTGCCATGAAAACTCAATGGTAGTCACAACAAAACAAATTGCACTATAGTGCTGGAAGATGAGACCCCAGGTCAGAAGGCACTCAAATTGCTACTGGGGAAGAGCTGAAGACTTTTCAGAGTAAAGCCAGCGTTTATGATCTGGTTGGATCAAAGTCCTCGGGACGTCTGACTGCTGATGTAGCTGCGCATGAAATGAGAGTCAGAAGCTGCAAAGATGTCTTATGCATTGGGACAAGGAACGTATGAAGCATGAACCAAGGGAAGTTGGAGGTGATCAAGAACAAAATGGAACGTGTACAGCTTGATCTGTTGGGTGTCAGCGAACTGAAATGCACTAGGATTGGGCACTTTGCATCAGATGATCACATGGTCTACTATGCTGGAAATCAAATACAATGAAGAAATGGTGTTGCATTTATAACTAAGAAGAAGCTTGCAAGAACTGTAATGAAATACAATGCAGTCAGCGAACGCTTAATCTCTATTCGTCTACAAGGAATGCATATCAACATAACTCTAATTCAAGTATATGCCCCAACAACAGCTGCAGAAGAGGATGAAATTGATGAGTTCTATGAACAAGTACAGGCTAAAATTGACAGAACATGCAAACAGGATATCCTGATAGTCATGGGTGAATGGAACGCAAAAGCTGGAAACAAAGAAGGTGGCAGAGTGGTTGGAAAATATGGACTTGGCAACAGTAATGAAGATGGAGAAAGACTGATAGAATTCTGCAAGACCAACAACCTATTCATCTCAAATACCTTCTTCCAGCAACACAAACGGCGACTGTACACATGGACTTCACCCAATGGATTGTACAAAAATCAAATTGACTACATCTGTGGAAGTCAATGATGGAAAAGCTCTATAACATCAACAAAGACAAAACCTGGAACTGACTGTGGTACAGATCACCAACTACTAGTATGCAAACTCAAGCTAAAGTTGAAGAAGAGCAAGCCACTCATGAATGTAGCAAAATATGACCTTGAGAATATAATACTGAAATGTAAAGACTGCCTGAAAAATCGATTTTCTGCTTTAGATACAAATGATAGAGCTCCAGAAGAGTTATGGAATGACATCGAGAAGGCCGTGTTGGAAGAAAGCAAGAAGTCTCTACAAAAGGTGAAAAAGCAAAAACAACCAAAATGGATGACTGAAAAAACTCTGAAAATTGCCCGGAAATGCAAAGAAGCTAAAACCAGAGGAGAAAGAGGAGGCAATCACAGAGCTCAGAGATTTCCACATGCAGCAAGACAAGACAAGGAGAAGTACTGCAATGATGCATGCAAGGAAATAGAAGCAGAAACTATTAGAGATGATTGGCTATAGAAGATTGGCTTTCCTAAAACTATGAGAGTTAAAGAAAAAATTCCAGCCTCAAATTGGAATGCTACAAGATGCTCAAGGATCCATGTTGAATGATGCTGAGAAGATCAAGAAAAGATGGCAAGAATATACAGAGTCATTATACCATAAAGATCAAGTGGTCCAGCAGCCATTTCAGCCTGTACCTTATGATCCAGAACCATTGTTGATGAAAAAAGAAGTCAAATCAGCAATGAAAGCCTTATCAAAGAACAAAGCACCAGGCACTGATGGCATTCCCATAGAAGTATTACAGCAATTGGATGCAGCTGGTGCCATACTTACAAGGCTCTGCCAGGAAATTTGAAAGACAAAATCATGGCCAACCGACTGGAAAAGATTTGTGTTTATACCAATACTAAAGAAAGGTGATCCAACTGACTGTGGAAATTATTGCACAATCGCTCTGATCCCACATGCCAGCAAGATTCTACTGAAGATTATTCAACAGAGACTACAACCATACCTGGAATAAGAACTACCTGAAGTGCAAGCAGGGTTCAGGAAATGGCAAGGAATGAAAGACATCATTGTGGATGTGAGATGGATCCTTGAAAAGACTAAAGATTATTATCAAAAGGATATCTATTTGTGCTTTTTTGACTACAGCAAGGCTTTTGACTGTGTAAACTATGAGAAATTCTGGGCCACATTAAGAATCATGGGTATACCAGAACACCTGATCGTTCTCTTGCACAAGCTTTACACTGATCAAGGAGAAACAGAATGGTTGAAAATCAGCAAAGGTGTACAACAAGGCTGCATACTTTCCTCCTACCTCTTTAATTTATATGCAGAACAAACCATCAGAGAAGCAGGACTGTATAAAGACAACAGAGATGTGAAGATTGGTGGAAGACTCATCAATATAAATCCATACTGACCACGTTTAAACTAAGATAGCACCTTCTCATCTCTCAACTTTGATCCAAACCCCACCAGAAAACAGAACTAGAGGACGGAAGAACCGTAACACTCTTTTAGTCCCTACCTCTAATCAAATAACAAGTAACAGTGCATTTTCATATGTTGCACCCGCACAATGGAATGCCCTCCCGGAAAGTCTGAGAGATATGAAAGACCTCCAAGTTTTCCAAAAGGAACTAAAAACGTATCCGTTCATCCAGCATGTCCATAAGCCGAATTTCACTTCTGATCAAGCCCCACTTACCAGTTCGTCCTCTGCATCAAGTAACTTCGCTACACACCAAAGCAACTATAACCTCACACCCACCCAGTGATGCGTCATTTCACTTTCCATTACTGAAGCCGCTGCACGTACAATAGCTATAAAGGACATATGATTGTAAATAGTTCCTACATTTAACTGTTTATTGTAAATAGTTCACCGGTTACACGATATTCAATGTATTATGTTTTGTTTCATTATAAACCACCCCTGATCTCTGGAATAGAAAAGCATCCAAATAAATAAAAAAATAAATAATAAATAAACCACCTTTCTTATGCTGATGATACCACATTACTGGTGGAAAGTGAAGACGATCTGAAACATTTGCTTCTCAAGACCAAGGAACATAGTCTTAAAAATGGGCCTGCACTTTAATATGAAGAAGACAAAGATCCTGACAACTGGCAAAATGGTGAAATTAGACTTACGTGCTAATTGTTGTTCCTTGCGAAACTCCAGTCTAGTCCCGAAACCTCTAGGGTTTTGCTCCTCCTCCAGCAGCTTGGAGAATGAGAAACGTCACTCTTGTGATGTCACTGGTACATAAGCCTTCTTCCACCAGTAACCCATTTTGCAAAGCAGACTCACCAGAGCAACAATTAAGTAGTACGTACTACCAACAAAGAACTGAACCAACTTACTAAACTGTATCTAATATAAACAACAACTACACACATTGTCCCAGAACTGTTCTATAAGTGCTTAGGCCCGTTCTCCCCCTTTATGGAAACATGGAATCTTCTGGAACTTGCAGAATGTCTACCTTGAGGAAAAAACTTATGTCGTCCCCTCTTGAACCTGTCGCTTACCTGTAACTCCCCTCTGCTTCAGGCCCAAGTGCACTGCAACCCCCAGGGCGGGATACGGGACTAGACTGGAGTTCCATAAGGAACAACAATTAGCAGGTAAGTCTAATTTCAGCTTCCTTAGCGTCCCTCCAGTCTAGTCCCAAAACCTCTAGGGATGTAACAGAGCAGTGAAAAAATCAATGGGTGGGATCCTGTAGACCTGCCTGAAGCACCGCTGATCCAAAGCAGGTATCCCTTTCTGCCTGAACATCCAGATGGTAATATTTGATAATAGAATGCAGAGATGACCAGGTTGCTGCCTTACAAATTTCCACAGCCGGCACTAAACTGCACTCCACCCATGACGCCGCCTGCCCTCTAGTAGAATGAGCTCTCAACCCTTTTGGCACCTGCTTGCACTTCAAAAGATATGCAGACGCAACCGCTTCTTTCACCCAATGGGCAATTGAAGCCTTAGATGCTGCTTCCCCTTTCCTCGCACTCGCAAAGAGAACAAAGAGCCTATCCGACCTCCAGAAAGGGGCTGTCCTACACAAATAGTGCTTTAAGGCTCTCCAAACATCCAAGCACTGTAAGCGCCTCGAGGAAGAGCCCTCAGTGTTAGATCCGAAAACGGGCAAGGAAACGACTTGATTCATGTGAAAAACTGAGACCACCTTCGGCAAAAATGACGGTACCGGCCTCAGAACCACCTTAGACTTACTGAAAAACAGAAAGGGTTTCCTACAGGACAGCACTTGCAACTCGGAAATTCTTTGTGCCGATGCAATAGCCACCAAGAATATAACCTTAAGGGTAAGGTCCTTAAGCGACGCCCTCGCCAGCAGCTCAAAGGGCTCGCGCACCAATGCTTCCAACACTAGAGGCAGATCCCATGTCGGCACCAACGGCCTCCGAGGAGGGCGCAACAGAGTCACCGCTCTTAAAAATCGCTTAATATCCAGATGTACTCCCAAGACCACCCCTTGAACCTTTCCCCTATAACAGGACAGGGCCGCTAACTGCACTCTTAGGGACAAGGCTGCTAAGCCTTTTTGAAACCCATCCTGCAGGAAAGACAGAACCTGCGGGATCAAAACTCTCAACGCCGCCACCTGTCGCTCTGCACATCAAGCCTCAAATACCCGCCATACTTGGATATAAGCTAAGGAAGTCGACCGACGATGAGCCTTCAGCAAGGTGGAAATAACCACCGTCGAATATCCCCTTGCTGTCAACCTTGCCCTCTCAAGAGGCAAGCCGTAAGCGGCCCCTGAGAGAGAAGGTCTTCCGGCCCAGGAAGGCGCCATGGCTTCCCGATCAAAAGCCTCATCAGGTCGGCATACCATGGTCTTCTTGGCCAGTCCGGCACAATCAATATTACCTGTCCTCGGTGTCGCTCTATGCGCTGCACCACTTGAACTATTAACACCCAGGGCAGAAACACGTACAGAAGTTGTTCTTCCGGCCAGGCTTGAATGAGAGCATCCAAGCCCTCCGACATCCTCTCCCTTCTGCTGAAGAAGAGATCGACTTGCACCGACTGAAAAGACGCCATCAAATCCATTACCGGTGTCCCCCAACAGCGCACCAGCATTGCGAACACTGCCGGGTGAAGAGCCCACTCCCCTGGGTCTACTCTTACCTGACTTAAGAAGTCGGCCTCCACATTGTCCACTCCCGCTACATGTGCTGCCGACAGTGTCAGAAGATTCTCCTCGGCCCACACGAACAATTCCTCGGCCTCTGCTTCAAGTGCAACACTGCTGGTGCCCCCTTGATGATTGATATATGCTACCACAGTCGCATTGTCAGAAAACACCCGAATGGCTTTCCCCTGGAGATAAGGTTGAAGAACCTGTAGCGCCCTTGCCACCGCTCTCAACTCCAACCTGTTGATGGACCAGACCTTCTCCAGCTCCGTCCATTGCCCTTGAGTGAATCTGCCTTGGCAATGGGCACCCCAGCCCATGAGACTGGCATCCGTCGTCAGAGCAACCCACGATGGGGCCTCCAAGGGCATTCCTTTTTCCAGACATCCTGGGCGCAACCACCACCGTAGAGCCACGCGCGTCTCCGGCCAGTAGGGCAGATGTTGTCCCAATGGATCCTTTTGGTGTGACCACCTTTGTAACAATGCTCTCTGCAACGGTCTCATGTGAGCTCGAGCCCACGGCACCAACTCAAGCGTCGCCGCCATGGTCCCTAGTAGCTGTAGGTAGCTCCACGCCGTGGGAGACTGTTTCTTGAGAAACTCTCGGACCATCTTCTGAAGTCCTAGTGCTCGCTGCTGCGGAAGAAAAATTCTCCCCAAGCTCGTATCAAAGTGCGTTACCAGGTAGTCCAGGTGCTGAGATGGAGACAACTTGCTCTTGGACATGTTGACCACCCAACCGAGACTTTGCAGAAAGGCTACTACCTTGGCCGTGGCTGCTTCGCTTTCTGTTCTCGATTTCGCTCGGATCAACCAATCGTCTAGATAAGGGTGCACTCCCTCCTTTCACAGAGCCGCTGCCACTACCACCATCACCTTGGTGAATGTTCAGGGCGCCGTCGCCAGCCCAAAAGGGTAGCGCTTGGAACTGAAAATGTCCCATCGGAACCGCAAATCTGAGGAACTTCTGATGCTCCCGCCGTATCGGAATATGCAGATATGGCTCCGACAAGTCTAGGGATGTAAGAAATTTCCTTTCTGTACCGCCACGATGACCGATCGCAAGGTTTCCATTCGAAAATGGGACACTTTGAGACAGCGATTTACCCTTTTTAGGTCTAAAATGGGCCAAAACGTTCCTTCTTTCTTTGGCACTATGAAATAAATGGAGTATCGACCGCTGCCACACTGGTCGGGAAGAACAGGCACTATTGCCTTGAGGGCTAACAGCCTTCGTACTGTGCCGTATACAGCTTTGCACATGAGACTTGCTCCACATGGCTACTGTATGAAAGAATCTGTTACTGGCCTTTGAAACTCCAACGCATAACCCTCTCGAATCACCTCCAACACCCACTGATCTGAAGTGATCTGGACCCAGGCAGGCAATGTTCCCTCTAATTTTCTGTAGGCTGTGTGCGCATAAAATATCAGCTGTGTGCAGCTTTTGAAGGAAGGTTAAATTTTTGTGCGCCACATAACGACACTCGGAGTTATATACTTTAAAATTTGACTACATATCAGAATACAGTATGTACACCACACTGATTTTAATCAAAATTAAATGAAAATAGACGATTACTAAATGAAGCAGGAAATTTCTAGTAATTACAATCATAACTTTTAAGTTTTAAGACATCTGTGTTGTTTTCTATCAGAATCAGAGCCATAATTTTTGTGCGCTCTGTTGTAAAGTATGTGCGCTCGCTCGGCGAGGTGTGTGCGCGTGCACAAGCGCACAGCTTAGAGGGAACAGTGCAGGCAGGGTAAAACTCCCATAACTGACCCCCTACGGGAACCAGTCCCACCTGGGCACCCTCGGCTTCATTGTGACTTCCTAAGACTTGGGGTAGAGGAGGAGGAAGCCGCAAATCCTCTACCTGCTCCTCGAAACCCCTGGTTTCAATAGGAAAAACGCCCTCGCTGAGCTTGACCAAACCTGGGGGAGTGAAAGCGCCGGAAATCCCTTTGCTGACCCTTAGGCCCGGGAGCCGAACGCCCCTGCTTTTGCTTGTCCTCGGGCAATCTGCCGCCCTTAGACTCCCCCAAATCCTTAACCAACTTTTCCAACTCTTCTCCAAACAATAGCTTCCCCCTAAAGGGGAGCTTACTTAATCTTGCTTTGGAAGAGCCGTCCGCCACCCAATTGCGCAGCCAAAAGATACCGCCTCACCGCAATAGCCAACGCCATACTCTTAGAAAGACCCCGGATAAGGTCATAATGAATATCCATTAGATAGGCAGCTCCTGACTCCAATCTGGTGGCTTCCACCGTAGTTTCCTCCGCCTGTTCTGTCTGAATACGCTGTACCCATCGCAGACAGGCCCTAGCTACCCAAGCTTCACAAATAGACACTTGCAAAGAGAGTGCATTGACATCAAAAACCTGTTTCAACAGTGTTTCTAGTCTACGGTCTTGGGCATCCTTAAGCGCTGCACTACCCTCCACTGGAATGGTAGTCTTCTTAGTAACCGCTGAAACAGCTGCATCCACTCTGGGAGTGCATCCACTCTGGGAGGGGAGGAGTGGCCTAGTGGTTAGGACAAGGTACTTCAGGCCGGAGGGCCGGGGGTTCAAGTCCCACCTGGGGACAGCAATCTCAGCCCGGAGGGACTGGGATTTCTAGTCCTGTAGGCACTCCTTGTGGTCTTGGGCAAGCCACTTAACCCTCCATTGCCCATGTTCCCTGTAAGTATTAGCGTATATGTCTCATATCCCCTCGTGTTAAATGTATCCCCCATTGACCGCTTTGACCCGGTGAAAAGCGGGATATAAATACAGCTAAAATAAATAAAATAAATAAATAAACAATTCACGATCCTGGTCTATTAGCGGGTAAAGCCACGCCATAACCAGAGACCCATTTAGGGCGGACTTGGGCAAATCCCATTCTTCCTGAATCATTTCCTTAATCACCCTGTGCACAGGGAAAGCTCTCGGAGTCTTTCAAAATGCCTGCAACAACGGGTCCTCCAGGGTAGAATCCTCCGTCGGACCCCCTGAGGGCATATTCAGCGCTTTTAGCGTTTCAGAGAGAAGCACCGGCAACTCTTCTCTCCGAAAAAGGCGCACGACCCTTGCTTGGTCTTCCTGCTCCGCAATCTCGTCTTCCTCCAGGTCATCCTCCAAGTCCAAATCGAGATCCGGCTCCTCTGAACAGAGACCTTCCGATACCACCGACTGCTCAGACCGATCCCTGTCGGCCCTGGACTTTTTTGCCACTATTCCTGCCACTCCTGTATCCAGAGGAGTCCCCAGCCGCTTCAGTCCCTTGATCACCTCTGTGACACCGGGGGAAGGCCTTCCTGCATGACTGCCAAATGCATGCTGGATCAGCGTAATGAAATCTGGCGAAAATATCGCTGCCAAACCCCCTGGTAACATGGACTGCGGACAGGGAGGGTCGGGAGCCGACGACGTACCTGGAATGGGCTCTGGGGTTGGGAGGATTGGGGAACCTGGCTGGTGAAGAGCTATGGAGGTTCCCCCCTGAGCGTCCTCCACCCCCTCTGAGACTGGCTCCAGGGCCGCAGCCTCCTGACTGCAGCCCTTACAGACCCCTGCCTCTGATACTGTGCTCCTTTTTGGCCCACAGAGCAAACAGTGCGGCCTAGGCATTCCGCCCCAGGGAAAGCATCCTAACACCCCCCCAGAAACGCGCTGATACTGCCCCACAGGCCACAGACGCCCCAGAGCACTTCTCCAAAGACGTTCACCGTGCCCTTTTTTTTTCCCCCAATTAAAACACCTCCAGGGCCTCCAAGAGCCTTCCCCATCAAGCTACAAGGCACTCCAACTGAAAACGAGGCTCCCCCGATGCCTCTCACTGCTGAGTAAACTGAAAAAAAGGAAGCCGGCGTTTCCCGCGCTTCCACCACGCGGCTCGGCCTGCCCCGTCGAAGCCGCGTCTCAGCGTGCCGCCATTCCTGTGCCCTGAGTCCTCCCTATGAAGACCAGGGCCCCCCCTTACCTGCGGCCAGTGAAGCGGAGAACAAGCTTTCCTTCCCGGGCTCTACCGCAGCATGGGAGCTGCCGCGCCGAGGCCCTCACTGCAGAAACTGACAGCATGAGGCAAGTGAAACACTGCACTGCCTCTCTGTCTGCCTTGTCGATGGCCCCAAAAGCGCTAGCAGGCACTACTTCTGCACACTAAGGGTCTCTCTTGCACTCCTTCGTCTCCCCTTCCATCGGGTTCAGAACGGAGTCTTCTCCCCTTCAGCAGCCTCCTGCCCTGCCAGCAGATTCCACCCAGTTGTGGGGGGGGGGGCGATGGGGAGGGGGAGGGAGGGCTTCAGCACCAACGGCACAGTGAAATTGATGAAACAAAATAATAAAGTCCTATTCAACTTTCCTTTTTCTCTTTTTTTTTTTAAACCAAATCAAACCCAATCAAAACAAATCAAATCAAATCCAAATGTGACTAAACTATTGTGGCACCCACTACCCCAGGCGGATGCCTAGGGTAGGAACGTACCTTTATTTAGTCCAGAACCGGGGCTGCTGGGGTTTGTAGTTGTGGGTTTCAAAAGAAATTGAGGCCCGAGGGTTGTAAGGCAAACACAGGAATATTTATTTATTTTGGTTTTCTACTCCTCCAAAAAGAGCCTTTAGAAAGCTCAACGCATGGTAAATTAAACAAAATAGGATTCTTTCTCCCAAACCATATTTTCCATAACTTCCAGGATTCAAAATAAGACTTTCACTGCTTCCTTTAGCATTAAACACACATAGAGGTTTCCGTTTTACAACTTTCAACATTCAGGATAAAGCTTTACTTGCTTCATTCAGCATGAAACATTTTTAAAGGCAAACAGGATTCTTAAAACAATGTCCAGCCTGTTTCCTTTTGCTTTGCCAGAGAAATGAAATTCTTTAAACTTTTCTCTTTCTACTGCTTAGACATTTATAAGGTCCTACGAGAGAGAGAACAATCCATCACAGAAGATTCTGAGTCATGATCAGAACCATATAGCCTTCTGTCTGCATTTCTTCTGAAGCTGTGCTTTCAGTATCGTGGTCTAAACCTCCCTGTGTAAACTCAGGCTTTGCACTTTCCAGCAACTCCAATAATTTTCTCCAACAAGACTTTTCCTTATCTAGAGGGTTTTCAGCAGACACTGGCCACCTCTTCTTTCTCATTAAGTGGCTCAGTGCTTCTAGCTGACCTAATCTACTGTTAGTCACAGAGTTACTCACAGTCCTCTTTGTAGCAGGCAAGTTTCCAGCAAGTTCCTGGATTGCTGCTGAAGGGCCTGGCTCCTCGTCAGGGCTTCTCTCAGCTAGCAGTCTCCTATCTCCAGTGCCCAAAACAGTTCTTTCTGCAACATTGGCTCCTCTCTGGATTATGGCTTTTACCCCTGAGAATTCCAATGCACTTCTCAGTGTTCTGAGGCTGAGCTTTTCTTATGGTTTTGTCTCCCTGGTTCCTTCTCTCTGGAACCCTCCCTCGGGCTGCCTTTGGAAACTCCTTTTCCTTCTGCTGCTCTGAAGGTCTTCCTTCCTTCCAACTCCTTAGGACTCCTGCTGCGTTCTGCTTCCCTGGTAACTCCTCCCCCTTCTGTTTCCCTGGTGACTCTATTTGAATGTGCCTGAAGTGTAGCCTCGTGCTCCTCCCCCAGCTGGCTCTCATTAGCTTTACAGCTTGCTTCAGAGCTAGGGCGTGGCTTGCAGCTAGGAACTAAATGAGTTTTTTTCTGCTTAGCTGCAGTTTGAGATCTACAAGCCTCCTGCCTGTTTCTCTCCCTACAGGTAAATGTGTGTCTTTCTCCTCTTTCCATAGGCTCAGAAACGCTTTGGGCACCACACTATCCTAACTCTTCTTAATTGCTCCTCTAGTGAGCCCCACACTGCTAGGCTCACCAATCTTCCAGCTGCTTGAAGACTGAGGTAACTGGTTGAAGAAGGCGGATCCAGAGCTTATGTACCAGTGACATCACAAGAGTGACGTTTCTCAGTCACCAAGCTGCTGGAGGAGGAGCAAAACCCTAGAGGTTTCGGGACTAGACTGGCGTGATGCTAAGGAACAATAAGTTCATCACTGATGGAGAAGAAATTGAAATAGTGGACAACTTTAATCTACTTGGATCAACTATCAATAAAGAAGGAACAAGCAGTCAAGAAATCTGACGATGCATTGCTCTTTGCATAGTGGCTAGGAAGGATCTAGACAAGATTCTCAAGAGCAGAGATGTCTCTCTCCAAACAAAGATTTGACTTGTTCAAGCCATGGGATTTTCAGTAACGTCATATGGATGTGAAAGTTGGACAGTGAAAAAGATAGACAAGAAGAAAATTGATGCCTTTGAATTATGGTGCTGGTGACGAATACTGTATAAACCATGCACTGTCCAAAGAACAAACCAGTCAGTACTAGAGGAGATGAAACCTAAGCTTACTTTCGAAGCTCAGATGACAAGACTTTGACTTTCATACTTTGGACACATCATGCGAAGAGAGAGATCATTAGAAAAAGACATCATGTTTGGCAAGGTCAACGCAAAAGAGGAAAGCCAGCAATGAGATGGATCGATACAATAACAGCAGCTACGAGTGCCAGTCTGTCAACAATGAAGACCAAACACAATTTAGGACAACTATCCAGAGGATCGCCATGAGTCGACACCGACTCGACGGCACTTAAAAACAACATACGCTAACCGTTTGCTTAGCACCACTGAATACAGGCTCCCATGTACGCACAAACATGTGTGACTAATTGAAATGTCTGGGCACCAAACATAGGCACCTATACATTTAGACTATATGTTTGGCTAGGTGCTCCAGGCTGGAGCTGATTTCGTGGTACCTGAACCAAACACAGTCTAAGTGTCAAGGTTCCAAAGGTCAGCTGCTCCAACCCTGGAATACCCTAAATCCCATTCTACATACTGCATAATGCTGACAAAAATCACAAATATCTAGGTGCTTTTTAAAATGACCCCTTATTTTAAAATTGCATCTGACCTATGATTTGCAGACATTCCCTAGCCTGTGAACTGATAGGGAATGGCACTCTGGGATGCTCAGAGCCTCAGAGACGTGTAGTATGTTATTTTACTTCATTTTTTATTATTTATCTCACTTAGATTACTAATCAATGTAACCTTTTCTTTATCAAATGAATTGTTCTATGTTATTATATAGTCGCTGAACTTGAAACTTGAATAGCACACCTCCCTGGGGGCTCAATGCAGCGCGCTGTGCTGCCTTTAGCACAAGCAAAATTGCAGCATTAGTGCACAATTTTCAGCACTAGTGCGGACGCTGAAAGCAGAAAGGCATAAGTGATGTCAAATGGCTGCAAAGAATGGCTGCGCACCACACACTTGAAGCAATTTAAATGAAGATAATGAAGCAACCAGCTGTGCAGTGCAGATGCAGAAACTAGAAGGCTGAGCTCAATGCTGGGATTTTAACATGAAATCAGAGGAGATGTGAGGGGTCTGCGGCCAGTGCTGGAGAGGAATTTGTGCCTCTCTTGAGTGTACAGCACCTGCAACCATTTTCTGGCTTTGCCGGAGAGAGTATTGAAAACAATGGCAAGGGACGTGTGCTGGGAAAACGTTCTGTTCCTGCGCTGCAATGCTGTCTGGAGCATGAACAGAGAGATTATTCTGAACAGAACTTGTGCAGAATAATATCACCGACACTCTTTCAGCAGAACTTCAGCACAGAATAATCTGCCGGGCTTGCTCGCCTTGTTTGGTGCAGACTTTTTGCGCACAGCTTGTTTGCATGCTATTTTCTTACAGCACCGCTGAGCAAACCTTCTCTGATCAAACTGCATTAGGATCTTTAGCGCCGGGTTTCTCCATTAAGCCCCAGGTATTTAATTCCTAGCCGCAGGCATTGGCAGCATTTCCATTTGCAAAAATATGAGATTCTGGCCAGAAGGCAGGGGAACATTCAACAAAAACCTTAAGAAGAGGAAAGCACTCCCAACTGAGAAAAGTTGCTTGGTACGAACTGGAAGGAAACTGGCCCACAGACAGAGCTTCTCCTGAAGCAGGCCTGAGCCATCACTAAATGTCGTATCAGCCGGGAAACAAAAAGAACACTTTCCCTCATTTAATGGCTCCACACGAGCATCCATAAACCCACGCCAAGATCAATTAGGTTTCTTAATTACTTGGAAATAAAATAGAATTAGTTAGAAAAAGCTTCAGTTTTCTGGAGCTACCCACGATCCACTGCTGCTTCATTAAACACTTAGGAGTGCCAAAATCAAACAGTCCCCTGTCCACATCCTGCTGTGAGATCTCACTGGTGCCATCAGGAAAACGGGTCAGTACCAGTCATGAGAGCGTGAGCTTGGCACAGTGAATTAATAAGACTAATACAGTCCCTTCAGTCTGTCAAGCAATGATTCATCCACCTCGGCCCAAAAAAAGTGAGAACATCTAGTAAATTAAAAGCTTAAATAGTTTACTTATTTACCTTTTTTAGCTATATAACGTCTTTATTTCGACAATTTCCAGTCACCATCTTTTTTTTAAAATTTGTCAATCGTTTAAATCTGTCTTTTTGAATTTTTATATAAAACTTATATGCTACGAGATGTTCACCGTGCCCTTTTTTTTTCCAATTAAACACCTCCAGGGCCTCCAAGAGCCTTCCCCACCAAGCTACAAGGCACTCCAACTGAAAACGAGGCTCCCCCGATGCCTCTCACTGCTGAGTAAACTGAAAAAAAGGAAGCCGGCGTTTCCCGCGCTTCCACCACGCGGCTCGGCCTGCCCCGCCGAAGCCGCGTCTCAGCGCGCCGCCATTCCTGTGCCCTGAGTCCTCCCTATGAAGACCAGGGCCCCCCCTTACCTGCGGCCAGTGAAGCGGAGAACAAAATTTCTGCAGCGATTGTTTCTGTTTTTATAAGCTTTGTTTGATTCATAGATTAAAATACTTGGGTAATCTAAAGGACTTTGAACAGTCATGCAAGCGAAGTTGCTGTTTAGTGTTGACTACTGTAACGTGGTCTACCTTGAATTAGCTGATCCTTTATTGAAATCGTTGTAGATCGTTCAAAACTCTGCCACTCTGTTGTTGTTAGGCAACGCTTTGTGTGAGCATATTAATCTACACTGTTTGTTTACAGTGGATCCCTATTGAAGTTCAAAGTGTGCTTTTTAATCTTTAAAGTATGAAGGGGCTAGCCCAACTTTTCTGCAGAAGGTTTTGGCTCAGTTTAAACCTTTGACGCGTCTCCCTTCTGCTGCAGTCGATGTGTCAGTGCTTTGCTTGGTGAGTTTGCGGGAGCTCGGACGGCTGCGTTCCTTACTGGAGATCCTCAGCATTGGAAGACTCTCCCTGATGACTTCTCTCTCTTCTTCCCGTATGCACACTACTTTTAGGGATAAGTGTTTTCCCTATAATTTCTCAATATTTCTATTATATTTACGTTATTTTTTTGATTTTGGTAACCTAGAAATTTCATAAATAAAACATTTTTCAACATTTGAGCCATAGGCGGCAGAATTGGGTGGTCACAGGGGCTGCGGTCCCGCTGATAGTTTGCCCCACACAGCATCAACAACTAAAGAGCTTGGGGATGGGGCTGGACATTGGTTTGTTTGGATGCCACTGCTCCTCTATACAGCTGCTCCTCTATACAGCTGCTTCTCTTTTCAGTATTATTCATCTTCATTTCATTTATCATATTACCAACAGTCTGAAGTGACTTACCTAAATACAAAACCATATTCCTTAGCGTCCCTCTAGTCCAGTCCCGGAAAGATAGAGTTGTCAACCTCCACCAGCAGCTTTGGAGACTGAAAGATGTCATCGTCGTGATGTCACTGGTACAAATAGGCTCGCTCCGCCCCCTTTCACCAGTACTTTCAGTCTCCAAGCAGCTTGGAGGTTCTGAGCCGAGGAACAAATAAGCAGAGCTTAATCTTTATCTTTAGTTCATTTTTTGTTTTTAAATTTAGATTTTCTTGCTCTTTAGGTGCCTGCTTCTGCTATAGAGATCTGTTCTGCTGAGGCTGTTTCTCCTTTCTCTGCTCCCTAACCCCTCCCCCCTCCCCTCCCTGCCTCAGCATTGAAACAAGCATTGCAGTGGCACAGGAGTGTGCCTGCTTTTGCCTCCCTGCCCCCGAACCCACTTGGAAGGGTGAGGAGCAGGTAGAAGGCTATAGAGACTCCCAGCAGCAGGCAGTGGTTATTACCACAGGATTTTGAGTCTCTCCAGGAACTGATGCCGCTTTGAAGGCCTGTGCTCCTGAGGGGTCCAGCGCTGCCCTTCTTCTCCTCTCCTCTCGCGTCTGGTGAGTACTCTGGACTTTGGGGTTTACCTGGGGGAGGTATTTGGGGGTTAGTTGAGGTGTTTTGGCAGCTCCTTAGGAGTCAGGGAGGCCTAGCCGCGTGATTTTTCGCACCGAAAAAGTGGCGGCGGCCATTTTGAATTTTTCATTTTTAAAGTCATTTTTTTAGGGTTTAGAAGCTTCGTTTTGAAAAATGGTGGTTAGGGGGCAGCTAGTTACATCTTGCTTGATTGATCACTGCCAAAAATTAAAAAAAAAAAAAAAAAAACGCGTTTAAATTGGAGCTTGTCTTGTAGCTGTGCAAGGCTCTGTGCAAGGCTCTTTTACTGGCATTGAAGCGCTGTTACTTACCATGCCTGCCAAACCACGCTGCTTGGTCTGTGGGGTGCGGCGTGGGGAGCTTCTGGACACTGGCATTTGTAAAACATGCTCTTTAGACGCCATGGGCATGGAGAAGTCCTTGGGAGAAGGTTCTCAGGACCACGCGACCGCGTCTCAGGATGGCAGGGGTTCTGACCCTCCTTCCTGGCCTGCTTCGGAACTGGTAGCGGGTCCATCCTCCGCTTCCAGTGTTCCCTTGGTGCCAGAAGGATCCCAGGGGTCTGAGATTCCAGGTCTCCCTTCCGAATTCCTCTTCTTTTTTTTTTTTTTTTTTATATTTAAAATTTTTTTATTATTCAACGTTTCAAAATACAGACATTTATGAGAACATTCTGATAGTCCTCTAAGCATATATACACTCCAACCTAAGAAGTACCATTATATCACTTACATGTAAACAACAGCCATGCTTAGTAAAAATTATTCTCTATACGTAACAATATTCTGTGTACCGGAGTCATTGTTTTAACACTCTCACGTGTACACCGTATATCCTACATTCAACAAGCTATGTACATTCTTAGCACATCCTTCAGTACCCTTGGTCGCCCTTTATTTTATTATTGACCTTTTTTTTTTGTTGTTTTGTTTCGTTCTTTGCTATTAGCACCTGTAACAGTTACATATCCAGCATAACAACAACTTCAGATCATTCAGATTTCCCCAATCAACATTTGAGAAACCCAGCCTTATATACTGACTATCTGTTATTCAACCCCCCTGGACTCCCCCCCCCGGCCCCATCCCCTCCCTCCCACCCCCCCCCCCTGCCCTGCCCTTAAATCCCAACTGTATGACATTGAGCGTCAAAATGTGGTGTTTTCAGGGCAACCCCTAAGAACCCCCCAATATTGTCAATAATGAACCTAAGCCGGCCTAACCCCCCCCAATATATAACCTCCCCCCTACTTCCACTCTTCTGCGTGCAGCCACTTCCACACCCCCGCCCACCTCTGCTCCATTTGGTCCTTTC
This sequence comes from Ichthyophis bannanicus, assembly GCA_033557465.1. Classification (NCBI taxonomy): domain Eukaryota; kingdom Metazoa; phylum Chordata; class Amphibia; order Gymnophiona; family Ichthyophiidae; genus Ichthyophis; species Ichthyophis bannanicus. The sequence goes on along the minus strand of CM066044.1, from coordinate 88,088,051 downwards.
TGCCCCCCCTCTCCCCTGTCAATTTATACATCGCGTAGATATTCGACACTCTACAGGCGAAGCTCGCTATGGAGGGTAGGTTTGGCCTGTTCCAATACCAAGCTATTTCACATCGAGCCGCTGTTACACAGTGCCATACAATTCTCCAATCCCCCTCCCACCTCCCGTCAGGCCTATGTAGGAGACACATCTCAGGGCCTAGCTTTATTGGCGCACCCACCATTTTGTTTATGTGCTCCCCTATTTTCTTCCAATATTCTCCCACCACTGGGCATGTCCACCACATATGCATCCATGATCCTCTTTCACCACACTTTCGCCAGCATTCATCCGTTTGCACCACTCCCGCTTTGCACAGTCTCTCTGGCGTGAGATACCATCGGCTCAGCACCTTGAACCCATTCTCGCGCAATGATGTGGCAATGGAGAACTTAGCTATGCCCATTACCACCGCTTCCCATTCCTCCGCCCCCCACGAGACCCCTAAGTCTCTTTCCCACGCTTCCATATACTTCAACTTGCCTTCCCCCCGCGCTGTCAACCCTCTGTAGATCCTAGATAGCATCCCCTGCCGCCCCATGGAGCCTAGACAGGCTCCTTCAAACCACTCTCCACCCCCCCTGCCCCCATGCTCCCGGCCCTTTTTGTGCACTACTGAGCAGAGCTGCGTATACGCAAACCTATCCGCCTCCCCTAATCGGTAGAGGTCCCTCACACCTTCAAAACCTCGACACTTTGTTCCTACCACGATCTGGGACACCTGAGTCAAACCTAACTCGGCCCATTTTCGCAGCACTGTGACCGCTGGCCCCGTCTTATCTGCACAGCAGGCTTGCAGGGACATTGTAGCCGACCAATGTTTATCCCCTACCAGCTGCTTCCTATATTGTTGCCATACCTGCAATGTATGCCCCACAATGGGATGCCTCCCCCTCTCTCCTTTCCCCTCCCAGACTATTCGTTCCAGTTCTCCCGGCCTGTATTCCTCCAGTTCCATCTGTACCCACTGCTTCTGGGGCTCCCGCAGCCACGCGTAGACTGCACGTAACTGCGCTGCTGCATAATAAAGGCGGAAATTTGGCACCCCCATTCCCCCCTCCCCCACTGACACTTGCATCGTACGCGCCGCGACCCGGGGTCTCCTCCCCCCCCATATAAATCGCTCTACCTGCTGCTGTATCTTCCTCAGCACTGTCCGGGGTATCGGCGCTGGCAAGGCTTGAAAAAGGAACAGGAACTGGGGGAGAAGCATCATTTTCACCGTTGCCATTCGCCCAAACCATGAATAGTACCCCCTGCTCCAGCCCTGCAATCGCCCTTCCACCTGTCCCACCAATTTCCCGTAGTTTAAAGCGTATAGGTCCTCCAAACTCCTCCCTATATGGACCCCTAGGTATCGGATCGATGTTTTTGCCCATTTGAAGGGGAAACTCCCTTCCCAGTCCCGTTGCTCCTCCTGCTCCCCCACTATCCTCAAAATCTCGGATTTCCCCCAGTTGATCCGAAATCCCGCCCTTTCACCATAGTCCTGAATCTCCCTCATCACTGCCCTCAAGGAGTCTCTAGGTTTCGTAAGCGTCAACAGAATATCATCCGCGAAGAGGGACGCTTTGCAGTCCTGTCGTCCTACCCTAACTCCTGTAATGTCTGGATTGCACCTCAGCCTCGCCGCCAGGGGTTCGAGGGAGAGCGCAAATAACAAGGGGGATAGGGGGCATCCCTGCCTAGTCCCCCGTTCAAGCGGGAAAAAATTCGAATATCCCCCGTTTACCCGAACACATGCCCTCGGTTGAGCGTAAAGAGCCTTTATCCACTGCACAAAACCCGGCCCGAACCCCTGGGACTCCAGTACCGAATCCAAGAATGTCCAAGACACCTGATCAAAGGCTTTCTCAGCATCCAATGATACTAGCAAGGCCTCCTCCCCCTGTTTTTGCGCTGACCACATTACGTTTAACACTTTCCGAATGTGGTCCGCCACTTGCCGACCCGGCACAAACCCCGCTTGATCTGCATGCACCAATTTTCCTATCAGTTTATTAAGCCTGGTCGTCAACACTTTCGCCAGGACTTTCGCGTCAACGTTTAGCAGCGAGATGGGACGGTAGGACGCACAATCTTGAGGGTCTTTCCCTTCCTTGTGGATCAAAGTAATGCCTGCCCACCCCATCGTCTCTGGTAACGCCGCCCCCCTTCGCGGCCCGTTGCATACCCTAGTCAGCGGTGTCAGCAAGTGACTCTCGAATCGTTTATAAAACCGTGCCGTAAGGCCATCTAGTCCTGGGGCTTTGTCGTTCTTCAACGTCTTAATGGCCTGAGAGACCTCTTCAGGTTGTATTTCCCTATCCAGCCCCTCCTGATCCTCGCTCGTCAAAACCGGGAGCCTTGCTTCCTTCACATACTCGCTAATGTCCTCCTTCGACCTCGCCTCTCGTGCCGCATATAGTTTGCTATAATAGGCCACAAATTCTTCCCTAATATGCTGGACCTCTCGCACCCCCACCCCCTTACTCCTGATCTGCAGGATCCTATTCCACTCCCTTCTTTTTTTCAATTGCCTCGCGAGGTATTTCCCGGCTTTGTTTCCCCCTTCAAAGAACTGCTGTTTCATCAGCTGCAAGCGGAATTGTATCTTCTCCGCCTCAAGTGCATTCACTTGAGCCCGTAATGCCAGGACCGCTCCCCGCAGCCGTCCACTACTACCGTCCAACCCATCTCTTTCCTCCAACTTCTGCAGTTCTCCGCGTATCCTCTCCTCCTTCTCCGCTCGTTTCCCCGCTTGATGCGTGCCCCCCACTTGATAAGTACTCCCCTAACGACTGCTTTGAAAGCATCCCAGACTCCTCCATCCTTCACCTCCCCCCCTTCATTTGGGTCAAAATAAACCGGTATTAAGTTTTCAAGCTCGCTCGTCACTCTCTCTCGCGTCCTCCAGTAAGCCTTCATTCAGTTTCCAAAATTGTCGGCCTTTATCTTCCCCCGCCACGCGCACTCGCACTACCACCGGAGCATGGTCGGACCATGTGATGGGCTCCATCTCACCCTCCAGCAACCGCCCCCCTAGCTCTTTTCCCACCCATATAGCGTCCAGCCGGGAATACGTGCCGTGTACGGCAGAGTAGAAGGAGAACTGCCTCCTTCCGGGATTTAATACCCGCCATGCATCTATCAGATCATTCTCCTGCACGAATCTATGGTACCGCTTCCTATCTGTTCCCCTCCCAACCCCCCGTCCTGTCGTGTCTCTCCCAACCTCCCAGGCCATGTTGAAGTCTCCTCCACAGATCATCATCCCCTCCCCCATTGCCGCCACCTGCTCACTCAGGTCTTTCCAGAATTCCGTTTGATTACTCGTCGGGGCATACACATTCACCACACAAAACCATTCTTCCCCCAGCTTTGCCCTCAAGAGGAGGTATCGTCCCCCCTTATCCCTGGTTATCACCTGGACCTCAACCGGGACCTCCCCTTTAATGAAGATCCCCACACCTCCTTTCTTTTTCTCTTTATAATTGGAGGCAAACACACAGTGTTTATATCCCCGAGGTTTGTACCAGTGCCTCATGCTTTCTCTGTAGATGTGTCTCCTGCAACATTACTATATCTGCTTTATGCCGTGCCAGTTCCTTATACAATTTCTGTCGTTTCAATGGGGAGTTTAAACCTTTCACATTCATTGTTAAGATTTTCATTGCCTTCCTTTCAGGCATACCCCCTCCATGCACCCCCAATCCCCTCGGACCCCCCCCTGACCCTCCCTTCCCCCCCCCTCTATCTCCCTCCCACCCCCCCCCTACCTTCCCTCTCCCCCCTCCCCCCTTCCTCACTCTCCGTTGTGGAGAAGTAACTTCCAATACGGTGACCTCATCCCCCTCCCCACCAACTTACCCCAGCGGCCCCCCAGCCTCCCCCCTCCTGCCTCGTCCCTACCTTCCACATCCCCCCTTGACCCCCTAACCCCCCCTCCCTTCACCCACCTTATTTCACCATCCCCACTTCCTTGTCCCCCCCACCCTCTCTTCCCCCTCTGATCTTACTACCTTACCCTGTTCTTCCCCCCACCCACTGTCACCTCTCTTTCATGAATACCAGTCCTTTAGGTGGGTGTCTCAACTCAGCCAGTCTCTGATTCGGGATGCCGGCTCTCGTCGGAGTCCTTGGAAGTTCGGGCCAATCTTCGTCCCCTCGCCCTCCGCCATTGCATGGTCTCTTCTCCTCCGGTCCGGGATCCCTTTCTCGGTGATGCAGTTGGGCCGTCGCTCATCTCCGGTAGTCTCTCTGCGCCCAACTCCCGCAGCGCCTTCCATGCCTCCACGCTAGATCGCACCGTCTTTGAGCGCCCTTTCACCGTGATAAGTAGTCCAAATGGGAAGAGCCACTTGTATCGCAAGTCCGCTTTTTCTAAGATACACGGTGACATCTCTGATCTCTCTCCTACGTTGCAACGTCCCTTGGGACAGGTCCTGATACAACTCCACCTTGTGTCCCTCCCAGTGGAAGCTTTTCAATTTGCGGCTAGCTCCCAGCAGGAGCTCCTTGCTCTTGAAGGATCGAATGCAGACTACTATATCTCTAGGCCTGTTCTCGCGAATGGGCCCTAGACTTCTGTGCGCTCTTTCTATGCCCGGTCGGGCGTCTTCGGTGACCCCCTCCTGCCCAGCTGCCACTAGGAGGTCCCTGAAGATTCTCTGGACCACTGCCTCACAGTCTTTATATGGAGGCTCTTCTGGTACTTACTCCCCGCACTCGCAAGTTGCATCTGCGTGAGCGGTCCTCCAGGTCCTCGGTTTTGGCTTTAAAGGCTCTCCTGCGCCAGCTGCAGCTCTTCCCATCCTCTCTGGATCTGTGACAGGGTCTCCTCTTGATTCTCCAGCTTGGTCTCCGCCTCCTCTACTCCTCTAACTCGCTCTCCCAGCTCCACCAAATCTTGGCGTATAGTCTGCACCGCTTCCTTGATCTCATTCTTCACCCCACACATCTCCACCTTCAACTCCTCCTTCAGCTCAAGAAGCCATTGTTTGATCTGTTCCGCGGCCGTCAGGCCTTCTTCACCACCATCACTCCCCCCCGGGCTCTGCGGGCTCTCTACCGCTGGTTTTCCTGCTTTCTCCCCCTCTTTCCCCCCTCCTTTGGAGGTTGCATACGGGGAGCGGAACTCCGCCAGCTTTTTTTTCACCGATGGCTCTTTTTTACTGGATTTCTCCATGTATTTAGGCTGGTGGCCCCCTCCCCCCGCTGTCACTGTGACTCACACTGCAGGCTCTTAGCTCTCTTTCCTCTCTGCAGCCACTGCACTGGGCCAGTCTCACACACAGTATCGCTCTGTCTCCTTCCCCCTTCTCAGCTCTGAAGACCTGGTGGTGTGGGGACTTACTGCTGGTGTTTGCTCTGTCGCTGGTCTCCCACTTTATTCCTGGTGCTGAGGGCCTTCCGTTCTTCCACCGGGCTCTGAGCCACGTGCTCGGCCTGCTCTGTCTCCTCTCCTCCTGCGCTCCACTTGCAGGGTGCCGCCACCAGTCGCTCCGCGTCGCGATTTGCAATTTCAGTTTGTGCTGCAGAGGAGGTTGCTACTTGCAGGCTCCCGGCGTTCGCTCCGCGTTGCGCCGGGTGTGTTCTGCCCTCTCCGTGTTCTTGCTGCTTACTCCGCTCCGCCGCCGGCTAAGAAGCCCGCACTTGACTTCCTGCCGCTCGCGATCTTCGCGCGGCTCACCACTCTGCTCCTCCGCTCTGAGTTTTTTGCCCTCCGCTGGGGTCGGTGGCAACCTCTTGCCTTGCGGCCACTCTCCGGTCAGCTCTGCGATGCCTGTAGGGGCCAAATCTGCCTATTATTGCATGCTGGTGGCGGAGCTCTCACTCTACGCCGCCATGCAGAAGGATGACGTCACCGGAAGTCCCGAATTCCTCTTCTTGATGCAGAAGGCGTTTGCTTTGCTGCAGACGGACAGGGGGGTTCAGTCTCCCGGTCCTTCTAGCAGGAAAAGGAGTCGGGCTGCCAGTCTTCAGGAAGGGGAGATGACGCTACCCAAAAGGCGACGGGATGATTTGGAACCGCAGTCGCCTGCCCTTCTAGAGGAGGACCTGGGGATGCCGGACCTTGATGAGGAGGTCTCGGATGAAGACTTGGAAGATGGTGAGTTGTTGGAGGAGGAGCAACAGAGCAGGGTGGTCCGTGTTTTTTCGGCGAGAGGAGCTCCCTGCCTTGATTTCCGAGACACTAAAAGTTTTAAATATGCCTGTGGGGTCCGCACCCTCAGAAGAGGCGTTGGAGGATCCGCTGTTGCAGGCTGTGCGCACCTCGCAGCGGGTGTTCCCTATCCATAGAGTCTTTCGGAATATGATTCAGGAGGAATGGGACGCGCCGGAGTCGGCGTTGCGGGGGACCAGGGCTTTGGACCGCTTGTACCCGCTCTCGGAACAGGATAAGTTGATATTTCGGTCTCCAAAGGTTGATGCCGCGGTGGCTGCTGTCACGAAGCAGACCACCATTCCGGTGGAAGGAGCGGCAGCATTGAAGGATGGCCAGGATAGGAGGTTGGATACCTTGCTGAAGCAGGTGTTCGACATGAGTGCCCTTTCCCTGCAGGCCTCCATAGCGGGGGCGTGGGTGGCGAGAGGCTGTTTACGCTGGTCTCAACGTCTTAGGGGCTCCCTCTCAGGCGACCAGATGGCGGATACGTCTCGGCTGGAGTCTGGCACTAACTGCGTACCTGTCCGATGTTCATTATGATCTAATTCGTGGCCTAGCTAAATGTATGGCTTCTGTAGTCGCGGCTCGCCGTTCTTTGTGGCTCCGAAACTGGTCGGCGGATAGTTCGTCCAAGGCTCGGCTCAGTAAGCTTCCCTTCCGGGGCAAGCTCCTCTTTGGAGAGGATCTTGAGAAGTTGGTTAAGGACCTCGGGGAGTCCAAAGGGGGGCGTCTCCCTGAGGATAGACCGAAACAGACTCGAGGAGGATCGGCATCTAGAGGCTTCTCGAGGGATTTTCGCAAGTTTCGCACATCTCGCTTTCAACAATCGCAGCGGAGCAGGTTTCCCGCGCGGAGTCAGTCCTTTCGAGGGTTTCGGGGGGCAGGCAGGGGTTTTGGTCCCTACCAGTCTTCCGGTGCGAACAAGGAATCACAATGAGATGAGGCGGGCCCAGGTAGGGGAGGTGCCCGTGCGAGGCAGGTTGCGGGAGTTCTACCCTGCCTGGGTCCGGATTACATCAGACCGGTGGCTCTTAGAAGTCATTCGGGAAGGCTATGCTCTAGAGTTTCAGCGTCCAGTGCGAGATTCCTTTGTTCTTTCCCCTTGCAAGGCGCCTCGGAAGCGCCGAGCGGTCGCGGACACCTTGGGCCGTCTCCAACGGCTCGGGGCAGTCGTACCCATTCCGATCGACCAGTGCGGCGCAGGACAATACTCCATTTATTTCGTGGTCCCAAAAAAAAAAAAAAAAAAAAAAAAAGGAGATACGTTTCGGCCAATTCTCGATCTCAAGAGGGTGAATCGTTGTCTCCGAGTGTCCCACTTCCGCATGGAGACCTTGTGCTCCGTCATTGCGGCCGTTTGGGCGGGCGAATTTCTTACGTCATTGGATCTGACGGAGGCTTATCTTCACATTCCCGTGCGGAGGGAGCATCAACGTTTTCTGCGATTTGCTGTACCGATGGGACACTTTCAGTTCCGGGCGTTGCCTTTTGGTCTGGCGACAGCTCCTCGGACATTCACAAAGATTATGGTGGTTGTAGCGGCCGCGCTGCGCAGAGAGGGGATCCTGGTGCGCCCGTACCTGGACGACTGGTTGATTCGGGCAAAGTCCAGGGAGGAAAGCGTGGTGGCCACCACTCGACTGGTGGAGTTCTTGGAGAGCCTCGGTTGGGTAGTGAACGAGGCGAAGAGTCAGCTGTCCCCCTCGCAGAGCCTGGAGTACCTGGGGGCGCGCTTCGAGACTCGACAAGGACGGGTCTTTCTTCCCAGTTCAAGAGCGCAGGCTTGGCAGTACCTGCAGTTACTGGGGACCATGGCGGCTACAATAGACTTAGTGTTGTGGGCCAGGGCTCACATGTGGCCGTTGCATAGTGCTCTCCTCAGGCGCTGGTCTCATCAGAGAGATGCGTTGTCGCAGTGTCTGCCCTGTCCGGCGGCGGGGAAGAGCAGCCTACTTTGGTGGTTGTATCCCGACAGCCTGACGCAGGGCGTCCCCCTGGAGCCTCCGTGCTGGCGGTTGCTCACGACGGATGCGAGTCTCGCAGGATGGGGGGCTCATCTCGAAGGCTCGTTTGCGCAAGGAACGTGGTCAGAGGAGGAACGACTATGGTCCATAAACCGTCTGGAAATGCGCGCAGTGTTTCAGGCTCTTCTGGCTTTTCAGCAGAATCTGCGGAAAGCGGCCGTTCGCGTGCTGTCGGACAACGCGACCACGGTGGCGTATATAAATCGACAAAGCGGCACGGGCAGTGCGGCCCTAGAGGAAGAGGCGAGTGTGCTACTGGCTTGGGCGGAACGGAATTTACTGGCCCTGTTGGCTCAGCACGTCGCCGGAGTCGCCAACGTCGAAGCGGATTATCTGAGTCGGTGCCGCGTAGATCCGGGGGAGTGGGCTCTGCACCCGGACGTTTTCGAGATGATTGTGCGCCGTTGGGGGCTTCCGGTGATGGATCTCATGGCCACCTTGCGGTCGACAAAGGTGGAGAGATTCTTCAGCAGGCGGAAAGAGTGGATGGCGGAGGGCCTGGATGCCCTGGCGCAGAAGTGGCCTGTGGAGGGTCTACTGTATGTATTCCCTCCCTGGGCGCTAATTGGCAAGGTGGTTCAGCGCATCGAGCAGCACAAGGGCCAGGTGGTCCTGATAGCACCCGATTGGCCGAGGAGACCGTGGTATGCAGATTTGGTTCGTCTGTTGGCCGACGTTACATGGAGGTTACCTCTTCGGGAGGACCTGTTGCTTCAGGGTCCCTTGCGCATGCCTCAGGTGGGTCGGTTCTCGCTTACGGCTTGGCTCTTGAGCGGGCGCGGTTGAAGGCCCGCGGATACTCGGAGGCGGTTATAGACACTCTCCTGCGGTCGCGCCGGAGGTCGACTTCCCTGGCTTATATCCGAGTTTGGCGTGTCTTTGAGAACTGGTGTTCCGATCACTCTATCAACCCCTTATGAGCTTCGGTGTCCAATGTTCTTTCCTTTTTGCAGGCTGGATTGGATAAGGGCCTCTCGGCCAGCTCCTTGCGGGTGCAGTTGGCGGCTCTCTCCTGTTTTCGTGGAAAGATTCAAGGGCAGGTGATCGCAGCGCATGGCGATATTCGTCGGTTCTTGCAAGCGGTGTTGTTGCTCAGACCGCCGAGGCGAACTGTTCTTCCTCCGTGGGATCTTAATTTGGTCCTGAACGTCCTGGTGGGGGAACCCTTCGAGCCATTAGGATGTGCTTCGCTCAAGGATTTGACGCTCAAGACAGTGTTTCTCGTGGCGATATGCTCCGCCAGGAGGATTTCCGAGCTGCAGGCGCTCTCTTGCCGGGAGCCTTTTTTGACTTTCTCTGCGGACAAGGTGTCCTTGCGTACAGTACCCGCCTTTTTGCCAAAGGTGGTGTCCGCTTTTCATGTTAATCAAGTGGTGTCGCTCCCGGTGTTTTCCGTGTAGCAGGGAGCTCAGGCAGGTGGACGTTTGCACCGGTTGGACGTGCGGAGAGTGCTCAAAAGGTATCTTGGTCGTACGGCGTCATTTCGGAGGACGGACAGGCTTTTTGTCGCATTCGGAGGCCCGCGGAAGGGCGAAGCGGCGGCGAAGTCTTCCATTTCTCGGTGGCTGAAGGAGGCGATTGCTTCGGCCTACATTTTGAGAGGCAGAGCGGTGCTGGTAGGGTTGCGGGCGCATTCCACGAGAGCGCAAGCAGCCTCGTGGGCGGAAGTCAGCCTAGTGCCGGCGGCGGATATTTGTAGGGCGGCGACCTGGTCCTCGTTACATTCTTTTGCTCGGCATTATCGCTTGGATGTGCAGGCGCGCAGGGATAGTTGTTTTGGATCGGCCGTCCTTCAGGCTGGCATCTCTGGCCCCTCCCGTTGAGATTTACTGCTTTGTTACATCCTCTATCTTTCCGGGACTGGACTAGAGGGACGCTAAGGAAGAGTAAATTAGACTTACCTGCTAATTGTTGTTCCTTAAGGAACTCTAGTCCAGTCCCGGATCCCACCCGTTCAGTGGGTGTTCGCCAGCCTGGATGTCCATAGGCGGGGGAGAGTGAAATTGACAGCTGGTGAACCCGTGCGGTTTTCAAAAAAAAAACCAAAAAAACCCCAAGAAAATAGTAAAGAATAAAAGGAGAACACAGCCAGACGGAACACTTCGTTCCGTGAATAGATATCCGTACCTACTACGCTTTTCAGGGCGCTCTGGGGGTGGCAGAAATGGGAAGCGCTCTCAGAGTGGATTTCTGTGTGGCGGCAGGCGACTGGGGCGCAGAGGAACAGGGCTCCTGCCCTTCCGTTCTCCGTCCGTTATAGGGCGCGCTTTGTCTCTATCCTTTTCTTAGAGATATATCTCTATCTGTACATAATTGTTTTGTATAGGTTTTTGAAATAACTACTTATTTGTTGCTCTGCTGAGTCTGCTTTGTCAATAGGTGCTGGTGAAAGGGGGCGGAGCGAGCCTATTTGTACCAGTGACATCACGACGATGACATCTTTCAGTCTCCAAAGCTGCTGGTGGAGGTTGACAACTCTATCTTTCCGGGACTGGACTAGAGTTCCTTAAGGAACAACAATTAGCAGGTAAGTCTAATTTACTCTTATATAGTTGCATAAAACAACCAAAAATCCCCCCCCCACTCCCACTTACATTCCCTCTTCAAAAATATGCCTGCCATCAATCTCACCTCCTAAGGCAGGCGCTATTAAAGAAAAGGCCCAGTCCTGAGTCCCATTTCCTGGGGAGATCACTAATCTTTTATCTTGAGATGGTTATGGTTACGGTTGGCTTTATTTGATATACCACAAAATGCAAACAAACAAACAAACAAACAATCTATGCAGTTTACAAACATATTAAAAAAAACAAATATAGAAAAGAACTCAATTTAATTGAACAGAAAAGATACGGATAATATACACTGCAATATAAAAGGGAAGAAGGGGAGGGGTAACAGCAAGGCCTGAGTAGGGACAGCGTAGTTACTCACCTGTAACAGATGTTCTCCAGGAGCAGCAGGAATCAGTCCTCACATATGGGTGACTTCGGTGCCGAAGGAGAAAGCCTTTGGGATTGCATCACGCATGCACGGTCCCCTTCCCACCCAAAGGTGCCATCTTGCTCAGTCTGATGACATAGCTAAAAGACAGCAAAAAACAAAATGAAGTATATGACTGCAACTTAAGGGGAGGAGGGAGGGTTGTGAGGACTGATTCCTGCTGCTCCTGGAGAACACCTGTTACAGGTGAGTAACTACGCTTTCTCCAGGACCAAGCAGGAAGTCAGTCCTCACATATGGCTACCGTGAACCCAGAGCTGAAAAAAAAGGCTCCCTCTCAAGAGCCTCAGCATTTATGATGAGAATTTTCTCTCAGAACGCACCCCGTATGGTAGCCCAACACAAGGGCCGGAGGGTAGGAGTTGCCTAAACCTCAAAGAGATTACGGAGTACTGCCTGGCCGAAAACACTGTCCCGCCGGGACTCCCTCTCCAGGCAGTAATGGGCTGTAAAAGTCTGGTTTGAAGACCAAGATGCGACCCGGCAGATGTCTGCCAACGGAACAGAGCAGAGATGAGCTACTGACGCGGCCTTTGCCCTGACACGGTGGGCCGTGACCCAACCCTGCAAGGGGAGGTCGGCTGCCCTGTATGCCCAGGCGATGCAATCTGCTACCCAAGTGGACAACGTACGCTTGGAGACAGGTAAACCCATCCTTTTAGGGTCAAAGGAGATGAAGAGCTGAGTAGCCTTTCGATGCTCCCGTGTACGTTCTATGTAAAAGGACAACGCCGTCATACAGTCCAGGGTATGCAAGACTGTCTCAGCCCGGCTGGCATGTGGCCTGGGAAAGAAGGTCGGAAGAACGACCTCCTGATTGAGGTGAAAAGAGGAGACCACCTTTGGGAGGAACTTGGGATGGGTCCGTAGGACCACCCTGTTCCTATAGAACCGTATGTACGGTCTATCAGAAACCAGAGCTTGTAGCTCACTCACACGTCTGGCCGAGGTAACAGCCACCAGGAAGAGCGCTTTCCAAGAGAGGAAGCGCAAATGGCAAGTAGCCATCGGCTCAAATGGTGGGCGAGTAAGTTGCTGCAAGACCACGTTCAAATCCCACTCAGTCACTGGTGGACAAACCGGAGGCTTGAGTAGAAGAAGACCTCTGAGAAATCTGGACACCAAGGGGTGAACCGACAGAGACTGTCCTTCCACCGGTGAGTGGTGCGCTGACAAAGCACTGAGGTGGACCCAAACAGAGTTGGACTTAAGGCCTAGGTCTGAAAGGTGAAGTAGATACTGCAGTACTACTGGCACAAGGCAAGAGAAAGGATCTTTATTGCGCTGAGCACACCACACTGTAAAACTACGCCACTTGAGGGCATAGGACTTTCTGGTGGACTGCCTCATAGAGGCCAGGACCACCTTCTCATCCTCCTTAGGTAGAAGTAAGGGAGCTAGCACTATCCTTTCAGCAGCCAGGCCATCAGATTGAGGGACCTGAGATTGGGGTGCAGAAGGGAACCCTGCTCTTGAGACAGGAGATCGTGTTGCAGCCCCAGAGGGAACGGAGCTTCCACTGCCAACTGCAGAAGAAGTGGAAACCACGGCTGCCTCGGCCATCAGGGGGTTACCAGAATCACTGAGGCCTTGTCCCGGAAGATCTTTAAACAGAGTGCGGGCCACCAGGGGCGTGGGAGGAAACGCCTACAGGAGGCCCGTAGACCAAGAGATCAGAAAAGCATCTGCCGCCATCCTCGGGGGATGCGGCTGTCTGGAGCAAATCCTGGGCAGCTGACGGTTTAGTGGACTTGCAAAGAGATAGATGGATGGAAGTCCCCAGCGGAGGAAGATCTGCTGGACGACCAATGGATTCAACTGCCATTTGTGAGGCTGAAGAATCCTGCTTAGCTTGTCTGCTAGGAAGTTTTCCTGACCAGGTAGATAAACTACTTTGAGAAACATGCCTTGTCTGACCGCAAAGGAGCATAGGGCCAGTACCTCCTGACATAGGAGCCGGGACCCTTTGCCCCCTTGTTTGTTCATGTAGAACATTGCCACCTGATTGTCCATCTGAACTAGGACAGACTGCTGAGAGAGAGCATGGCAGAAGGTTTGCAGAGCTAAGCGGATTGCTCGCAGCTCTAAAAGGTTGATCTGCTGTGTGGCCTCCTGAGGGGACCACAGGCCTTGAGTGCATGTGCCCTGGCAATGTGCACCCCAGCCCTTTAAGGATACATCTGTTGTCAGCACCCTGGTGTATGTTGGAGCTTGAAAAGGTACACCTTTAAGAAGGTTTGGTAGATGTAGCCACCACTGTAAGGAGTTCAGAAGCCGTCTGGACACCTTTACTCTGTCTCGGTCTCGAAGGTTGCCGGTGGCTTGTGCCCACTGATCTCTGAGGCACCATTGAGCAGCTCGCATGTGCAGACAGACATTCGGGGTCACAAGCACCGTGGATGCCATGTGGCCCAGAAACCGCAGGTAGTGCCTGGCGGAAACCTGAGAATCGCTTTGGAACTGGTTTGCCAACTCCATCAATCTGTGGGCCCTGTCCTCGGGCAAGTAAGCTCTTGCCTGAAGGGTGTCTAGTCTCGCCCCTTTAAACTCTAGGTTCTGAGAGGGGAGCAAAGTGGACTTTGCGTAGTTTATGACAAAGCACAGATGCTGAAGAAGAGAGACAGTGCGAAGAGTGGCTTGTCTGGCCTCCTGGAGTGACTGGCCCCTGATCAGCCAGTCGTCCAGGTACGGGAAGACAAAAATCCCCTGATTTCTGAGAAAAGCCGCCACCACCGCCAGGCATTTGGTGAAAACCCTGGGGGCAGAGGTCAGGCCAAAGGGAAGTAACTTGTACTGAAAATGGTTTCCTCCCATCACAAATCTGAGATATTGTCTGTGGTCTGGATGGATGAGGATGTGAGTATAAGCATCCTTCAGGTCTAAGGAGCAGAGCCAGTCTCCCTGCTGGAGGTAGGGCAGCAGTATCCCAAGGGTAAGCATCTTGAACTTTTCCCTCTCCAGAAACTTGTTCAGATTTCGCAAGTCTAGGATAGGTCTGAGGCCTCCTGTTCTCTTTGGTACTAGGAAGTACCTGGAGTAGAAGAGCCTTGCCCTTTCAGGTGGTGTGGCACCGGTTCCACCGCCTGTTCCTTTAAAAAGACTTGCCAACTCCTGAAGGAGGAGGTTCCTGTGTAGAGGGAGTCTTGGAGGCTCCCCTGGATAGTAGGAAGGGGGTAGTTGGTGGAAATGGAGCATATAGCCCTTCTGGACTATGCTCAACACCCAGGTATCCCCTGTGATGGCTGGCCACCTGTAGGCGTACATTGTCAGCTGACCCCCTGTGCTGAGTGGAGCCACCGGCGGAGGAGAGGCTATGCTGTCAAAGTCAAAACCCCGCTCTCTGCTGTGCAGGAGCCGGAGCTGGCGGCTTGGGGGTTTTCTGCCTACGGGGCCCATGCCCCTGCCCCTTGGCCTGCTGGCCCTGTTGGGGAGCTGGAGAGGCCTGATACTGAGGGTAGGTTTTGTAGGCAGCACCCTTCCTCGGGAAAAAGGGCTTCTTCCCCGAGCCCTTCTTTTTATGAGAAGGGTCAGAAGTCTTTCTGGACAGTCTTGTCCTGGTGAGAGTCTCGGTCTCAATTTCTGCAGCCTTCTCAGTCACGGGTTTGCCGAATAAGTTGTCACCTCGGCAGGGGACATCGACCAACTTGTCCTGTACCCATGACTCCAGGTCTGACGACTGTAGCCAAGCCTGACGGCGTGCACCGATGCCAGCCACGGCTACCCGGGCCGAAGCCTCGAAGCTGTCATAGGCTGCTCGAGATATAAACTTCGAGCACACCCGGATCCCTGAAGACAAGGCTTTGAACCTCTGCAAGGGTTCCTCGGAGAGGCCAGCCGAGTACCCGGCAATCTCCTTTGCTAGGTCCCGTAAGTACATGCCCATGTACAGCTGGTAAGTCTGGACATGGCAAGAGAGCATAGAGCCCTAGAAGCACTTTCTACCAAAGGCATCCAGGTTCCGGACCTCCCGGCCAGGAGGCACCGAGGAGTGCATCTTCTGACTTTTCAGCCTGTGCATGGCCGATTCCACAATGGAGTTGTGCAATAGCTGCGCCTTTTGGAACCCAGGGCTCTTACGGACTCAATAAATGGAATCAACCCGCTTGCTCAGAACCGGCGCCGAGGCCGGTGCCTCCCACATATGGAAGAGCAGCCGTTCCAGCATTGGAGGAACCGGAACAGTAAAGGCTTCCTTTGGAGGAAAATTATATTGGAGGGCTTCGAGCTCTTCGGCTCGAGGCTCCTCCTTGGCATCCGCCGGGAATGCCAAAGCCTTGGCCATGTCCCTGACGAAATCTGAGAACCGGATATCCTCCGGGGGGGGGGGGGGGAAGGAACTTCTCCAAGGCTCGGACTCTGGGGAGTCCGACGGGACGCACCAGGTCCGGAAGGTGTCAGGAGACTCCTTGTCCTCCGTCTCCCACGCTGACTCCTCCGAGGAGGAGTCGAGCAGCTCCGGCCGTGTGGGCCTCGATGCCACCTGCCCCGACACCGAGGGCACCGGTGTTGATGACCTCGGCCCCGAACGGGAGGTCGAGGGAGACCATGGCCGTGGATCGACTCGAGGATCGGCTCGGCCTCCGGGGTCGACTTAGACGTCGAGGTCCCAGTGGTCGGAGCAGATGCACCGGTCACACCGGCGATCAGTACCCGCTGCTGCTCCATGAAGGCAGCCAGGCTGCTCTCCAGGGCCGTCAGTCTGAGTCCGAGCTCAGGAGCCTCCGCAGCCCCTGACGTTGGTTCTCCCGGGGGAGAGTCCATGAGGACAACAGAAGTTACCTGACTCGGGGACTCTGGCTCCAGGCGAGGTTGCTTGGTCGGCCGCTCTGACTCCGAGAGCCCGGGATGGCGGTCAGGGCTGCGCAACCTGGCCTTCGAGGATCCAGATGCCTCCACTGACGCCACCCTCACAAGCTTCTTCTTCCTTTTGTGCTCCCAGGTGGGAGACTCCCTCTCAGAGGACCCACGACACCACTTGAGGTCAGACTCCCGAGATGTCGAGGCCTCTGATGAAGTCCGGGCCCGGCCGGACGCAGACTCCAAAAAAATTCTTTTACGTTGATGCTGACGGCTCCGAAGCGCCTTCGACGACATCTTGCTGCATGGGCCACAGACCAGCGGGTCATGGTCGGGCCCGAGGCATCGGAGGCAGCAGTCGTGTGTGTCGGTGAGAGACATATGTTTCTTACACTGATCGCATTTTTTGAACCCGCTGGCAGCCATCGGGGGAAAAAGGGCCCCTGCAAGGTCAAAAGACCGGGCTGCCAGTGAAAATAACAGAAAAAGCGCGAATGCTAGTCACAAAGGACAAAAACTGAAAAAGAAGTTCCTGACTCAATACTGGTGTACCAAGCCCAGGCGGGAAGGGGAACCGTCATCGAACCAGATAAAGAGATGCGAAAATCGCCGAAAAAAAATCAACTTTTTCCCAGGTGACACGAAATTACATCCGTTGGCTTCACGAAAAAAGAAAGAGTGAGCAAGATGGCACCCTTGGGTGGGAAGGGGACTGTGCATGCGTGCTGCATTCCCAAAGGCTTTCTTTGAAAGCTGGGGAAATGCTCTGCACAAGGGCTCCGTCGGCGCCGACATCACCCATATTTGAGGACCGACTTCCTGCTTGGTCCTGGAGAAATATATATTTGTATATTCTTGTAAAGAACTAGGGACTTGTGTTTGCTGCCTTAAATGTTCACTAGCATGTAGCTCTTAACCAACGTACAATGGTAACCAATGTAGGGACGGCAATACAAGGGTAATATGGTCCTTATATTGCAAACCTCCTAATAGTTTTGCTGCTGTGCTTTGGACCAATCACACTGTACAGCTCTCTTACTTTGTCAGATCCACATAGAGTAATCGACAGAATCAAAGCCTGATCTACAGTTTCCATATTACTTTGCGACAGGTATGGCCTTAGTTGCTAGACATGCACAGACACCCAGAACAGATCTGTATCACTGTGAGACCTTTTTTTTTATTTTTTTTACTGTATGTTGAAAAAGAAAGTGCACTCCAGGTCACCTAGACCCTGACTAAGAGCTAGTGTTACAAACGTGGACCATTAATGCATGTTATTCTGCTGCAGGTCCCGTATATGCAGTGGGACCTACTTACCCATAAGCACATGGTAGTAACTCTTGCTGTAAAAAGAACCTGCAAGCCCTCCATCTAGATGGACCTTTAACAATTGGTGCAACACTGCTGACATTCTACATGCAGCTTGGAGACTGGCTCGCTCCTCCAATCCCTCTTCCTTTATTGGATCCACTATCTGAAAGTCATCAGTAACAACTTCATTTGCAAATAATTAGTCACAGTGATAAATTACAGCAATCAGTAAGGAGACTACAGAGGATTACCTGGAACTTTGTTGCCAAAATCTGTCCCACAGCCAGAAGTCTCAGGAGGCTCAGTCCCAATTTATGCAGAGCTTGGCAGTACCATCACAAGAGTAGTGAGGACTTGTCTCTGTCCCACCAGCAAAGCACAGTTACTTACCTGTAACAGGTGATCTCTGGGAACAGCAGGAATTAGTCCTCACATATGGGTACGTCGGTACCGACGGAGCCTGAGCGGGAAAGCTCCCCAGCTTCCCAGAAAGGAAGCTTTTGGGGCCTCCCACTGCACATGCGCGCTGCCTTCCCGCCTTCCTGACCAGCTCTCCTCAGTTCGAGTTTATAGCTGAGACAATAGAGAGAGGAAAGGAAGATAGATAGATAGAAGATACAACTCCTAGGGGAGGTGGGTGGGTTGTGAGGACTAATTCCTGCTGTTCCCAGAGATCACCTGTTACAGGTAAGTAACTGTGCTATCTCCAGGAACAAGCAGGAATAAGTCCTCACATATGGGGACTCCCTAGCTAAGATGCCTGGGAGATCCCGTCCCACGGTTCGCCATCTTCGTATGGATCTCAGGCATCCATTCTGGGAAGGTGGGCAGAAGTTGTTTAAGTATGGAACAGGTGTTTGAGGACAGCCTGACCAAACAAGGCATCCCGGCGGGAGTCCTTGTCCAAGCAGTAATGGGCTGTGAAGGTATGAACCGAGGCCCATGTGGCGGCTCGACAGATCTGATCTATGGAGACAGAGTGAAGATGAGCCATAGAAGTGGCCATGGCTCTCACATTGTGAGCTGTGACATGGCCTTCCAGAGAAACGTTTTTACTCTGGTAAGCAAAGGAAATACACTGAGCAATCCAATTGGAAAGTGTACGTTTGGAGACTGGACGTCCCAAATGAGAAGGATCAAAAGCCACGAAAAGCTGGGAAGACTTTCGATGTGGCTGGGTCCGGTTGAGGTAAAAGGCAAGAGCTCTTTTGCAATCTAAAGTATGAAGGTTCCTCTCTGCACTGGATGCATGAGGAGCCGGAAAAAAGACAGGTAGATATACCTCTTGATTAAGATGAAAAGGCAAAACCACTTTGGGCATAAAGTGGGGGTTCGTCCTAAGGACCACCTTATCATGATGAAATCTGGTATAAGATGGATTAGCCACTAAAGCCTGCAGTTCACTGATGCGGCGAGCTGAAGTGACTGCAATGAGGAAAACTACCTTCCATGAAAGAAATTTCAAGGAGGTGGAGTGTAAAGGCTCAAAAGGTGGCTTCATAAGCTGACCCAGAACTAGGTTCAAGTCCCATGCTACCGGAGGAGGTCGGATGGGAGGCTTAGTTAGAGTCAGGCCTCTCATAAATCTTGCAACAAGCGGATGAGAGGAGACAGGTTGTCCATTTATAGGTTTTAAGGATGCTGCAATAGCACTCAAATGGACTCTTACTGAATTTGTCTTAAGGCCTGCATTAGAAAGATGCAGGAGATAGTCTAGTAGAGAATTCAAAGGAAGTGCTAGAGGGTCAAGACCCTGTTGAGCACACCAAATGGAAAAGCGTTTCCATTTGAAAGCATAGGAACGCCTCGTGGAGGGTTTCCTAGAGGCATGAAGGATATCTTTCACTGGTTGAGAAAGATTGAAGTCATGAAGGCTTAGGCCTTCAGTAACCAAGCTCTGAGGTGTAGGGACTTGGGGTTTGGGTGCCACAAAGTACCTTTCTCCTGAGAGAGAAGGTCTGGCGCAGCTCCCAGGTCCAGGGAGGGTCCCTGGGAGAGATGCAGAAGTAGAGGGAACCACACTTGGCGTGGCCAGCGTGGAGCTATGAGGATCATGGATCCGTGATCCCTCTGTAGTTTGAACAGAGTCTTGGGAATCAAAGGAATGGGTGGAAAGGCATATAGGAATTCCTGACCCCAATGCAGGAGGAAGGCGTCGTTGGCCTGAGCTCCCTGACACGGAATCCTGGAACAGAACCGGGGAAGTTTGGCATTCCACGGACTTGCAAAGAGGTCTATGTCCGGGGTTCCCCATTCCTGAAAGATTTTGCCTATCTGGTCCATATGTAGGGACCATTCGTGTGGGAGCAGAACTCGACTGAGTCTGTCTGCCCGAGAGTTTTGAACCCCTGGAAGATATACTGCCAGAAGATGAATTTGATGCTCTCTGGCGAAGGCCCATAATCTGAGAGCTTCATTGCAAAGTGACAGAGAGCCTGTCCCTCCTTGTTTGTTTACGTAAAACATGGCCACCTGATTGTCTGTCTGAACTAGGACGGTCAGGTTGGCAAGGAGGGTATGGAATACTTTGAGGGCAAAGAAGATTGCTCGCAGTTCCAGGAGGTTGATGTGAAGGGTGGTCTCCTGCGGAGACCAAGTACCCTGAGTGGATTGGGATTGTAGATGGGCTCCCCACCCTGTTTGGGAGGCATCTGTTGTGAGGGTAGCTTGGGGCAACAAGGGATGCAAGGGGGCCCCCAACAACAGATTCTTGGTGGACATCCACCATTGGAGGGACCAAAACAGACGTTTTGAGGTGAGTATTTGGTCGGAGAGCGCTCCTGATGCTTGAGTCCACTGGGTGGCCAAGGTCCATTGAGCTGCTCTCATATGAAGACGAGCGTAGGGCACCACGTGTACCGTGGAGGACATGTGGCCCAGAAGTCGCAGCATTTCTCTGGCTGTCAAGTGACTGCTGGACTGAGCTTGGGAGGCCAAGCACAGCAGACGTTGGCCCCGGACTTGAGGCAGGTAGGCCCTTGCAGTGGTGATATCCAACTGGGCCCCTATGAATTCTAGAGACTGAGTAGGGGTAAGTTGAGACTTGGGAAGGTTTACCACCAGTCCCAGATACTGCAGAAGGTGCCTTGTGCGGTCCAGGGAAATCTGGGCCTGTGACTGAGATGGAGCTCGGATGAGCCAGTCGTCCAGATATGGGAATACAAAAATTCCCAGACCTCTTAGAAATGCGGCAACAACTGCCATGCATTTGGTGAACACTCTTGGGGCAGAGGTTAGACCGAAGGGAAGTACTCTGTACTGGAAATGTTTTCCCTGAAACAGAAATCTTAGATATTTTCTGTGGGATGGGTGGATGAGTATATGGGTGTACGCATCCTTGAGATCCAGAGAACAAAGCCAATCCTGACTCTGAAGGTATGGAAGGAGAATGCCTAGAGAAAGCATTTTGAATTTCTCCTTGTACAGAAATCTGTTCAATTCTCTCAGATCTAGGATAGGCCTGAATCCCCCTGTCTTCTTTGTTATGAGAAAATAAGGGGAGTAGAATCCTGTCCCTTGTTGAAGGAGAGGAACCTCTTCTATTGCCCCTTGGGCAAGGAGAGAAGAGACCTCCTGATCCAACAGGGCCAGGAGAGATGGGGGAGAATTGAAGTGCCTCACCATGGTATATGGAGGAAGGTTGGAAAAATGAAGTTTGTAGCCCTCTCTGATGATAGAGAGGGTCCATTGCTCTGATGTGATTTGCTCCCATCTGGGAGCAAAGTGAGCTAACCTTCCGGGAATGGTGAGGGGCTCTGGTTGTTCTAGAGCCAGAAATGTTAAGTTCTCTAGGGGCAAGTCAAAACCCCTGAGGGGGTTGAGCCTGCTGAGGAGTAGTAGACACTGCAGGCTTTGACTTTGCCTGTTTAGGTTGCTGACGTTTGGTAGCAAAACGAGGCTGAGAAGATTGTTGGCCAGTATTTGTGGAAAATCTGGCCTTCTTGTAGTAAGGCCTCTTGAAAGACTTTTTCTTGGCAGGAGCAGAGGTAGACTTAGAAAGTCTATCCAAGGTAGCATTCTCTGCATCCATTTGGGTGGCTTTAATTTGCCAGTCCTTACCAAATAAGTTCTCACCTGTACAGGGCAGATTCCGTAAGCCATCTAGGACCCAGGGTTTCTAGGTCAGATGCCTGGATCAAAGCAAGTCGTCGGGCTGCAATAGCAATGCCCGAAGCTCTACCGGCACCCTCAAAGGAATCAAAAGCTGCTCTGTTGGAGAACTTAGAAACATCTAAAAGCTGTTTCACCAGAGAAATGAACTCCTCTTTTCTATCCTCAGGAATAAAGGAGGCAAAAGGTCGTATCTTTAGGGCAAGTTCTCTAAGAAACATGCCCATATACAGACTGTAAGAGTTAATCCTGGCTATAAGCATAGTAGCCTGGAAAATTTTCTTGCCAAAAGAGTCTAGGGTCTTACATTCTCGTCCTGAAGGGGTAGAAGAGTGCCTTTTGGTACTCTTAATCTTTTTCAGTGCAGACTTCACCACAATGGAATGGTGAGGCAACTGAGTCTTTTGAAAACCAGGAGAAGGAGGGACCCGGTACATGGTGTCCAGCCTACGAGAATAAGGAGACAACGTTAGAGGAGCCTCCCATAAGTCCATCAAGTGTTCTTGAAGGATTTCATGGATAGGCAGGGTGACTGCCTCTTTAGGAACCTTGGGGTATCCTAAAATATCCAATTTCTTTGATCTAGGTTCTTTTTCTGAGGATGTGGTAATAGAAAGTCCTTTAGCTAATTCAATAATGAATTCTTGAAAGGACAAATCCTCTGGTGGAGACATTCTCCTCTTTGGGGAAGAGGGGTCTTCATGAAGAACCAGAGACAGCTCATCAGAGTCCTCAGAGGAGTTAAAATCCTCTGAGGAATCAGAGTATTCTCTATTTGCTTCCAACGCACGATACGCATACCGATCGGTATCGACATCGGGCGTACCGGGTATGGGATCGGTATCGGGTAAAAACCCGGATCCGGCATGCGGAACCGATCTGCGTTTGGAAGTCGATGGTCTCGGTTCCGGTATGGGAGACGATACCGGAACCGTACCCGGTATCGCTGAACGCGATACCGAGGGCGTCGCAGCATGGATAAAAGCCAGCATGGCCTGCTGCACGGTCTGAACAGTATTGCTCATAGACGCCACTGCTGCCTGGATGTCGGTACCGGTATGGGCCGGTACCCCAGAGCAGTCCAACAGGTGATCAGTCGAGGCCGTGCCATCGATGTCAACCTGTAACCCCATAGATGGTGCTTTGGAAGCCAGAACTTCCCGCCGGGGTTGTTTGGCTGGGGCAGGATCCTCAAACTCAAAAGAGAGAGCCTCTCGATGCTTTGAAGGAGATTTGCTCTTTGAGGACCTGCCACCAGAGGGTTTGGTTACCTGAGATCCATCCAGAGAGGAAGACCTGGATGACTGTGATGCTGGATTATCCGAAGCAAACAGCACATGGAACTTGTTGGCCCGGTTCTGCAACCCACGTTTAGACATCTGGGAGCAGGATGGGCAGTCCGGTATGGAGTGGTCAGGTCCCAAACATTTAAGACACCATTCATGGGTGTCTGTGACAGAAATGACAGCACTGCACTTGGTACATTTTTTGAAACCAGGAGCTGGCTTCTACATGAGGAGAATTTGAGTAGGCCTGAAGGCCTAACAAAAGCTACCAAGCTGTGCTGAGGAAAAATAAAAGATTTTTTTTTTTTTTTTAAAAAAGAAAGAAAGAGAGACCGGCGGTACCGGTTTCGGTATGGGGAAGGCAGGTACGCGGTCTAAAGAAAACAATAAAATTAACAATTTCTTCAGCGGTGACAGGAACACGACCTGCTGGCTCCGCGGAAAAAGAGAAACTGAGGAGAGCTGGTCAGGAAGGCGGGAAGGCAGCGCGCATGTGCAGTGGGAGGCCCCAAAAGCTTCCTTTCTGGGAAGCTGGGGAGCTTTCCCGCTCAGGCTCCGTCGGTACCGACGTACCCATATGTGAGGACTTATTCCTGCTTGTTCCTGGAGATGCTTTGAACCTCCCCATGCGTTAAAGGCTGCCTGCAACTGTAGACACTTTTCAGGTGCCCTTTTCGATAGCCAATCAAAGTCAACAGCATGAAATGAGAGACATATCTATCTTGATGGAGGCATGAAATGTGTTGAGCAGCACCAAGAGATAAAATTAATGAAGCCAAATGTTTTCAGTAGATTAATGCACAGGAGACTCTCCAGTCCCATCTCGGTCTCCTTCACTGGTGTCATCTTAATTAAGATTGCATTGTGTCCGGTGACCTTCTGCTACAGCAGCTTCATGTCGGGACATTGATTCTGCGTATCTCAGCCGGAGGAGAAGTGCACTCAGCAGTCCGGGAAGAGACAGTTCCAGGATGCCAGAGGAAAGAATTTAACCCACACAGGCATGGCTTGTTTGCTAACACACCTTGTACCTAGGGCTCACTGAAAAGCAAATGGAGACCAGGGATGACTTATAGTGGGGGTCTCCTTTATCATCATCTCACATGGACACTGAACAGCCCTGGAGAGCAGGTCTCCTATATCTTAGCACATCTGTGAGGATCACAGTTCATTCTCAACTATGGACAGCATCAGAGCCCAGCTGAGGGCATCTCTGCACATCATGAAGGTTCCAAGAGTCCCTTCCTGTTTCTACGGCAAGAGACTTTGTGCATTTCTTCCAGCAAATGGAGGCCAACACCACCACAAAGTAGAAACGTTACCATAGCTTCCAACTCCACTTGCCAATGGCCCAGTAGCAGACTGCGTTCTTTCCATCCTGCTGCACTGAATACCTGGAACAGACTATCTGAGTTGGTGCATCAGGCTCCATTCTCTAGTCCTATTCAAATTCAGGCTAAAAGACCAACTCTTTGAGGCTGCTTTTCCATACTGACTCTTTATGCTCCTGTTTTACACTCGTGTGTGTCACAACCATCTCTAGTGGCCTCACTGTGTTCTGTCTTGCATAGAGTGTGAGCTCTATTGATCAGAGAACGTCTCCCATGTCTTTATTATGTACAGCACTGTGCTATATTACAACTACTAATCTGAATTGAAGAAGGTGACGATGAATTGTTAGGCGAGAGCCACAAAGCTTCCTTGTTTTGGGGATTAGGGACCAGCTTATGTGAAGTTAGCCATTCCAACAGAATAGTTCAGCATGAAGACAGTTGCTGCTGGATTACCTAGGGGCAGCTCCTTTGAGATCTGCGATGGAAGCAGCCCATCACTGCCACACTCACATGGAGGCCTCAGCGCTCAAACCCATAGGAATCAATTTGTAAAAATGACCCAGGTAGAGAGCGAGCCTGTTTCTGCTGCACTGAACATGGAATGTACGTAGCCGCCCATGACACACAGTTGCAAAAATCAACACATGACCCTGCTTCAATGCCTCCCTTTCAGTCACAAGAATGACTCACGCATCAGTCTCAGTGCTCAGCTCAAAGACCAAGGACTCGGCTTTTCTCTTGCTTGATGAATGAGTAGCACAGCACAGTGTGCAGATGTGTGTGGGAGGAAGAGGAGGATCACGGCTAATGGGCTGCTATTGTGTTACCTCCATTACAGGTGTATTTGTATTCTATTTTTCTAGGAATCCAGCACAGAAAGCAGCCGCCCACTCAAAAAGGAAAGAAAGAGAAGCAACAGATGTACGGTTTCCAGCAGTCAGGATGTGTTTATAGGCTCCGATGCCGGTTACCAGACAGGCTTGTAATGAAACAACCCAATCAATGGTCCCTTATCAGAGCAAAATGTAGATCACTCTTCATAGACGGTGGATGTGTTCAATGGTATGTGGTTATAGTGTTTAGTTTTACTAGTGGGTTGCATGCATTGTGATATTAGGGAAGTTCATTTGTATATCTGTTGATTTTATCCGCAGACCCCCTGAGGAAACTCTACTGTAAGAGTGAAACGTTCGGAGTGGCGCCAGAGGAGGCATAGGGGCAATTCACACCACGATATTCTTTAAGATAAGCATTTCTTGTTAAAACAATGGTGTGGTTTTTAGATGAAAGTTGATATTCATTTTTGTAAACTCATTAGTGTTTTATTCAATCTCCGGATTGGTCATTGATGCTGCCAGCGCGATCAACAGTATTTCATGTACTGAAGTTCATATAGCACTATCGAGTCTGAGACCTTTCCGGAGTTAGTTATTCTTGAATATGATTGGTTTCTGAGTTTTTGAATACAGTCTCCCACACCATTAGCTACAAAATCACAACGTAATAGTTAAAGTGGAGCATTTGATATATGAAGAGTGGTTACCAGACAGGAGCATCCCACTCTCAGTAGATCCCTTGGAGGCCACATAGGCTCCTTCAGATCTTGTTGCTGGTTCAGTATTGGAGCCCAGAATAAAACCATGTTTTCTGCAGGGGCCATATGGCCATTGGAGCCCCAAAGTTAGAAGAAAGTGAAACTTTACCCGTCGCTGCAGTTCCTTGTCTGGCAGCTGCATCGAAGGCACCGTCACACATCTCACACTGTTACCTCCCCAAGGGCCATCAAGGAGAGCACTCTCCCCCTCCCCTAAACTCACAGCTGCCTTCAGGGGTGGTAGGCGGCACCTAGATCTTATGGATCAGGAGCGTCAAAGGGAAGCACAGCCAATCAAAGCCTCACTAACAGCAAGCCCATATAAGGCATTTTTAAAACTAGTTTTTACTGGCAGCAGATCCCATCTCCAGTGCTAGTCATGATGAATGCAGACCACCACTGTGCCTCCACTTTACCAGGGGAATCCTGGATTTTATGTCACCATCTGCAATCAAACCATTCCAAGGAAAGACTTTTGCTTGTTGTTTATAATGGACTCAAGGACAGTGGCACTAAAGATAATGCCAGTGGATTTAAGAAGAGGAAATGAAGTCGTATTTTCATTTAGCTAAGAAGCTGAGCAGAGACCAAACACAAATATATTAGGTTAACATAAAGCAAACTTGAAAACACAGAGTAATGATTTCTGTCAGACTTCAGTAAGCTGAGGAAATGCTTTAGAAGGCTGAATGTGATTAATGGGCCATAAAGATGAAGCAACAGGCTCATTCTTGCATCAGCTCGATGGGCTGCCGTGCGGTCTCGGAAAGGCGAGCATCCAGTGCCCCACGTCTCGCGTCGGTTCCTTCAGCTTCTCTCTCTTTCTTACATCTGTCTGCCGGGCCGGCCCTAGAGTTGGGCCAGGGTATTGGAGCCCTAGGAGAACCTCAAGTTTTACATCCCCTCTGGCTGTCAAAATCTTATTTAGCTTTGAATGGCCTACTTTGGCTGCCCTTCAGAGGTTGCTGCCCTAGGCGACCACCTAGTTTGCCTAGTGGTTGGCCCGGCCCTGGGACTCTGATCTGTTTTGTACACTCAGGTTCTCTATGAACCTCATGCTATCACCTCAAACGCCGACCTTCTTTCTTGCCTCCTCTGATACCTTAACTCTGATTATTAGTGACATATGTTTTTGTACTTGTCAATTTATTAGTGCCTTTGATTTAATCTTAACATTCTAATATTTGCTTTTTATACCAATTAATTATTCTGCATTTTGTATATCACTTTGAGTATACTGGTAGTTGAGTGAGTCAGAAATCCTTATTAAAATAAAAAAAAAAAAATATATATATAGCGAGAAATCTCAAAGAATAAAGCCATGCAGCTTATATGAGGGAAGAGAGAGAGTGGTTGTAGGAGACATCTTATCAGGAACTAGGGGACGTGCAGTCACTTCAGGGAAAAGACATGAGGGGAGATGATGAGAGAGGCCCCCTCTCAGGGATCAGAGCCATGCCGTCAACAGAAGAAGAGAGACGCCTATCGGGGAGGAAAGGGATATGGAGCAACAAGCGACAGGAGGCGAGGGAATGAGATCCGGAGGGGTAAGAGAAGGCGAAAGGGATGAAATTCAGCAGAACTAACTCCCAAATCTCTGCCCATTTCCCCTACAACATCAGCACCCAGCAATTCATCACCATGCAGTTAGGCTAGTTAGAAACAGATAGCGTGAAAAGCTAATTTTCATTAAAATACATCAGAAAATTAGATTCCTCATAAGTGGTTTTCAGGAGCACTGAGGCTGAATGATTAATTTTCAGCAGGTGTGTAAACATGATAATAAAAAGCAGAATTTACTAAAAACAGGATATAGCGATTTTAGAAAAGGTTCAGAGAAGAGCCACCAAAATGGTAAAGGGGATGGAAGGCTACTCCTATGAAGAAAGGCTAAAAAGGTTGGGGCTCTTTAGCCTGGAGAAGAGACGGCTGAGGGGAGATATGATAGAAGTCTATAAATTAATGAACGGAGTGGAACGGGTAAACGTAGATCGATTGTTTACCTTATCAGAATATGGAAAGACTAGGGGACATGCAATGAAGCTACAGGGTAAACTATTTAAGACTAATAAAAGAAAATATTTTTTCACTCAACGTGTAATCAAACTCTGGAATTTGTTACCGGAGGATGTAGTAAAGGCTGTTAGTGTAGCTGGGTTTAAAAAAGGTTTGGACAAGTTTGTGCATTGTGGAACCTGTGTCCCTTGGGGAAACTGCTAGGTACGTATGACCTAGATTGGCCACTGTTGGAAACAGAATGCTGGGCTTGATGGACCTTGGTCTGACCCAGTATGGCATATCTTATGTTCTTAACTACCCCCCTCCCTTGTCTCAGTGGCATCACCCTCCACCACCTCCTCCTCCTCCTCCTCCTCTTCTCCCCTTCTGGTTCCCTTTTCCTCTCTCAGCGGTCTCCCAGTGTCCCTCCTTTCCGTCCACTGATTCCCCTCCTTCCCACTCAGTGGCACCTCCTCCTCCTCCTCCTCTTCTGGTTCCTTTTTCCTCTCTCTCAGCGGTCTCCCGGTGTCCTTCCTTTCCGTCCACTGATTCCCCTTCTTCCCACTCAGTGGCACCTCCTCCTCCTCTTCTGGTTCCTTTTTCCTCTCTCTCAGCGGTCTCCCGGTGTCCCTCCTTTCCGTCCAGTGTTTCCCCTTCTTCCTCCTCCTCTTCTGGTTCCTTTTTCCTCTCTCTCAGCGGTCTCCCGGTGTCCCTCCTTTCCGTCCAGTGTTTCCCCTTCTTCCTCCTCCTCTCCCTAAGTGCTGCCCCACTTCTCCTTTTCCTCACAGGCACCTTCTAGTTCTCGTCCTCAATAGATGTCATTAGTTCACACATATTATACAAATTTAAATGAAAAATGACCTTTTGTAGGTACAGACCCTCACAGAATCAACATGAGTGCTTCCTCTAACAGAGAGCACTAGATCGGGTGAGGAAGAGTTGCTTTTCATTACAAATGCAGTTGTGCTCCGAAGCTGGTCATCAGAACTCCACTTCTGGGGATCCAGAGTCCATCAGTCAACACATGTACAGAAGTGACGAGTCTGACGTCAGTGCCAGACAGAATGGTAAAAGCCATTATAAGCAACAAAATGACTGAACATATAGAGAGTCACGGTTTAATGGGAAAAGGACAAAATGGATTTAAGGAAAGGCAAGTCTTATCTCACTAATCTGTTATATTTTTTGAAGGTGAGAATAAACAGGTAGATAAAGGTGTGCTGGTGGATATAGTGTATCTGAATTTTCAGAAGGATTGCATAGGGTGCCAACACCTTGAACAAACTCTGGGGCTGACCGTGGTCCCAGGGCTCTGCTTTTTATCATATCTATAAAGGATCTGGAAAGGGGAACAATAGGAACATAGAACCACGATGGCAGAAAAAGACCACACGGCCCTTAATGAGCGAGGTGATCGAGTTTATTCAGCAGCACTAACCAGTTAGAGCCATTGAATGTCTCTATCAGTGGGGTTTCTCTGGTTAGCAGGTCTCGGTATCCAGATAACCCCTTTTTAATATCGGCCCTGTTTGTTTCTTCTGTACCATTCATGCATTTCAAGTATTTAAATATCTCTACCATCCATACACCGAGTCCAGGGTATACATGTTTACATCTCTAAGCCTTGCCTCAGAGGCCTGCCGAGGCAGCCCATACATCGTTCTGGTAGCCCTTCTCTGGACCAGTGTCCTTCTAGAGGGTGACACAGATGATCAATGGAAATATTAAACAGCTTCAGTGCAAGCACATTGTCTCTTGGAAGGTCAATCCTCCTCCTTGCTTACTTCTCTTTCCATCCCTCCTTCCTTCTCAGATCCCAAAAAGAGCTCTACCATGAGATATGAAGAGCAGGTCCTGCAGATAAACAGCCCCCCTCCCCCTCCCTGGACACACCATTTGAACAGTTTCCTAAACAGTAAGTATAAGGGACTCCGAATCGGAGCTTCCAGTGGATTGGAAAATCAGCTCTCCAACTGTGTCTGTATTATTCATGTTCATTCTCATAAAACATCTTACAAAGGCTTGATAAATGCTCATATCTTTACTTTATTCTGATACTTTCAAAATCACAAAGCAGCAGTTTACAAATCAAACTCTGAATCAAGCAAAAGGAAAGTCAAGAAATAGAAACATAGAAAAATGACGACAGAAAAAGACCACATGGCCTATCTAGTCTGTCATTCAAATGAATAAAGCTCCTACTGCTACTACTACTGCCCATACCGTAGCTTGCCCTGTGTGAGCGGTACAACCGCACAGGGTGCAAAGGCTTAGGGAGTGCATCTCAGCTGCCTGCTGTTGCCCTGGAGAAAACAGAGGGTGCAGGAGAAGGAACAGGCAGCGGCTGGATAGAGGTATTGGAAGGAAGGGGGGGGAGGTGCATGCCCAATGTGCAAGTCACAAAGGACATGATTCTGGCTCGGTACAACCCTGACTACTACTAGTGAATATATGTACGCAGCGCTGCACAGACACATGTAAAAGATGGTCTCTACTCATCAGAGCTTACAATCTAGTCAAGACAGACACCACAGTAGCTGTAGACACAGGATACACCTAGGGGGAATGGTACGGAAACACAAAGGAGATCAGGTGAGTCAAGATCCGAAAGCTGCAGCGAAGAGGTGAGTTTTCAGCCTGGATTTGAAAAGGGTCAGAAAAGGTACCTGACATACAGACTCAGGTAGTTTGTTCCAGGCATAAGGAGCAGCAAGGTGAAAGGAGCGACAGCTGGGAGTTAGCAATAGAAGGGAAGGGCACAGATAGATGTGATTTGCCAGAAGAGTGGAGTTCTTGAGGAGGGGGTAGGGAAAGATAAGAGAGGAAAGGTAACGATGAACTAAAGAGTGAATACACTTATAGGTCAGCAGGAGACGTTTGAACTGGATGCGGAAACGGATAGGGAGCCAATGAAGTGACTTGAGAAGAGGGGTAATATGAGCATGACGATGCTGGCAGATGATTAGCCGCGCAGCAAAGTGTTGAATAGATTGAAGGGGAGAGAGATGATTCAGAGGGAGACCAGCAAAGAGTAGGTTACAATAGTCTAGACGGGAGGGACTAAGGAGTGGATAAATGTCTTAGTAGTGTATTCAGAAAGGAATGGGCAAATATTGTTGATGTTATAGAGAAAGAAATGGCAGGTTTTAGCTATCTGTTGGGTGTGTGGAGAGAGAGAGAGAGAGAGAGAGAGAGAGAGAGAAGGCAAAGACGACCCAAAGGTTGTGAGCTGAGGAGACAGGGGAGAGAGAATGAGAAAACAGGGAGAGAAGGATGTAGGGGGAAAAATAAGAAGCTCAGTTTTGGCCATGTTCAATTCGAAGCGGAGGTGAGACATCCAAGCAGCAATGTCAAAGACAGGCAGAGATCCTGGCCAGAGAGATTTCAGGTGTAGAGAGGTAGATCTGAGAATCATCAGCATAAAGATGGTATTGAAAGCCATGGGAAGAGATGAGTGCACCAAGGGACTGGGTATACAGAAAGAGAAGGAGTGGACCCAAGACAGATCCTTGGGGTACATCATCTGAGAGCGGGATAGCAGGAGAGGAGGATCCACCAGAACAAACAATGAAAGAGTGATGGGAAAGATAAGAACCAGGATAGCACAGAGCCCTTAAAACCCAGCGAGGACAAGGTATCAAGGAGAAGGTTGTGGTCAAGTGTCAAAAGCAGCAGAAAGGGCAAGAAGGTTGAGGATTGAGTACAGGCCCTTGGATTTTGCGAGGACCAAGAGCCGTTTCAGTAGAATGTAAAGGACGAAAGCGAGATTGTAGAGGATCCAAGAGGGCTTGAGAGGAGAGACAGTCGAGACAATGGAGGTGAACCACACATTCAAGTAGTTTAGAAACGAAGGGGAAGAGAGAGATGGGTCGATACTAATACAACAATTAGAATATAAACTATCAAAAATAAAAATAAAAATTAAAAACAATATAGTGATCGTTACTGTTTAAATTCAAAACAAGCTCAGCAAATACAACCCGTGCCAGCAACATCAAACTATCAAAGCAAAGTTATTGAGTCAATATCCAACTGAAGCTCACCTAATACTTTTTGCTGTTCATTACATCTAAATTATTTAACTGCTGTACCGTCCGTTCACAAGTTAGTCCTGGGAAGAGGATAGTGGATGGTTCACATTCTGCCTGGCCGAAAAGAACCACTACTCTGATCTCATTTCAATTACAGGTTTCAGCATAACTGACATGCAAACAACAGAGCCCTCACTGGTTAACAAAGAGGCCGTACTTCAGAAAAGACAATGAGAAAAAGTGCAAGAAAAAACAATGAAAAATGTGCATATCATGTAATACATAAACGTATATCGATATACCCCTTAGGTCACTAAGCTTTGGAGTCAACCCCCAAAAGATTTTGGCTTTATTTTCTTAAATCTGGCCTTTGACCATCATGTCAAATGAAGTTCTTTAGCTGTTAGTTACATGAATGTACTCTGTTTTGCTTACTGTTTGCTGCTAGTGGTAGGCTCCAGGGCCATGGGAAGGCTTTATTTGAATGCATTAAGCCCTCAGTTTATAAAACGCTTGTTCAGCGAAGCTTTTTGTTCATTCATTCACTGTGGCCCTGACTGTGTTCAGAACGTATTATGACCTTACCAGCAAAACAGACAGACAGTTGAGGAGATACTTTCACTATGGTTCAAATATCTAACATGAAATTTCAAAGAAATGATTTATCAGAATCTTTATCTTTATTAACACTTGATATACCACCCTAGACTTTAGGTTATCAGAGCGGTTTACAGTTTCCAAAAATGTCTGTACAGAAATAAAAAAGAACGCCATAATCAGACAGACAGAGTAAGGACAGAAGCATAGGGGCATAGGCAAAGCAGGATAGAGGGCGTGGGGGGGGGGGGTCAAAGGCCAGCTGGAATAGGTGGGTCTCTAGCATGGATCTGAATCTGGAGATTGACAGTTCGGAGCGTAAGGTGACTGGCAGAGAGTTTCCATAGAGCAGGGCCAAGAAAAAGAAGGCAGAGTGCCGCGTTTGTTCTAAGCATGCCCGAGATACCGAGGGACGTGCCAAGCGATGGACATGGAATGACCTGAGGAGGCGGGGGGGGTGCGGAACTGAAGGAGGTCTGCCAGATATCAGGGTGTGTCAGTGTGAAGAGCACGGTGAACCACAGTAAGAATTTTATAGTTGATGCGATACTTAAGAGGTAGCCAGTGGAGACTGATGAGAAGGGGTGTGGTATGGTCACGGCAGGAGGAGGAGGTAAGTAACCACGTGGCTCTGTTTTGCAGGAGTTGGAGACAGCGAAGCTGGAGGTGAGGAAGGCCAGCAAGTGTGGAATTGCCATAGTCAAGTCTGGATATTACCAATGACAAAAGAAGGGTTGTGAGGAAATGGGCATCGAGAAAGAGGCGTATTGTACGGATCTGGCAGAGGGCAAAAAAGGAGCGTTGAACTAAGGAGGTCAAGTGGTTGTGGAATGATAAAGAAGAATCAATAATGACTCCGAGATACCAGAGCGATTGCACTAGTGGGATGGGAGAATGGGCCAGGAGGGGAGTCATAACAGGACACGGGAGATTAAAAGTGAGCCAAATTGTGGCACTCTTGGAGGGATTAAAGTGCAAACGAGTTGTGATAAGCCAGGAGAAGACATCTGATAGGCAGGAGTTCAGGAGAGATAAATCAGGGGAGTGAGAGCTGGTGTGATGTAGAAGGATAATATCGTCAGCATAGAAATAAGCAAAGATGCCAGACTGTTGGATTATGAGGGCAAGAGGAGCCAGAAGATATTAAAGAGGAGGTGGGCCCAACACAGATCCTTGAGAGACACTGCACGTGAGAGGAACAGTCAGGGAGGTCGCTGTTCCACAGGTCACAGCAAAGGAGCAATAGGATAGGAAAGACTGAAACCACAAAAGAAGGGAGTCCCAGAGTCCAAAGTCGTGAAGGCGAGAGAGCAGGATAGAGAGAGTCACTAGGTCGAAAGCTCATGAGAGGTCCAAAGAAACTGCAATTGAGATATCCCCTGTCATGTGCAATGTGGACTTCATTAAGTAGTAGGAGAAGAACGGTTTTCGTACAGGCTACAGTATCAAAA
This sequence comes from Ichthyophis bannanicus, assembly GCA_033557465.1. Lineage (NCBI taxonomy): Eukaryota > Metazoa > Chordata > Amphibia > Gymnophiona > Ichthyophiidae > Ichthyophis > Ichthyophis bannanicus. Next base: position 88,054,325 of record CM066044.1, on the reverse strand, counting down.
CCAGACTGGCGGGGGTGCAAGGTGTAGGTAGAATCAAGGTGGGAAGAAAGTTGTGCAAAAAACAGTTTCTCTAGTATTTTAGATAAGAAACAGAGATTAGAAACAGGATGCCAGGTCGCTAGGACACTGGGGGGTAGGGAGGGATTTCTTGAGGATCAGGAGGAGGATAGCATGCTTCCATAAAGGAGGAAATGTCCCAGAAGTGAAGCTAGAGTTGAAGATGGTGAGCACGAGGGGAAGTTGTGCCAGTGATAGTTCAGTGAACCACTGTGATGGGATGGGGTCAGCAGAACATGTAGTTCTATGAGAAGATTACAGGCCTTGGACAGAGCAGCTGAGGTAATGGGTTGGAATGAGGACCAGATGTGCATGAGAGAAGGGGTAGTGTCAGTAGACAAGATGACGGGCTCACATTATGGGAAATATTTAGGGGTCAATATTCCATCCACGATGATCAGCATTTTTTAAATGGACATGGATAAAAATAAATACGGATATTCAGTGACAATATCCAGTTAGTGGCTGCCACAGAATATCTAGCTACAGCGGTCAGTGCCGGTGATATCCGGATAAGCAATGCACCTATCACTTAGAAGATCTTTCTGGCTGTTTTAAATTATGCAGATTGTTATGTGAATAGCAGAGCAGAAAATCACTGCTGTCTGGATTAATGCCAGCTCTACCCCCAGACCCCCCCCCCAGCACTATCCGGATAGTGCCAAGGTGTCAGAGATAAAGTGTCAGGATAATGCACTGAATATTAGGCTCAGTGGCTCGAATCCAGTTAGTAGATGCTGCTAACCGCATAATACCTTTAAATATCAGTCCCTCAGCAAACTTAGCAATGACATTTTATTTTAAAAAGTTACTTAGGCTGAGTGGGCAAGTGCGCACCTACTCTTCTAGGACTATTTTACAGAGGCACATAGATGCCTCGATGAAATTACCCCTTAAAAGCTGCAGAAATTGCACCTTTTCTGGAGTAGGTGCAAATGCTTGTATAAAGAATGTGCATAAATGGCAACTTCACCCCAGATAAAAGTGCATGCATCTCTTTTACATGGGAATCATTTTACAAGTGGCATATTATGGACATATACTGCCTTTATAAAATTAGCCCTGTGGAGGCCAATTCTAAAAATGTGCATGGCCGGGCCATCCGGATGCCCAAAAAATGGATGGGGCCAATTCCACAACCACAGGAGCTAAACGTTCCCATGGTTGCAGAATTGGGCACTTAGATAGCTCAGAGTGCACCCAATTCACTCATGGGAGCTGTCCCAGCATTGGCACGTCCAGCCTGCACAATGCTGCGGCTGGTGTGCTGGTGCTGGTGCAGTGGCATCCCATCATCATGGCACAGGCATGTCCAGCTGAAGCCACCAATGGCCCACACAGAGCAGCCCCATTTTCCCGATGTCCGACCTTCAGTGGCGGCCTCCAAGGCCAGAATGGGTGGTGGAAGCCCACCCATGGATTTGGAATGGTGCACGGGGGCTGAAGGCCGCACACAACACATTGCCCTACACTAATGAAATTGACTACACCTGTGTGAACAAGCAATGAAGGCCAGAGCTACAAGATGTAAGTACATTCAGAGGGGCTGATTTGGGCTCTAACCATCACACAGTGAGGTCACTGAAGCTCCATTTGAAGAGGAAAAACTAAAAAGAAAGAAGGGCTCAGATGCAGTGTAGAAACTGAAGAAGGACTATGAGGGTCATTTTAAAAGATTTAGTCATGATTTGGATGTCTGAAGACATGCATGTGGACATCCAAATCATGGATACATCTCTGTGGCCCTTCCACAAATGATGCTTGTAGATGTCTCCAATGCAGGGATGTCCAAGTAGGCATAGGGTGTGGCAGAGGCGTGTCAACGTCACTGTTCAATCTCACAATCGTCTGCAGGCACATCAATGGTTTATACCTGCTCCAGACATGAATAGACATCAGGAAAGTGCTTGTTTCACCTTAAATCATCCAGAGAGGGTAGAGAAGATGGAGAATTAAGTGACTAGTCTTAGATCACAAAGGCCCACACTGGGATTTGAACCCTGGCCACTCTGCTCTTAAGCCACCAGTCCAACCATTATGCTATTAGATGTCTTGGTTCTGACACACTCTCCTGGGGACATCTATATAGATGTCTGATACATGTGCATATCAGGCATTTCCATGTTTCCGAAATCGTGCCTGAACTTGCATGCACCTGCTTTTTTTTCAGGCGTTCTGGCTTTGACGTCCCATTGTGACATGTGCTCCTATGCCTCTGCCAAACAGTTCAGATTTAAGATGGACGTCGACTTCCAGAGTTTATAACAGGCAACCAACATGTTATTCGAGCAGGCAATGAATGAAACCAGCGGAGACAACTGGGTACAAAAAGGATAGAAAGAGGCAGCTGATAAAGGAAAGACAGACTGCCAAAAGTGTGCAAGATGACCACAAAATGGGAAACTGCTGCAGCCAGATACCAATTAGTGGACTGCTGAGAAAAAAGGAGATGATGTGCAAAAAAACGTTAACTGAAATGATACAAAGACACCGTATCAAATGTTTAAAGAAATGAGAAGAGCAAGAACATAAGAGATGCCATAATGGGTCAGACCAAGGGTCCATCAAGCCCAATATCCTGTTTCCAGCAGTGGCCAATCCAGATCACAAGTACCTGGCAGATTCCCAAGAAGGTCCACAGCTTCCACAATGCTCGTCCTGGGACAAGCAGTACATCTCCTAAGTCCTTTTTAATAATGGTTTATGGACCTTTACTCCAAGAACTTGTCCAAACCTTTTTTAAACCCAGCTACGCTAACAGCTTTTATTACATCTTCTGGTAACGAATTCCAGAGATTGATTATGCATTGAGCGAAAAACTATTTTCTCTGATTAATCTTAAATATGCTACATTATTACTCCATTATTTGTCCCCTAGTCTTTCTACTTTATGAACGGGTAAACAATTGACCTACATTTACCCATTCTACTCCGTTCATTATTTTATAGACCTCTATCATATCGAGAGAAGTTAACTCCAGCATACAAGAAAAGATAAACGTGGAAAGATTTTGCAAACACAAGACAACAAGGCATGTCCGGAAAATGCTGAATCAGACAAATCTAGCTACAACTTTCAACTCTGACATTTTTATTTCCAATAATGAATTGAGAGTAAAACAAGATAAAATCATGGAAGAAGATGTTACTATGGCAATACAAGTGAAACTGATGAAGTACAGTGATACTGGGATGGTATAAGAACTAAGGGATAAATATTCAAAGAGATTAACATGGTTAGACCTGCTAACCGCGTTAATTCCTCTATCCTGAATATCTGAGTGAAGCCACTGTACCCCCGATGCTAATCGGTTAGCATTGGGATGTTCTGGGGGCAGCACCCAGTCATAATCAGGCACAGGTGATATTGAGCTGTTGCCAGGTTATGGCAAGGTAGTGAAAGTACAGTGCAGCTAAGGCTGGCCTAAGTTTCACCATGGAAGCTAATTTGGCAGTGGTGGGGCAGAAGCAAATAGCCCTGTAGTGCTAAAGTTTTAAGGTAAGCACCGTGGGACTGTTTTAGGCCATTGCTGCCACTGTAGGTCCCAGAGAGGGGCAGCAATGGCAGCAATGGGAGCTGGGTGGGGGGGGAGCACAAGGGATGAGGTTCGTCTAGGGAGCATCATCTCTTTGCTCCAACCATGGCTACAATCTATGTCTGTGAAACACAGAAAATCACTACAAAGTTATCACAAAGATGTCCATCAAAGGTGCCTGTGAAGAATATTAGTGTCATCTATCACAAACACATCACAAATGAAGAGATCCTGGGAGGAAGTGATTCATGGAGACTCCAAGATTCTTGTAAGTGATCGAAGACACATTGGACACATTCAAAGACTGCATAATCACAGACATCCAAAAACTGCAATAGAACAGACACCAACAGGTGGGAAGAGAAAAAGAGGAAGACCAAAGATGACATGGCATAGTACATTCAAAGAAGATCTTCAGTGCCTTGGGAAGAAATAAAATTGTTCCAGCTGATCGATCATGTTGGATAATGCTTGCTACACAATGTGCAAAGCTGGATCTAAGTCTAAGTAAGCTCTGCGTGTGAATTTTCAGTACCAAACAAACAATTTGTGTAGGTTTGAATAATCAAAACTAAATGCAGTGTTCCATTCTCCATCCATGAGAACATCTACTGAGTCCAGAGATCAAAGCCTAGACATCGCTAAACACCACACCCACTTCAGCCATAGAGAGTTTGAACAATATTCAAGCCACTATCTCCATCGGTGAAATTATTTTTACCATCAGAAAAGGCTTTGAATAGTGTCCATGAGAACAAAAATGGATTTCAGTGGGACCTTAAGGCGTTCTCATACTAATGAAAAAACCCTTCAATGGCTGCTTTCAGAAGTTCAAGAAATGCTGCAAGAGTTGCTTTGCCACCTCTTGCTGCTGTTGAAAGATGCCGAGAAGAGGTAGAATAGGATCTCCAACACGTCCTTGTGTTTGGTGACGGGTTTGAAAAATTGCCACCTTAACTCCTGCTCTGAAGACAGCCTGCCTCCTAAAAGATGGGAAATAGTAGACCACAGCATAACTCCTCTGATACCAATTCTATGTAAAATTTTACCATAAGGTGCACTGACACCTGTGCGTCAGATGTTGCTTCTTCATTCAATGTATGCCAGTCACAACATCTGGTGCATGGCTGTAGCATCAACCTCCTGTCTCTCACACATAGCATATAACTCAGCTATGTGTCTTGCTTGCAGGGCCATATTTAAGATTTCAGCAACTATAGACAGGACTGGAGGGTGAAGGCAGGGCTCCTCTACTGTATCCTCTAGAGTTAAGGGGGCCCCATATAGACTGGAAAACAGAAGGGGGGGGGGGGCTAGGCCACAGTGCTATCATTGTCCTCTTGGAAATGGGGCCAGTGGATGGCTCTAAAATAAGTGAAAGAAGGCTCTGTTTTTGGCCCGAGTACTTGACACTTTCAACATTTAAAATCCTAACACAGTTGCCTAGAGGGCCGGTGGCCACCTTCATGCCTGCCTGCTTGTTAATTCTCCTGAGCAGCTACTAAAGCGCTCAGCAGTTTATGTTTTTGTTCTAGATGAGCCACACAACATGCATCAACTACTTCACATCCGTCTCTAGGGCTGACTGGCTCACTGGAAACTCTCTCCTTCATCCTTTGTCAGTCTCTGAGAATAACTCTCTACTTCTCCCCATCTCCTCGGCTCACAACTTTGGGGTCGTCTGACTCCTCTCTCTCCTTCTCCACACACATTCAATTGCTAAAACCTGTTGTATCTTTCTCTAACACATCAATAAAATTCACCCATTTCTTTCTAAACACACAACTAAGACACTTATCTACTCTTTAGTCACCTCCCATCTAGACTATATAACCTACTCCTTGCTGGTCTCCCCCTGAATCATCTCTCTCCCCTTCAATCTGTTCAACACTCTGCTGCGCAGCTAATCTTCCGCTGGCCTCGACATGCTCATATTTCCCCTCTTCTCAAGTCACTTCATTGATTCCCTATCCGTTTCTGCATCCAGTTCAAACTTCTCTGGCTGACCTGTAAGTGCATTCACTCTGCAGCTCCTCGATACCTTTCCTCTCTTATTTATTTATTTACTTATTTATTTATTTAGACAGTTTTGTATACCACCTTATCCTTCAATCAAAGTGGTCACAACACATTAATTAGTGGAGGAGGGATAGTAAGGAAATCTACAGTACTACCTTTTAACTTTCGAAAGGGAGACTATGATAAAATGAGGAAAACAGTTAAGAAAAAACTAAAAGGAGCAGTTGCAAAGGTTAAGACGTACATCAAGCTTGGGTGTTGTTGAAAAATACTATCTTGGAAGCCCAGACCAGCTGTATTCCACGCTTTAAGAAAAGTGGAAGGAAGTCCAAAAAACTGCCAGCATGGTTTAAAGGTGAGGTCAGAGAGGCTGTTGTTGCCAAAAAAGCAACTTTCAGGAAATGGAAAAAAAGAGCCAAACGAAACCTGGAAACAGCACAAGCACTGGCAAGTCAAATGCAAGGCATTGATAAAGCAGGCAAAGAGAGAATTTGAGAAAGAAGCTTGCTGCGGAAGCAAAAACGCGAAATAAAGACCTTTTCAAGTACATTCGTAGCAAAAAACCTGTGAGAGAGTCAGTTGGTCCATTAGATGATAAAGGGGTTAAAGGAGCACTAAGAGGCGACAAGGCGATAGTGGAGAGACTGAATGAATTCTTTGCTTCGGTCTTTACTGAGGAAGATGTAGGGATGTTACCCATGACGGAAGTGGTATTTAAAGGTGTGGAAGAATTGAAGGAAAATATCGATACATCGGGAAGATGTCTTACAACTATTAGATAAACTGAAGAGTAGCAAATCACCTGGGCCGGATGGTATACATCCAAGGGTGTTGAAAGAACTGAAATATGAGATTGAAGACGCTATCAGTAATCTGTGAACTATCATTAAAATCATCTCTAATACCTGATGATTGGAGGATCGCCAATGTAACACCAATTTTTTAAAAAGGGTTCCAGGGGTGATCCGGGAAACTACAGACCAGTGAGTCTGACGTCAGTAACCGGGAAAAATGGTAGAAACCATCATAAAGAATAAATTACTCAGCATGTAGATAGTCCACTAATGGGAGACAGCCACATGGCTTTAGACAAGGGAAGATCTTGTCTTACTAATCTGTTATGTTTTTTTGAAGGAGTGAATAAACAGGTGGACAAAGGTGAGTCGGTTGATATTGTGTATCTGGACTTTCAGAAAGCCTTTGACAAGGTCCCTCATCAGCGACTTTTGGCAAATCTAAAGAGTCATGGGATAGGAGGCAGTGTACTATTGTGGATCAGGAACTGTTTAAAAGATAGAAAGCAGAGGGTAGGGCTAAATGGCCAATTTTCCCAATGGAGAAAGGTGAATAGTGGTGTACCCCAGGGATCTGTGCTTGGTCCGCTGCTTTTTGACATATTCATAAATGACCTGGAAAGTGGAATAACGAGTGAGGTTATCAAATTTGCAGATGACACAAAACTATTTAAAGTTGTTAAAACCGAAGAGGATTGTGAAAAATTGCAAGAGGATCTTGATAAATTGGAAGACTGGGCATCAAAATGGCAGATGAAATTTAATGTGGACAAGTGCAAGCTTATGCACCTAGAGAAGAACAACCCAAACTATGGTTACACGATGCAAGGTTCCACATTAGGAACCACCACCCAGGAAAAAGATTTAGGCGTCATTGTGGATACCATGTTAAAACCCTCGGCCCAGTGTGCAGCGGCGGCCAAGAGAGCAAATAGAATGCTAGGTATGATAAGGAAAGGAATGGAAAATAAAACAAAAGAGATTATAATGCCTCTATATCGTTCGATGGTGAGACCGCACCTTGAATATTGTGTGCAATTCTGGTTGCCGTATCTTAAAAAGGATATAGCGATTTTAGAAAAGGTTCAGAGAAGAGCCACCAAAATGGTAAAGGAGATGGAAGGATACTCCTATGAAGAAAGGCTAAAAAGGTTAGGGCTCTTTAACCTGGAAAAGAGACGGCTGAGGGGAGATATGATAGAAGTCTATAAATTAATGAACGGAATGGAACGGGTAAACGTAGATCGATTGTTTACGTTATCAGAATATAGAAAGACTAGGGGACATGCAATGAAGCTACAGGGTAAACTATTTAAGACCAATAAAAGAAAATATTTTTTCACTCAACGTGTAATCAAACTCTGGAATTTGTTACTGGAGGATGTAGTAAAAGCTGTTAGTGTAGCTGGGTTTAAAAAAGGTTTGGACAAGTTCCTGGAGGAAAGGTCCATAAACCATTATTAAGAAGTGACCGAAGATATCAATGCTTGACCCAGTACAAGCATTGTGGAACTTGTGTCTCTTGGGGAAACTGCTAGGTACATATGACCTAGTTTGGCCACTGTTGGAAACAGAATACTGGGCTTGATGGACCTTGGTCTGACCCAGTATGGCATATCTTATGTTCCTTATGTTATGTTATGGGGGATACATTTAACACAAGGGGATACAAGACACATACGCTAATACTAAGTGATTGTAGGTCTAACTGTGAGAAGGTAGTTAGGGTGTGTTGTATAGGTATTTGTGGGGTCAACTGGGTAGTATCTAGGGTGAGCCCTCATAGTGGTCGCTCATAGGTCTCGGTAAAGAGAAGAGGGCTCTGCAGAAGTCTTTGGTGTCGTTTATGTTCCTTAAGTCCATAGGGAGGGTGTTCCATAGTGCCGGCACCAGTAGCGAGGGAGCTCTCTTGGATGTTGTTTGTTTGGTTTTGTGATAGCCTGCGGGTGTGCTGATCCTGTTGCCATTATTGGTTCTTCTAGGTCTGTTGCTGACATCCTTGTAAAGTTATTATATCCTGGAGCGCTTCTGCTGAGCAGTTGTGGAAGATTTTGAAAATATTCAGGATTGTTTTGAACTTTGTCCTAGCAATTATCGGTAGCCAGTGTAGCTGTTTTAAGACGGGTGTGATGTGTTCAGACCTTGCAGTGCCCGTGATGATCCGTGCTGCAGTGTTCTGCATCATTTGTAGTGAGTGGACAGTCTGCTGGGGGAGGCCTTGGTATAGTGAGTTTCCATAGTCCAGCAGAGGGGTGATGACTGCTTGGCAGACTGTGTGGAAGTGGTGTTCGTTAAGGATTGGTTTGAGTTTTCTGATGACTCTCAGTTGGTGGTAGGCTTTTGTCGCAGTTTTAGTGATGTGAGATTTTAGGTTCAGAGCTCGGTCCAAGGTGATGCCCAGGTACCTCACTTCATCCTTGACTGCTATAGTTTTGTTTAGAATGCTGATTGCTTGGGGCGGACTGAAAGTGGAGTCTCTGGTAATGAACATAGTCTCAGCTTTTTCATAGTTGACCATCAGGTTGTTAGTGGTGAGCCAGGTGTCCGTTTCTTCGAATCATCTCGTCATTGCTGTCAAGTCAGGTGATGTCTTGAAGAAATGAACACCTGGCTCTCTATCCCCTTCCTCAGGAACTCTGCTGTTCTGGCAAATCACTTCTATCTGTGCCCTTCTCTTCTATTGCTAACTAACTCCAAACTTCGCTCCTTTCACCTTGCTGCTCCTTATACCTCAAACAAACTACCCGAGTGTGTACGTCAGGCACTTTCTCTGGCACTTTTCAAATCCAGGCTGAAAACTCACCTCTTTGCTGCCGCTTTCGGATCTTGACTCACCTGATCTCCTTAGTGTTTCCTTACCATTCTCCCTAGATGTATCCCATGTCTACCGTGAGCTACCGTGTGGTCTGTTTTAACTAGATTTTAAATTTTGATGAGCAGGGACCATCTTTTACATGTGTCTGTGCAGCGCTGCGTATGTCTTGTAGCGCTATACAAATGCTCAGTAGAAGTAGTAATAGTGCTACCTACTCATGGGACTGATTCTGATGAATCAGGAGGCGAGAGTTGGGAATTATGGGTGTAGTTTGGGAGGGTGAAAAATGAGCAGGCCCTTCGCCAATTCAGTGACAGTCTGCTCTCCACCTGCACCACTGCTACTGCTTTTTCAGTCCAATCTCCAATAAAAAAAAATTCTCTCTTGAGCTGAGAAAGCGGGTCTGGTTCTGCCCCTCTCTGATGCAGGGGAGGGACTAAACCAGTCTTCCTAGCATGGAAGTGCTTGGACCTATGTTTTGTTTTTCTTTTTAAATCAGAGGCCAGATCACTGCTGCAGGGACAAATGAAGCAGCACGGATGGGTGGGCGGAGGGGTGTGTGGAAGGTCGGAAGGGAAATGCCGAGCACATGGACAATGGGGGGGGGGGGGTGCAATGGTCAAAAGGGAAATGCTGGGCAAATAGACACAAAGGTGGGGGGTGGAATGGTTGGAAGGGAAATGCTGGGAAAATGTTGGACATGGGGGGACAAAGGATAAATAGGAAGTGTGGAGGGGATGACAGAGCAGATGCTGGACACAAAGGGGGGGTGAAGGGCAGAGACTAGACACACAGTACAATGGGTGGAAGGCAGAGGCAGGACATGGGTAGGAGGTGGTGGGCAGATGCTGGACAGAGGCTGGAGGGGTAGAGACGGACATAGGGTGGGGTATATAAGAGGATAGAGAGCAGATGGTGAATATGGAGTGGGGGTATATGATAGACATATGGTAGAGGGTTTAGAGGGATAGAGAGCAGATGCTGGACATGGGATGGGGTCATAAACAGATGGAGGGCACATGCTGAACACAGGGTAGGGATCATAGGGGGATAAATGGCAGGTGCTGGAGATAGAGTGGGGGATATAGGGCAGAGGCTGGACACAAAGTGGGGGAGAGGAGGGCAGATGCTGGACATGGAGTGATAGAGAAAGGAGATACTGGCATGAAGTGGGGAGAGAAGGGGATGCGGGACATGGGGTTGGTTGAAATGGGGAAAAGCTGGACATGGCGGGGATAGGATGAGAAAAAGGGGAAACAAGGGGATAGATGCTGAAAACAGGGAAGGTAGAAGAGAGAATAAGAAGGGAAAGAAAGACTGGGGACTAAGTGGCTGGGGAAGAATAGAGAGATGGAGTGAGAGAGATTGCGAACTGGATATAAGAAAGAGAAATGAAATCTGAGCTGATAAAGAGAAAAACAAATGATTAATGTCAGAGATGGATGTAGGGGAGCAAGTGAGGAAGACAGGAGTGGAGAGAAGTGGCAGGTGGATCGCAGGCTCTGGAAAAGAGAGTTAAGAGAAGACAGAGGATGCAGAAACCAGATACGGGATCAAGACAATTAGAAAAATAAAATAGCCCGATGATGAAAGTAAACAAGTTATTTTCAGTTTAATGACTGGAATATGCCAGTTTTTGGATTTTATACAGTTCTGGTCAACGCTATTGGTGCCCTTGAATTTTAGGTATGTTGTGTACAATATCTTGAGAAATAATTGGAAATATTCCAACTGTATGTCATCATAATTATTTAATAGTATATTCAAAGGTATACAACACAAAAAACATGTCTGTGCAACGTAGATGTAGTAATTTCTGAGAAAAGAAATACAAAATATAACTTGGACAGGATTAATTGCACCTTTCACTAATATTTGGTTGCACAACCCTTGGCAGTGATGACAGCCTCCAAACGTTTCTTGTAGCCATCTATAAGTTTCATACATCTGTCTGCTGGTAGTTTCTTCCACTCTTCAGCTGTGATTTCTTCCAGCTCATGAATGTTTCCAGGATTTCTTTTACCAAGGCAAATTTCATCTCTTTCCAAAGGTTCTCGATTGGATTGAGATCAGGACTTATTTCTGGCCAGCTTAAAAACAGTCCATTTGTTCCTTTTCAACCATGCTTTTGTACTTTTGGATGTATATTTGGGGTCATTGTCGTGCTGGAGGACTCACGATCCAGACCTAGCTTTCTGACACATTTTGCTTCAAAATACCTTGATAGTCATCTGATGTCATGATTCCCTTAATCCGTTCCAGGCCTCCAGTTCATGAGGCAGCAAAACAGCCACACAACATTATGGAACATCTACCATATTTAACTGTAGGAAGGGTGTTTTTTTTCCTTATAAGCTTCATTTTTTTGCCTGTAAATGTATCGCTGGTCTGCATTGTCAAAGAGCTCAAGTTTGGATTCAGCTGTCCACAAAACATTGTCCCAGCAGGATTGTGGTTTCTCAAGGTGGGTTTGGGAAAAGGTCAGGTGTGCCTTTGTATGTCTATCTTTGAGCAGTGGTGTCCTCCTTGACCTTCGCCCATGAAGTTCTTCTTTGTTTAGTGTGCGGCGTATGATGTGGTTTGAAACCACCACTCCAGATTGCTCCAAGTCAGCTTTAAGCTCTTTGGATGTTGTACATGGTGTTTTTCCAGCAGTTCACACTAACCTTCTAAGACTTCTTTGATTAATTTTCCTCTTCCCACCACATCCTGGGAGGTTCTTGACAGTTCCATGAGCAGAAAACTTCTTAATAACATTCCTAACCGTAGACACAGGAATCCCAAGCTCTTTGGAAATGGCCTTGTACCCCTTTGAAATTTGATATTTGATGATAATGGCTTTTCTAATGGTCTCAGGCAGCTCTCTTGTCTTCACCATTGTGAAAATGGAACAGGGAGTGGCTGTGGCCATTTTAAGAATTAGAGTCATCATTCATTGGTTGATTCAAGTCATGTGAGTACTGACAATCACAGGCGCATCTAATTTACTGCAATGGGAATGTGGTTCTTCTGTTCAAACTGATTGAATTGTTTATAAGGGTGCCAATAATCATGTCCTCCAAAACCAAATATGATCTATCCTGGAAGCCTAGTCCTGTTGGTGTCTTGGGGTTATTTGTGATTTGAATAATCATGTCCTGGCAATATACCAGTTTTTATACTATTTCCTTTTTTAATTGGTCTTGTTTTATCTGATTTTTTTGTGTGTCGATCAAACATGTGTGCATATATAGCCCAAAGCTATTTTTATTTTTTTAGGAGATATTGTACATTAAAGGGTTGAACTGCAAGGATGTCAATAATGTTCACCAAAACTGTACATAGCAGCTTTGTATTTTGCACAGTACGGGGGAAATGCACCACTGTTTCTATTTCTTGTGTTGCACTGCATGCAGAGACTGGCTTGTTGAGGTTTCAGTTTAATAATTTTGTCTACATATTTCTACTTTTGAGTTTTCTCATAATTTATTCTGTACTTGGTGAGGGTCTAACTGTGTTCTGCCTGTGTGACAGAGACCATGTGTTCTGTTAGCATGGAGTTTCTATGTAGGATCTGTAGTTATCAGGCTTGTTCAGTTTTCCGAATAGGTGTTAAGGATGTTCTAAGGCCCACTGCAATATTTATGATGCTGTTCTTTTCTGGGTAAGCTCCTTATAGTGTTAATTTTCAAAGCTGGTGTCTTTATGGCATGATATATTTGCTTTATAGGTCTTCAGTGACTTTTGTAGGGTTTTGTGTTAGCTCACAATCTGCCTGGTATTGGAAAGGCTGTTAATGAGATGACACTGGAATCAGATTTTATTTTCTTGTCTGTTGGGTTCTATGAAGTGTCCTAGTTCTACTCTTTCTGCTATTTCTTCTTGTCCCTTGGCATGTGAGCACCTTACATCTCCTTTGGTTTTTGCAGACTATATATTTACAGGTGTCAGTAGCTTTTTATCATAGAGTGCCAGGCTAAATAATTAAGCAGCTACAATTTTTGCTGCATTTTAATTATATAGCCTGGGAATATGTTGCTTTCCTTGTTTTGGCAAAGCCACTGAATGAGAACGTCTGCTCCCTCATTGAGCATCTTTTGGGGGTGCCAGCTCATCCCTTGCCTGTTTGATATACTGGCTTCCTATCTATCTAGTCTTTTTTTTTAAATATAACCATAATGATATGCAAATGAATATGAAAATATGTTGCTCTATCCTTCTCCCCCCCCCCCCAAATGAAGCAGTCAAACTATGCCCATGGGAACTATGCAAAAAGAAAATCTCTTTGTCCAAGGAATTTGACGGTTCCACATTGGTCTCTTTGTCAGGTGGGATGGAAATGTACCCATTGCATCTCTATCTGTAGCCCCCCCTTATCCATTAGGTAGGGAGGGAAGGAAGGTGAGCGCTGTGCAGGAGACAGATCTTGTGCCACAAAGGAAGGATGTCTGCTGCTATAGGTACTACTAGAGAGAGGGATTTTATCATCAAAAGATCTGTATTGATAGCTTCCAAGCTTCCAACTTAGCACACGAACAAAACAAAAAAAACTCTGCCCTATTGCCAGGATGCCTTGACATTCCTGGACATCTGGTAAAAAAAAAATTAGGAGCAGCTAAATTATGAATGGGGACCAAGTCAGGGCTGGTACAAGGGTACTAGACACTGAAGGTGACCTTTCAGCCTTGTACCTCCTCCCCTCCTTCTTCAATTACCTTTCAGGCCCTTGGTCCCCCCTCCCCTCCATCGGAGATAAGCTAGACAATCATAATCACCCCAACACCAGCCCTCCCAGAATGATTCTGCTAAAACATAGTAAGACATCATACTGTTAAATATTAAACATTGTCCCGTGTATCTTTATAAAGCCGTTTACTTGGCAAAAATGCCACCTTTCCTATGGTAAAAGGTACATGATGATGCTCATTCTGTTTGTCTAGCTGTTAGGTTACATCTTTTCTTGGACTTCAGCTGCTTCTGTCATCCCATAGAAGATGGCCACCCCAGTTGACCTACGCTTAAGCCGGCCCTGGACTGAGACAGTTAGGTTTCCCTTGCTTGCATCCATCCTGATTTCCAAAAACCAGACTCTTAGCTAAAAGCAATGAAATCCAAGGATGGCTGGAGAGACACAAAGCCTCTAGCCAATGGAAATACCACCTACAAGCTGTCTCAGCAGGGCTCAGAACCTGAACCAATGTCAAGAGACAGCAACTGAGGGCAACTTGAATGATCAGCCAGAAATGGAATAAGAGAATGTCTGCTAAAACAGTGCATCACTAAAGGAGACATCCTTATATCATAAATCTGGAAAAGCTATGGTATCAGAATATGTTCTCAACACAGTATCAAACTGATGAATCATTAGGCCAGTGCTTTTCAAACTTGTATCCCGTATGACCCCCATTTTAACAACTGAAAATTCACGTGACCCCAGATGATGAAATCAAACTGGCATGTCTCCAGCCCCCTACCCCTCCCTCCCCTCATCTAAAGCAGGAAGGCGGCAGCAACAGCAGTGGCAACAGCAGCAGCCGTCAGCACAGGGCCCCTTGTGTCAGTGTGCAATGTGTGCTTACAGACCCCGGTACCCAGCATGGGCAGAGGCCGTCAGCACAGGGCCCCTTGTGTCAGTGTGCAGTGTGTGCTTACAGACCCCGGTACCCAGCATGGGCAGCAGCAGCAGTCAACACAGGGTCCCTTGTGTCAGTGTGCAGTGTGTGCTTACAGACCCCAGTACCCAGCATGGGCAGCAGCCGTCAGCACAGGGTCCCTTGTGTCAGTGTGCAGTGTGTGCTTACAGACCCCAGTACCCAGCATGGGCAGCAGCAGTCAGCACAGGGTCCCTTGTGTCAGTGTGCAGTGTGTGCTTACAGACCCCAGTACCCAGCATGGGCAGCAGCAGTCAGCACAGGGTCGCCTGTGTCAGTGTGCAGTGTATGCTTACAGACTCCAGTACCCAGCATGGGCAGCAGCAGTCAGCACAGGGTCGCCTTGTGTCAGTGTGCAGTGTGTGCTTACAGACCCCAGTACCCAGCATGGGCAGCAGCAGTCAGCACAGGGTCGCCTGTGTCAGTGTGCAATGTGTGCTTACAGACCCAGCATGGGTTTCTAGTCTAACAGGACGCTTATGCAGGAGAGGACAAGGATCTATGAATGTTCACTGGCTGACTGGTGACTGCCACTACTTGGCATACGTCACGGTGAAAGTCCAGAGAGAAGGGAAAATGGCCATGTTTCTGTGACCCCATTTGGGGTCATGACCCCAAGTTTGGTAATCACTGTATTAGGCTGTGATTTTGATAATTAATAAAGCTATTGTAGCCATCTCAGTCTGTATCCCGACCCTTGTACACAGGTGTACAGATGAAGTCTCAACATGCAGGGTTACCAACAGAACAGGGACTGCAAACTCATGTGTCAATGTTCAGGACTGGAAAACCACAAAATCAGAGGAAGTGTTAACACAGCAGGCACAAAAGGGAAAGTTTGATTTATAAAAACTCAGCTTACCCTGAAGTCAATTCCAACTGTTGAAATGAAGCTTCCAGCAAGGAAGGCGCCATCTTTAAACCGGACCAGCAAACAGGTCTTCCCAACCCCCGAGTCTCCAACAAGCATAACCTGAGAAGGAGAGAGAAAGAGCATCTCAAGGTTAGACCATTGCTTTACTGAACCCCACAAAAAAGCAAAATGGACATTAAGATGTGGGCGAGATCTCTTTTTCCTTGCTCTCACTGATGAAGGAGACAAGATCTCCAGAAAGAAAATCCCACATGAAAAACTCTTGCCAGCAACTGATTGGAGGAGTAGCCTAGTGGTTCACAAAGACCAGGGTTTGAATCCCACCGACTCTCCTTGTGGCTTTGGGCAAGTCGCAACCTTCCATTGCCTCACCTACAACCTTAGATTGTGAGCCCTCGGGGACAGAGAAATGCCCACAGTACCCGACTGTAACTCACCTTGATCTACTACTGGAAAGGCATGAGCTAAATACTACTAAATAAATATGTATATTGACATATCAGAGTGGACTAAAATGGCGAATCACAGGACTGTATTTAGCTAATTATCATATAAACCTGTGTTTGGTAAACTTTGCGTATCGATTTGCCACAATAATTGAAAGGAAATGATTTCATCATTGTTTATTGCCTTAGGAAAGGTGCCTGTATAAAGCTGCATCTGCTTCTTGTGCAGTGCTTCAAAGCATATTTCCTTCCCCGAAAAATAAGAGCACATTTTAACCCTTCTCCGAGTGCTCAAGAATCAAAAATCCCACTCCATGGGTAAAACAGCTTTTTACTCCCAGAAAGGGTGTCGGTTATCAATGTCAAAGCTTTACTTCTTTAAATTAATTTTCTAGCGGTAGCTATAAAACTGAAATCCTCGTCTCAGAGCTACACAGCAGGCAGAGCAGTGGGGGGAAGAGCACAAGCTTTCCTCACCCAGAGCATCTTCTCAGGGAGTTTCTCACATACATGTATGTACCCATTCCCCCCCACCAGAAAACAGGTACAGCACTGGCATCAGTGCGGCGTTTCAACTCCACTTCCACTGATATACACGCACTGCCCCCCAACAGAAGCGGTCTAGGGCAAGCGGCAGCAGTACAAGACACATCCACGCCGCAGGACGGAGAGAGCATGGCATGCCGCAGTGCAAACTCCAAACACTAAAGCCCACCTTGAAAGGAGAGACAGTCACTGTGTACTTCAAGCCCCAGCCTCTAAGCTGAGACCACACACAAATGGATGATGATATCTGATGAAGATTGCAAGGCCCATCAACTCGGTCAGTTTCATTCCTGGGGCACAGCCCGTCTCAACCTCCCCTTTGCTTCCTTTCATCTAGGGATCTTTCATACTGACTCCAGGTTTTCTTGAGCTGTTCCAGTTTCTGTCTCCATAACATTCTTTAGAAGCTCATGCTATGCAGCCATCACCCTTTCCATGATGAAATATCTAATGTTGCATCTGGCTCTACCTCCTTGGAACCCCAACCTGCAGTCTTTTGTTCTAGAGTTTGCTTCATATGAATGTCTCTGTTATATCCCCCATTTCTCTTCAAGGGTATAAATCACTCCTTCAGTCAGCTTTCACATGGTTTCTGGTGTAGATCCTACATCATATTGCCAAAGCTCTTGCCCCCGTTACAGCTTCTGCCTCTGTCCAGACAGAGATCCCAGTGCCAGTTGAAGGTCCGGTTCCATGTACAGGATTCCTGCATGCTGAAGCTCTCAGGAAACAAGTGGAGGAGCTCAGAGAAGAAGTGGTGAGGCTAAGAAGCATTTGAGACGGTGATAAGTTCATTGATGAGATGCTTCTTGAAACACCCAAGCTCTCTGACAGGTGAAGATGGGAGACTACAAAATGAAGAAAGTTGGACAAGAGTCACCAGAACCTGCAGAATCAACACGCCAACTCCTCTAGTCCTTGAATTGAAGAACCAGCATGCAGTCCTGGAAGTGGAGGAGGTGAACGCATCCCAGGAAAGGGAAGAACCACAGTTTGAGCACCCCAAAGTTGCAGAATCAGGGACCACAAAGAAGTGAAGCAAAAGAGTGGTTGGTGACTCTTCTGAGGGGTACTGAGACAGCCATCTGCTGACCAGATTTGATGTCCAGAGGTGTGCTGTCTGCCAGGTGCCAAAATCCACAATGTTAAGGAGCGCTTGCCAAGACTCATCATGCCTACTGACTATTATCCAATGTTGCTCATCCATATCGGCAAAAATGATACTGGCTAGGTATCCCTCTGAGCATATCAAAAGTGACTTCATGACTCTGGGACAGAGAGTGAAGCAGATAGATGTGCAGGCGGTATTCTCATCAATCCTCCCTGTAGAGGGTAAAGGCCGAGGTAGAGAAGCTCGCATTCTGGAGATTAATTCATGACTGCATGGCTGGTGCCATAGAGAGCATTTTGGTTTCCTGGACCATGGAATGATGTTCCAAGGGCTGCAGAGCAGAGATGGCATCCATCTGTCCAATAAGGGTCGCGTGTCTTTAGCACCAGGTTGGCTAACCTACTGAAGAGGGCTTTAAACTAGATTTATTGGGGATGGGTGAAGAAAGCCCCCAGGTAAGTGAATCATTAAAGATCTCAGTAGAAATGGGTAAAAGGGGCAACATCTGGAAAGCGGTGTGCATAAATGCCCGTAGCATGGGAAATAAGATCTCAGATGTTGAGGCTTTAATGGATGAGGCTGACTTGGATTTCGTGGCAGTTACGGAGACACTGTTCATGGACAACCATGACTGAGAAGTAATTATAATGGACTATACTTTATTCAGGAAGGATAAGGTAGGAGGAAGGGGAGGAGGAGAGGCATTATATGTGAAAAATATTATTAAAGCTATAGAATTACAGGGCTTAAAAGGAAGCGAGGAGTCACTGTGGTTAAACTAGAAAGAGGGAAAGAGAAATCCATATATACAGATCCCTCTCACAGGGAGAAGTGGTGGATGGAGATTTAATAGAAGATATACACAGCAGAGCTACTGATAGGTAATTTCAATATGCTGGATGTTGATTGGCACTTCCCTGCTGCAATGTCATCTAGAAGTAAGGAGATCCTGGATTCTCTACAGGGAGAACTTTTCAGGCAACAGTACCCACACGTGAAGGGCCATACTGGACTTGGTGCTTATCAATGGGGAAAGTGTTTCTGATGTTATAGTGGGAGATCATCTCACATCCAGTGATCAACAGATAGTATAGATCAGTATTAGGACTAGGGCTGATAAAATCCATTCAAAAGTGAGGATCTTAGACTTTAGGAAAACTAACTTTGCCAAGATAGGACAATACCTCAAGGAGTCATTAGTGGGATGGGAACAGCTGGGGGATGTAGAAAAATAGTGGGCAAAACTGAAAGGGGATATTTTAAAGGCAACCAACCTTGTTAAAATGGTAAATAAAGATAAAAGGAAAAGGCGTTTGCTATGGTTTTTGAAAGAAGTAACTGCAAAGGTGAAGAAAAGGAGAGAGGTCTTCATGAAATACAAGAGAGAGAGAGGAAGACAGGCATTTATATTTGGAAAAACTTAAAGAAGCTAGCAAAGTAGTCAGGAAACCAAAGATTCAAAAAGAGGAGGAAATAGCCAATGAATAAAATGGGGGAATAAAACATTTTTCAGATATGTTAGTGAGAAGAGGAAGGGCAAACGTGGTATTGTCAGACTCAAGGGTGAAGGGGAGGAATATGTAGAAGCTGATGAGGATAAAGCGGAATTGCTTATCAAATATTTCTGTTTTATGTTCACAGATGAAGAACCAGGAGCAGGACCTCAGAAAACACCCACAAATAGGAACAGAAGCGATGGGGAGCTCAAACGATTTTCAGAAGAATGTATTCATGAGGAACTAGCTAAATTAAAAGTAGATAAAGCGATGGGACTGGATGGGATATATCAGAGAAAACTGAAGGGGATATTCTAGTGGCTCCAATGACTGACCTTTTCAATGCTTCTTTGGAATCGGAGGACTGGAGAAAGGCACATGTGGTCCCTTTACACAAAAGCAAAAGTAATGATGAGGTTGAAAACTATAGGCCAGTGAGTCTAACCTCTCTGGGTCATGCATTTGGGCTGCAAAACTCCAAGGGTACAGTGGTACAGTATAGGGGGTAAAGTACTTCTGTCCACAAAAAGAGCTGGACCTGGGTGATCTTAAAGTAGCTAAACAGGTGGAAAAGGCAACTGCAAAAGCCAGAAGGATGCTTGGGTGTATAGGGAGAGGAATCGCCAGCAGAAAAGATAAGGTGATAATGTATCTGTATAGGTCTCTAGTGCAACCTAATTTGGAGTATTTTGTGCAATTCTGGAGACCGCACCTTCTAAAGGATATAAACAGCTTGGAGTCAGTACAGAGGGTGGCTACTAAAATGGTTAGTGATCTTCATTATAAAGCATATGAGGACAGACTTAAAGATCTCAATATGTACACCTTAGAGGAAAGGCGGGATAGAGGAGACATGATAAAGATGTTTAAATACCTCCGTGGCATAAATGCACAGGGCAAGAGCCTCTTTCAATTAAAAGCAAGTTCTGCTATGAGGAGAGAGATGATGAGGGTGAAAGGGGGAAAACTTAGGAGTGATATGTGAAAATATTTATTTACGGAAAGAGTAGTGGATCCGTGGAATAGTCTCCCAGTGGAGGTGGTAGAGATGAGGACAGTAACTGAATTCAAAAAAGCATGGGACAAACACAGAGGATCTCTAAAGGTAAAAAGTGGACTGTTGTAGTGGTTGATATGGAAAGACAGACTAGATAGAAACATGATGGCAGAAAATGACCACATGGCTTATGTTTTTATCATTTTGGTGGCCTTTTGCAGGTGCAGCTTCCAGCCAATGTGTTATCTGTGAGCTGTACAGAGACAGTATCAACCCAGCTTTACTACTGCTATGTGCCTCTCCCTATGCATTTAGTATCTTTTTGGCTTTGATCATGGCCTTATCATGCAGTGACTTGAGATCGCCCGGTATGAGTCTGTCATAGTCGGGTCAAGTCGGTTGTTTTTTAGGAGAGGACGTATAGATGTTTGTTTAAGTGTTGATGGGAATGATCCAGATGAGAAAGAGAGCTTCATGAGGCGAGCTAGAATAGGGCTGAGTTCAGAACGCATCATCCTGATCCAGTAAGCTGGACATGGATCGTTTGGTGCTGTGGTGGTGTTAATTGAGGCAATAAGGTCAGAGATATATTTTTCTGCTGGGGGGATGAATTCTGTAAGTGGAGGCTGAGTATGAGAGATGAGACTAGGAGTGGGGATTGAGACAGTGTTTGTTTTGAGTATTTTGGACTGGAGGTAACTTGCATAGAGTTGAGGTTGAATTGGTACTGTCTGAGGGGGAGATGTTACCTTGGTTAAGGATTTAACAATGTTAAAAAGGTCACGTGGTTTATTAATCGATCGGAGAAGAAGCTCAGTATGGTGTTCTCTCCTCTTTTCAGATATAAACTCGCGGTGATGCTTTAGGAGGTTGTTGTAAGACATTTGGTCCGATGAGGAACGGGAATGACGCCATTTTCTTTCATGCTTCCTAAGAAGCTGAAGGGATGACCATAACTCAGCAGAGTACCATGGAGCTGGTATCCTGTTCTTCGATGGGCGGTTGGAGGCGGGTGTTATATTTGAGGAAGGTAGTTGTGAATAGGATTTCGGAGTAGTGTTCCATCTCTGGATCATATCTTCCAGATTCAGAGCAGGTTGATGCAGTGCTGGAATGGTGTTGTTGATAAACTCATCCCTGTCCAGGGGCTTGAAATGGAATGCCTTTCCTGCTGGGTCTGTCTTTGTGTGGGTGGTTGGAGTTTGATGTTGTTGAGAGGGGATTAGGAAGGTGATTAAGTTGTGTGTAATTGCTGGGTAGAGTGGCTATCTGACTCCATGTCGTAAGGTACTGTGATGAAGAGGATGCTAGTGAGCCTATGGAGATAGGAAAAACTAGTGAATGTGCCTTTAAAGAACGTGACAGGTCTGCAATACACACACTGCAGAGTGCAGCTAGAGGGAGTAAGCACAGAGAGTCTGAAGTTAGGTTGCCACACCCAAGCTATCCTGAGGTAGTTACAAACTTAGGGGATGATCACACACACGTGAGGGGAGTGAGAGAGACCCTGACAGGGAAGCAGCTTTATAAGCCTTGCTTAGAAGGAGAGAAAGGAAAGAAGAAGAGGGAGAAGGCGACGAAGCAACACCAAGAAAGGCAGCCAGAGGGGCTGTTGTTGCAGGATAAGAGAAAGTTCCAAAGAGGCCAGCAGTTCCAAGGTGGAGAGCTCCAAGGAGAAGCCATAAGGAGAGGTACCAGGAAGGCACAGCTCAGGGAGAGAGAGCATAAAAGTCTTCCCACGTGTATGCCGGACTGGAAGTCTCAAGGTGTTCAGAGGTGGGTGCCCAGGGCTCAAGCTAGGAGGCAGAAGAACCCAGCCTGGAACAGGGAGCCAGCGATTAACACCAGAGAGGAACTTAAGCAAGGAGGCCAGGAAATGTTTAACCGCAGCTGGAGAGAGGTTTGTGAACCTAGCCAGAAAGAGATAGCTCTAACCCCAGATACCTGTCTTTCATACCAGGTAGACCACTGCTGGAGGGAATTACAGAGATCCCCCGAGAAAGTATATCCTGGGAGATACGGGGAAAGCTCAGAGCAAGTTGATATTTCTTCAGAGCAGGAAGAAAGGGAGATAGATCCTAGCGAACAGGATTCCTTACTGCCTGAGTTTCCCATGGATTGCACATTATGTTTGGCTGGAAGCATGGAGTCCTTAACTGAAGAATAGCTTTCAGGATGTGCGCTTTTGGGTAACAGAGTAAAGAAGTCTGACCTTGTTGAAGGTAAGAGCTTGTTTAACCAAAGGAATATTGCCTAGCACCTGTGCTTGGTGTTACTAAAGAAGGAAAGGGTAAAAGAGAACATTTTTACTAAGCTGAATGAAGAAGCTTGTGTTTTGTTTCATCTGCTATATTTTTGGATTAAAACCCTTGAACAGAAGTAGTGACTGTGAAACACATTCAACCTGAGTTTTGTAAATATCTTTGGAAATACTAACTGGAGAGAATATCCTGATGCTTTATGTTGAACCTTGTGACACTGGGGAAATAAAATCTTTATCATTTACCTTCATACTGGTTTGTCACGGCTATACTTTTAAAAGGGAAACTACAACTCCCAACATGCTTCAGTGCTGAAGATAGTTTTCAACCCGTTTATGAAGGACATAATGTCCACCTTAGCTCTTTAGGCACGTTGCCAGGGGGCTGGGGTGTGACAGTACAGATTAATTCAGTTTTGGCTTTACCCATTTGAATACATGAATTTGTTGCTTTGATTTTCTCAAGAAACTCAATGGAACAATCAGGACTACAGCTCCATGCATGCAATAGGCTAAAACTAGGAATGGATTAGTGTATTCCTTAAGACTTGGAGTGAGGTGGCAACTTTAGCCTTGGGCATGCTGCAAAGGTTCCGAGTTTGTTTTTTGGAAGATTTTTGTAGTGTATCACAAGGTGCCTGGTTGTGCAGGGATTTTGTTTTGAATCTAGATTAGTTTCATATAGTAAAATGCCCCATAATTCAATAGAAGTGAAACAGGCATGACATCATGGTTGAAAGGCACATATTCCTTATCCAACCCCTACCACTTAGCATGGTAGACATTACTAAGGCAGTGGCAAAAGCCAGGTGGATGTTGGGTTGCATACAAAGAGGAATTACCAGCAGAAAGGAAGAGGTACTAATGCCACTGTACAAGTCGGGGGGGGGGCCTCACTTGGAATATTGTGTTCAGTTTTGGAGACCGTATCTCACAAAGGATATAAAAAGGCTGGAAGCGGTTTAAAGGAAGGCGACCAAAATGATTTGGAGCCTGCATCAGAAGCCTTATGAGAAGAAACTTGAAGACCTAAATATGTACACTCTGGAGGAGAGGAGGGATAGGGGAGATATGATTCAGACCTTTAAATACTTAAAGAGAAATAATGAACAAACAAACGTCTTCCAAAGACAGGGAAGCTGTAAAACTAGAGGGCATAACATGAAGCTGCAAGGGGGTAAATTGAAAGGCAATATCAGGAAATACTTTTTCACTGAAAGGGTGGTGGATGCTTGGAATGCCCTCCCGATGGAAGTGGTGGGGACAAATATAGTGACAGAATTCAAAATGGCATGGGACAGACACAGTGGATCCCTTTACAGCAACAGGATAAAATCAAAATAATCTTAACTATCTAATTTCTCAACATACAGGGGTGTCCTACATGGAACAGTGGGTTCACCCCTAAACAAAGACATGGGGAGGGGTGGCCTGCACAGAGTGGCAGTTGCACCTACTCTTGCCATCTTACTGGGCAGACTAGATGGACCATACTGGTCTTTATCTGCCATTATTTACTATGCTTATTATGTTTACTAATCAGTTGGGTAGAAATTAAGGGTCGCTTCATACTTAAGGGTCACATTTTTGGGACCAGGGGTCACACTTGGGTCTACTTATAATACTATTATTATTATCAATATTTTAAATTTTAAAAACAGACATTTAATAGTCTCCCAGATCATGCTGTAATGTGATGTTTAGAGGATGGGTGTACTTTTTCACCATAGATGCCAAATTGTCTGGCTGTAGCTCTGCTGTGACCTGCCAGGTTCTAGACAACCCATTATCCTTTCCTCCAGTACAGTCTAACTGGCAGTAGTGATTTTCTGCAAGCTTGCAATTCAGACATCCACAGTTGGCTTTTCCCATCTGTCAAACAAAGACTAAGCTACTGAACAGTCTAGAGAGAACTTGTGGAAGTCCAGATTACAGCTTAAAGAATCCACAATTTGATTGCTGTTGCTTGGTAGCTAAGCTACCTATAAGCTGGCGTACATATCTCAAGCAAGGTTCTAGATTCTCAAAGTTTCACAGTACAGATCTAGGGACCCAGCCTTCCATGATTATTTATGTAGAACACAGCTACTTGATTGCCTTTTAGGATAAGGATGTTTTTTCCCCATATCCACCTCCTGAAAGCTTGGAGGGCATAAAAAATGTCAAGAAGTTCTAACAAGTTGATCTGTAGACCTTCTTCTCACTATTCCATGATGTGTCCTCCATCCATATGAGAATGCATCCACTGTATGGCTTTAATACATGGCTCCAGACCTGGTGCAAACAAGAAGGATTCAGATTTATTGGCAACTGGGACAATAGATGGACCAACAAGAGACTACACTGTGCTGATGGACTACATCTCTCTGTCGCAGGGAAAAGAAACCTAAGTGAAAAATTCAGGCAGTATGTGGATATGCATTTAAACTAGGAAAAGGGGGTGACGGATGTGGAAGGTCAACATCTGCATGCCACCCCCTGCAAAAGCAGAACATCAGAAACAGCCATACTCGTAAACCACACATCAAAAACAAGTGGGAAGAAATGGCAGAATAAAATCAATGCAAAATACACACAAGCCAGGTAAATGCTGGAAAGCAATGAGCACAAATGCTCGAAGCTTAGCCAAAAAAATTCCAGACCTGGAAGCCCTAATGGTGGGAAACGGATTTGGACATCGTGGCCGTTACGGAAACATGGTTTAATGAATCGCATGATTGGGATATAGCCATAGCTGGCTATAATCTATTCAGAAGAGACAGAGAAAATGGAAAAGGAGGAGGAGTAGCCTTGTATGTCAAAAGCAGTATTAAAGCTACTGAAATGCAGGGAACATGGGGAAAAGAAGAAGCGCTCTGGATTGCGTTGGAAAGAGGAGATGGCACTGTCATCCATATTGCTGTAGTCTACAGACCTCAGACTCAAATTGAAGAGAGAGATAACGAATTGATTATAGATATTGCCAAGATAGCAGCAAAGGGGGAAGCGATCATATTAGGTGACTTTAATCTACCTGATGTGGATTGGATTACTCCTTCTGCACATCTGGAAAGAAGCAAAAAAATTGTGGATGCACTCCAAGATGCATTACTTAGACAAATGGTGATGGAACCAACCAGGGAAAGCTCAACGCTGGATGTAGTGCTTACCAACAGTGATAACGTGTCGAATGTCTGCGTGAGTGCCCCTGTGAGCAACAGCGACCATCACACGGTGTGGTTTGAGATAAAAGCCATGGTACAGGCCAATCATAGCAAGCTCAAAGTCCTAAACTTCAAAAACACTGACTTCAATAAAATGGCCGAGTACTTAAAGGAGGAGATGACGGGGTGGAAGAAGATAAGGGAAGTGGAATTGCAATGGACTAAACTAAAGGCGGCAATAAAAGGGGCAACAGATAAATATGTAAGAAAAATAAATAAAAACAAGAGGAGAAGAAAACCTATTTGGTTTTCCAAAGAGGTGGCTGCGCAAATAAAGGCAAAAAACACAGCTTTTTCAAAATTCAAAAGCTTGCAAACAGAAGAACACAGAAATGAATACAGGATCCAACTCAAAGAATCTAAAAGAGTAATAAGGATAGCAAAATCAAAGGCAGAAGAAAAAATGGCTAAAGATGTTAAGGGTGGCAACAAAACTTTCTTCAGGTATATTCAGGAAAGGAAGAAGATCAGAGTTGGAATTGCAGGACTCAGAAGTGCTGGGAAAGGACTCGTGGAAAGTGACACTGAAAAAGCGAAATTGCTAAACAAATACTTCTGCTCTGTTTTTACTAAAGAAGATCCTGGAGATGGACCAGCTGTGACTCCCAAATATAAAAATAGGACTGAAGTAGATACCACACCATTCACAGAAGATGAGGTGTTAGAACAACTTGCTAAACTGAAAGTGGACAAAGCCATGGGACCGGATGGGATACATCCCAGGATACTGAAAGAGCTCAGAGAGGTTCTTGCAGGACCGTTAAAGGATGTCTTCAACAGATCCTTGGAAACAGGAGTGGTTCCTCAGGACTGGAGAATGGCTAATGTTGTACCTCTACACAAAAGTGGTGACAGGGAAGAAGTGTCAAATTACAGGCCCGTGAGCCTTACCTCGGTGGCAGGAAAAGTAATGGAGGCGCTCCTGAAAGAGCGAATAGTGAACTTTCTCAAAACCACAGGTTGCAAGATCCAAGGCAACATGGTTTTACCAAAGACGGTCTTGCCAAACAAATCTGATTGAGTTCTTTGATTGGGTGACCAAGGAACTAGATCTGGGCATGCAATGGATGTCATCTATCTGGATTTCAGCAAAGCCTTTGATACTGTTCCTCATAGGAGGCTTGTCAATAAACTCAGTAGCTTGGGGATGGGTCCCAAGATAGTAAACTGGATTAGAAATTGGTTGACTGACAGACAACAGAGGGTGATGGTACATGGAGCTCACTCGGATGAGAGGAAGGTGATTAGCGGGGTGCCTCAGGGTTCGGTCCTGGGCCCGGCACTGTTCAATGTATTTGTGAGTGATATTGCTGAAGGACTGAATGGAAAAGTCTGTCTTTTTGCAGATGACACAAAAATTTGCAACAGAGTGGACTCCCCAGAGGGAGTGGATAACATGAGGAAAGATCTACAAAAGCTGGAAGACTGGTCTAATGCTTGGCAACTACGATTTAATGTGAAAAAGTGCAGTGTCATGCACTTGGGTAGCAGAAATCCAAGGGAAAAGTACACAATAGGGGGTGAGAGGTTGGTATGCACGGTTCAGGAGAAAGACCTTGGTGTGATTATCTCTGATGATCTCAAGGTGGCAAAACAGTGCGACAAGGCGGTGGCAAAAGCCAGGAGGATGTTGGGCTGCATTCAAAGAGGGATTACCAGCAGAAAGGAAGAGGTACTTATGCCACTGTACAAGTCACTGGTGAGGCCTCACTTGGAATACTGTGTTCAGTTTTGGAGGCCATATCTTGCAAAAGATGTAAAAAGACTGGAAACTGTTCAGAGAAAGGCGACCAAAATGATTTGGAGCCTGCGTCAGAAGCCTTATGAGAAGAGACTTGAAGACCTAAATATGTACACTTTGGAGGAGAGGAGGGACAGGGGAGATATGATTCAGACCTTTAAATACTTAAAGAGAAATGATGAACAAACAAACCTCTTCCAAAGACGGGGAAGCTGTAAAGCTAGAGGGCATAACATGAAGCTGCAAGGTGGTAAATTGAAAGGCAATGTCAGGAAATATTTCTTCACTGAAAGGGTGGTGGATGCTTGGAATGCCCTCCCGATGGAAGTGGTGAGGGCAAACACGGTGATGGAATTCAAAACGGCATGGGACAAACACAGTGGATCCCTTTACAGCAACAGGATAAAAGCAAAACAAACAGTACCATCTAACTTCTGAACTATCTAGCATCTGCAACAATAAGGGTGTCCTACATGGAGTGGTGGGTTCACCCCTAAACAGAAACAAAAACATGGGGAGGGGTGGCCTGCACAGAGCGACAGGTGCACCTACTCTTGCCATCTTGCTGGGCAGACTAGATGGACCATGCTGGTCTTTATCTGCCGTCACTTACTATGTTACTATATGTTACTATGTATGTGACTTGACATCAATGTTCCCTCTAATTTTCTGTAGGCTGTGTGCGCATAAAATATCAGCTGTGTGCAGCTTTTGAAGGAAGGATAAATTTTTGTGCGCCACATAACAACACTCGGAGTTATATACTTTAAAATTTGACTACACGTCAGAATACAGTATGTACACCACATTGATTTTAATCAAATTAAATGAAAATAGACGATTACTAAATGAAGCGGGAAATTTCTAGTAATTACAATCATAACTTTTAAATTTTAAGACGTCTGTGTTGTTTTCTATCAGAATCAGAGCCGTAATTTTTGTGCGCTCTATTGTAAAGTATGTGCGCTCACTCGGCAAGGTGTGTGCGCGCGCACACGCGCACAGCTTAGAGGGAACAGTGCTTGACATGTGTACTTCGAACAGGCAGTCCACCATCGGGTTGTGAGGGTCTTCCCACCAGAGTTTTTTTTAATTGAAAAAGGCTACCGGGATTTGTTTGGAAAGTGGCCAAGTGTTTTGCTTCCAGTGCAGCTTGAGTTGCCATTGAAGATTTCTCATGTGCCACCTTGCAAAAGGAACTACACTTACAGTTGTTGCCATGTGCCCCAGATGTCTTAGGATGCTTCAGACCAAGAACGATTTGGATCTGGAAATTCTGTCACAAAACAATACAAGGTTCTGTAGACTCTCTTCTGGAAAGGCTGCTTTTGCCATCACTGTGTCTATGCTCATCCCTATGAGGACAATGCTCTGCATTAGCTTAAGCTTGGACTTTGCTTCATTGATGAGGAACCCTATCTTTCAAAGGGTGACTATGGTTGTTCCCAGAGAGTGTATGACTTCCGTTGGTGTGGGGTCTGTCACTGAGCAAGGGTAGATGAACAGACCTTTCTTCACAAGATGGGCTGACACTATGGCTAGACATTTTGGGCCCGATTCTGTCCTGAACATACAAGCCCTCTGTACACCTGGTCTGAACCGGATGTACAGAGGGGTGGGGGGGGGTGTCGCAATTCTGAACCTGCGGAGCACATCTAGGCCCATGGGATCAGAATCACAATCAGGCCTGTACATGCAGAGCGGAACTGTGATTCAGCCCGACCTGCGTAGAGGCCATGCCCAACTAACTCAGTCTGGGCTTTACAATGGAACCGCGATGCCATAGTGTCCGGTTGCCATGGCACTGCGACTTCATTGTAAAACCGCAATCCTGGCCACCAGCTCCTGCACTGCATTCCCCACAGACCAAACCCCGATCTGGCCTCCCAAGGCCAGGGCTGGGCTGCAGGGAATGCTCACTGCCTCCTCCTGCCACTTTCTGGCCCTGGGCCTGCCAACTCCTGATGACTAGGGAAGTTATTCCACCTTGGAGGTGGAGTAACTTCCCCGTGTAGGTTGCCGGCCCCAGATGTACAAGGCCAACATTAGAATCGACCCTGTACGTCCAGGGCCGACGACCGCCCACCGCCTGACCTAACTCCGCCCCTTCCCCACTCCCATCTAACTCCCCCATACAACCGGTGGGGATGTTAGCCACCAGCGGGAAGGGGCACGAATAGCGGGGATGGATGTCCCATTGGGAAGTCCATTCCCGCTACTCACGTGTCGGAATAACCCCATGTGTGAAGACTCTGGATAAGAAAGAAAGGCCAAATGGTACTGCTTGATACTGAAAACAGTAACTTAGAAATGCAAAATGAAGGAAATGATTTTTGTGAATGAGGATGCATGTGTAGGCATCCCTGAGGTCCAGGGAGGTGATCCAATCATTTTGGTGAGGAGCAGAAGGGTAGTGGCCAGCATTTTCACCTTTAACGTCTCTTTCTCACACACAAGTTGAGACCCTGCAGGTTGAGGATGGGTCGTAGACCTCCTGATATTTTGGGAATAAGGAAGAAGCTGGCATAAAACCTTTGTCCCCACTGGATGGTGAGGATGTAGGCCACTTCAAGATTTTCTCTATGAAGTTTAATTTGTAGCCCTAACGATCCAAATGATTCAGCAGTTGGTGGTGACGATTCAATATGCCTCCCTGAAGAATTGTTGCCCACCAGATAATTGTCATAAGGAGAGGTTGTGCTTTAAGGTATTTGCTGCAGAAGTAGGTGGTTGCATCCTTTCTCAAAGTCTTTGTTATTGCGAGTACATCTGTGCTGTCTGATACTGGTGGTGATCGGGGGTATAGCTGGTGGAGTCCCTGGGTATAGAATTGTTGGAAAAATTGTTGTGATTATTGCTGCCTATAGATGGCTTATTCTCTGCAAAGTTATGACTGTGGATCTGCAGATTAATAGGAGAGCTCTGGACTATGAAGAGATTATCCTTGATTTGTGAAACTGCTTCTGTGATCTTCTCCCTGAAAAGGCTGTCCTACCAAACAAGGAACATCTACCAGGCAATCATGTAAATGTTCTCATAGTCACAAATGCCTGTAACCACATCATCCTTCATGTTCTGATGCCTATGGTCGCAGTATGGAAAACTGTATCATAGACATCATATGTAGTCTTGACAAAATGAAAGGCACATTCTTGAATGGAGAGGTGAAGATGTGCCAGTTGCTTGTAGGTGATTTTGATATGTCCGTGGTTTGCTGCATTAGCCTGTGATGATACTGAAGCACTTGCAACTGAAGATCCAGAATCCTCATGGTTATCATCACACTCTGGCAGACCTTCCTACCTACGATGTCCAGGATCTTATGATTCTTGTGCATGGGGAGTACTGTCTTCAGCTTCATCATTCTGGCTCTTTTGAGAGCTGCCTCAGAGACCACTGACTGGTGAAGAGGCTAAGAATGGCTGTGGTCTGCTGTTGTGAGGATTGTATTCTTAGAGTCCAGGCATCTTAAGGTTGCTGGGGTGGAGAGAGGTATTCTCCAGATGCTGAGTTGGAGGTCTTGTAAGAGCAAGCATAATCATAAACAGGGAGTGTCAGTGCCTCCTTAGTTGTCATGATAGCCTGCAAGATTGCCTGGAAGTCCCATTTAGACTTTGGGATTGCAGACTTTTCCAATTGCAGTGTCCTAGATATCTTTGCCAAGAATTTGGTATACGAAGTCCAATTGTTTTTCCAGAGCAAGCTCCTCAAGCAGAGGATCCCAAGTTGAATCCTAAGACTCCTGTAATACATGAGCTTTGAGCTTATATTTATAGTATTGCTCCCCTTGGGTTCTGAAGAGTTGAAGCAAAGTCTGGGGAAGACCATCCCATATCATCTAGCAGGGAGATGGATGTGGAATTCAGGGTTCATCCCCGCATCCTATGAGTCTCCCCTATAGTCTGAGTTGAAGTGCTTGGGGCTGGTCCTCTTATGCAGTGCTATATTTAAAAAAAAACTCAGAAAAGAACATTATTTGGATTATCTATTGCCTGTGCTGAGGCAACAGGTGCCAACTTAAGGTACAGCCTAGGGGTAGGCCTTACTGGGGAGCTTATACAGGCTTTGGCCGGTTTTTCGATGAGGGAGGGTCTTCTGGAAGGATGGTCAGCCTCTTATCTCTGTCTGTTATTTGTCCTGTTGCTTCTGATCCATTGACTTACTGAATGGGGTTTTACTGTAAGAACATAAGATATGCCATATTGGGTCAGACCAAGATCCATCAAGTCCAGTATCCTGTTTCCAACAGTGGCCAATCTAAGTCACAAGTACCTAGCAGTTTCCTCAAGACACACAGGTTCCACAATGCTGGTATTGTGACAAGAAGTGGATTTCCCAGGTCCCCTTTAATATGGACTTTTCCTCCAGGAACTTGCCCAAACCCTTTTTAAACCCAACTACATTAACAGCTTTTACTACATCCTCTAACAAATTCCAGAGTTTGAATACGCATTGAGTGAAAAAATATTTTCTCTTATTAGTCTTAAATAGGTTATACTGTAGCTTCATTGCATTTCCCCTAGCCTTTCTATATTTTGATAACGTAAACAACCAATCTACATTTACCCGTTCCACTCCATTCATTAATTTATAGACCTCTATCATATCTCCCCTCAGCCATCTCTTTTACAGGTTGAAGAGCCCTAACCTCTAGCCTCTCCTCATAGGGGTATCATTCCTTCCCCTTTAACATTTTGGTGGCTCTTCTCTGTACTTTTTCTAATACCGCTATATCCTTTTTTGAGATGTAGCGACCAGAATTACACATTTCAAGGTGTAGTTGCACCATGGAATGATACAGAGGCATTATAATATCCTTTGTTTTATTCTCCATTCCTTTCCTTATGATTCTTAGCATTCTATTTGCTTTCTTGGCTGACGCTGCACACTGGGTGGAGAGTTTCAACGTGTTATCCACGATGACACCTAAATCTTTTTCCTGGATGATGGTTCCTAATGTGGAACCTTGCATCATGTAACCATAGTTTGGGTGGTTCTTTCCTAGGTGCATAACTTTGCACTTGTCCACATTAAATTTTATCTGCCATTTGAACAGCCAGTCTTCCAGTTTATCAAGGTCCTCTTGCAATTTTTTCACAATCCTCTTGGGTTTTAACCACTTTGAATAATTTTGTGTCAACCGCAAATTTGATTAACTCACTCATTATTCCCATTTTCAGGTCATTCATGAATATGTTAAAAAGCAGCAGACCCAGCACAGATCTCTGGGGGTACTCCACTATTCACTTTTCTCCATTCAGAAAATTGACCGTTTAGCCCTATCCTCTGCTTTCTATCTTTTAAACAGTTCCTGATCCACAGTAGTACACTGCCTCCTATCTCATGACTTTTTAATTTTGCCAAGAATCTCATGCAGGACCTTGTCAAAGGCTTTCTGAAAATCCAGATACACTCTAATCAACCAACTCACCTTTGTCTACCTGTTTATTCACACCTTCAAAAAAACCATAACAGATTAGTTAAACAAGACCTTCCTTGGTTAAAGCCATGTTGGCTGTCTCCCATTAGGTCATGACTATCTACATGTTCATAATTTTGTTCTTTATAATGGTTTCCATCATTTTTCCCGGTACTGATGTCAGGCTCACCGGTCTGTAGTTTCCCGGGCCACCTCTAGAACCCTTTTTAAAGATTGGCGTTACATTGGCCATCCTTGAATTTTCAGGTATTACAGAAGATTTTAATGATAGCTCACAGATTACTAATAGCAGGTCCGCAATCTCATATTTCAGTTCTTTCAACACCCTCAGATGTATACCATCTGACTCAGGTGATTTGCTATTTTTCAGTTTATCAAATAGTTGTAATACATCTTCCTGGTTTATTGATATTTCTTTCAATTCTTCTGTGGCATCACCTATAAATACCATTTCAGTCATGGCTAACACTCCTACATCTTTTTATTTTTATTTTATTTATTTAACATTTCTTACATACTGCCTTTCATGATATCAAAGCAGTTTACATTGAACAAACTGAAATTACATTGAACAGGGCATTATAACTTGGAGATAACTATTTTACAGGGAACATGGGCAATGGAGGGTTAAGTGGCTTGCCCAAGACCACAAGGAGCACCTGTGGGACTAGAAACCCCAGTCCTTCCGGCCCAATGTTGCTGTCCTCTAGTGGGATTTGAACCCCCGACCTTCTGGCCTGAGGTACATTGCCCCAACCACTAGGCCACTCCTCCACTCTTCCTCAGTAAAGACCAAAGCAAAGAATTCATTCAGTCTCTCCACTATGGCCTTGTCTCCTCTTAGTGCCTCTTTACCAGTCTATTATCTAATGGTCCAACTGACTTTCTCAAAGGGTTTTTTTTTTTGCTATGAATGTACTTGAAAAAGGTTTTATTAAGAGTTTTTGCTTCCATAACAAGCTTTTTTTTAAATTCTCTCTTTGCCTGCCACATCAATGCCTTGCATCTAACTTGCCAGTGCTTAATGTTTCCAGTTTTCATCAATTAGCTCCTTTTCCATTTCCTGAAAGATGTTTTTTTGGCAACAGCTTCTCTGACCTCACCTTTAAACCATGCTGGCAGTTTTTTGAACTTCCTTCCACTTTTCTTAAAGCGTGGAATACAGTTTGTCTGGGCTTCCAAGATAGTATTTTAAACAGCCTTGCTTGATGTAACTCTTTAACCTTTGCAACTGCTCTTTTTGTTTTGTTCCTCACTATTTTCCCCCTTTTATCATAGTCTCACTTTTGAAAGTTAAAAGCTAGTACTGTATTTAATAAATCAAACATCATCATGCTATGATCACTATTGCCAAGTGGCCCCAACACCCTTATCTCTTGCATCAGATCTTGTGTTCCACCAAGGACTAGGTCCAAAATGGCTTCCCCTCTTGTTGGTTCATGAACTAGCTGCTCCAAGAAGCAGTCATTTATTTCATCTAGAAACTTTATCTCCCTAGTATGTCCTGCCGTGACATTGACTCAGTCGAGACCGGGGTAATTGAAATCACCCATTATTATTACTGTGTTGTAACTTTTCTTAGCTTCCCTGATTTCTTTGAGCATTTCATTATCCATTTGTTCATTCTGGCCAGGCCGTCGATAGTAAACCCCCCTGCCATCACCTTCCCCTTTTTATATGGAATTTCAATCCAGAGATTCTACAGTGTATCTTGTTTCCTACAAAACTTTAATCTTGTGTGACACAATGCCCTCTCTAACAGAGTGCAACCCCTCCACCAATTTGATCTACTCTAGTATTGTGATATAGTTTGTACTCAGGTATCACAGTAGTTGTCCTCCTTCCACCATGTCTCTGAGATACCAATAATATATAACCTCTCATTTAGTGCTATATATTCTAACTCTCCCATCTTATTTTTTAGACTTCTAGCATTTGCATACAAGCATTTTAGAGACTGTATTTTATTCATTTTAATCTGGCTATCAGTAGGCAGGGGTAATTTGGATTCTCCAGGACCAAGCAGGAAGTCAGTCCTCACTTATGGGTGACGTCGGCGCCGACGGAGCCCTCGCGGAGCAATTTTCCCCAGCTTTCAAAGAAAGCCTTTGGGAATTGCAGCGCGCATGCGCGGTCGTCTTCCCGCCCGAAGGTGCCATCTTAGCCAGTCTTCTTTTTTCCACGGAGCCCTGCAGACGTCCCCGTCTTGTCCCCGCGAAAAAGTTGATTTTCCTCTTATTTTATACTTTTTTCTTTCACCGATCGTTTTCCCGCCCGGACTCGCGACGCCGGTCTCGAGTCCTCTAACGTTTTTTCGGTTTTTCTGACTTAGTCAGCTTTCGTTTTCGTTTTCCCTGGCAGCCCGGTCCTTTGACCTCGCAGGGGCCCTTTTTCCCCCGATGGCTGCCAGTGGCTTTAAGCGGTGTGGTCGGTGTGACCGAAATATGTCACTAACCGACTCACACGACCTTTGCCTCCGCTGCTTGGGCCCGGATCATGAGGAATTGATCTGTGGGCCCTGCAGCAAACTGTCCTCGAAGGCGTTGAGAAGTCGGCGGCATCAGCGCGAAAGAATCTTCGCTGACCCCAGCCGTACCCGGACCTCGTCGGAGGCCTCCGTGTCAAAGGGCTCCAGCTCGGACCGTCGCCGGAGCTCCTCCGACCGGGGTTCTCCCTCCGGGGACCATCGTCGGAAGGAAAACCCGCGAGGGCGGCGTCGGTGGACGCTCCTGGCTCCGCGAGGGCCAGGTCGCATAGCCCCGACAGCCGCCCCGGGTCCTTGGAGAAGGAACACCTCCCGAAGCGACCTCGCCTGGAGTCGGAGATGCCTGCCCGGGTAAGTCCTGTAGTCCTTCTGGACTCGCCTCCGCGACAGCCGACGTCGGGCCCGACGCCGTCGGGGCCCGAGTCGGGGGCTGCTGGGTCACCTGAGCTCGAACTCAGGTTGACGGCCTTGGAGAGCAGACTGTCTGCCTTCATGGACCAGCAGCGGGCACTGCTCGCTGGCTTCGCTGGCGTCGCTGCCCCGACCGCCGGGACGTCGACGTCCAAGTCGACCCCGGAGACCGAGCCGATCCTCGAGTCGATGAGAACTCGAGTCGATCCTCGGTCGAGGTCGCCCTCGGCCTCCCGTTCGGGACCGAGGTCGCCGACGCCGACTCCTTCGGCGTCGGGGCGGCTGGCGCCGCTCCCTGCCCGGGCCGACCCCACCGAGTCCTCGTCGGAGTCGGTCTGGGAGTCTGAGGAGGAAGAGTCACCTGATTCTTTTCGGACTCGGTGTGTCCCATCGGACTCTCCGGAGTCCGAGCCTCGGAAGCAGTCCCCCCCGGAGGATGCCCGGTTCTCGGACTTCGTTAGGGATATGGCCAAGGCTTTGGCCTTCCCTGCGGATCCCGAGGAGGAGCCTCGAACCGAGGAGCTCGACGCCCTCCAGTATGACTCTCCCGCGAGGGAACACTTTACTGTGCCGGTTCCTCCTATGCTGGAACGACTACTCTTCCGCATGTGGGAGAGTCCGGCCTCCTCGCCGGTCCTGAGCAAGCGGGTCGATTCTATCTATCGAGTCCGCAAGAGCCCTGGCTTTCAAAAGGCGCAGTTGCCACACCATTCCATGGTAGTGGAATCGGCCATGCATCGTCTTAAGAGCCAGAAGATGCACTCCTCGGTGCCTCCTGGGAGGGAGGCCCGTAACCTGGATGGCCTTGGCAAGAAGTGCTTCCAGGGCTCTATGCTCGCCTGTCGTGTCCAGACTTACCAGCTATACATGGGCATGTATCTCCGGGATCTGGCTAAAGAGCTAGCCGGATTCTCCGCTGGTCTCTCCGAGGAGCCTTTGCGGAGGTTCCTGGCCTTGTCCACGGGTATTCGGGAATGCTCGAAGTTCATGTCCCGAGCAGCCTATGATGGCTTTGAAGCCTCGGCTCGAGTAGCCGCAGCCGGCATCGGTGCCCGCCGACAGGCTTGGCTTCAGTCGTCCGACCTTGAACCCTGGGTACAGGACAAGTTGGTCGATGTCCCCTGCCGAGGCGAAAACCTCTTTGGCAAGCCCATGGCGGAAAAGGCTGCACAAATTGAGACTGAGACTCTCACCAGGACCAGGCTTTCTAGGAAGACCTCCGCCCCTTCCCAGAAAAAGAAGGGCTCGGGAAAAAAGTCCTTTTACCCGAGGAAGGCAGCTGCCTACAAACAATACCCCCATTATCAGGCCCCTGCAGCTCCCCAACAGGGCCAGCAGGCCAAGGGACGGGGTAACGGGTCCCGTAGGCAGCAAGCCCCCAAGCCTGCACCACCAGCCCCTGCTCAGCAGGGTGGGGGTTTTTGACTCGCTCAGCATAGCCTCTCCCCCCCCGCTGGTCCCCTCCAGCACCGGAGGCCGGCTGGTTCACTTCGCCCACAGGTGGTCCAGCATCACCACAGATGCCTGGGTGCTTCAGGTCGTGCGAGAGGGCTACCTCCTCCACTTCCATCAGATTCCTCCCTCCTATTTTCCGGGAGAGCCTCCGCGCCCCCCTCTGCACAGGGAGTTGCTCCTTCAGGAGTTAGCAGGTCTTCTGCAGGAACAGGCGGTGGAACCGGTGCCACACCACCTGAGAGGTCAAGGCTTCTATTCAAGGTATTTTCTGATACCAAAGAGAACAGGAGGCCTCAGACCCATCCTGGACTTGCGCAACCTCAACAAGTTCCTTGTGCGGGAGAAGTTCAAAATGCTTACCCTTGGAATCCTTCTGCCCTACCTCCAGCAGGGAGATTGGCTATGCTCCTTGGATCTAAAGGATGCCTACACGCACATCCTCATCCACCCCAGCCACCGCCAATACCTAAGGTTTGTGGTGGCAGGAAATCATTACCAGTACAGAGTACTGCCCTTCGGCCTGTCCTCCGCACCGCGAGTCTTCACAAAATGTCTCGCGGTCGTGGCGGCCCATCTCCGGCTTCACGGCCTCTATGTTTTTCCGTACCTCGACGACTGGCTCATCAGAGCAGCGTCCGCTCAGGAGGTCACCAACGCCACGTCCCGCACGGTGACTCTGCTGCAGCACTTGGGCTTTGTCATAAACTTCGCAAAGTCCACTTTGCTCCCCTCACAGGATCTCGAGTTCATCGGCGCAAGACTGCGCACTCCTCAGGCGCGAGCGTACCTACCGCTCGACAGGGCTCAGCGGCTCATGGACCTAGCCGGCCGCTTTCGCAGCCAGCCCCTGGTCTCCGCCAGGCGCTTCCTGAGACTGCTCGGCCATATGGCTTCCACCGTCCATGTGACCCCAAATGCCCGCCTGAATATGCGGCCTGCTCAATGGTGTCTCCGCCGGCAGTGGCGACAAGCCACAGGCGGCCTAGCAGACCTAGTGCGCGTCTCCGAGCCGCTGGTCTCGTCTATCCGGTGGTGGCTCCGGCAGCCGAACCTGATATTAGGAATGCCTTTCCAGTCACCTCAGCCGACCCGGGTGCTGACCACCGATGCATCCCTCCTGGGCTGGGGAGCACATTGCCAAGAGGCACGTACTCAGGGCCTCTGGACCAAGTGGGAGTCTGCTCAGCAGATCAACTTCCTGGAGCTCAGGGCGATCCGCCTAGCTCTCAAAACCTTCTCCCACCTGACCTCCCAACAGTCCGTCCTTGTCCAGACGGACAATCAAGTTGCCATGTTCTACGTGAACAAGCAGGGGGGCACGGGCTCCTTCCTCCTCTGCCGGGAGGCACAGAAACTCTGCTCTTGGGCCGTCAGTCACGGCATTCTCCTCAAGGCAGTCTATCTCCCGGGCCAGGAAAATTGCCTGGCGGACAAACTCAGCAGGGTCCTCCAGCCGCACGAGTGGCGTCTGGATCCCTTGATCGTTCAGAAGCTCTTCCTCAGGTGGGGTCTCCCCACGGTGGATCTCTTTGCCAGTCCTCACAACCGGCAGCTTCCTCGCTTCTGCTCCCGTCAGCCACACCCCCTTCGGGTTGCGGCGGACGCCTTTCTGATCTCATGGTCGGGGAGCCTTCTGTACGCTTTCCCTCCCATCCCGTTAGTCTCTCGGACTCTTTTCAAGGTTCTCCGAGACAAAGCCTTCATGATCCTGGTGGCCCCTCGCTGGCCCAGGCAGCCGTGGTTTCCACTCCTGCTGCAACTGGCGGTGGAGGATCCCTTCCCTCTGGGGTACAACCGGATCTCCTCACTCAGGATCAGGGGTCCCTACTGCACCCCAACCTCAGGTCTCTCAACCTCATGGCCTGGCTGCTGAGAGGGTAGTCCTTGCTCCTCTTCTCTTGCCGGCGGAGGTGGAGGAGGTCGTCTTGGCTTCGCGACGGCCTTCTACCCGCAAATGCTACGCCCTTAAATGGCGTCGCTTTGCAATCTGGTGTTCCCAACAGTCTCAGGATCCCTTCTCCTGCCCGGTGTCGGTGATCTTACAGTACTTGCTACACCTCTCTAATCTGGGACTTAAGTCCAACTCCGTCAAAGTTCACCTCAGTGCTCTTTCGGCACATCATGTGCCGGTGGACGGCAGACCTCTCTCCAACGACCCTCTCGTAGCGAGGTTTCTCCGAGGTCTCCTTCTACTTAAACCACCTCTGCGCCCGCCAGCACCTGACTGGGACCTGAATGTGGTTTTGCAGCGGATCACCTGTCCGCCTTTTGAACCTATGGCTACCTGTTCCCTCCGTTTTCTGTCTTGGAAAACGCTGTTCTTGATAGCCCTCACTTCCGCTAGGCGCGTGAGTGAGTTGCAGGCCCTCGTGTCTGATCCCCCCTACACTCGGTTCTACAAGAATAGGGTAGTCCTACGGACTCACCCTAAGTTTCTGCCTAAAGTGGTCTCCCCTTTTCACATGAATCAGGAGGTGGTGCTTCCAACCTTCTTTCCCAGACCACACTCCAGCCGAGCTGAGACGGTCCTCCATACCCTGGACTGTAGAAGGGCACTGAACTTCTACCTTGACCGTACGCGGGAGCACCGTAAAGCTGCTCAGCTTTTTGTGTCTTTTGACCCCAATAAATTGGGGCTCCCGGTCTCCAAGCGTACTCTGTCCATCTGGGTTGCGGACTGTATCTCTTGGGCTTATGGGGCAGCCGGACTCTCCTTAGAAAGTCGAGTCACGGCTCATTGTGTTCGGGCAAAGGCCACGTCAGTGGCTTACCTCCGCTCTGTTCCGCTGGCAGACATCTGCCGGGCCGCTACTTGGTCTTCGAGCCAGACTTTTGCGGTCCATTACTGTCTCGAGAGGGAGTCCCGTAGGGACAGTGCTTTCGGACAGGCAGTCCTCCGTAATCTCTTTGAGGTCTGAGCAACTCCTACCCTCCATCCCGGATGTGGGCTACCGGTGGGTGATAATTCAGCGAAGATTCTTTCCTTCTGTGCTGCTGAGCTAGAGGGAGCTCATTTTTGTGCTTAGGGTCTCCGGTAGCCTTGAGCTTGGGAGTCCCATAAGTGAGGACTGACTTCCTGCTTGGTCCTGGAGAAAGCGTAGTTACTCACCTGTAACAGGTGTTCTCCAGGAGCAGCAGGAATCAGTCCTCACTACCCTCCCTCCTCCCCTTGGAGTTGCAATCGTCTGCTTATGTTCTTTTTGCAAATTTTTATGCTGTCTTTTTTAGCTATGTCATCTGACTGGCTAAGATGGCACCTTCGGGCGGGAAGACGACCGCGCATGCGCGCTGCAATTCCCAAAGGCTTTCTTTGAAAGCTGGGGAAAATTGCTCCGCGAGGGCTCCGTCGGCGCCGACGTCACCCATAAGTGAGGACTGATTCCTGCTGCTCCTGGAGAACACCTGTTACAGGTGAGTAACTACGCTATCTTTAAGCTTTGTCTGCTCCGTACTCAAGGGTATTTGGGCTACTTTTGTCTTTATTTGAACCTCTTTGTTGATATGCCCTAACTTCATTCTTTTGGTAGTATCCTTCAAGGATACATTGTTCCGAACCATGCACTCTTGGGGACTGTGGCATCTGTTCTGCTTGGAATGCCCTTTTGTAGTCTTGTGATGTCTCTTCAAGGAGCCTTTGAGTTGTATGTGTGCTGCCTCAGCCGGGGCTATGGCTGGATAGCCTGGTGGTGTCTGTGTGGAAATCAGGCCGCATTCTCTAACGACCTGAGCTGCCATCGGTGTGGATGAGACCCCAAACAGCCAGATAGTGTTTTTTTGATTACCCTCCTCTCCTGCTGGTACCTTTTCCCAGGCCAAAAGGTGAGGGGAGGTTCTCTCTATTGCAACACCTCTGCCCCCCTGGGTACTTGATATGGTAACAGGGAAAATGCAGTGGCTGACTGAACATACCATGCTGCTTTTTGAGGGGTTTATTTTTTAAAATCTTATCTGCTATCTGGCTTTCTCTGGGAAGAAGGAGAGCTGTAGCTGACCTGGCAGGGAAAAGGACTGTAGTGAAGGAGGAGGGACCAGAGCTTATATAGGAGGAACTGAGCATGCTCAGATATTTTAAAGGAAGCCAGAAGAATGTTGCACGTAGGTGCCGCCTGCAGAATGATGTCATCTAGTGTGGCTGCATTCACCCTGCCTGTCAATGGAGAAGAAATATGATAGAGGTCTATAAAATGATGAGTGGGGTGGAAGAGGTAAATAAGAAAAAGTTATTTACTCTTTCGTATAGTACTAGGGCACATGTCAGGAAATTAACTGGTAGCAGATTTAAAGAAATTAAAGAAGAGATTTTTTCAGTCAATGCACAATTAAGCTGTGGGAATTTCTTGCCGTAGAATAGTTCTACTGGTATAGCCGAGTTTAGAAAGTTT
Source organism: Ichthyophis bannanicus (assembly GCA_033557465.1). Taxonomy (NCBI): domain Eukaryota; kingdom Metazoa; phylum Chordata; class Amphibia; order Gymnophiona; family Ichthyophiidae; genus Ichthyophis; species Ichthyophis bannanicus. The sequence goes on along the minus strand of CM066044.1, from coordinate 88,012,627 downwards.
GGGTAAATCCATTATTGGCCACATAGAGGTAGGGATCATAGTCGAGGATGGATCTTTGCATCATCCACGAAACCCCAGTGGACCGCCGAGACAGGATGCTGGGCTGGATGGGTCATTAGCCTTACATTCTTGTGCTCAAATCTTTCTTCCCTGCATGAATTAAAGGTTTTTGAGAGGATGCTTCTTTCTAGGCCTTTGCTGGAGCCAGGTAACACTTTTGAGAAGGTCACAGATCCAGCCGCCTGTCCAGAACTCTCCGAGTCTTCATCTACTTTTGAATCATATCATTGCCACATAATTTGTACTTAATGTGCCATATACAGGGATATCCTGCCTTCAGTTTCATTGCACGTACATGTCGGAACTCACTGCCCCTCCTCCAAGACCAGACAAATCCCACAAGAAATTTAAATTGGGCTTAAAGCACTGGTTTCTCTGTAAAGCATCCAGCCATACTTACAGTAGAACCTCCTCTATGCCACACTGTTATTTATGTGTATCCCACTGTTCTTGTCTTCCTTTGTGTATCGCTGGACCATTGAGCTCTGTCATTTGGAACTTACTGTTGTGCTACTCATTCCCCTACTCCCTGTGTCTTCATCCTTTCCAGGTATTTATCATAATGAATTGCCATCTTCTCTGCAGATTGTAAACCGATTTGAAGATCACCAAACCAAAGAGCAGAACACCAAATCTTGTAAAATAAAAAGAAAATATATTTCATTTTGGCATTGCTCTAGTTCAATGCTTCCCAAACTGTTATCCAATAGGACCCCAATTTAAAATTTAAATTTGTGGCTCAGGTGATGAAGACAAAACAGCAGAGCTGCAGTCCCCCCCCCCCCCCCCCGGTCTCTCTTTCACTTCCTTCTCCCCCAGGTATAAAAGCATAAAGACGGCAGTGGTAGCAACAATCAGCGTCTGGGTGCACGCACAGACACCAGTACTTTGCCTGGGTCTCCGGTGTAACAGAGGAAGGACGTGCATTGTGAAGTCAGTGAGTCACAGGTCACAGTGTGTGGGCATGGAAGAAACTAACCGAGTCAGTACATCAGGCTCAATCTCCAGGCTAAAACGCACTTCTTTAAGACTGTTTTTGGATCCTGATAACCTCAGCCTCCTGTTTCCTTACCACTCCCCTAGATATATCCTAGTCCCCACTTGTTGGTTTATCTGTTTTGAGTAGACTATAAGCTCTTACAAGCAGGGACTGTCTCTTACATGCCTCTGCACAGCACTATGTATGCCTTGTGGCACTATACAAATGATTAGCAATAGTGATAGCAGTAAGAGTGAGGAGCAGAAGCCTGATGATGTGACCCCATTTGGCGTTCCGACCCACAGTTTGGGAAGCGCTGCTCTAGATAAGATGCAGACCTTCTGCCCATCCCTGCAAACCGAGGCAGTAGAGCCATGTCAATACGACACATGAAGGCAACTTATTTCCTAACTTTACATCCTGCACTAACTGGTTCCCAATCAGAGCTTGTTTCTCCTTTGGGTACCTTTGCCATCTTTTGTATGATACGTATTACAGAAGGTAAGTGATGCATTAAATACCTTTATGGAAATGGGTAACAGGAGTAACATATGGAAAGCAGTGTGTATAAATGCCCGTAACATGGGAAATAAGATCCCTGATGTTATCCCTGAGTCTTGAAAGACTAGAAAAGGGGACTGTTACTTCTGGAGAGAGATCTGCAATTGTGAGTATATATTTCTGGGAATTTTCTGAAAGGAATTCTTCTATTACAGCTAATTACTCTGTGAACCCACTATTTTTTGTTAAATCAGTCAGGGCCTAGTAGCAGCAGTTTAAGTTTAAATTTAAAACACAGAAGAGAACTTTCTGGTAACATTTCATACCCAGCAGAGAGCAATGTTCCCTCGAATTTTCTGTAGGCTGTGTGCGCATAAAATATCAGCTGTACAGCTTTTGAAGGAAGGTTAAATTTTTGTGCGCCACATAACAACACTCGGAGTTATATACTTTAAAATTTGACTACATGTCAGAATACAGTATGTACACCACATTGATTGCACTAGAAAATATTGTAGAACTTGTGAAAACCATAAATGCACAACAACTTTTAAATTTTAAGACGTCTGTGTTGTTTTCTATCAGAATCAGATCCGTAATTTTTGTGCGCTCTGTTGTAAAGTACGTGCGCTCGCTCGGCGAGGTGTGTGCGCGCGCACACACGCACAGCTTAGAGGGAACAGTGGCAGAGAGCTGTAGTTTAAATTTAATAGTCACTCAGGGCCTAGCATCAGCAAAGTACTTTTAGTTTAAATTTAACACACAGAAGAGAGCTTTCTGGTTAAATTTAGATCCCAGCAGAGAGCTTGTAGTTTAAATGTCATAATAAGTTAGAGCCTAGCAGCAGCAAAGAGCTATAATTTAAATCAAATAAGAATATAGCTTACCTCAGCAGCACAGGACAGGGTACTGTGTAGCAGCCCTCTTTTAATAAGTGTTATTTCCCTCCTTCCCAACACCAACCCACCCACCCCTGGGATAATCGTAGCTTTATAGCTACTTACACATCTTAAAAGACATTAGGTGCTCTCAGGTGAAGCTCGTTACCCAAATCAGTCATACACTAAGGACCTGAGATTAATTAAAGCTTCAGGTGAACAAGGTATATTAAACATATTAGGTACAGTTTTTTATTGGTATAAATATCCATAGCAACCCTTATTAAGTAAAGAACTTAAAGATCTAAACACAAACTTAAAACTAAGATGCAGACAGCAGTCCAGCAGCGAGATGGGGGCTTTCCAGTCTTTTGCATTGAGTGTCACATGTATGATTTTCTCCCAGTTGGTGAGAGGTCTTACGTGTGCACTAGGTGCAACGAGCTCTTTGCTCTCAGGGAACAAGTCCGTTCTCTAGAGGCTAGAGTAGCAGACTTGGAAAACAAAGTCAGAGAGGTACATAGGGAGACCTACAGGGATTTAGTCCTGAAGTCCCACCTCCAGTCTGGCAGCATCCCTGTTGCCATGGAGGAGAGAGGTCACGTGACAGGAGAGCATCACCCTGGTGTGGCAGGACGTGATCCTGTAACTAGGACCTGTCCTCCAGGTGATGTAAAACCCTCTCGCACCGAGAATGTTTCTCCAGGGCCATGAGCCCATGAGGGAAGGGTTAGGACAGCCGTTATAGTTGGTGATTCGATCATTAGGCATGTAGATAGATGGGTGGCTGGTGGATGCGAGGATCGCCTGGTAACATGCCTGCCTGGTGCAAAGGTAGCGGACCTCACGTGCCACCTAAATAAGGTCTTAGATAGTGCTGGGGAGGAGTCTGCTGTCTTGGTACATGTCGGAACCAATGACATAGGAAAATGTGGTAGGGAGGTTCTGGAGGCTAAATTTAGGCTTTTAGGTAGGAAGTTGAAATCCAGAACTTCCAGGGTAGCGTTCTCCAAAATGCTTCCCATTCCATGCACAGGACCCAAAAGGCAGGCAGAGCTCCAGAGTCTCAATGCGTGGATGAGACAATGGTGCAGAGATGAAGGTTTTGGATTTGTTAGGAGCTGGGGAACATTCTGGGGAAAGGAGGGGCTCTTCCGAAGGGATGGGCTTCACCTTAATCGGGATGGAACCGGGCTGCTGGCACTAACCTTTAAAAAGGAGATAGAGCAGCTTTTAAACTAGATAATAGGGGAAAGCCGACAGCCACCCAAGAGCGCATGGTTCAGAAGAATGTATCCTTGAAGGATACTACCAAAAGCAAAGAGGTTCCAAAAAAAGAGTAAAGTAGCCCAAATGCCCTCAAGTATGGAGCAGACAGAGCTTAAAGATCCCAAATTACCCATGTCTACCAATAGCCAAATTAATATGAATAAAAAACAGTCTCTAAAATGCTTGTATGCAAATGCTAGAAGTCTAAAAAATAAGATGGGAGAGTTAGAATATATAGCACTAAATAATAGGTTAGATATGACTGGAATATCAGAGACATGGTGGAAGGAGGACAACCAGTGGGACACTGTGATACCTGGGTACAAACTATATCGTAATGATAGAGCTGATCAAATTGGTGGAGGGGTTGCGCTCTATGTTAGAGAGGGCATTGAGTCAGAAAGGATTAAAGCTTTTTGCAGGAAACAAAATTTGCTGTAGAATCTCTATGGATTGAAATTCCATGTAAAAAGGGGAAGGCGATGGCGGTGGGGGTGTACTATTGACCGCCTAGCCAGAATGAACAAATGGATGATGAAATGCTCAAAGAAATCTAGGAAGCTAACAAACGTTACAGCACAGTAGTAATAATGGGTGATTTCAATTACGCCGGTATCAACTGGGTCAGTGTCACGGCAGGACATGCTAGGGAGATAAAGTTCCTAGATGAAATAAATGACTGGTTCATGAACTGACCAGAGGAGAAACCATATTAGACCTAGTCCTTAGTGGAACACCAGATCTAGTGCAAGAGATAAGGGTGTTGGGGCCACTTGGCAATAGTGATCATAGTATGATCGCCTTTGATGTAATTAGTGGAGGAGGGATAGTAAGGAAATCCACAGTACTACCTTTTAACTTTCAAAAGGGAGACTATGATAAAATGAGGAAAATAGTTAAGAAAAAACTAAAAGGAGCAGTTGCAAAGGTTAAAGACTTACATCAAGCTTGGGAGTTGTTGAAAAATACTATCTTGAAAACCTAGACCAGCTGTATTCCACGCTTTAAGAAAAGTGGAAGGAAGTCCAAAAAACTGCCAGCATGGTTTAAAGGTGAGGTCAGAGAGGCTGTTGCCAAAAAAGCATCTTTCAGGAAATGGAAAAAAGAGCCAAATGACGAAACCTGGCAACAGCACAAGCACTGGCAAGTCAAATGCAAGGGACTGATAAGGCAGGCAAAGGGAGAATTTGAGAAGAAGCTTGCTGCAGAAGCAAACACGTGAAATAAAGATATTTTCAAGTACATTCGTAGCAAAAAAACTGAGAGAGTCAGTTGGTCGATTAGATGATAGAGGGGTTAAAGGGGCACTAAGAGGTGACAAGGTGATAGCAAAGAATTCATTCAGTTTCCCCGCTTCGGTCTTTACTGAGGAAGATGTAGGGATGTTACCTATGACTGAAGTTGTATTTAAAGGTGCGGAAGAATTAAAGGAAATATCGATACATCGGGAAGATGTATTACAACTATTAGATAAACTGAAGAGTAGCAAATCACCTGGGCCAGATGGTATACATCCAAGGGTTTTGAAAGAACTGAAATATGAGGTTGCAGACCTGTTATTAGTAATCTGTGAATTATCATTAAAATCATCTCTAATACCTGAAAATTGGAGGATTGCCAATTTAACACCAATTTCTAAAAAGGGTTCCAGGGGTGACCTGGGAAACTACAGACCGGTGAGCCTGATGTCAATACCGGGAAAAATGGTAGAAACCATCATAAAGAATAAAATTACTCAGCATGTAGATAGTCATGGCTTAATGGGAGACAGCCAACATGGCTTTAGACAAGGAAGATCCTGTCTTACTAATCTGTTATGTTTTTTTGAAAGTGTGAATAAACAGGTGGACAAAGGTGAGTCGGTTGATATAGTGTATCTGGACTTTCAGAAAGCTTTTGTCAAGGTCCCTCATCAGAGACCTTTGGCAAAACTAAAGAGTCATGGGCTAGGAGACAGTGTACTAGTGTGGATCAGGAACTGGTTAAAAGATAGAAAGCAGAGGGTAGGGCTAAATAGCCAATTTTTCCAATGGAGAAAGGTGAATAGTGGTGTACCCCAGGGATCTGTGCTGTGTCCGCTGCTTTTTGACATATTCATAAATGACCTGGAAAGTGGAATAACGAGTGAGGTTATCAAATTTGCAGATGAGACAAAAGTATATAAAGTTGTTAAAACCCAAGAGGATTGTGGAAAATTGCAAGAGGATCCTGATAAATTGGAAGACTGGGCATCAAAATGGCAGATGAACTTTAATGTGGACAAGTGCAAAGTTATGCACCTAGGGAAGAACAACCCAAACTATGGTTACACGATGCAAGGCTCCACATTAGGAACCACCAATCAGGAAAAAGATTTAGGCGTCATTGTGGATAACATGTTAAAACCCTCGGCCCAGTGTGCAGGGGCGGCCAAGAGAGCTAATAGAATGCTAGGTATCATAAGGAAAGGAATGGAAAATAAAACAAAAGATATTATAATGCCTCTATATCGTTCCATGGTGAGACCGCACCTTGAATATTGTGTGCAATTCTGGTCACCGTATCTTAAAAAGGATATAGCGTTATTAGAAAAGGTTCAGAGAAGAGTTACCAAAATGGTAAAGGGGATGGAAGGATACTCCTATGAAGAAAGGCTAAAAAGGTTAGGGCTCTTTAACCTGGAAAAGAGACGGCTGAGGGGAGATATGATGGAAGTCTATAAATTAATGAACGGAGTGGAACAGGTAAACATAGATCGATTGTTTAGCTTATCAGAATATAGAAAGACTAGGGGACATGCAATGAAGCTACAGGGTAAACTATTTAAGACTAATAAAGGAAAATATTTTTTCACTCAATGTGTAATCAAACTCTGGAATTTGTTACCGGAGGATGTAGTAAAGGCTGTTAACTAGTGTAGCTGGGTTTAAAAAAGGTTTGAACAAGTTGCTGGAGGAAAGGTCCATAAACCATTATTAAGAAGGGACTCAGGATATCAATGCTTGCCCCAGTACAAGCATTGCAGAACCTATGTCTTTTGGGGAAACTGCTAGGTACATATGACCTAGATTGGCCACTGTTGGAAACAGGATACTGGGCTTGATGGACCTTGGTCTGACCCAGTATGGCATCTCTTATGTTCTTATGTTCCTACTGCAGCAGAGCTCTAAATCTGATTATTTCTCTCGGTGAGCACAGATGGGGGTTCTCAAAGCTCCACAAGATTTGCCTGAACAGTACAGAGTACATTGTAGTGCCCCCATTATTCTCCACTTACTTTATATGAATTATACAAAAAAATAAAAAAGGAGGCTAGATCCTAGAGCCATCAAAAGTTCTAGATTCACACAAGTGGGAAAACGAAATTACTACAAAGCACATCAGCATCTATTTTCCTCAAATAATCAGGTACCCTACAGTTCAACTCGTCTGGGATCAGTTGCTATATAAGAACAGCTTGGTCAGGCAGGTTGTTTGCAAGGATTATAGACTTGTAAAGCTTCAACCACAATTACTGTTTATTTGCTCAGAAAATACTGACTTTAGAAAGCAAGCAATCAAATTAACCTACTTCTAGCTTATTTCCCTCCAAACGTCAGCAGATAGACCTTCTCCCAGAAATCAAAAAAGAATTAAGCAGAAGTACCATGTTATATAATGGAGAAATATTTATGTAACAGATTTATATTCTGCAGTACTAATATTGCAGGAAAGCCCACCAGCCTCAGTTAAGTGAAATGCACATGAGAGAATTTGGAAATACAGTGGATGGATGGGTGAAAATTTCACTATATCAGATTTTAGCATATCAAAATATATAGTTTTTTCAAAATATCCAGAACTCATTAGGCATGACTGGAGCTCTTGTCCTCCTTGGAAATCAGAAGGAAAGGGGATTTTTTAACACAATATGAGCTAAAAGGGAAACGTGCAATTGGAAAGGAATAGAAGGAATAATCCTATGAATTTCAGGTATCGTAGGGAGGACGTGTATCAGACCCCTCAAGGTGGCGAACCGTTTCCGTAATAGCTCCTGCTCCTGAAATTTTTTGGGGACAGTCCCTGAATCCAGCTGGTCTTACACCTTGGCAGTGCTGCTGGGGCATCTCACACAAGCTTCTCAACATCTGCTCTGAGCACCTACAGCTGTATTAACGTTATTAACAGGTGTTAGTGGTAAATAAGTTGCATTGCCCTACATAAAATGGGATGTGCACCCATTAGTAAAGTACTGGCCTGCTTGATAAATCTAGTGTGTGTTTTTTATGCACAGCTATTGCTGCCACTAGGCAGAGCAGTTTGTTGCCTAGGGCTGTACAACTGTGGGGGCAGTGCTGGTACGCGGAACACTGAGAGCACACATGCAGCCAGCGTGGCATGGTATACTGAAGCACACGCATGAGCTCAGGCCTGCTGCATCCCAGCCTCTCTGAAACAAGAAGTCTGGAGGGGGCTAGACAGCGGCAGGTCTTCAGCGTGTGCACCCCTCTCACTGTCCTGGTGTGGCCAGGGATAAAGCAGTGACGCCGATACTGCTGGGAAGAGGAGCTAGACCCATCAAGAGGAAGGCAAGAAGGGGGAGATGCTGAAACGAGGTGGATAAAGAAGGGAAGGGTAAAATGCTGGACATGGGGGAGGGGCGGGAGGAGGGTCTTGGGTCACCCTTAGGAAGGTCGTCGCATAGCTAAAGGTTCATCTAGGGTCTCGGAGGTACCCTTGAGCCATCCTGCATTCTGTGTGAGGCTCTTAGGACACCTTTAGTTGAGAGTTTTTCTTGGGCCGCAGACCACATCAGGAGAGTAATTTTAGAAGGAAATGGGCCCTTTACATGTGTAAGTCATCTATTTCCAAAGACTTGTGTGCATCAATGGGCACTTGTTTGTGTACTGTAGTCAGTTGCTGCTCTGTAAGCATGTGTTAGACCATCGCGTGTAGTTTCAGTGTGGAGGCGCACGGGAGTGGTGTTTACGCATTTATCTTCTAGAATGCTAGAACCGATGTCCATTCTTGACAAGTCTAAGCGTGGGCATTTACGCCTGCCATAGGGCAGACAAAAGTGCTTGTGACTAGTCCAACGGGCGCTTTTACATTATAAAAGAGGGGCGTGAGACTGGCGTAAAGTCCATATGTACTTTATGTTATAAAGCAGGCCTCAAATCCACACATAGTGATGTGTGTGAACTCCACAGGAATAGCTAAAATCTCCCTCCAGAAATCCAGTGTTAGGCCCTACAGTCCATTGATTATTCAGACTACTGGGTCCAATAAACCTGGGACAATATCTATATTGTTTTAATCAGCTGCCCACAAAATGAAGTAACCAATACCCCAGGGGTTCTGATTCAACGCATTTAGGAAGCCAGATATGAGAACTTCAGCTGGAATCCGTGATTCCAGCAAATTTTGATTTCTTGCTAAATTTAATTTTATGCGGCTGTATAAAATGTTTGAATATAAACTCCTCTCAGCACCTACTGATTTAGAAAGTACTGCTTGACAAAAGAGAATGCTTTCAGCAAGTCAGAATAAATTACACTTGAATGTTCTTAGAAGTGAATATTTTGAAGTGTCTTTTAAGGGAGGGGGGAGAAGATTTGGCATGTTAAAGGAAGGAATAGCATAAGTTAAGTAATTAATGCTAAGTCATACGCCCTTTGCTATAAGAGTAACTTGTTCAGATGGAAATGTAAAAGCAGAATTCTGACACATAACCTTCATTAGTACAATCGGAACAAGACGTCTCTGAGTAGCTGCAGTCAGGGATGATCTGTGAAGGCAGAGCGAAGCTGTTATAGACACAGACAATAGGAGAAGGTTATTGACTTCTCTCATCACCTTCTATCCCATTTCAAAATATTCTGTCAGAGAGAAAAGACAGACAGAGGCCCAAAAGATCAGAATGAATGTCTCCAGTTTTCTCTCTTAGCTAAGAGGTGTAACAATTTACAGCATCATCCTCTGATTTGGGAGTGAGAGGGGAGGGAAGAGGCACATCTCCTGCAAATCCACCTTTCACAAGTCCCTAAACTAAGAGGAGGAAATTATTTGCAGTTTCATAGCACCTTTTACTGCAGCTGAATCCCAATGTGTCATATAAACTTAATACACACATGAGAAGGGTTTGCATAATGCCTAAGAGCAGGACTAAGGTAATTGTTACAACACACTGGGGCTGACGGCATCTCACCGACTAGCAATTTAATGCAAAACAAGAGTCTGATTCCTATGCTGTTATAATTCAATTACAGATAAAATGATTGCCCAGTGCCACCCGTTCTGTGTCAGAGCTGGGATAGGACCTGAAGCTTATCTACAGTCACACAGTCAGTGGCAAAACTGGATTCAAACAGCAGAATCCTGGTTCCACTGCATGAGATTCGCCATCAGAGCTGGTTCCTCTACCCTGAGGCTCAAGCACCTTTTCAGTTAATGATTCTGAACAGGTGAGGATGGCAGAAATCTAGATAATAGACCTGCAGAGACAGGAGGGCTCAATAAGCAGGGAAAGTGTGACAGCCATCCCCCATCCTCTTCTTTCCATACAGGTCTACCCTGTTAGCTCTCCTTATCTCCAGCAACCTCTACCTTCTTCTCTCATCTCTCCTCCCTCTTTCAAACCCTTGTCTCCTGGCCGTCCCTCCTTCACTCTCCACCTTCCTTTCGCTCCTGCCCTCCCCTCAGTCTTTTATTCTCCTGTCTGTGAATCCAAGAGACAGAATCAAGGTCCAAAGAGTGGTTTACACAAGCAGTGAACAGTGATTTAGGATTTTGTTGGGACTTGGAAATCTAAATCCCTTCTGGTGTCAGTCATTAGAGAACCAGAATAACAAATGTAAATAAAACTCCCCATCTCCCACTGCCACAAAGGAAACAAAGGTGAAATTATCAAGGCAAACTACTCCAACCTCAGATCTGACAGCCAGCTGGTTTATAGCACCTCAAATTCTCACACTGAACAAGGTGCGAAAAGAGTGTAAAATCTTTACTAATAAATGTCGAGAGGAGAGGAGAGGAGGAGTCGTCCCCCCCCTCCTAGAATAAGACAGAAGGGAGGAGAGAAAGAGGAGGGTTGTAGATGTAGATGGTAAGAAATCTCATCTTAAAAAAAAAGACCAAGACAAACAAGTTTGAAAGTTGTTGTTGAGGTGAGATGATGACAGTAGACAGAGAGACCTGAGAGAAGGGGGTGGGGGATGTCTCACCTTGCCACCGAAGGAAAACGATGGATTAGAGAACAGATGGACTGGTAGAGAGCAGAATAGATGGACTGTGATGGAATGGACGGACACAAGGACTTGATGGCTTCACCCAGAAGTGTCCACCGAGCTTGCCTCTCTTCCCCTGTTTCTGAGGAAAGAAGGGGGTCTCCTGGGACAAGGGAGGTGAAGGGCTGGGTGGATGGAGAGAGGAAATCGAAGGAGGAAGGGGATGAGGGTCTCACCTTGAATGCCATATCATAGAACTCGGCGCTGTTGCTGAGGGAGGGTCTCCCGGAGAGCAGCACACCATTGACGGCGATCTCGCTGTCAGGGCTGCAGCTTTTGCCCCCGGCTCTGGCGCTGTCCTTGGGGGGCAGGCTGCAAGTGGAGGTGGCCGGGGAGCTGTTGCTCCCGCCTCGGCTCTTCTGGCTCTTTTTCCTTGACATGGTCGGGTCACACAGCAGGGCAGCGCCGCTGAGCCCAGAACCTAGCCCCTTACTCTGAGTCCTGCGCTCAGTCTACTCTCGCTTCTCCGCCTGCTCTCCCCGAGCCCCGGGACTGACAGCGCTGGCTCCACCGCCAGCTGCAACCTCCAATGAGCTGCGAGCAGGGGCGGGGTTATGCTAAACCGCGGCGCCAGGCTCCCGCGCTTCAGGTGTCTCTCTATTTACTAACGCGGCGCAGCTTTGTGCACATTGCTCTGATCGGGCTTCGCGCTGCTCACGTAGAAGAGAGAATGAAACTTGTTCTTGGCTTTCTCTCTCTCTATGAGAAGCAGAAAAACACTGGCGAGATCCTTAGAATTAATCACACAGCTGTCCTCTGTAATAATGCGCAAAAAGCTATGAGGGCACGGAAAAGCTTGGCTAATTCACAGCACGACAAAGCAGATTAGAGCGGCTCGGTTCTGGAAAGGGTCTCAAACGGATCTGATCCTGATTAAGAGCCCCAGAAGCAGGCAGGCGGGAGACCATCTTATCGGAGTAAGAGCACAACCTGCGAAAATCGACTGTTAGACGGACAAACCGGTGCCTCCTCTCCTTTACAGCTGCTTTCACTTTTCTTGGTTCCCCGTGGACAGCAATAGGAGTCAGCCACACCTAGGTATGTCACCCTCTGAGACCAGAGTAGTTCTCCATGGATAAGCAGTCTGAGTCAGCCACGCCTCGGTGACTCCAGAGTAGGGATGTGGTGGAGAGGCAGTAGAATTGTTGTCCTGGGAGGAGGCTCCCCACTGCATCCGAGGTGCTGTGATTGGCAGAGCCGTGATAGGAGTGTACTTCAGGAGACAATAAAAGGAAACCCTAGAGCAGTGATGGCTAACCTTTTTGAGCCCGAGTGCCCAAACTGCCGCACAAAACCAAAGAATTTCCTCAAAGTGCCAGCACGTCAATTAAACCTTAACAACAAGATTTTAGTATCTAAAAACTCTTTATAAAGTTGCCTGAACTATGTAACATCATTTGTAAAGTTTGGAATCTTTGTACTCCTGTTCAATGTTTGTACTCCTGTTCAATGTAAAACCTGACAGTTTGTCGTTATGGTCGTTTTGTTATGATGTAAACCGCGCTGATTCTAAATAGCGCGGTATATAAGAAACTGTAATAAATAATAAATAAATAAAATAATTGTCAGAGAATCAATTTGATTCACAATCCTTTGGTTTTCATTTCAATTTATTGGCAATTTATAATGTTTTAATGATTTCATTCAATTTAGAAACAGGAAGGCAATAATTAAACTGGGAACCCCAAAAGCCAAACTTGGAATGTACAACAACACTGTAGAAATAAAACTATAAATTAATTTCCTCTTGTACTAAACAAAGCACAGACACTAATGATGCACATTTCCCAGAGCTGACATATTCCAGTTAATAAATTCAAAATAAAGAGATATCTTTGTACCTTTTGTGCATTTTTTTCAGTTACAATTGTTCCAGCCACTTTCTTCTGGTTTATTTGTGTCTTCTGCTATCTCTCCATCGTCTGCTGTCCATTTCTCCTTTCTTCTCTTCTAGTTTTTTTTCCATTCTCTCTCTTCATCTGCTTTAACATAATAATCTTTCTCCTTTTTTAGTCTCCCAATACCCGGCCAATTGTACATTTTTCTTCCCTCCCACACAAAATATTTTTCCCCTCTCCATTTCACTCTCCCAGCCCCATCCCCTTCTAATCTCCCCCAACATCAGCTCCCTTTTAATTCCAGCCCCACCCAGTATCCGCTCCCTTCTAGTCCCCACATCAGCCCATTTCCAGTCCTGGCCCCCCATCAGTCCATTTCCAATCCTATCCGAGTCCCTTCATCAGCTCATTTCCAATACCAGCCTCCCATCAGCCCATTTCTAGTCCTTTCCTAGCCCCACCATCACTCAGCCCATTTCTAATCCAAGCCCCCCATGAGCCTACTTCCAGTTCTAGCCCCTCCATGAGTCCATTTCAATCCAAGCCCCCACCACAGCCCATTTCCAAATTTAGCTCCCCCAACACCCAATTGCCAGTCCTATCCTAGCCCCTCCATCAGCCCATTTCCTGTCCTAGCTCCCTCCCCTAAGAGCCCATTCCAAGCCCCCCTTCCCATCAGCTATTTGCAGTTCAAGCCCCCTTCCACTCAGCCCATTTCCATTCCAAGTCCCCCTCCCCATCAGCTATTGGCAGTTCAAGCCCCCCACTTCCCCTCAGCCCATTTCCATTCCAAGCCCCGTCCCCATCAGCTATTTGCAGTTCAAGCCCCCCACTTCCCCTCAGCGCATTTCAATTCCAAGCCCCGTCCCCCATCAGCTATTTGCAATTCAAGCCCCCTTCCACTCAGCCCATTTCCAGTCCTATCAACCCCCCCAACCCATTACCAGTCCTAGCCCCCCATAGCCCACTCCCAGTCCTAATCCCACCAGCCCATTTCCAGTCCTAATCCCCATCACCCCATTTTCAGTTTAAGCCCCCTCATAGCCCATTACCAGTCCTAACCTCCCCATCAGCCCACTCCCAGTCCTAATCCCACCAGCCCATTTCCAGTCCTAATCCCCCAGCCCCCAATTTTTAGTTTAAGCCCCCCATAGCCCATTATCAGTCCTAACCCCCATCAACCCACTTCCAGTCCTAATCCCACCAGCCCATTTCCAGTCCTAATCCATCACCCAATTTTTAGTTTAAGCCCCCCCATAGCCCATCACCACTCCTAAACTCCCCCAGCCCCCATCACCACTCCCTACCCCCCCAGTGCCCATCACAACTCCTTACCCCCCCCATTGCCCATCTCGACTCCTATCAACCCAGTGCCAATCTTCACTCATAATCCCCCCGCAGCGCCCATCACCACTCCTAACCCCCCCAGCCCAGCCCAGCCCAGCCCAGCCAAAATTTAAAATAAAAAAAGCTGTCTTCTGCCGCTTCCGGGGCCGCCGCGGCAGAATCGAGTGTGCCGCGGGGCCCCCCCTGTGCCTGGCAGAGCCTGCCCTCCAGATCCTGCCTTCCCCGGTATCAGCTCCCTGTTTCCAGCTTGTCACACGCGCCGGCTTTCAGAGCGCGAAGGGAACTAGTTTCCCTTTCGCGGCTCTGTTAAGCCCGCGGGGGCTGATGGGAACTTCCCATCAGCCCCCGCGGGCTTAACAGAGCAGCGAGGGAGAAACTCTCCCCTCGCGCTCTGAAAGCCGGTGCGTGTGACAAGCTGGAAACAGGGAGCTGATACCGGGGAAGGCAGGATCTGGAGGGCAGGCTCTGCCAGGCACAGGGGGGCCCCGTGGCACACTCGATTCTGCCGCGGCGGCCCCGGAAGCGGCAGAAGACAGCTTTTTTTTATTTTTTTAAATGCGGACCTTCCCGCGTGCCAGCTGCAAGGCCTTCGCGTGCCACAGCTGGCACGCTTGCCATAGGTTCGCCATCGCTGCCCTAGAGGGACCAGTATAATGCTAGGAGGTTTATTCCAAAGTGTTACCATAAAAAGAAAACAGAACCAGAAACAACATATCAGCCGAACACAACAACAAAGGCAAGCAACTGTAAGGCAGTACTGTCCTGAGGCAGGAGTGGTGTTAATTCCAACCAGGGGATGAACTGGGTCCCCCAGTCGTGCCATTTTGTCTCTATGCTGTGTGCAGAACCACTTGGCCAAAGGAGGCAGAAGATTCCTGGGGGTGGTCTAGGCAGTAGTGCTTGCTGAAGGTATGGATGGAGGCCCAGGTGGCTGTATTGCAGTTGTCCACTTGGGAGGCAGGTGCACCAGAGAGGCTGCCATGGCCCACAGTTGGTGGGCATGTGCCCTTTCCTCTGTATGGGCGATGCAGTCGGATAACCACCTAGATAGTGTGCTCTTGGTCACTGGTGTGCCCGTTCTGTTTGGGTTGTAGGCAAGGAACAGATGGGCTGCCTTGCAGGTGCCTTCTGTTCTCTCAAGGTAGGTCTGGAGGGCACAGGTGCAGTCCAGTGTGTGGAGGCGGTGCTCCTCCTGTGTTGCGTGTGGTTCTGGGTGGAACCAGCACTGTTCTGGACAACAATTCTACTGCCTCTCCACCACATCCCTACTCTGGAGTCACCGAGGCGTGGCGTGCTTCCCAGCGAAGCACAATGGCTTGTTTGATATGGAGCACTGAGGCCACCTTGGGTAGGAACTTGGGGTGTGTCCTGAAGATGGCCCGGTCGTGCTGGATATGCATGTAATGTGGGTAATTGACCAGGGCTTGCAGCTTGCTGATGCGTCACACTGAAGTGATGACCACCAGGAATATGGTCTTCCATGTGAGAAACATCATGGGTGCCTGTTCGAGGGTTTCAAACGGGTGTTCGGTGAGCTGTTGTAGGACAATGTTGAGGTCCTGCCACGGTGTCGAAGGCTTCACGGGTGGGGGAGGGGGGGTGTAGGTGATTTCAGCCATGCATGAAGCGGGCCACCAGAGGGTGTCCCGAAATGGGTTTGCCGTCGACTGTCATGGTAAGCTACTATAGCGCTCAGGTGTGTCCTGATGGAGGAGGGTTTCAACCCCCCCCCTCACCCAGAGAGTTTGAGGTGGTACTGCAGAAGTGCTGAGGTGAGGCAGGTGAATAGGTTCTGTTGTTCGGACTCGCACCATGTGCTAAACTTGTCCCATTTTGTGGCATAGGATTGCTGGGTTGCAGAGCATCTAGCTGCAAGGAGGACCTCCATGACCTTTTATGAGAGCTGATAAGGCCTCAGGGTTGCCCGCTCAACATCCACGTGGTGAGCACCAGTGCTTTCAGGTTGGGGTGGAGTATCTGTCTATCATTCCATGTCTGGGTGGGTCGGGAGGTGCAGGTGTCTGCTGGATAGATGCAGTAGCTGTGGAAATCATGGCTGGGCCAGAAGGGGGCCACAAAGATGACTGTCACACTATCTAGCATGATCTTTTGTAGTGCCCTGGCGATGAGTGGCATCAGTGGGTAGGGATAGCAGGACTGCGTGTTCCAGTTGACCAAGAATGCATTCGCTGCTGGTCTGTGGGTGGAGGGCCACCTGGAGCAGAAGGTTGGACATTTGCAATTGTCCTTGCTGGCAAAAAGGTCCATCACGGGGTGTCACCAGATCTGGAAGAGGTGCAACATGACAGAGGGGTTGAGAGATCACGTGAATGGAGCAAGTTGTTGGCTGAGCGCTAGTGTGTTGTCGTCCCCAGGCAGATAGATGGCCAGGAGGTGGGCTCCTATAGAGATGATGAAGGTCTGGATCCTGTAGGCCTTCCTGCACAGGGGCAGTGAGCCCATGCCCCCTTGCTTTTTGATATAGAACATGGCCACCTGGTTGTCTGTCTGCACCAGGATGACTCTGTACTGAATCCATGGTATCAAGGCAAGCAGGTCATTCCCAATGGCCAGGAGGTTGATGTGGAGTCATGTCTCGGCCGGAGACCAGGTCCCCCTGGTCCGGAGGTCGTAAAGGTGCGCTCTCCACCCCTTCTTTGATGCATTTGTGGTGAGCGTGAATTGTGTTTGCGGTGGTCACAGGGAGCATCCCCTGGTTAGGTTCTGTCTTGTCCGCCACCAGAGAAGGGTTCTCTTGGTGTTGATGTCCATGGGGATTCTGTGGCACAGGGGTTGCCTGTGTTGGTCCCAGTGTCAATGGAGGTGCCATTGGAGTTGGCAAATGTGTAGCTTGTTGTGCATGATGATGTGGACCACTGCTGCCAGATGTCTGAGGAGGTGTAGGAAGGAGCGCAACGAAGTCGTGTTTGCCCCTACGATCTGGGCAGCCAGAGCGATGATCTTGTCCACCCTTTGCGGGGGTAGGAAGACTTTAGATACTGTGGTATGAATCTGGGACCCTATGAAGTCCAGCATCAGTGTGGGGTCTGGATGGGACTTTTTGAGGTTGATTAGGAAGCACAGAGATTGTAGAAGGGACGCCGTGGTCTGAAGGGCTGCCCGCACTTCCCTTTTTCGAACGCATTGCAATCAGTCAGTCATCAAGGTATGGGAAGACGCAAATGCCTGCCTTGCACAAGTGCACTGCAGCTACTGCTATGCACTTGGTGAAGACTCTGGGTGCGGATGAGAGGCCAAATGGGAGTGCTCTGTATTGGTAGTGCTGGCTTCCCACTGTAAGTGTAGGAATTTCTTCTGGGATTGGGTGCAGGGGGATGTGGGTGTAGGCATCCTGGAAGTCCAGGGAAGCAAGCCAATCATTGTCTTGGATGAGGGGGAGGATGGTTCCGAGGGAGTGCATTCTGAACTTCTCCTTTAGGAACTGTTTGTTTAGTAATCTGAAGTCGAGGATGGGGCGCCATTCCCCAACCTTTTTTGGTACAAGGAAGTAGCATGAGTGGAAACCTTGGTTGATCTGGGTATCCAGGACCAGTTCTATGACCTCTAGCTGTAGGAGGTGCTCTGCTTCCAAGAGGAGGTAAGAACATAAGATATGCCATACTGGGTCAGACCAAGGTCCATCAAGCCCAGTATCCTGTTTCCAGCAGTGGCCAATCTAGGTCATACGTACCTAGCAGTTTCCCCAAAAGACACAGCTTTCACAATGCTTGTACTGGGTCAAGCATTGATATCCTGGGTCCCTTCTTAATAATGGTTTATGGACCTTTCCTCCAGGAACTTGTCCAAACCTTTTTTAAACCCAGCTACACTAACAGCCTTTACTACATCCTCCGGTAACAAATTCCAGAGTTTGATTACACGTTGAGTGAAAAAATATTTTCTTTTATTAGTCTTAAATAGTTTACCCTGTAGCTTCATTGCATGTCCCCTAGTTTTCTATATTCTGATAACGTAAACAATCGATCTACGTTTACCCGTTCCACTCCGTTCATTAATTTATAGACTTCTATCATATCTCCCCTCAGCCGTCTCTTTTACAGGTTAAAGAGCCCTAACCTTTTTAGCCTTTCTTCATAGGAGTATCCTTCCATCCCCTTTACCATTTTGGTGGCTCTTCTCTGAACCTTTTCTAATAACGCTATATCCTTTTTAAGATACGGCGACCAGAATTGCATACAATATTCAAATACAACTACAGCAACACATTGACATATCATCCCCTCTTGATTCCTGCCAGCATGGGTTCCGAGAATCCCTTGGGGTAGAGACTCTACTCACCTTACTTATCAACAATTTATCCAGAGGGATTGGCAAAATCGAAAACGGATTTGTACTCACCTTCCTTGACATTGCTGCTCCATTTGATTCTGTTAACCATGAGCAACTCCTCTCTCACCTTCAGGAAAAAAGACTTCATGGCCTGGCCTGGGAATGGTGCAAATCCTATCTAGCTGACCGTTGGCAACATGTTCGGATAGGACCCTCAACATCTGAAACATTCCAACAAGAACAGGGAGCACCCCAAGGAGCCTCACTATCTGCTTTACTTTTCAATATATATATGCAACCTATTTGTGATATAATCCGCTCCTTTAATATATCCAGCTTGATCTATGCAGACGATGTCTTGATATTCACACCAATCAAAATCATGCACCCTGACCTCTCCCCACTAATAGAGTGCTTCAGTGCAATCACTGATTGGCTCTTATTGCAAAATCTACGCATAAACTTTAAGAAAACTGAGGTACTATTCATAACCAAGAACAAGAACCTCTCTCCCCCCACTTCATTGAAGGTGCGAGATGCAGAGCTCCCATGTAAATCTGTAATACGCTACCTGGGTGTCACAATTGACCAACAGCTCAACTTCAAAGAACACATAAAGAACACCACCAAGTCATCTACAATAAAATACGGACACTAAGACACCTAAGACCTCTACTAACCCAAGAGGACTTCAGAACGATATTCCAGACGCTTGTAACCAATGTTCCCTCTAACTTTCTGTAGGCTGTGTGCGCATAAAATATCAGCTGTGCAGCTTTTGAAGGAAGGTTAAATTTTTGTGCGCCACATAACGACACTCGGAGTTATATACTTTAAAATTTGACTACACGTCAGAATACAGTATGTACACCACATTGATTGCACTAGAAAATATTGTAGAACTTGTGAAAACCGTAAATACACAACAACCTTTAAATTTTAAGACGTCTGTGTTGTTTTCTATCAGAATAAGAACCGTAATTTTTGTGCGCTCTGTTCTAAAGTATGTGCGCTCACTCGGCGAGATGTGTGCGCGCGCACACGCGCACAGCTTAGAGGGAACAGTGCTTGTAACGCCTCACTTTGACTATGCCAACATCATCCTACACGGCCTCCCTAACAGCACCATCAATCCACTACAGATGACGATGAATGCAGCAGCCCGCATTCTCTGCGGCATTTCCAGAAGAGATCACATTACACCCATACTTATGGAATTACACTGGCTACTGTTACAATGCAGGATCACCTACAAGGCACTACTCCTATCCTTTAAGGCAATTAACCGGCTATCCCCTTCTTCCCTCTCTGCACTTCTGACCATCACCCCTACAAACAGGCTAAGGAGGTCAGTAGCTGCCAATACGCTGACTATTCCACTTGAGTCTACCAAATGTACTCAAGCAACTAGAAACAGAGCCTTTACCTTTTATGCCCCCAGGTGCTGGAACAATCTCCCACATCATACCCAAGCAATCAAAGTCCTTTCACAGTTCAGAAAAGCCCTTAAATACCACCTATTCTGCCTTCACTTCTACCCTAACCTAACACAATCACCCCCTGCACCCCAACTCACTCACTCACCCTCTGAGATTCCAACAACATAACTCTTGACAATGTACAAAACATACCCACCCTCAAGTACACTCTAGACGATTATAGATGACATTGTTTCTTGCATTACGATTCCAACTTGCAATATAAACTGTAAATAGTTACAACAACCACTGTTGTTGATTTGCATTACGATTCCAACTTGCAATATAAACTGTAAATAGTTACAACAACCACTGTTGTTGATTTGTATATAGTTACCCTTGTTACAGTCCCATGTTCCAATCCTGTTACAATGTAAGCAAAAGATCTTTGTTCTGATACAAAATTTTGTTGTTTGTAAACCGCACTGATGCTAAAAAGCGCGATATATAAGAACTCTAAATAAAATAAAATAATAAATAAATATTCAAGGTGCGGTCTCACCATGGAACGATATAGAGGCATTATAATTTTTTTGGGTTTATTTTCCATTCCTTTCCTTATGATACCTAGCATTCTATTTGCTCTCTTGGCCGCCGCTGCACACTGGGCCGAGGGTTTTAACATGTTATCCACAATGACGTCTAAATCTTTTTCCTGGGTGTTGGTTCCTAATGTGGAACCTTGCGTCATGTAACCATAGTTTGGGCCCTAGGTGCATAACTTTGCACTTGTCCACATTAAATTTCATCTGCCATTTTGATGCCCAGTCTTCCAATTTATCAAGATCCTCTTGCAATTTTCCACAATCCTCTTGGGTTTTAACAACTTTAAATAGTTTTGTGTCATCTGCAAATTTGATAACCTCACTCGTTATTTCCTTTTCCAGGTCATTTATGAATATGTCAAAGCAGCGGACCCAGCACAGATCCCTGGGGTACAGCTTTCTCCATTGGGAAAATTGGCCATTTAGCCCTACCCTCTGCTTTCTATCTTTTAACCAGTTCCTGATCCACAATAGTATACTGCCTCCTATCCCATGACTCTTTAGTTTTGCCAAAAGTCTCTGAGGAGGGACCTTGTCAAAGGCTTTCTGAAAGTCCAGATACACTATGTCAGCCGACTCACCTTTGTCCACCTGTTTATTCACACTTTCAAAAAAACATAACAGATTAGTAAGACAAGATCTTCCTTGTCTAAAGCCATGTTGGCTGTCTCCCATTAGGCCATGATTATCTACATGCTGAGTAATTTTATGCTTTATGATGGTTTCTACCATTTTTCCTGGTACTGACGTCAGGCTTACCGGTCTGTAGTTTCCCGGATCACCCCTGGAACCCTTTTTAAAAATTGGCGTTACACTGGTGATCCTCCATTCTTCAGGTACTACAGATGATTTTAATTTGCCCTGGTGCCTTGCTCATGGGCGGTGTGGTAGGTGGAGTTTGTAGGAAGCGGATGTGGAGTCCTTTGCAGATGATCTCACCCAGAGGTCAGTTAAGATGTCCATCCCCCCAATTCTACTGTCTCCTTGCCCGGAAGGTCATAAACCTGGGGTCGCCTTGGAGGAGGAGGAAGGCTGGGATTGCTACCAAAACAAGCCATGACAGAGGGAGAGAAAGCAGCAGAAGTTCTGGTATCGTTGTGGTTTGAGGTAGCTGGTGTGATTATGATATGGGTTGTATTTCCATGAGGGGTAGTATGGCTTTTGCGAGTTGTGTCATTTTGGAGGTCGTTGACAAGTGAGTATCTCGTTGGAGAGGGTCTGTAGTGTCGTGCAGTCCTCCTTTAGTCCATCCACCATTTCTTTGACCTTGCTGCCAAAGAGGTTGTCCCTGTGCATGGGGCATTTGCAATGTGGTCATGGGTGTCCTCATGGAGGTCAGATGCTGTTAGCCACACCACCCACCTGGCAGCAATCACTGTCCCTGCAGTGCGGGAAGTGGTCTTGAAGGCATCAAATGAAGATTGGATGAGGTGTTTTCTGCAGTCCCCTAAATCTTGGAGGATGGAGGTGAGGCTGTTGCTGGCGTCCGGAGTCAGGGAGGAGAGTGCGTCCCTGGCTTTGATCAGGAGAGTGTCATGGTACATCACCATCTGGACTTGATGGGCAGCGATTCTCGCACTGAGCATGGCACCCTGGTAGACTCTTTCCCACTCCATCCAGGGTGCGTGGCTCCTTCCCTGGCGGGGCACTGGGTTTATTGCATGAGATCTTGTGCTTCAGTTCAGACTCCACCATGATGGACTGGTGTGAGACCTGGGGCTTGTCAAAGCCAGGGTCGGTCAGACCTGGTACTTCAGGTCAAGTCGCTTTGTGGCTGCTGGAGTCTGTCTCTGCAATCCAGCAGAACTTGGCAGACGAGGACTGCCACCATGGTCTTTGCTGCATCCAGATACATGAGGATCCCCAGAACCTTGTACCTGGAGTTCGGAGTGTCCTTTAGTGACAGCCCAAGGTGTGCTGTGATCTTCTGGATAAATTTGGTTATGTCAGGTCTTCTGGGGGAGAGGCAGACGTGGCGGGGGGAGGGGGGGTACGGTAGTCACATTTAGGATTGGGCCCGGAGGTTGTGGAGATATCATCGGTGGTCCCTTGCCATCGGACCCCAGGCCTGGTTTGTGTGGTCCAGGTCTGGGGGACTATGGGTCCTCTGTCTGCAGTGATTGATCGGGTGTGCTGGGATGCGTTTTGGCTGACTGCTGGGTTGGGCTCAGTTGAGGTGGGGCCCTGGGGAGACCAGGAGCTGTTGGGCCATGAAGCACTCCCAAAATTCCATCAGTTTGGGGTGCAGCAGGGTGGCCGTGGGTACACAAGCATTGTCCATTTCCCCGGCTTGTCCTGAGGGGGGTGCAGTGCTGGAGTTGGCCAGAAAATGGCATGCAGGAGCCATTGGAGGATCATCGGGGCTGAGTCAATTGGGCGAGGGCTCCAGCGATGAAGAGAAGGAAGTGGATGAGAGCCTGCTCTGCCCACAGCATCCATCGTGCTGGTGATGACAGCGGTGAGCTGAGGAGGAGCAATCACGTCCTCGATGGCGATGAGAGGACCTGCTACGATGGCGGTATCTGCTGTCATGCGATAATCTCCCTGGTGGCTGCTGCTGATTGGAGTGGCGGTGTTTTTCCCCAAGAAGTAGGCTGGTGTTTCTGAGATTGGAGGCAGGAACTGAGGTAGGCCAGTCGGGGTGCAGGCTGAAAGCATCGGGTGAGTTCGTTGCAGTTTCTGAGGCAGCCGGGGACTGCAGGGGAGGTCCAGAAGCCACAGAGAGGAGGAGCACAGGATCTGAAAGCACTGTAGTCCACAGGGGAGAGGTGGGCAATCGGGCTTGGAAGTAGGGGTGCCAGACAAAGGGCTTACCTCCAGTGGTGCTGGACACATGGGAGAGATCACTGGGGGTTATGTCTGTCTCCCGTGGGTGCAATGATGGGGCTCACTCCACCTGGGATCAGTGGGGGCAGCATCTGGTTGAGTGTCCTCTCCTGTTTCCTGAGCATGTGCATTGGGTTGTAGCATGGGGGGCACTGGTCTTGATCCCTGGTAATCTTGCGTTTCCAGCTGGGGCATTTTCTTGAAGATGGACGCATGTTTTCAGATGTTCTTGTCTTTAATTCCATGGGGTTCTTTTTTTTTTGTGAGAGTAGGAGAGCTGTGATTTCTGTCCGTTCCGAATGGCGGATGAAAAAACTGAAGCAGAAAGGGTTGGGCCAGCAACAAGAAGGTCAGAAGAATAAAAAAAAAAAGAGGGATTCCTCTGAGATATTGGGAGAGCTACTCCGGTCCCAGAGGGTGACACACCTAGGCGTGGCTGACTCAGACTGCTTGTCCATGGAGAAAGCTGCTGGTTTAAGGATTTCCTTTCTCTTTCCATCTCCTCTTCTTAACGAATTGATTAGTTTGGTCAAAGTGTACATCATTTAGAGCCAGCCTTTATCCAGTGAAATATTTGCTTGGGAAATTAACATTAATTTTAATTTATATTTTTATTTTGTTTATGGTTATATTTTATTTGATATACCAGAGATCTGTGGACAACTGTGGTTTACAATACAATAAAACAAAATAAACATATTCAATAAAATCAAAAACAGAAATGATAAAACATAATATAACAATAAAAAATAAAAGGGAGGGATGCCAATTATCTTAATAGAAAAGAAATGAATAAAAAAAACCTTCCTAATAGTTCGGGCAATTACATCCGCAGCACACACAATTAATTGCAAAACCCCCAAGATAAAACAAATCTACCTATCATGTTTGAAAATCCAGACCTGTGCTATTTCCCTTTGTCAGTTCAGCCAAACCTTTCAGCAAACAGAAAGACTTTCAATTGTTTGCAGAATTACAAAATTCACCCTCAGGCAGCTAGCTCCAAAGCAAGGGACTGGTTGCCTGCCCCTTTGCAGATCTTACCATGCATGACCCAGGGACTGCCTACCAGATAGGTCTAATGAGGGTCCATAGTCCTCTAGCACCTTCAGCAACTACAGTGGCCCTTTGTCACCAAACCTTGAAAATCAATGGCAACCAGTGTAGGGCCTTTAGCACCAATGCAATTCTTGCTTACCTGCTGGCTCCAGTCATTAAATCCACCATATGTTTTGGATCATCTGAAGTGACCGTAACAGTCCAGGGAAGGCTAGTTTATACTACATTGCAATAATCAAGGTCAGAGCCATAGTAAGGACTGTGCGAGTGGTATGGAAGGCATGCTGCTGTCATCACTGGGGTTTCCAGGAAGCCTGCGTTCCTTAGTGCAGCTGGGTGCGAATTGCAAGTCGCATGGGCTGCATTTCTTGCTTGTTATCGTCCTGATCATGCACTGACAGGGAAGAAGACAAAGAAAAACAGACCTCTCAGAGTAACTTCTGCCCCCGTTTCCTACTCCAACACTCCCAGTAGCAATCCCTTCACCGACACCCCTGACACTTGAACCCCCATCTGATACTCTTGATCCCTCCTGTAACCCACCTGCTCCCTACTGAAGATATATGGCCTGCAGCATCCCATGCTAGGGAATCCCTGACCAAGGCCCTCAACCAGGGAGCCTCTGATGCAGCTTGATCCCCTTGGACCAATAATACATATTTGGTTGTGAGGGGGTATCCAGTGATATCCTCCCTTCATGCCACCATCTTGGAAAATGGCAGCACCTGACTCCTCACAGTGCATTGGGATGCACTCTTAAGGGTCGGTTTGCCAAATAAGGCAATGCTTCCTTTAGTTGGAAAGCAGGCTGACCCCTTGCAGTACCTCCCAACACACCATGAGGTTTCAGGGGCCACCATTTTGTAAGATGATAGTTTGAAGAAAGAACCTAGAGGATATCACTCTTACCTCCCAACTCTGCAGGTGAGGTTGTGGGATTCTCGACAGGATCAGAGCTCTATTTGGGCCACAGACTATTTGTTTTTGGGGGAGGGGTAGAAGCTGCAAGGGGCCACCAAGGATATCTTCAGGAATAGGGGTTCAGGACCACCAGGATTTTCTTATGGGATTAGAGGAGTGGAGGTTGGGGTCTGGGGACCCACTTGGACCACTAGGAATCTTGGATCATCTCTCCCCCTCCCATTATTTTTGCCAAATGTGATAGCTCTTACTAGGATCAGGTTCTGAGACAAAGAGCTTAATGTGGTTCCTATCCAGGACCAGCAGTTCGCAAAACTGATTTATACTGACAGACCGACAGACAAACTGCACTACAGCCTGATATTCAAAAGGAGTTATGTGTTTGCTGGCAGGTGTCAAATGCAAAACTTGGCTTTCTTTCAATTTTTCAATGTATATGGAGATGAAACGGGCTGCTTATCTCCCTAAATGCCCACATTCACCTGTACAGAGAGGCGCCAGCACTGGGCTGAAGGAGTGCAGCTGCCGTCAGCAGTTAGTGGTGACATTCAGCTATTAAGTGAGTAAATTGGTGCTTGTGTGGTCCAGTTGAGTGTTCAGTGGTGCTAGTTAAACAGTTAGTGTCACCAGCCTCTGAATACTGAGCCACTGTGGGCATGAGAACGTAGCTCCCAAGTACTGAAGTCTCGCAGACCATAGACACAAGCCCCACTGCTTATGACATTTATTTATTTAACAGGTTTTTTACTGCCTTGAAATTATTTTTACAGACATGTCAATTCTTATTTGTTTGTGTGGTAACTATCACTCACCACCCTGGCTGCTCTCTGTGCCTAGGCTGAGCACTCGGAAGTGAAGGTTGAGTACTCAGAAGTAAGTGACTGCACTGAAGCCCCACCACTTCCTTCCTAAATTTTATCTTTCTTTTCCTTCGATGATCTTGCCAGGGGGAGGGGGAGCAGGCAGATTCCACTATGAAAATTCATGACATGGATTTCCATGTTTACTGTATGCAAAATTATCTCATGAATGTTCATTGGGATATCCTGGAAACTCTAGCAGATTGGTGTCTGGAGATGGAAGGTTAATCCCTCCATCTTTATGAAGGTCTCCTTATGAACTCTTTACAGGTGAGCTCTTCCTTCCCAATCCAACATGTCAGGTTTTCAGGATATCTCTAATGAATATGTATAAGAGAAATCTGCATGCTCATTCCCTCCATTGTATGCAAACCTCTCTCATGTATATTCATTAGGGATATCTTGAAAACCTGATCCGTTGGCATCCCTGAGGACGATAACTTTAAACTACACAGTACATAACTGGGGAGTTCTCATAAAGGGGAACAATGTTATTGCACAGAGAGGAAAGTTCTGGAGAAACTATTGAGATTCATATAAGGAGAATGGGCCCAATTTTCAATTAGGCAGGCTATGCACCGCCGTGGCACATAGCCTGCCCTCTGACCCCCTTAACCAGGATTTTCACTTCTGCAGTGATGGAAGTGAAAATCCAGATTTGTCTGGATGTGCCGGTAGCCACCGAGGTGAAATGGGTAGCAGCGATTTTCAATGCTACCCGCTTAGCCCTTTGCACCTTAAAGATAGGCAAGGTTTTTCCTTGCCTATCTCTAAAGCACAGAGGGCTAAGCGGGTAGCATTGAAAATCATTGCTACCTGTTTAGCCCTTTCCTCCACCCCAGAACACCCCTAATTGAAAATCCCAGATAAGTCCCTAATGCCCCCATATGCTATTTGGGGTGTTCTGGGGTTGAGGAAAGGGCTAAACAGGTAGCAGCGATTTTTCAATGCTACCCGCTTAGTCCTCTGTGCTTTAGAGATAGGCAAGGAAAAACCTTGCCTATCTTTAAGGTGCAAAGGGCTAAGCGGGTAGCATTGAAAATCGCTGCTACCTGTTTAGCCCTTTCCTCCACCCCAGAACACCCCTAATAGCATCTGGGGGCATTAGGGACTTATCTGGGATTTTCAAAGTGCATTACCCGTGTAGGTGCCCTTTGAAAATCCCGGATAAGGCCTTTACATGGGTAACTAGGGTTCTCCCAGGGCAAGCAGGATGAGTCAGCCACAAGTGGTGACATCATCCGACGGAGCCGAGACGGAAGTACTCTCAGTAGCCCAGAGGGCTTTTAGCCCTCTGGGCATGCCCGGTAGCCCCACCTCCCGATCCGCCCCTAGCTGGTCAGAATTTGTCTTCCGCCTTGCCAGCAAGACGTGTTTCTACTCTCTCCCTCAGTCAACTCACCAAATTACTTCAATCAACATGAAGAAACCAGGCTTCAAGAAATGCCCAGGGTGCTCCAGGAAGATGGCCAACGCGGATTCGCACCAGTTTTGTGTCCACTGCCTAGGTAAGGAGCACCCCGTCGAAGACTGCCTTTCCTGCGCTCGAATGTCCCCACGAGCTTTGAAGTCACGTAGGCATGCCCTCCTCGAACCTGCAGATCCTGCTGCTGCTCCGAAGCCGAGCTCCGCGGCATCCAGACCTGCCTCTGCTCACACTCCGGCCGGGGACGAGCCTGCCTCGGCCTCCGTTCCCCGCCGCGAATGCGTGCCTCTGCCTACCGCGTGTTTGCCCATGGAGGCCGCCATCTCTGACCTGCTTGACTCCGCCTTCCAGTTCCTGCCACACTGACCTTCGACCCGGAGGACCGCGTCAGCCCCGACAAGCTCAGACACAGATCCTCTGCCTCCCACAGGATCTCTGAGCTGCAACACAGCGCAGGTCCTTCGCGCTGCCTGGATCATCCAACCAGCGACTCCCATGCAAGACAGTCTCGGAGCAGGAGCCACAGCCGCGCAAGACGGTCCCAGAGCAGGAGCCGCAGCCGCGCGCGATCTTCCAGCAACCACAGATCCATCTCCCGGCGCAGCAGGTCAGTCAGTCAGCACAGACGCCGGCGCAGCAGGTCACCCGGTCAGCGCAGATCCAGCCGACACAGATCGCATCGCAGGAGCAGGCGCAACTTGTCCAGACACAGCCCGAGGCACAGGCGCCGCTCTTCAACGAGGAATCACACATCACGCGGCCGCCGCAGATCCTCTGAACGGCGCAGCAATGCTCGTTCTGGCCACAGACCAGCCCGAAATGTTCGGAGTGAATCGAGCTCTAGTGACAGCTCTAAATCTGCCTCACGGCGCAGTGACAGCTCCCGCGGGAGGGATAAGAGCAGCTCCAGGCACAAGCGCAGCAGGAGCGCGTCTTCAAGGGGCAAATACCCTTCCACAGCAAACAAAAGGACACGGCATTCCTCCAGTTCCTCTGCCTCCAGCCAAGGTGCTGTGTCCTTATCATCAACATCCAACTCATCTGCCTTGGAGGAAGCGCCCTCCCCGAAGCAGAGCAATCTGATCCCTGATGCACCATCCCTGCCCACTGAACCCATTCAGCTTCTCACGAGCATGTTGCAGGAGTGGGCTGCAAAGCTGTCAAGCATCAGTTCCACCCCATCATTGTCTGCTCCGCCGGCTCCTGGAGCATCAGCTCCCTTGATTGACACTGCACAGGCCCAGGGTAGCACCGTCGAGACAGTCTCCGCAATTCAGCCCTTGCCTCCCAGACTCTCTCTTTCCACCGAGACCTCCGATAATCCAGCTGAAGCACCAGCACCCCCTGAGGACATAACATACTACAAGTTCGTCCGCAAAGTTATTTCCTCGCTGACCAGCGCAACGAAGTTCAAAGCGCACTCAAGTTCGTGGATGCTCCCAAGACCGTCACTGCAATGCCTGTGCACCAACTTCTCCAAGACAATCTCTCCAAGACGTGGCAAACTCCTGCTTCTAATCTGACCTGCCCACGCAAACTGGATCTTAAATATGCAGTACAACCCCTACCAGGTTTTGACAAAGCACAGCTCCCTCATCAGTCTATTGTGGTCGAGTTGGCTATCAAGCGCTCCAAAAACTCTCGCGTTTCCAGCAACGCACCACCCGGGAAGGACAACAAACTCCTTGATGATGTAGCGAAGCGTGTCTACCAAGGAGCCACGCTTAACGCAAGAATAGCGGCCCACCAATTCCAACACACCATCTACCAGGATTTGCTGGTGGCCAACATCAAGTCTGCCGTCTCCCAGCTTGCTGAAGCTCCGCACGTTCTCCTTACGTCTTTAGCCGAGCTCGAAGACTGCACCAGACATCAAGGTTGAGCTGCCCATGACTCCTTCGAGACCGCAGCCAGAATCGCCGGGTCTGCCATTTCCGCCCGTCGCCTGGCCTGGCTTAGGGCCTCTGGCCTACGTGCGGACTCCCATGACAAGATCGCTGATACCCCCTGCACGGGAGACTCACTCTTTGGCGACAAGGTCAAGGACACCGTCAACGACATGCGAGAACGCTGTACCACCCTTCAAACCCTTGAGGAAGGTACTGAGCGCAACCGTTCTTACCGCAAGGGATCTTCGCAGAGCTACACAAACCACAAACGTCACAACTCCTACCGAAAATGGCAGCAACCGCGTTACAAACAGCAGTCCTACCAGCAGTCTTACAGGCAAAAACCACGCCAGCGGGAACGCACTCAAAAGAAGCCCGCACCGGCCATGGCTAAGGGCAAACCTAGTTTTTGACTACCCGCCCTGCACCCACCTTCCGACGGGCGGCCGCTTGTCGGCGTTCCTACGCTCCTGGCAGGACATAACGACAGACCGGTGGGTGCTCACCATCCTCAAACAGGACTATCGGATAAGAATTTCTTCGCTGCCACCCCGGCGCTCCACGCCGGCGTGCAGCACCCCTCCACAGTATCTTCCGGACATGCTCTCCGAGATCTCTGCCCTCCTACAATCCAGGGCCATAGAATCCGTTCCCCCCAACGAGGTCAATATGGGTTTTTACTCGAGATACTTCCTCGTACCCAAGAAATCGGGGGGTACCAGACCAATTCTCGACTTGCGAAAGCTCAACAAGTGCATCACCAAGGAGAAGTTCAGGATGCATTCTCTATCGTCAATTCTGCCTCTCATACAACCCGCAGAATGGCTAGCTTCCTTGGACCTTCAGGATGCCTACACCCATGTTCCGATCCACCCTCACCACAGGAAATTCCTTCGCTTCAAAGTGGCGGAGCTGCACTACCAATACAAAGTCCTACCCTTCGGCCTCTCACCTGCCCCCAGAGTTTTCACCAAGTGTGTGGCAGTAGCGGCCGCCCACCTCCGCAAACTCGGAGTTTGCGTCTTTCCCTACCTCGACGACTGGCTGTTCACCACCAGCTCCCCTGCAGATCTCCGGAGAGCAGTCAAAACAGCCACGTTGCTGTTAACTTCGCTGGGCTTCCTGATCAACTACAAAAAGTCTCATCTCTCTCCTGTCCAGCGTTTGTAGTTCATTGGAGCTCTTATAGATACCACTCGGGCGAAGGCCTTCCTCCCCAAAGGCAGGATGGACACCATCATTCGCCTAGCCCGCCAAGTGATTCGCTCTCCCCAGTCCACAGCAAGAACTCTTCTACGCCTCCTGGGCCACATGGCTGCTACCACCCATGTCATTCCTCTCGCGAGGCTACACATGCGTGTTCTCCAATGGCACCTGCGATCCCACTGGTGCCAACACTCGCACCATTGACCACCCTTGTCCCCATCGAGACAACCGTGACCAGGTCTATAACTTGGTGGACCAGTCATCGCAACCTCTCGCAGGGCAGACCCCTATGATCACCTGCGCACCAGATCACTGTGACCACCGATGCCTCGAATCTGGGCTGGGGTGCACACTGCACCGGCGCACACACTCAAGGCTCTTGGACGACTTCAGAAAAAGATCTACACATCAATGTCCTCGAGCTCAGAGCTGTCCGCCTGGCCCTCGCAGCTTTCCAGGATCGCCTGAAGGGCAAAGTCGTCTGGATCCTAACAGACAACCAGGTAGCCATGTTCTACATAAACAAACAGGGAGGCACGGGCTCAAGGCCTCTGTGCAAAGAGGCCCTCCGCACTTGGCGCCTCACCAAGTCATACCGGTGCAGTCTCCAGGCATGCTACCTGCCTGGAGAGGAGAACGTCATAGCCAATCGCCTCAGCAGACAGCTGAACCCTCACGAGTGGACTCTCCACAAGGACGTATCACAGTCCCTCTTCAGGAGGTGGGGCCTTCCGGATATCGACCTCTTCATGACTCGGGGGAACACCAAATGCCGCCTGTTTTGCTCCAAGAGACCCACCCAGCGCAGGGTTGCGGCGGACGCCTTCGACGTGGCGTGGGACCAGTGGCCCCTGGTGTATGCCTTCCCACCGGTTCCCCTCATCGCAAGGACTATCCAACATCTGATCATGTACAAGACACTGGCCATCCTGGTGGCCCCCTACTGGCCCCGCCAAATCTGGTTCCCCTACCTGCATCACCTGGCGCTGGAACCACCTATTCGCCTGCCCTTGAGGCCGGACTTACTCCACCAAGACAATGGCACCATCCTCCATCCCAACTTGCAGATGCTATCGCTGACGGCTTGGAAGCTGAAAGGCTAGCCCTGGCGCCGCTAAACCTCTCACCAGAAGTTCAGCAAGTCATCCTTGCGGCTCAACGCCCCTCTACCAGAAAGTGCTATAGCCTCAAGTGGCGTCGATTCAGCGGCTGGTGCGAGATGGAGCACCTGGACCCCTTCTCTTGCCCGGTCCCGTCTGTCCTGCAGTACCTTTCCATTCTCTCCTCGCTTGGCCTAAAGACACAGTCCGTTAAGGTCCACCTGTCCGCAATTGCGGCGTTTCACCATCGCTTCGGCGATTCATCTGTTGCGGCCCTGCCACTAGTCACCCGCTTCATGAAAGGCCTGCACAACCTGCACCCACCAGTCCGTGAACCAGTGCCTCCTTGGGACGTCAGCATCATCCTTGATCAGCTCACGGGTGCCCCCTTCGAACCTCTGCACCTAGCCGAGTTAAAATTCGTCTCCTGGAAAACCCTATTCCTCATTGCCATCGCTTCAGCCAGATGGATCAGCGAGCTGCAGGCCCTGGTGGCTTACCCACCGTACACCATCCTTCACCAAGATCGTGCAAGTTTACGCACGCATCCAAAATTTGTTCCAAAAGTTACCATGGCCTTCCATCTCAATCAGACCATTGAGCTACCCTGCTTTCTCCCGGGCCCCCACTCGGACTCAGAGCAGAAACGCCTTCACACCCTTGACTGTGTCAGGGCCATTCAATGTTACCTTGAGCGTACTGCCTCTCTGCGCAAGGGCTCTCAGCACTTTGTCTCATATGACCCCAACAAACCTGGTCGCCCTGTGTCTAAGCACACCCTGTCCATCTGGATCTCCTCTTGCATCTCCTTCTGCCTTTCGCTTGCGGGATCACCCCCCGCTTCCAGAGTCCGGGCTCATCACTTACGGGCCCTTGCTGCTACCATTGCCAACCTCCGCTCCATTCCTGTCGCTGAGATCTGCAGAGCTGCCACCTGGGCTTCCGTCCACACTTTTCAACGTCATTACTGCCTGGATGTAACAGAGCACACCGGCTCAACCTTTGGCCTAGCGGTTCTGTCCGCTGCCTGCGGACAGGCACCACCACCTGGGCAAATCTAACCCTCATGATGCCCGCTAACTACTCGTGACTGTGGCCCCAATGACTGATTGCATTATAGTTCTTAACGACTGTTATTGCACTATTGTGGGACTTCTGGCGCTGATTGTCCCCACTTCAGCGCCGCTGTCCCTGTGTCCATTGCACTACCTTCTTGCACTGTTGGTGTTCATTGCATTGCCCTCTTGCACTGTTGACTGTTTTGCACTATGATCGTTCATGGCTTGTTGCCTTGTATTGCTGTTCACGGCTTGTTGCCTTGTGTTGCACATTATTGCCTTGTTCTGCTTGCGGTGTTCAACATTAAACTCACCTGTTGCACTTTAATGCCCTGACTACCTCTTCATTGGTCTTCCCCCCCCCCCCCCACGCTGCCATATGCGCAGCTAGGGAGGCACCACTTGTGGCTGACTTATCCTGCTGCCCCTGGAGAACTCACGTTTCAGGTAAGTAACTCAGTTAAGTTAACCATGTAAAGGCCTTTGAAAATTGGGCCCAATATGCTTTGATATGTGGATTTCAGGAAAGGCAGATTTGAATCATCTGGAAGCCAGTGTTGGTTCAAGGTGTTGGCATTCTAGGTATACCTTAAGCCATACACCCCCTGGCTGTCAAAATCTATTGTTTAGTTTTGAATACTCTGCTCTTTGTTGCTTCTTAGAAATTGCCGCCCTGGGCAACTGCCTAGTTTGCCTAGTGGTTGGGCCAGCCCTGTTGGAAGCTCTGGATTGAGGTATAAGCATGGGTCAGTGTTATTTCTGGCTCAGGCTACCTTGCACATTTGTGACAGTACATGCAGGAGACTCTTTCATGACTAAGCTGTGTGGAAGTATATTTAAGTCATTTTCCTGTTTTATTTTGCAAGCCATCATAAGCAGAGCAGTACTGTAGGTGGCTCTGACCTGATGAGCCATAGATTGAATGTGATTAGTCTTTGAATAGAGCATAACAGCAGATTAATTTCTTAATTGGTGTTAATTAGATGTTGCCCCAGCATCTGTGTCTAAGAAAATCCCTTGGCTTTGCCTGAGAGGAATCAAGCGCAGCGACTTAAAAACCAGGCAACTAGCCATTGTTACAGAAAACAGAAGTGTGTGCATGTGTGTCCATACTGAACTGGACACACTTGCAACCTCCTAACCAGCCAGTCCACTCTGCGCAGGGACCGAGCAGTAACCAGTTTTGTATTTGATTTGAGTGCTCAGGGACTGATCTAGTAAATTGTGTGTTAGGGTTGGCTATTGAGCTTCAGTGCACGGTTTATTAACACAAACGCTAAAAAAATGTTTTACCCTCAAAGCAGTAAACTCATTGCATGCAAATTAGCATTTTGTTAAAAAATGTGTACTTCAAAAAATTAAATGAGAGACCTCACTCAATCTAACCAAACTGCACAGCACTTTAAACATAACCCACAAGTGAAAGCCTCAGAATTAACTCACTAAACAGACCACGTTTAGGAGTTAAAATAACATCAATGGCTCTCACTCGCGAGTGAGAGCCATTGATGTTATTTTAACTCCTAAACGTGGTCTGTTTAGTGAGTTAATTCTGAGGCTTTCACTTGTGGGTTATGTTTAAAGTGCTGTGCAGTTTGGTTAGATTGAGTGAGGTCTCTCATTTAATTTTTTGAAGTATCATTTGGAGGCCTCGATATTGGCTTTATAGTGTTGTTAGAAAAAATGTGTACTGACAGAATAAACAGCGCACACCACTGTGGTAACAAGTCGCTGTTTTTCTGCCTCGGGAGATTTTTTTCTTTACTCTTTCTGGTCAGTGCATGAGCCAATTCCTGCTCGATATTTAATACTAAGAGGAAAGGAGAAATTAAAAAAATATTCCCTCCCCATTTTAAGGAGATTTTCAGGTCCAGGGCACCACTGGCCAAGGGAGACTCTCGACTAGAGAGTCCCTGAAGCCACAGTAGCCTTGAGGTGGGTGTGAGGAAGGGTCCCATGTTCTACTCTTCTGCCGTTGCCATTTGGGGGGAATTCAGGATGGGGGAGATTTGCTGCCAAGATTGTCTTGAGGGAGAGAGAGGGGGTTTCAGAGCCCATGTGAACAATCAGGAAATTATTTTTAGGGAGGGGACTCACTGGGGATATTTAACAACTGGAGAGAAAAATATCCCCAGTGAGTCCCCTCCCTAAAAATAATTTCCTGATTGTTCACATGGGCTCTGAAACCCCCTCTCTCTCCCTCAAGACAATCTTGGCAGCAAATCTCCCCCATCCTAACAAGGGTGATCCAAGGTCAAGTGCTGTCCTTCACCTCAGACGACCCTTTAAGTCCCACACTAGGAGCTTTATTTCAGCAAAGATCCAGCACTGAAGCAGGAAGTAGAAAATCCGTGGCAAAATTCAGTGTGATTTCTTTTTTTTTTACATTGGGAGCCTGCATTTGCATGCCAGTCCCTCTCTCCTTTACATAGTAACCCAGTAAATGACGGCAGTGTTGTCCATCTAGACTGCCCAGTAAGATGGCAAGAGTAGGTGCACCTTCCACTCCGTGCAGGCCACCCCTCCCCGTCTTTGTTTTAGGGGTGAACTCGCCCCATGTCTTTGTTTTAGGGGTGAACCCACCGCTCCGTGTAGGACACCCCTGTATGTTGAGAAATTAGTTAAGTTTATTTTGATTTTATCCTGTTCCTGTAAAAGGGTCCACTGTGTCTGTCCCATGCCATTTTGAATTCTGTCACTGTATTTGCTCCCACCACTTCCATCGGGAGGGCGTTCCAAGCATCCACCACCCTTTCAGTGAAAAAGTATTTCCTGACATTGCCTTTCAATTTACCAACTTGCAGCTTCATGTTATGCCCTCTAGTTTTACAGCTTCCCCGTCTTTGGAAGAGGTTTGTTTGTTCATTATTTCTCTGTATTTAAAGGTCTGAATCATATCTCCCCTGTCCCTCCTGTCCTCCAGAGTGTACATACTTAGTTCTTCAAGTCTGGTTTTACTGCAGATCTTTGCATGCTAAAACTCAGTAATACCAGCCCAAGAAAATCCCAGGTAAACTGCCATACTAAAGGATCGCTTCACTTATTACATCAGAAGTTGCTCCTTCTAGGAAGCAAAAAGCTACAATTAGCAACTAATCAACACCTTGAGAAAACAAGGGGAAAATGTGATTCGATAACCCACTATATTTAGACTGAAAGGTTTATCTACTGCTATATTGCAGGAACAAGTCTCTGCCGGAGCTGTCTGCCAGCACTTCCTAATTATCCCTCATCATAAGAGATGGGTCCTCACAGTTTGCCCATCAGCATCCATCAAGGAACTGCTGGGGCCATGAACTTGTTTCACTCTGGCTGTTATCAGATCCCCTCCCCCCCAAGGGAATTAGAGAAGTCTGCAGACATCCACCACCGTGCAGACACCTGGCAGCCATTAACTCCTCTGTGATTATTAGAACTCCAATGTACCGGTGAAATACAAGGTCTAACAAATTGGAGGTGTTATTACTTCCTACTGGGCTAACGATACATTTCCCACTAGCTTTTGGGAGCTCTGTTCTCGCTAGGTTAGGTTAGGTTAAGTTCTGTTCTGTCTGTGTACCACCTTCCTTAGACATAGTCCAGTCAAAAGCTTCATCAGATCCAGGGCCGGATTTACCTATATGCCATGTACGCCATGGCGTAGGGCCCACAGCTGGCAAGGGCCCACCCACTGCAGGGCTTCAGAGGGAGCAGGGTAAGGTCGCGCGAGGCCCCGGCTCCCTCTGTACAGCCGCCAGCGTGAAGAGCCTTTTCCTTCATGCTGGCGGCTGTATCTGTAAAGCCGCGATTGCTGGGAAAGGTTAAAGGCAATGCCCTTTAACCTTTCCCAGCATTCGCGGCTTCACAGATACAGCCGCCAGCGTGAAGGAAAAGGCTCTTCGCGCTGGCGGCTGTACAGAGGGAGCCGGGGCCTTGCGCGAGCTTACCCGGCTCCCTCTGAAGCCTCTCAGACAGCCGCGGTGCTGGTCGGGGGGGCCAAGGACTGCATGGGCTGTGATTGGGGGGGGGGGACCTGGACCGGAAAAGGGCTGGGGGGGAACTTGGACTGGAAAGAAATTGGCAGTGATGGGGGGGGGGCACTGAACTGAAAAAGGGCTCTGGGGGGGGCCTTGGACATGAAATGGGTTGTGAAGGGGGGGGGACCTGGACCGGAAAAGGGCTATGGGGGGGGGGACTTGGACTGGAAATGGGTTGTGATGGGGGGGGGGGACCTGGACCGGAAAAGGGCTATGGGGGGGGGGTAACGTAGACTGCAAATGGGCTGTGATGGTGGGGGGGGGGGAACTAGGACTGCAAATGGGCTGTGATGGTGCAGGGGGACTCGGACTGCAAATGGGATGTGATGGTGGGGGCTAGGACTGGAAATAGGCTGTGATGGGGGGGGGCTAGGACTGGAAATGGCCTGTGATGTGAAGGCTAGCACTGGAAATGGGCTGATGAAGAGCTAGAATAGGACTGGAAATGGGCTGATGTGGGGCATGGGAGAATGGGACTAGAAGGGAGTGGATGCTGGGTGGGTCTAGAACTATAAGGGAACTGATTTTGGTGGAGGACTAGAATGGATGGGGAATGAGAATGGAGAGGGGAAAAATATTTTGTGTGGAAGAAAAGTCTATGATGAGCTGGGTATTGGGAGAGTAAGAGGGGCTTGAAAATGGAAGGGTGAAATTTAAATGGATGATAAAGGAATAAGGAAAGAATTGGGGGAAAGAGCAAAAGGGAAACAATCAGTATGTTAAAGCAGAAATAGAGAGAGAATGGAAAAACATCTAAAAGAGAAGAAAGGACAAATGGATAGCTAGCAGAAGACACGAAGAAACCAGAAGAAAGTGACTGGAGCAATTGCAACTGAAAAAATGCCCAAACAGAAGGTAGAAAAATACTTTTTATTTTGAATTTATTAACTGGAATATGTCTTTTTTAATGTATTTCTTGAATTCCGATGCTGATTTTGTCCCTATTGCCTCTTTATGTCAGGCTATTCTATACATCTATTGCCATTTCTGTTTTGGTAAGTTGATCTCGTTTTTATTTTTTCTGGGGGCCCACAATTTTTGTTGGCGTAGGGCCTCACTCAAGGTAAATCCGGCCCTGATCAGATCAAAGCAAAAGGTATAGCTGCTTCCAGAACCCGGGGAGGGAATGAGCCGACTCTGCAGCTTCTCTCCTCCTGTGATGAATGAAGTGATCCACGGACTCATGCTCGGGTCTAGTCTTCATTCCACTGATGCACTGTGCAGACACTAGTAGCAGTCTCTTTCCTGGCCTGGGGACGGCACTCCCAGGAGTGCCAGGGGTGATGGCACTCTCTTTAAAACCACTACCATGCTTCTGAACAACATTCCCATACTGACTCACGTATCAATGAAGGGGATCACTAGGTCTGCCCTAATACCTGACTCATTCACATAAGAACACAAGAAATGCCATACTGGGCGAGACCAGGGGTCCATCAAGCCCAGTATCCTGTTTCCAACAGCGGCCAATCTAGGTCACAAGTACCTGTCAGGTTCCCTAAAAAGTATACAGATTCCACGCTGCTTGTCCCAGGGATAATCAGTGCATTTCCCTGGTGCACTTTAATAATGGTTTATGGACTTCTCCTCCAGGAACTCATCCTTTGTAGTGAAGAACAAGGCTTGAGGTAGTAACGTCACTCTCATGCTTACAGGCTGGCTGGTGCATCAGCAGCAGTAGGAGAGAGTTGCTAGGTATAATGAGTTATTACCCATAACCTCTTTCAAACATCATTGGATCACTGTGCTACTGTACATAGCGTGTGATAGGAAGGGATTTTCTTTACAACATAGGCCAGACTGCAGTTCAGGGAAAACAAAAGCAATTTTAATTTTGTCCCAAGCCTGTTCTCTTGGCCCTTCCTTCAGCCCCAGTTAAAATTTCTACCTCAGAATTCCTTTGTACGGCTTACCTTAGAAGGACTTCTCGCTCCACGAGCCTCTCTCCCTCCTGCAGCCCGGTGGGTTCTTAACCTCTCCCTGTGAGCCATGCCCTCCCAGCCCTGAACTCTGGGCTGCAGACTCTCTTAAAGGGGATTGTTGATAATCCCCTTGGAGAGGGAAGGGTAACATTTTATAGACCACGTCACACACCCTCCCCCTCAGCTCAACAATGCCCCATTGAGTACCTGCCTCACCTGAGACCCCAAAGGGAAAAGAAGTCCGTGTTAAAGTGAGCCCAACCAGCCTTATGGCAGACACAAGACTGGTAAGGTTGGAGACTCAAAAACCATGCATAATACGTCCTTTGGACTCCTTATGTTGAGCCAGCCACTTGAGGGATTGGTGGTCCATTGCTAGCGCAAATGAATGGCCAAGCAGGTAGTATTTGAAGGTCTCAAGTGCTCCCTTAACAGCCAGAGCTTCCTTCTCGATCACCGCATAATACTTCTCCCAAGGAAGCAGCTTTCTGCTGATGAATGCTGTAGGACAGCGATGGCGAACCTATGGCACGCGTGCCAGCTGTGGCACGCGAAGGCCTTGCAGCTGGCACGCGTGAAGGTCCGCAAAAAAAGAAAAAGCGGGCTCTGGCTGCTGCCGCGGACGCGGCAGCATGCAGTGTCCCGCGGGGCCCCCTCCGCCCGCTCAGCCCCTCTGCAAGGGCTTTCAGATTCGCGAGGGAGACAGCGTCTCCCTCGCGTCCTCTGTTAAGCCGCAGGGGTTAATGGGAAATTTCCCATCAGCCCCTTTAGACGCGAGGGACTGACTGGGAAATTTCCCATTAGCCCCTGCTGGCTTAACAGAGACGCGAGGGACAAGCTCTCTCCCTCGCGAATCTGAAAGCCCTTGCAGAGGGCTTAGCGGGCGGAGGGGGCCCCGCGGGACACTGCATGCTGCCGCATCCGCGGCAGCAGCCAGAGCCCGCTTTTTCTGTTTTTAAATTTGCCGGGGGGGGGTTAGGACTGCTAATGGGCAGGGGGGGGGTTAGGACTGCTAATGGGCTGGGGGGGGTTAGGACTGCTAATGGGCTAGGTGGGGGGGGGGTTAGGACTGCTATATGGGCTAGGGGGGTTAGGACTGCTAATGGGCTGTGGGTGATGGGGGCTGTCTGGAAATGGGGTGATGGGGGGTTATAGGACTGGTAATGGGCTATGGGGGGGGTTAGGACTGCTAATGGGCTAGAGAGGGGGGGGGGGGGTTAGGACTGCTAATGGGGCTAGGGGGGGGTTAGGACTGCTAATGGGCTGGGGGGGTTAGGACTGCTAATGGGCTAGGGGGTGTTAGGACTGCTAATGGGCTGGGGGGGGGGGGGGGTTAGGACTGCTAATGGGCTAGGAGGGGGGGGTTTAGGACTGCTAATGGGCTGGGGGGGGTTAGGACTGCTAATGGGCTAGGATAGGAGGGGGGGTTAGGACTGCTAATGGGCTAGGGGGGGTTAGGACTGCTAATGGGCTGTGGCTGATGGGGCTGTCTGGAAATGGGGTGATGGGGGTTAGGACTGCTATGGGCTATGGGGGGGGGTTAGGACTGCTAATGGGCTAGAGAGGGGGGGTTAGGACTGCTAATGGGCTAGGTGGGGGGTGGGTTAGGACTGCTAATGGGCTGATGGGGAGGGGTTAGGACTTGAGGTGGGCTGTTGGGTGGGGTTAGGACTGGAAATGGGCTGATGGGGGTTAACACTGGAGGTGGTCTGATGGGGTTAGGACTGGTAATTGGCTATGGGGGGGTTTAGGACTGATAATGGGCTATGGGGGGGCTGGGACAAGAAATGGGGCTGATGGGAGGGGTTAGGACTTGAGGTGGGCTGATGGGGTTAGGACTGGTAATGGACTGTGGGCTGATGGGGGGGTTAGGACTGGCAATGGCTATGGGGGGCTGACTGGAAGTGGGGGGTTAGGACTGGTAATGGGTTATAGGGGGGGGGCTTAAACTGAAATGGGGTGATGGGGGGTTAGGACTGGAAGTGGGTTGATGAGGGGGGGGGATAGGGACTGGTATTGGGTTGGGGGGCTGCTAGGACTGGAAATGGGCTGATGCAGGGACTAGAAGGGAATGGATGCTGGGTGAGGCTGGAACTAGAAGGGAGCTGGTGTTGGGGGAGGATTAGAATGGGATGGGGCTGGGAGAGTAAAATGGAGAGGGGAAAAATATTTGTGTGGGAGGGGATAAAAAATCTACAATTGGCCGGTTATTGGGAGAGTAAGTGGGGATTGAGGATGGAGGGGTAAATTTTGAGTAGATGAAATAGGAATGAGGAAAGAGCCAAAGGAGAAAGATTAGTATGTTAAAGCAGATGTAGAGAGAGAATGGAAAAAAAAAAACAAGAAGACAGAAGAAAGGACAAATGGACAGCAGATGGCGAGTTAGCAGAAGACACGAAGAAACCAGAAGAAAGTGGCTGGAACAATTGCAACTGAAAAAAAATGCACAAAAGGTAGAAAAATATCTCTTTATTTTGAATTTATTAACTGGAATATGAAAGCTCTGGGAAATGTGCATCATTAACGTCTGAACTTTGTTTCTTACAAGAGGAAAGTAATATATAGTTTTTTTCTACAGTGTTGTTGTATATTCCAAGTTTGGCTTTTGGGGTTCCCAGTTTAATTATTGTCTTCCTGTTTCTAAATTGTGATTCCTTGTTTGGTGATGGTCTGTTCTGCATGTGTAACTGAGCTGAGGTATTCTGTTTATATAATTCCTATTTGACATTGCCACTTGTTCTTTCCCCAGTAGGTCATGTATTGTTGTTCTCTGAGATGTATTGGTTTAATATTAGCAGTGTAGCCTTTGATAGGTAGAGTATGGTGCTTTGTTGAGTCCTGGTAGTGCTGTTAGGATACGGCGGGTTTGCTATGGGTTCTAAATGGGCAGCGTTTGTAGTAATTCCTAATGTGCCTGGCGGTTTGGTACTGGATTATAGTAATGTAGAAACCTTTTAGTCTTTCTTTATCCATATACTCATTAAGAGGCATGTTTACTAAAAGTTGAGTGTATGGTAACATTATGCAAATATTTATGCAAATGAAGCACCTTATGCAAATGGGGCTTTAATTGACGTGCTGGCACTTTGAGGAAATTCTTTGGTTTTGTGCGGCAGTTTGGGCACTCGGGCTCAAAAAGGTTAGCCATCACTGCTGTAGGATGTTCTTCAACCCGACTTCCTGGGCCAGAACTCCTCCTAGGTCCACCTCTGAGGCATCAGTTTGCACAATAAATGGTAGGGAGAAATCAGCACTAATCAGAATGACTTCAGAGCACATGGCCTTCTTGAGGTGCTGGAAGGCCAGGTCCACATCCAGTGACCCCTGAATCCATTCAGGAGCGTTCTTCCGGAGGAGACTGGTTAGTGGCTCCACGACATCTGCAAAATTAGGGATAAACCGGCAGTAATAGTCCATCAATCCAAGGAAGGCATGAATCTCTTTTTTTCAACTTCAGGGTGGGGACCTGGGTAATGGCATACACCTTCCATAGTTGAGGTCGTATCTGCCCATTCCTGATTAAATATCCCAGGCATTGAATGTCCCAGCTTCCCAGAAAATATTTCTTGGGGTTGGTCATCAACCTGGCCTTCCTCAGGCTGGCCAACATGTTTTGCACTTGGGTTAGATGGGTAGTCCAGTCTCTGTTATAGATGACAGTGTTGTCAAGGTATGCAGCTGAATATCCTTGTGCGATCTCAATAGGCCGTCAACTAGACACTGGAGTGTGGCAGGAGCCCCGTGTAATCCAAGGGCAGTACTTTAAACTGGAACAGACCTTGCGGTGTCGAAAAAGCAGTCTTCTCCTTTGCAGCTGGCGTCAAGGGCACCTGCCAGCATCTCTTGGTCAGATCCAAGATTGATAAAAAGCATGCACCACTGAGTCATTCAATTAGCTCATCTACTCTGTGATGAGATACACGTCTAGTTTAGAAGCTACACTGACCCTCCAGAAGTTAATGCAGAAGCTGATGCTTCCGTTGTGTTTAGGAACCAAGACAATGGGTGACAACCAGTCACTCATAGACTTTTCTATATCTCCCAGGTTAAGCATCTCTTCCAGCTCCTTGGTAATGGCCTGTTGCTAGGCTTCTGGAATCCGATAGAGTTGTTGCTGGATAACCAACCCAGGGTCAGTAATGATATGACAAATGAGATGGGTTCATCCTGGCGGGTAGAGAACACCTTTAGGTTCCAGTGGATCAAACCTTATAGATCTCTTCTCTGGGCAGCAGAGAGCTGATCTCCAATCAGTTCTTGAGCTGTATCTGAGAGGCTGAAAATTCCAGTCCAAAATCATCTCCCTGTATCACCATAGCCATCACTGGATCTGGCTGTGCAAGATTAAATTAGACTTACCTGCTAATTGTGGTTCCTGGAGTAACTCCAGTCTAGTCACGGAATCTCTGGGTTGTCAACCTCCTCCAGCAGCTTTGGAGACTGAGAAACTTCACTCCTGTGATGTCATCAGTATATAAGGGCTGGCACCACCTCCACACTCCAGTTTACCTATTGACAAAGCAGACTCACCGGAGCAACAAGTAAGAAGTAAATTGGAAAGGCAAACAACTGCCTCATTATACTATAAAGACCCGCAGGCCCAACTATGTACAAAATCTGCAACTACGTATGCCGTGAGCTCTCCTGCCCGGCCCCTCCCCCAAAAATGCCAAGCGAAAACCTGTCCCAACGAAAACCCCGCCTGCAGAATAATTACAAATGACGCTTACCAGTAATAGTTCTGCTGCTTCAGGCCACAGAGCACCACCAAGACAGGGCGGGACCCGGGACTAGACTGGAGTTACTCCAGGAACCACAATTAGCAGGTAAGTCTAATTTAATCTTCCTGATCGTCCCTCCAGTCTAGTCCCGTAATCTCTGGGTACATATCAGAGCAGTAAAACCCATCAACAGGAGGGACCTGGTAGACAGCCCTGAAGTACCGCTGAACCAAAACAGGTGTCTCTGTCTACCTGCACATCCAGACGGTAATGCTTCACAAAGGTATGCAGCGACAACCATGTCGCCGCTTTACAAATGTCTACCGCCGGTACCAGTTTAGACTCTGCCCAAGACGCCGCGTGCGCCCTAGTGGCATGAGCTCGCAAACCGTCCGGCACCGCCCGACTCCGCAAAATATAAGCCGAAGCGATGGCCTCCTTTACCCACTGGGCAATCGAACCTTTAGAGGCCGCCTCTCCTTTTTGGGCCCCCGCAAACAGCACAAAAAGCCTGTCTGACTTACGAAAGGACGCTGTTCTAGTAACATACTACTTCAATGCCTGGCGATCGTCCAAGCGATGAAAACAGTCCGCCACGTGCCCCTTACCTTTGTCGCGAAACACGGGCAACGATATCACTTGGTTCATATGAAAAACCGAAACCACTTTCGGCAAGAAGGACGGAATGGGCCTCAACACCACCTTCGACTCGAAAAAAGACAGAAAGGGCGGACGACACGACAGCGCTTGTAACTCCGAAACGCACCTCGCCGAAGCAAACGCCACCAAAAATACCACCTTCAGCGTCAAATCTTTCAACGAAGCCTCCGCTAAAGGCTCAAAAGGAGCCTTCCCTAAGGTCTCCAAGACCAAAGGCAGATCCCAAGCCGAAATCGTCTGCTGTCGCGGTGGCTGAAGTAGCTTCACTGCCCTCAAAAACCGCTTAACATCTGCATGACTACCCAGCGAGACGCCCTGTACCTTTCCTCTGTAACAGGACAAAGCTGCCAACTGTACTTTCAATGAGGACACCGCTAATCCCTTTTGAAAGCCATCCTGCAAAAAGGACAAATCCTGCAGAACCACCGCCTTCAACGGAACACATCCCCTCTCGGCACACCAATTCTCAAAGATGCGCCACACCCTGACGTACGCCAAGGAAGTAGATCGTCACCGAGCTTTGAGTAAAGTAGCTATCACCGCCGGCGAATAACCCCGTGCTCTCAACCTAGCCCGCTCAAGAGCCAGGCCGTAAGCGAGAATCGATCCACCTGTGGCATGGAGAGAGGCCCCTGTGTTAGCAGATCCTTGCAAAGAGGAAGTTTCCAGGGCTGCCCCACCAAGAGGCGCACCAGGTCCGCGTACCAGGGCCTTCTCGGCCAATCTGGAGCAATTAGAATCACGCATCCTCTGTGCTGCTCTATGCGCTGTATCACCCGACCGATCAACACCCACGGCG
Source organism: Ichthyophis bannanicus (assembly GCA_033557465.1). Taxonomy (NCBI): domain Eukaryota; kingdom Metazoa; phylum Chordata; class Amphibia; order Gymnophiona; family Ichthyophiidae; genus Ichthyophis; species Ichthyophis bannanicus. Next base: position 87,967,735 of record CM066044.1, on the reverse strand, counting down.
GAAAGACATACAGCAGCTGCCCTTCTGGCCACCTCTGAATGAGGGCGTCCAATCCTTCCAACATCCTCTCCTTTCTGCGGCTGAAGAACCGATCGACTTTTGCTGACTGAAAGGTCGTCATAAGATCCATCACTGGCGTCCCCCAGTGCCGCACCAACATCGCAAATACCTCCGGGTGCAAAACCCACTCTCCAGGGTCTACCTTTACCCGACTGAGAATATCGGCTTCGACATTCTCCACTCCCGCGACATGCGCCGCAGACAAGGCCACCAGATGGGACTCGGTCCACTCGAACAAACTCTCCGCCTTGGTCTCTAGCGCCACGCTGCTGGTGCCCCCTTGACGATTTATGTAAGCCACTGCTGTCGCGTTGTCTGAGAACACCCGAATGGCCTTTCCCTGCAGGAAGGGGCCCTACTCCTTGAGAGCCAGCAACTCCAACCTGTTGATTGACCAAGACTTTTCCAGGTCGGACCACTGGCCCTGCACCAGGCGACCCTGACAATGGGCTCCCCAGCCGACCAGACTGGCATCCGTTGTTAGAGAAACCCATGCCGGCGCCTCCAGTGACATCCCCTTCTCCAGATACCCTGGCATCAGCCACCAACGTAGCTGTAGTCGAGTTTGTAGACGACAAGGCAACTTCTGGGACAGCGAATCTCGTTGATGTGACCACCTTCTTAACAGAGCCCATTGCAACGGCCTCATGTGGGCTCGCGCCCATGGCACCAACTCCAAGGTCGCCGCCTTTGTCCCTAACACCTGTAGATAATCCCAAGCCGTGGGCCACCGCCGGCTGAGAAAACGACGCATCAATTGATGGAGCCCCAGCACCCGCTGCTGAGGCAGAAAAACTCGACCCACGCTGGTGTCGAAACGTGCCCCGAGGTACTCCAGGTCCTGAGACGGAACCAACTTGCTCTTTGCTTCATTGATCACCCAACCAAGACTTTGCAACAGATCTATCACCCTGGCCGTAGCCGACACACTCTCTGCCCTGATTAACCAATCGTCCAGATATGGGTGAACCAAAATCCCTTCTTTCCTCAAGGCCGCCGCTACCACCACCATCACCTTGATGAATGTGCGCGGTGCCGTTGCCAGGCCAAAAGAGAGCGCCTGAAACTGAAAATGCCCCATAGGTACCGCAAACCTTAGGAATTTCTGATGTTCCCGTCATATCGGGATGTGCAGATACGCTTCCGATAGGTCCAAGGACGTCAAACACCCCTTTTCTTACCGCCACAATGACCGATCTGAGAGTTTCCATCCGAAAATGCGACACATTCAGCCTTTTTAAATCTAGAATGGGGCGCCAAGTCCCCTCTTTCTTCGGGACCACAAAGTAAATTGAGTATTGACCGCAACCTAACTGGTCGGCAGGAACCGGGACAATTGCCCCCAGACAAAGGAGCCTCTGTACCGTCTCCCGCACAGCATTGTGCTTTGCTGGCGCGGTGCACGGCGACTGAACAAACGAGTCGGACACCGGATGCTGCAACTCCAGCGCATAACCTTCGCGAATCACCTCTATTACCCACCGATCGGACGTGAGCTGGGCCCAGGCAGAGTAAAATTCCCGCAGTCGCCCCCCTACGGGAACTAGCCCTCCCTGGACCTGCCTGACTTCATTGTGACTTTTTGAAGGCGGAGGACGAGGATGCTGCCGCAAAATCCCTTCTCGCGCCGCGAAACCCCCGAAAAGCTCTGGGCCCTACCAGGAAAACGACCCCGCTGTGACTGACCCATTCTCGGGGAATGAAACCTGCGAAAATTCCGCAGCTGCCCTCGAGGTCCGGGAAGGGGCCGTCCCTGCTTCTGCTTGTCCTCCGGCAACCTACCGCCCTTGGACTCTCCTAAATCCTTTACCAACTTCTCCAAATCTTCTCCAAAGAGCAGCTTACCTCGAAAGGGAAGCTTACTCAACCTTGCCTTGGAAGAACCGTCCGCTGCCCAATTACGCAGCCACAGACATCGCCTCCCTGCGACCACAGAAGCCATACTCTTCGCTAAACCCCGTATCAGGTCATACTGCAAGTCGGCGAGATATGCCGCACCCGACTCCAAGCGGGACGCCTCTTCTGCCCCCTCCCCCGAGAGGTCGCCCTGGACTCTCTGCGCCCATCGCAAGCAGGCTCTCGCCACCCAGGCCCCACAAATGGAAGCCTGTAAAGACAGCGCATTTGCCTCAAAAACCTGCTTCAGTAGGGACTCCAATTTGCAGTCCTGCGCATCCTTAAGCGCCGCCGCCCTTTCTACCGGGATGGTAGTCTTCTTGGTCACCGCAGAAACGGCCGCATCCACCTTCGGAGCCTTGAACAAATCCCGGTCCTGATCCAGGAGAGGGTACAGCCGTGCCATAACCCTAGAGCCTTTAAGCGCGGCCTCCGGCATATCCCATTCCTCCTGAATCATCTCCCGGAACACCCTGTGCACCGGGAAAGCCCTCTCCATCTTCCGAACCGCTTGCAGCAGTGGATCCTCCAGGGTAGAGTCCTGTGCTGGCTCTGCCTCCGGCATATTAAGAGCCTTAAGCGACTCTGCTATAAGCGCCGAGAGCTCTTCTCTACGAAATACTCTAACTACCCACGCCTGATCCTCCTGCTCTCTAATCTCACCTTCTTCCAGATCCCTTTTCAGTGTCTGCTTCCTCAGACCTCATGTCCTCTGATCCGACTGACTGATCCAGGCGATCCTTATCATACCGGGCCTTCTTGGCAAAAACGCCCGACCCCTCCGCTGCCAAAGGCGAAGCTGGTCTCTTCTGCCCAAGCCCTGCCCCCGAGGGACCAGCTACCGGTGTCCCCTGCGAGGCAGTGAAGGATCTTTTGGAGCAGCGCCATGAAATCCGCCGAGAAAATTGCCACCAAACTCCCTGCGATAGGCTGTTGAGAAAGCTGGAGATCCGGCAGTCCCGTTGCTCTGAGCCCCGGCTCCGGCACAGGCAGGGCAGAGGGACTGGGGACTATGACCTCCTCTAACATTTCATGCCCCCCAGCCTCTGATTCAGGGAGCCCCTCCGTGGCCTGCACTTCAGGAGCGCAGCCCCTACAAACTCCCTCCGAAGAAACTGAACTGCGCTTGACCCCACACAAGAGGCAAATCTGCTTGGAAGGCATACTGTGCTGGGCCCCCTAGGCAAGAACCCCCGGTGACAGGCCTCCGTGGCTTTTTTTTTTTTTTTTTTACTACAGCCTCTTCAGATTTGGTCTCCCAGGCAAACCCTGAAGAAAATATCTGAAAACGAAGCTCCCAGGATGAGCAAGAAGGCGCCAAAGCCCTGTATAGAGAACCGCAACTTTCCCGCTCTCAGCCCACGCGGCTTGGCCTGCCCCGGCAACGCAATCGCTTCCTGCCGAAACTTGCCTTACCTCCAGCGGTGCTGTCAGATGGACTGCAAGGGCCGTGCCGTTTGTGCTCAACTGCTGCTTAGCCCCATGTGCCCCTTTTCACGAGCCGGAGCCCCAGACAGCTGGAAAAAAACGCTTCGGCTGTACTCGCTAGCTCAAAGCGCCGGCAGGCAGTTCCTCTGCACGCGCTGAGCTGAGCAGTGAGACGGTTCCTGTCCCTTCTGACTCGGGACGGTAACCAGCTGCCGGTCCTCTCCTCCAAAGTTTAAATCATGCCGTGGCTCATGATATCTCCCCCGGAGCCGAATAAAGAAATAAAATAAAATAACAAGCAAAATAAAGAAGTCAAATAAAGAAGCAAACCAAAGATAAGAGCAGAGGACCTCAGGGCAAACGGAAAGCAGCTCACCCACTAAGCTGTAGGCAGAACATTAAAATAGCTTTCCTGAACTAAGTTTATACTTCTTCCTAGCACTCTCCATAATCGTTTCTCCAGTGAGCCCTGAAACCCCTTGGGCTCACCTCTCTCCTAGCTGCTTTGGAGACTGATAAACTGGAGTGTGGAGGTGGTGCCAGCCCTTATATACTGATGAAATCACAGGAGTGAAGTTTCTCAGTCTCCAAAGCTGCTGGAGGTTGACAACCCAGAGATTCCGGGACTAGACTGGAGGGACGATCAGGAATCAGGCCCCACTTTCTCTTCCACCTCATAGGGTCCCTGCCATTTACAGAGTAACTTGCTCTCAGATGAGGGCAGCAAGACTAAAACTCTGTCTCCTGGTTGGAAGGTGTGGTGCATGGCTGCCCTATTGTAGCCCCTGGCCTGCTTGGCTTAGGCTTTTTCTAGACTGAGTTTGGCCACCTCTCTGGCTTTCCTCAGCCAGTCTTGCATTTATATAACATACTCCACCAAATTACGTCCGACACGAAGTTCTTCTTCCCAGGTTTCCCATACCACATCTAATATGCCTCTTGGCTGTCTTCTGAAGAGCAACTCAAAAAGCAAACACCCCGTGGAACTCTAGAGATACCTCACAGATGGCAAACATCAAATAGGGTAGGAGACTGTCCCAATTCTTCCTGTTCTGCACAAACGTTTTAAACATCTATTTCGGAGTTTTAATGAGGCCATCCATCTGTGGGTGATAAGGTACACACTTGCTTCATCATCTTGGATACAGAGGGCATTTCTTGATCTATGAGGATCTCATTGGGTATTCCCACCTGCAAAAATACTTCCCAGAGAGCATTCACAATAGTAGTAGTCTTTATATTCCTTAGAGAGTAATGGCCGCCAGTTATCAGGTAGTGTAGTTCAGTATGACTAAAGTATACTTGTTGCCTTGGTGGTTCGTTCCAAGGGTCCTACCACATCCATGGCCATTCTTTCAAATGGAGTTTCAATGATGGGCAGAGGCACTTGAGGGGCCGGTTAGACTCTGGCGAGGTTCTGAAGTTGACAGATGAATTTGTCGACTACTATTATTGCCTATATGCTTGTCTTTACTAATTTGTAAACTATTTTAAAAATGAAACAAGAGAGAGGAATGACCTCAGCAACGAGACAAGGGCTATTATAAAATTGGCCCATAACTTTCAAGCCATTATTATGCCCTCAATAAAGCCATCATAGGTCAATCCAACCTCTTAGCAATACCAATGCATGTACTCTTGTCCTTTAATCAGACACATTTATCTTATTGTCTATAGAGTCTCAAACTTTCATTGCATCTCGTTGCCCCAACGCTGTCAATGTTTCGTCTATTGCTGCTTCAGGGAGCATAACCAAGGACTTGATTTAAGATCTCTCAGGGTAGTCTTCCTACATTATTTTTGAGTTTATTTCCATTTAAACTCAGTCACTCCACAAAGCTTTGAAACTATAACAGTTTTCTACTGCAGGGATGCACCTCCATCGTAATCACCCAGAAGCAGAAGCTTTGCCAAGTATAAGCCAGGGCTCCCTTTTCTGCCCTGCAGTTGCTTGAAGCCCACAAGAGACAGACCTCAAGACACCTTCAGGAGGCTAGAGTTTTTTTGTGCTTTCATATGTGCTCCTAACTCTGGAAAACAGAGGATTCAGAGGGACTTGTATCAGGTACAGTGAAATCGGTTAGTATTAACTGTAAAAATGGGATACTAAGCCCTGTAAAATAGTGTGTTTTGATAAAAATAAATGCAGACAGAAAACTGCTTAATCCAAATATTTTCTTTTACTATCAAAAACAAAAAAACAGCTCACAAAGAAACACAATACGGCTAGCTCCCAATATTGAATCATGATGGCTATGTGCCGCTACAGTGCATAGCCGTCTGCGCCGACCCTTAACCCCAGATATTCAATACCAGGATCATATATCACCCCGGCATTGAATATCCGGGTTTGTCGCACAGCTTCCCAGCTGCATTAGCTATCCGGGCAGTGGTGGTATTTCATGCTGCCCAGTCAGCCCCTGTGGCTAAGAGATAAGCAAGCTTTTGCTATGCGTAGCTTTTAGCTGCAGGTCGCTAACTGGGCAGCATGAAATACCGCCACTGCTCAGTTGGCGACTTTCACTGCTTCCGCTCCTCCCCAGAATGCCCACGACACGCCCCGATGCTAAGCGGTTAGTAGGGTGTGTAGGGGAGAAGATCGGGAATATGCAGCAGCACTGAGCGTGTTATTGCCATTGAATGTTCTGCGGAGCGGCATTTACATGGTTTACATTAAACCTGAAATAAAATTACATTCTTAGGCCACAGATAAACTTACTATTGCCATCAGCTCCTCACTGACAAGGGGCCACCCAAAGAGCTAAGCAGAGGCTTGTATCCAAAGTCGAGCCTTAACCCCTTTATCATAGGTGTCGGAATGGGGTGGGCCAGGGGCCGTGATTGCAGTCTTCCACTCCGGTTCTGCCCGCGGGGATCCCGTTCTTCTGTCTACCCACCAGAGATCGGATCTCCATAGGCAGAACAGGAAGGGAAGGAGACCTCCATGCACAAGGATCCAGTCTCCCACAGGCAAACAGAAGGAGTCTTTGCTGTGATCGTGGCTGCTCTGTTCTGCCCACAGGAGATCAGATCCCTGCCGGCAGACCTGAAGGGGAAAGCTAAGGGTGAAAGGGATGGAGCTTGGGCCCCCCCCCCCCCCCGCAATTATACAGCTGCTCCACTGCCCCTGCCCTTTATGATAATGCTAGAGGGGCATGTTTCCTCAACTGTGGAGTTTACCATGTGCTAACTGTGCTGTGCCGACTACAGCTTTCCTCCCGGAATGAGCCTGATCTTGGCAGGGTCAGACCTGACTACTACTTGGATAAGAGACCACTTGATGCTGTACACTTACTACATGGAAGAAAGGCCTGGCAAGCTCCTTCCAGTCACACCTTACCAAGAAAACCCATGGGCTGGGTTGCCAGGAATCAGTATTGACCCGATGGCATGCACTCGCTAACTGCCTAGCATGGTATGGAGAGGTGACTGGGCAGGTTAGTGGCAGAATATGAGCTTTGATGGTACATCAAAACTAGTACAGGCATCATTGCCATGTGCTAACTGCAAATGTTGCTATTGGAATGGATGGAATCACAAGAAAACTTCCTCCTGGCGCATACCAAGCAACTAAATCATGCAAATGGCTCTAACTGTTTTCTAGTCTGACTTTCAACAGCACTATCAGGACCTTAAAGTGATGGTGGAGCTTCCACAGTCTCTCTTCTCAAGCCATTCTGGATCCTCTACAATCTGGCTTTTGTCCTTTACATTCAGCTGAAACGGCTCTTGCCAAAGTCTCCAGTGACCTGTTCCTGGCAAAATCCAAGGTCCTTTACCCGATCCTCATCCTTCTTGACTTTTCTGCTGCTTTTGACCACAAACCTTCTCCTTGATACGTTGTTCTTGCTTGGTTTTAAGAGTTCTCTGCTATCCTGGTTCTCTACTTATTTCTCCCATCACTCTTTCAGTGTGTGTTCTAGTGGATCCTCCTCTACTGCTATCCCACTCTCAGTTGGTGTACCCCAAGGATCAGTCTTGGGTCCACTCCTTTTTTCCCTCTATACCCAGTCTCTTCATGCACTCATCTCTTCCAATGGCTTTCAGTACCATCTCTATGCCGATGACTCCCAGATCTACCTTTCTACACCTGAAGTCTCTCTGGCAATCCAGGCCAGGATCTCTGCCTGTCTTTCTGACATTGCTGATTGGATGTCTCACCGCCGCTTGTAATTGAACATGGCCAAAACTGAGCTTCTTATTTTTTTCCCTAAACCCTCCACTCCCCTTCCTCAGTCTCTGTGGATGACTCTCTACTCCTGTCTCCTCAGCTCGCAATCTTGGGGTCATCTTTGACTCCTCTCTTTCCTTCTCCACACACATCCAACTAATAGCTAAAATCTGCCATTTCTTTCTCTGCAGCATCAACAAAATTTGCCCATTCCTTTCTGAACACACTACTAAGACGATTATCCACTGCTTAGTCACCTCCCGTCTAGACTATTGTAACCTACTCCTTGCTGGTCTCCTTCTGAATCATCTCTCTCCCCTTCAATCTGTTCAACACTTTGCTCTGCGGCTAATCTTCTGCCAGCCTCATCATGCTCTTTTCAAGTCCCTTCGTTGGCTCCCTATCCTTTTCTGCATCCAGTTCAAACTTCTCCTGCTGACCTATAAGTGCCTCATTCTGTTGCTCCTCACTACCTCACTTCCTCTCTTATCTCTTTCTACAGCCCTCCTCGGGAACTCCGCTCTTCTGGCAAATCGTTTTTATCTGTGCCCATCTCTTCTATTGCCAACTCCAGAATTTGTTCCTTTCACCTTGCTGTTCCTTATGCCTGGAACAAACTGACTGAGTCTGTACGTCAGGCACCTTCTCTGACCCTTTTCAAATTCAGGTTGAAAACTCACCTCTCTGCTGACACTTTCTGACCTTGACTCACCTGATCTCCTTTGTGTTTCTGTACCATTCCCCCTAGATGTATCCCATGTCTACAGCTACTGTGTTGTCTGTCTTGACAAGATTGTAAGCTCCAATGAGCAGGGACTGTCTCTTACATGTGTCTGCAGAGTGCTGCCTACGCCTTGTAGTGCTACAGAAATGTTCTATAGTAGTAGTAGTAGTAGTAATGATGTAATTAGTCCCTGGCCCTCAATCCCACTGAGTCGAGCTGCTGTGCTTCACAGTAATTGAATCTACTCCAGCCCCAGATAAACCACATTTCTGTAATGCAGTCCCGACAGGACCAGAGGATGCACCCCTTCTCACTGGACTATTTGAGGTATTTGCCTCATCCAGAGGAAAACTAGCAGGAGGAGGTGTAAAGGGGAGGGAGGGGAGAGATTAGCAGTAGGAGGTGAGAGGAATTGGTATAGAGATGAGGAGGACGAGATTTGTATGTGTAGAGGAAAGACATGATGACGTGGGGTGAGTAGGGGGGCACTGGGTAGAGGGCAGGACTATGAGAAGGAATCATAAGTTAACTTGTGTATAGTTTTCCCGGTTTACCCCATGTTTAATTTCCTGTTCATTGTAAACTCAATGTTGCTTGTATGCATTGTAGTATGTTTTTGTTCGATATACACCGCGCTGATTATAATAGCGTGGTATAGAAGAAATGTTAAATAAATAAATAAATAAGAACATAAGACAATACCAGGCTGGGTTAGATCAAAGGTCCACTGAGCCCAGCGTCCTGTCTGACAGTGGCCAGTCTGCATCACTAAGTAGTGTACTGCAGAGCCAAAGGAAGAGAAACTGGATTCAGCTCACACCTTTTCTCAGGTTGTCAAGATTTATTTATTTATTTATTACAGTTGCTTATATACCGCACTATTCGGTATCAGTGCGGTTTACAATATAACAAACGACCAAGACAACAATCTGTTTGGTTTTACAAGGAACAGGAGTACCAACTTGGCTAACAGGGTTGAACTATATACATGAGATAATAATTACATCAACAGGTTTGAACTATATACATGAGATAATAAATTGCAACAACAGGGTTGAACTATATACATTAAATAATAATTACAAAGATCTATATGAAATACAGTGATCACTTTAAGACGGTATGCGCCTGATAGAAACATAGAAACATAGAAACATAGAAACATGATGACAGAAAAAGACCACAAGGCCCATCTAGTCTGTCCTTCCATAACAACAACTACAACAGTCCACTTTTTACCTTTAGAGATCCTCTGTGTTGGTCCCATGCTTTTTTGAATTCAGTTACTGTCCTCATCTCTACCACCTCCACTGGGAGACTATTCCACGGATCCACTACTCTTTCCGTAAAGAAATATTTCCGCATATCACTCCTGAATCTATCTCCCTTCACCCTCATCCCATGTCCCCTCGTCGCAGAACTTGCTTTCAATTGAAAGAGGCTCTCTCCCTGAACATTTATGCCACGGAGGTATTTAAACATCTCAATCATATCACCTCTATCCTGCCTTTCCTCTAAGGTGTACATATTAAGATCCTTAAGTCTGTCCTCATATGCTTTATAATGAAGACCACTAATCATCTTAGTAGCAACCCTCTGCACCGACTCCATCCTGTTCACATCCTTTTGAAGGTGCGGTCTCCAGAATTGCACACCATACTCCAAATGAGGTCGCACCAAAGACTTATACAGAGGCATTATCACCTCCTTTTTTCTGCTAGCCATTCCTCTCCGTATGCACCCAAGCATCCTTCTAGCTTTTGCCGTCGCCTTTTCTACCTGTTTAGCTACTTTAAGATCATCGGACACAACTACGCCTAGGTCCCGCTCTTCTTTAGTGGACAAAAGTACTTCACCTCCTATGCTGTATTGCTCCCTTGGATTGCTGCAGCCCAAATGCATGACCTTACATTTTTTAACATTAAATCCCAGCTGCCAAATTCTAGACCATTCTTCAAGCTTAGCTAGATCCCTCCTCATGTTATCTACCCCTTCCTGGGTGTCTACTTTATTGCAGATTTTGGTATCATCTGCAAAGAGGCAAACCTTACCCGACAGCCCTTCCGCTATATCACTAACAAAGATGTTAAAAAGAATCGGACCAAGGACAGATCCCTGGGGCACACCACTGGTAACATCCTTCTCCTCAGAGTGAGCTCCATTTACTTGTACTCTTTGTCGCCTCCCACCCAACCAATTTCTAACCCAAGCAGTAACTTTAGGGTCCATCCCTAGGGTGCTCAGTTTGTTTATAAGTCGCCTGTGAGGAACAGTGTCAAAGGCTTTACTGAAATCTAAATACACCACATCTAGAGCTCTCCCTCGGTCCAACTCCCTGGTCACCCAGTCAAAGAAATCAATCAGATTTGTCTGACAAGACCTGCCTCTGGTGAATCCATGCTGCCTCGGATCCTGTAATCCGCTGGACTCCAGAAACCTCACTATTTTCTCTTTCAACAGCGTTTCCATTAATTTACTCACCACTGAAGTTAAACTAACCGGCCTGTAGTTTTCAACCACATCCTTACTTCCGCTTTTGTGTAAAGGCACCACATGAGCCTCTCTCCAGTCCTTTGGCACCACTCCCGACTCCAACGAGGCATTGAAAAGGTCAGTCAGTGGAGTTGCTAGAACATCCCCAAGTTCCCTCAGTATTCTAGGGTGTATCCCATCCGGTCCCATCGCTTTGTCTACTTTGAGTTGAGCTAGTTTCTCACGAACACAGTCTTCTGAAAATTGTTCAAGATGTCCCTCGCTTCTGTTCTTATTTGTGGGTGTTTTCTGAGGTCCTGTTCCTGGTTCTTCATCTGTGAACACAGAACAAAAATATTTGTTAAGCAATTCCGCTTTATCCTTATCAGCTTCTACATATTCCCTCCCTGTACCCTTGAGTCTGACAATACCACTTTTGCCCTTCCTCTTCTCACTAATATATCTGAAAAATGTCTTATCCCCCCATTTTATTGCATTGGCTATTTCCTCCTCCTTTTGAATCTTTGCCTTCTTGACTATTTTGCTAGCTTCGCTAAGTTTTTCCAAATACAGATGCCTCTCTTCCTCTCTCTGTGATCTCTTGTATTTCATGAAGGCCTCCCTCTTTTTCTTCACTTTTTCAGCTACTTCCTTCGAAAACCATAGCGGTCTCCTGTTCCTTTTGCCTTTGTTTACCATTTTAACAAAAAGGTTGGTTGCCTTTAAAATACCCCCTTTCAGTTTTGCCCACTGTTGTTCTACATCCCCCAGCTGTTCCCATCCCACTAACGACTCCCTGAGGCATTGGCCCATCTTCGCAAAGTTAGTCTTCCTAAAGTCTAAGATCTTCACCTTGGAATGGATTCTAACAGCCCTAGTCCTAATACTGAACCACACCATCTGGTGATCACTGGATGCAAAATGATCTCCCACTACAACATCAGAAACACTTTCACCATTGGTAAGCACCAAGTCCAGTATGGCCCCTTCACGTGTGGGGTCTGTTACCAATTGCCTGAATAGTTCTCCCTGTAGAGAATCCAGGATCTCCTTACTCCTAGATGATACTGCAGCAGGAATGTGCCAATCAACATCTGGCATATTGAAATCTCCTAGCAGTAGCACTTCCCCTTTCCTAGCAATGCTGCGTATGTCTTCAATTAACTCTCTGTCCACCTCTTCCTCTTGTGAGGGAGGTCTGTATATCACACCAATGCAAATAGATTTCTCTTTCCCTCTTTCTAGTTTAACCCACAATGCCTCCTCTCTCCCTTTTAAGCTCTGTAATTCCAAAGCTTTAATAGTAGTTTTTACATATAGTGCTACTCCTCCTCCCCTTCTTCCTACCCTGTCCTTTCTGAATAAAGTATAGCCAGGTATAGTTACATCCCAGTCATGGTTTTCTGTGAACCATGTTTCTGTAACTGCCACTAAATCTAAGTCAGCCACTCCCACCAAAGCTTCAACTTCAGAGATCTTATTTCCCATGCTATGGGCATTAATACACACTGCTTTCCATATGTTACCCCTGTTACCCATTTCCATAAAGGTATTTGATGTATCACTTACCTGGGGGCTTTCTTCACCCATCCCCAACGAATCTAGTTTAAAGCCCTCTTCAGTAGATTAGCCAGTCTACTACCAAAGATGTGTTGACCTTTCTTGGACAGATGGATGCCATCTCTGCTCTGCAACCCTTGGAACAGCATCCCATGGTCTAGGAAACCAAAACGCTCTCAAAGACACCATCCACGCAGCCATGCATTAATCTCCAGGATGCGAGCCTCTCTGCCTTGGCCTTTACCCTCAACAGGGAGGATTGAAGAGAACACCACCTGTGCACCTACCTGCTTCACCCTCTGTCCCAGAGCCATGAAGTCACTTTTGATATGTTCCGAGGTATACCTGGCAGTATCATTTGTTCCAACATGGATTAGCAACATTGGGTAATAGTCAGTGGGCTTGATGAGTCTCGGCAAACTCTCCGTAACATTTTGGATCTTGGCACCAGGCAGACAGCATACCTCTCTGGACATCAAGTCTGGTTGGCAGATGGATGCCTCAGTACCCCTCAGAAGAGAGTCTCCAACCACCACTACCCTTCGTTTCCTTCTGGTCACTGATTCTGCAACTATGGGGTACTTGAACTCTGGTTCTTCCCTTTCCAGGGATGCTTTCACCTCCTCCACTTCCAGGGCTGCATAATGGTTCTTCAATTCAAGGGCTGGAGAAGTTGGATTGGTGATTTTGCAGGCTCTGGTGACTTTTGTCCAACCATCGACATTCTGTTGGCACCCATCTTCTCCTGTGCTGGAGAGCCTGGTTGCTGCAAGCAGCATCTCATCAATGTACTTCTCACTGTCTTGAATACTCCTCAGCCTCGCCACCTCCTCTCTGAGTTCCTCCACTTGTTTCCTCAGAGCTTCAGCGTGCAGGCACCCTGCACATGGAACCGGTTCTTCAACTGGCAATAGGACCTCTGTCTGGACCGAGGCAGAAGCTGTAACGGGGGCAACAGCTTTAGCAATACGATTTTTCCCAGCCATTGTTCTGTTTGTGGAGCTTAGGTATCTGTTAAAGCAAAAGAGAGAGATCTACGAAGTACCAGCTGGTTTCGCAGCTGTCCTTTCAGAGAAAAAGCAGTTAGATCTCTTTAATTATATTCAAAATGTGCTGGTCCAATTCACTGTGATTTGTTAAAGGGGGAGGTGCCCTATAAAGCAAGACTGCTCACTAGGGGTGGGTGGGAGTCGGGGTGGGTAGGGAGGGAACTAACCCCTGATTAGGTGTTAGCAGTTCCTGAACCTGAGGGGGTTACAGAGTTCAGCAATACTACTGTGCTCAAGTACAGTTCCCCTAAAACAGCAAAAATGAAATTAACCTTGCTTTAAAAAATATACACAAAACCCTTTTAAGAGCTCCCAGTCAGAGAGCTAGCAATGTAACAAAAAAAAAAAACCAAACAAAGAAACCCTCAAATCCTTACTTACTGTTTGATGTGTGGAGCCCTGGTTAAGAAAGCCTCAAAAGGGCAGGGCAAAGCAGCCTTTTTATGCAGGCTTCAATTGCACTCAGGAAACAGGCCCACTAACCCCTGATTAGGTGTTAGCAGTTCCTGAACCTGAGGGGGTTACAGAGTTCAGCAATACTACTGTGCTCAAGTACAGTTCCCCTAAAACAGCAAAAATGAAATTAACCTTGCTTTAAAAAAATATACACAAAACCCTTTTAAGAGCTCCCAGTCAGAGAGCTAGCAATGTAACAAAAAAAAAAACCAAACAAAGAAACCCTCAAATCCTTACTTACTGTTTGATGTGTGGAGCCCTGGTTAAGAAAGCCTCTGCAGGAAGGAGGCTGGTTAAGAAAGCCTCTGCAGGAAGGAGGCTGGGAATATAAGAACACTAGGGATGGGTGTTTTCTTAGGTGGGGTTACTTAGATTTGGTTGCTGGCTGGGTAGAATTGGAGGAAGAGGTGAAATTTGATTGCCTCCCTGAATTGAGATAGGTCTACAATAGCTCGAATGTCTGGTGGTAGTGCATTCCAGCATTGGGGGACGTAAAGACTGAAAGCCCTATTTGCCGTTGTGCTGTTGCATTTAGTCAAGGACTTCGGGGTTATTAGTAGATTTAGGGTTGTTGACCTTCTGGATCTGTTGGGGGGCACTGTGTGGATAAGCTCAGTAAGTGCCGTAGAGGAGAGGCAATTGATGGCCTTGAATGAGAGGAGTAAAGTCTTGAATATAATCCTTCCGTGTATAGGTAGCCAATGAAGCTGCTTTAGAATAGGAGTCACATGGTCACTTCTGGAGGCTCCGTGGAGGACCCTTGCTGCGGCATTCATGGCCAGTTGTAACGGGTTCAGTGTAGATTGAGGGAGACCTTGTAAAATGGAATTAGCAAAGTCAAAATGAGGCAGGATTAGTGCTTGGAATATTGTACGGAAATCATCTGGGTCCATTAGGGAGCGCAGATGTCTGAGTGAACGGATTTTGAAATAAACAGCTTTGACTATGTTGCTTATGTGAGATTTCATGTCCAGATGTTGGTCTAGGGTGACCCCAAGGTATTTTATTGTTTCTTTGGTTTGCAATTCCGCTTCCTTGACTCTTACATGGGATGGTGGAATAAAGTCGGGGTCTCTTGAGATGAACAGTACCTCCGTTTTTTTGTGCTGGATGCGGAGGTTTTGTGATTGAAGCCAATCGGATATCGCATTGAAACACTCTACAAGTGGTGTAAGGTCCATTTGAACTGTCGAGAAAGGCATGTATAAGAGAATGTCATCCGCATATATCAGCTCACGTTAAATGATCTAATGATATTGCAGATAGGTTGCATGTATATATTGAACAGTAGAGATGACAGGGAGGAACCTTGAGGCACGCCTTGTGTTTGATGGAATTGTTTTGATTCTTCTGATCCGGATTTTACATATTGCCATCGACCATCTAGGTAGGACTTGCACCATTCAAGCGCAGTATTACAGATTCCCTTCTCTTTCAGTCGCCCGAGGAGAAGCTCATGATGTACCGAGTCAAAGGCCGCAGCAATATCTAAAAAGATGAGCACAAAACCTTGTCGGATGTTATCAATGCCTGTAATTATATTGTTGAAAAGGAAGGTGAGAAGGGTCTCGACTCCATGATACTCTCTGAACCCGTGTTGGCAGTGATCTAGGGGAGCTGTGGAGTCTATATGATCCTGAATTTGCCTTTGAACCTCTTTCTCAATTATCTTTGCTAGGAGCGGAATACTAGCTATTGGCCTGTAAGAATCGACCCTTTGGGGGTCAAGTTTGGGGTTCTTCAATAAGGGCCTAATAGAGGTTTGTTTGAGTGCTGTGGGGAAGGAACCAGTAGTGAAGGAAAGGTTTATCAGTTTTGCGATGAATGGACTGAACTCCCTGCGTAGTTCCTTTACCCAAAACGCTGGGCAAGGGTCAGTTTGCACTGTGGAGGTATTGATAGAAGCTTTTGTATCTTCAATGCTTTTTCTGGATGGTGTGGAAAACTTGAGTAGGGGGGTTAAGCCGGTAGGTTCTTGAAACGAGGCTGTTGAGATTTTGTCGGTCTGTATGATCTTTGATTGGAGGTAATCAGCGAATTTTTGTGGGTGAATATCCACGTGTTGTTCAGGAGATGGTTCCTTTGAAAGGGCTTGAACCAAGTTGAAAAGATCCCGTGGTTTGTTCAGGGATCTCTTCAGAGTGTCGGTGTGGTGTTGTTTCATTTTCATTGTGATTGCTTCTCTGTGCTTTGATAGGTGGAGTTGGTAGGCGGTCAGATCTTCCGTGGAGAGCGATCGGCGCTATTTTTTCTCAAGCCTGCGTAGTTGTGTGAGAGAGGCTCTCAGCTCTTGAGAGAACCATGGGGCCGCCTTTCTTATTCTCCTTGATGCGTTATTGGATTGTGGGCGTTGTGAGATGGCATTGAGGTTGAGATTCCAGGAGGAGACTAGTTCTTCAGGATCGGATGTGGTTTTGTTGAGGAAGGAGTGAGTTTGAGAGAGGATGAACTCTCTGTTAAATGTGCGAAAGTTTCTTGTTGACGTTCGAGCTGTGCTGTTAAACTTTCGGTTACTATGCTGCTGGTTATCGCTGGTGGGTATCTGGAAAGTTATAAGTTTATGGTCCGACCAGGGTACATCAATAACCGACATCATTGGGTTGTGGTTTAGCTCGAGGGCTGACTGAGGTGCAAACACCATGTCAAGAATATTACCCTTTATATGTGTGGGATTGTTGATGATTTGTTTAAATCCCAGGTCCTCAATGGCCTCGAGGAAGGCAGTTGCATGGCTTTGATGTAGTGATGGGAGATTGAAATCACCCATAATCCAGATTAGGGTTGTGGGCGTTAGCAGCAAGGTCAATAATTGTGGGGAGGTCCTCAGGAGATGAAGACAGAGTTCTGTATAATAGACTGATAGTGCAGTTCAAGTACAGGAGACATTTCCCTGCCCAGAGGGCTTACAATCTAAGTTTGACCTGAGGCAGTGGAGGGTCAAGTGGCTTGCCCAAGGTCACAAGGAGCAGCAGTGGGATTCAAACCGGGCTTCCCTGGTTCTCAGGCAACTGTGCTAACCATTAGGCTTTTCCTCCAGTCCAAACAGGTCTGTTCTTTGTTTCTCACCTCCAGGGAGAGCAGTGGCTTTCTCTAAGTCTATCTGGCTATTGGGATGGACTCTGAGTCCGACCAGCTTGGGACACATCTTATGTTCTCATGATCTCGCAGCTCATTTCAGTACTTGCAGATTCCTTAATGTGAAAGGGAAAAGAAGCCAAGTTATTATCTACCTATAGTCAGCTCAGACTCAGGGGCTTGTCTGGGACTCCACCATAGACTAGAGGCAAACCCGGCACTTCTTGGTTCATAATATAACCAGTAGTCCAGATCTCTTCTCCTCGTGGCCTTGTATAATACTGTGTTGCTCTTGACAGAGAGATGTGAGTAAGAACTTCATTTGAAATATGAGACCCAGTGGAGCCAGATTCAAGAAACCTTATTATATGCATATTGTCAAAGTAATATATAAACTGCTTAAATTTAATACCAAGAAGAAGAATGAAATTAAATTGATGAAGTAGAGAAAGTCCAGTTCCCAGGTTGAAAAGCTCCGCACCGAGCTATCCTTCACACATTTTAGGGCTCTTCTTAAAACACACCTCTTTCACCAGGCCTATGATCTTCCTGCTCCCGCTGGTGGCTCTGACCCTCCCTCGCCGAGACCCCCCAACAGCAGTGTCATAGTAATACTTCCCGTTCCCATTTTGCAGCTCCTCCCCCCACCCTCATACTTGTTCTCTCTATGCCAGTCTTTGCTTCTGTACTTTCTTATGTCTCTCTACTCTTCTCTACTTTCCTAACTAATTAATGGCGTTCCTTTCACTCTTCTGTAGCCATTGTACACCGCCCTGACGCTCCAGCAAGGGCAGTGTATCGAATCCCACAAATAGGTAGGAATATGCTGTATTTATTCTTTATCTTTTTCTTTCCTTTATTGGCTTCCAAATGAATCATGAAAAAAGAATGAGAAATTGAGGAGGAAAGACAAAAATATAGAGGAAACAAAAGCCCACGGGGAAAGTTCTAAATCTTGTCACATTTAGGAGTCTTGTGCTGAGAGATTGCCCCCTAGAGGCCAGAGAGGGTAAATGCAATAGGTTAGTCTCATGCCAGTTTAAATATTCATTGGGTATTTTAATAAACAGTTCATTAGTGACTGCCACCTGCTCCGCACTTCAGCTCTTCATCTTGTCTGACACAAATGGACAACTTATTATGGTTTTCATTAGGATATGAGCAGGACACTCTTGATTAGAAAGCCACATTGAATTTACAAAAAGGTAGAAATAGAGGTCAATAAAAAATGCATATGTATGTTTATATAGATATATATGTACACACACACGCAGACATAAATCAATGAACAAAAAAAGGTGATACCCATTTACTGGGCTTAATTTATTTCTTGACCTGCTTTCAGGATAAGTAGCAAGCTGGAAGATACTTGCTGAGAGTAAAGGGCATCTGCACTACAGTCTTCTATTAGTAAGGACAGAGGCCTGGCTGTGAGATGGGTCGATATAAAGTGGCTTCTGTAATGTTCAGCTTATAAGAGCCTCCGTTACACCAGCTCGAGAAGCAGCCAGACCTATTGAAGTTGAACTTTTCCACCTCCATGCGGACTGTGTAAAGGGAGAGGACAGCCCTCCACTCTTTGGAACTTCCCTCCCCACCTGCTGAGATCATTTTCTTGCTTGCAGAAAACCAATCTGTTTTCTAGAGAAAATCCCAGCAGATTAGGATCTCTAGATCTCAAGCTAAAAAAGCAAGCCACTCATGAATGTAGCAAAATATGATCTTGAAAATATACCTCTGGAATTTAAAAACTGCCTGCAGAATCAATTCGCTGCTTTGGATACAAATGACAGAGCACCAGAACAGCTATAGGATGACATCGAGAAAGCTGTGCGCAAAGAATGTGAAAAGTATCTGCAAAAGGTGAAAAAGCAAAAATGGCCAAAATGGATGACTGAAGAAACTCTGCAAATTGCTCAGAAATAGAGAAGCTAAATCCAGAGGAGAAAGAGAGGTAATCACAGTTCTCCCAGGGCAAGCAGGATGAGTCAGCCACAAGTGGGTGACGTCATCCGACGGCGCCGTAGACGGAAGATACTCTCACTAGCCCCGAAGGCTTTAGCCTTCTGGGCTTGGCTAGTAGCCACGCCTCCCGGACCGCCCCTAGCTGACCAGTCTTCGTCTTCCGCCTTGCCGAGTCAGACGTTTATTTTTTTACTCTCACCTCAAGATGAAAAAACCTGGATTCAAGAAGTGCTCCGCATGTTCAAGACGTATGGCGAACTCCGACACTCATCTCGTCTGCCTGCTATGCCTGGGGAAGGATCATGCCGTCCAAGACTGCCCTGCCTGCGGCCGTATGTCCCCGAGGGCCCTCAAGTATCGGCGGCATGCTCTTAGAGACCTCCTGTCTCCAACGAATCCCGTGAGTGTGCAGCCTTCCACCAGCTCTCAGGCAATTCAGGCACCGCCGGTGCAGCGATCCTCCAATGCCTCTGCCTCCTCTCTTCCGGCCGGGGACGCGCCTCTTCAGGCCTCCGTTCCCCGCCGTGATGCTGGGACTCCCTCCACGTGTGCTCCCGTGGAGGCCGCCATCTCACAATCTCGGGCTCCTCCCTCCTACCCGGAACTTCCGCTGGCTTCTCTGACGACTTCCGGTCCTCCCTACCAGCGCCTACAGCACAGCCGTGCCCGCGCTGATTATACCAGCGGCTCCAGCTCTGACGGCTATTCACCGCGCAGCAGCAGACACAGAAGCCGCTCCGGAGGACACAGCAGGAAGCGCAGACATCGGAGCCGCGCACGGAGCAGGAGGAGACCACATCTGCGCTACGGAGAACCGGCACAGATTTACACCAGTAAGTACCATCGGTACTACAAACGGCGCAGACAGTCACACAGCTCCTCTCCACATCACTATGCTCCCTATTATGAGGGTGATGCACACAGCTCTCCCTCCTCTGGGTCCCCCCAATATGTGCATGAGCTCCAGGGCGTTGATGAGTCTGCTCTTTACCTGTCAGACTCCCCAGCCCATGACGCTTGCCAGGAACAATCTGCATTACCTTCCACTGTCACTCAGCCAGCACAGGATTCAAACAATTCTGACTTACTGTCTCTACTCAATGACATGATGAAACAATGGACTTCCACCATCTCTGATATGGTCTCTCAGCGCTCAGTTAATACCAACCACCAAGAAGTGTCTGGCCCTGCACAAAATGAGGGAGAAACATCATCTAGTCAGACCGCGCAAGCACCGGCCCCTGCTGTGCCAGTCTTGGCTCCAGCAACCGCCCCTGTACTGACTGACTGCACAGCAGACTCTTCTCTGTTGCACTCCTCTTCCATGGTGGACCACGACAGCCCTGACCCTCAGGAACCACCAGAAGACCTCACGTATCCGAAGTTCATCAGTAAGGTCCTGACTGCCCTCTCTATCTCTGCCACTGAGAGCGCTGACAAGAGCGATGAAGTCCAGGGAGCTCTGAAGTTTGTCGACGTCCCGAGGGCTGCTCCTTCCCTCCCTATACACCAGCTCCTCAGGAACAACCTCCTGAAAACATGGGCAACGCCAGCGTCCAACCATCCTTGCCCCAGGAAAATGGACTCAAAATACGTCGTCCAGTCCACACCTGGCTTTGACAAACATCATCTCCCCCACCAATCCATTGTGGTGGAATCCGCCCTAAAACGGAATAAGTCCTCGCGCCCATCCATCAATGCTCCACCTGGCAAAGATAACAAACTTCTCGACGACGTTGCGAAGCGCATCTACCAAGGCGCCATGTTAAATGCAAGAATCGCCGCCCACTTATTTCAAGTAGCCATCTACCAGGACACTCTAATCTCCAAAATAAAAGATGCCTCCAAGGGCGCTGATCTGCCCATAACACTCTCCTCTGTCGTCTCTGACCTAGAAGAATGCACCAAGCACCAAGGTCGTTCGGCTCACGACGCCTTCGAGACATCTTCCAAGGTTGGGAATCGCCATCTCCGCCAGACGACTAGCCTGGCTCAAGGCCTCAGGTCTACAGACTGACTCCCATGATAAACTCGCAGACGCTCCTTGTGCCGGCGACTCACTCTTCGGCGAAAAAGTAAAGCAAACTGTAGATGACATGCGTGAGCGCTGTACCACTCTCCAGACCCTGGAAGAGGGGTCCGATCGCTCTAAGACCTACCGCAAAACACCCCACTATGCCACATCGGGATACAAGCGGTACAACCACTACCGCAAATGGCAGCAGCAGCCCCGCTACAAACAACAGCACTACTCTGCTCCGTATAGGCTGAAACCACGGCAGAGGGAGCGCTCTACGAAGAAAGCACCCTCCGCCCCCGCAAAGAATAATCCCAGCTTTTGACTCACCCTCACAGCTTCCGACCGGGGGACGCCTGTCTGCATTCCTAACCTCCTGGGAAAATATCACAACGGACCATTGGGTGCTCTCCATAATCGAACACGGATACCGTATCAAATTCAACTCTGCCCCCCCCCTTCGTCCACCCCCTGGCCGCACTCCACATCAACAGAACGCAGCCGCTATGAACGCGGAAATCAAAGCATTGCTCGCATCCAGAGCGATCGAGCCTGTCCCCAGCAGCGAAGTCAACAAAGGCTTCTACTCAAGATACTTCCTTGTCCCCAAAAAGTCCGGAGGCGTGCGCCCCATCCTCGACCTAAGGAAGCTCAACAAACACATCGCCAGGGAGAAGTTCAGGATGCACTCTCTGTCTACCATCCTTCCGTTAATACAACCTCGGGAATGGCTGGCCTCCCTGGACCTGCAGGATGCCTATACACACATCCTCATTCATCCTCAACACAGAAAATTCCTGAGATTCCGAATAGCGGACAAACACTACCAATACAGGGTGTTGCCCTTCGGACTATCTCCTGCCCCCAGAGTGTTCACGAAGTGCGTTGCTGTGGCCGCCGCCCATCTACGCAAACAGGGGGTGTGCGTCTTCCCTTACCTGGACGACTGGCTGTTCTCAGCTCCGAACCCCAGCCAACTGCGCAAGGCAGTCGGAAAGGCCACCTCACTTCTTTCAGAACTTGGCTTTCTCATCAACTACCAGAAATCCCACTTATCCCCAACTCAACAGCTCGAGTTTATCGGGGCGCATATAGACACCATTCTGACAAGAGCCTTCTTGCCCCAGAACAGGATAAGCACCATCATCGCATTGGCAAGAAAAGTGCTCAGCTCCCCGCACGCATCTGCTCGTGCAATCCTACGCCTGCTGGGCCACATGGCGGCCACCACACACGTCCTCCCCTTCGCCAGGCTGCGGATGCGGACCCTTCAGTGGCACCTCCGAAGCCGCTGGTGCCAACACTCTCAACCACTCTCCGCTCGCATTCACAGAGACCCCAGAACGGACGAAGCATTACGCTGGTGGATGAACCCCAGCAACCTATCCAAGGGCAAACCTCTGCAGGCCGCCCCCCCGAATGTCACCATGACTACAGATGCCTCAGCGCTCGGATGGGGAGCGCACTGCGCTGGAGCTCGCACTCAAGGGTCCTGGTCACCCCAGGAGAAGAACCTTCATATCAACATCCTCGAGCTCAGAGCTGTCCGCCGAGCTCTTCACACCTTCCGCGACATGGTCCAACACAAGGTGGTCAAGGTCCTGACGGACAATCAGTAGCCATGTTCTACATAAACAAGCAGGGAGGCACCGGCTCCAGAACTCTGTGCAAAGAAGCTCTCCTCACCTGGAGCCTGGCCCTTTCACTGCAATGCACTCTCCAAGCGAGCTACCTGCCCGGGGCGGAGAACATTCTGGCAGATCGCCTGAGCAGACAACTAAACCCCCACGAGTGGACCCTCCACTCGGAGACATCAGCATCTCTCTTCATGGAATGGGCCACCCACAGATCGATCTCTTCGCTTCTCAAGAAAACACCAAATGCCGCCTCTTTTGCTCCAAGAGACCGTCCCCTCACAGGCTAGCGGCGGACGCCTTCGATGTCACGTGGGACCGATGGCAACTGGCCTACGCTTTTCCACCAACTCCGCTCATTGCACAGACTCTGCAACGTATCATCAGGGACCAAGCCAAGGTCATTCTGGTGGCCCCATACTGGCCCAGACAAATCTGGTTCCCGTACCTGCACCGCCTATCGTTGGAACCACCAATCCGCCTGATGCAGCGACCGGACCTCCTCTCGCAGGACAACGGCACTTTACTCCACCCCAACCTCCGGATGTTATCTCTGACAGCCTGGAAGCTGAAAGGGTAGCCCTCGCTCCCTTCAACCTGCCCTCTGAAGTTCAGGACATCATACTTGCCGCACGACGCCCCTCAACTAGAAAATCATATAGCCTCAAATGGCGCCGGTTCAGCTTATGGTGCGCAGAGCAACAACTTGACCCATTCACGTGCCCGGTCCCCAGCCTTCTTCGGTACCTGGCCGACCTCTCCGCCCTGGGCCTCAGAACTCAATCTATCAAAGTGCATCTATCCGCCATCGCTGCCTTCCACCTACGCAGCGATGATTCCTCAGTGGCGGCCCTGCCCCTGGTTTCCAGCTTCATGCGAGGTTTGAACAACCTGCACCCACCAATTAGGGAACCTGTACCCCCTTGGGATTTGAACATTGTCCTTCAGCAACTCATGCAGGAACCTTTTGAACCCATCCAGTCTTCGCATATGAAGTTCGCTTCATGGAAGACACTCTTCCTCATCGCCATCACATCGGCCAGGAGGATCAGCGAGCTTCAAGCTCTCGTGGACTATGAGCCTTACACCATCCTCCATCACGACCGTGCTTGTCTCAGGACTCACCCCAAGTTTGTGCCTAAGGTCGCCACGGCCTTCCACATCAACCAGACCATCGAGCTGCCTAGCTTCCAACCAGGCACCTCTTCTGACCCTGCTCAGCATCGCCTGCACACGCTCGACTGCGTCAGGGCCCTCCGTTGCTACCTCAAAAGAACTGCACCATTACGCAAAGGGTCACAGCTCTTCGTCTCCTATGACCCCAGCAAGCCGGGTGTTCCCGTCTCCAAGCGCACCCTATCCAAGTGGATAACCACGTGCATATCCTTTTGCCTGTCACTTGCGGGTTCACGCCCCACCGCAGGGGTAAGGGCACATCACCTAAGAGCGTTGGCCGCATCCATTGCCAACTTACGCGACATTCCAGTGCCTGAAATCTGCAAAGCTGCTACCTGGTCCTCGATCCAGACCTTCCAGAAACACTATTGCCTGGACAGGACAGACCACGGGGGCGCCGCCTTTGGCCTTGCCGTGCTATCGGCACGCCCCCTTGAAATCTCACATTGACCTGTGCTATGCACATCTTCTCACTGTTATCTCCTTATGCCTAATTTTGCACAACTATGCTAATCTTGTTGCACATTGTTATTGCACAGCTATGCCTATTCATGTTGCACAATTCTTATGCGTGCCGTATGCGTGTTGCACAATGCATGTCTAGTTACACTTCTATGCACTGTTTTGCACAATGCCTGATTTTGTTACCTGTTCTTACAC
This sequence comes from Ichthyophis bannanicus, assembly GCA_033557465.1. Lineage (NCBI taxonomy): Eukaryota > Metazoa > Chordata > Amphibia > Gymnophiona > Ichthyophiidae > Ichthyophis > Ichthyophis bannanicus. Next base: position 87,943,392 of record CM066044.1, on the reverse strand, counting down.
TGCTAGCTATGTACTGTCACTAGCTATGTACTGTACTGTTAACGGTTATGGTTGTATGCCTTCATTGGGAATGCTGCTGCACTCCCAAATAAACACTTCCTGCAACCTCCGTGTCCAGGTGCATACTGTGTAATCCCCGCCGCTGCACAATTAGCTGGGGAGACCCCACTTGTGGCTGACTCATCCTGCTTGCCCTGGGAGAAAGCGCAGTTACTTACCTGTAACATGAGTTCTCCAGGGACAGCAGGATAAGTCAGCCACACTTTCCCTCCCTCCTCCCCGGCGGGGACACCTCCTAGCTTGCTTCCGCCTCCTAGCTCCTCTCGCCTCGGCTGGGGAAATCTGGTCAGCTAGGGGCGGTCCGGGAGGCGTGGCTACTAGCCAAGCCCAGAAGGCTAAAGCCTTCTGGGCTAGTGAGAGTATCTTCCGTCTACGGCGCCGTCGGATGACGTCACCCACTTGTGGCTGACTTATCCTGCTGTCCCTGGAGAACTCATGTTACAGGTAAGTAACTGCGCTAACTTAACAGAGATTTCCAATGTGCAGCAAGCTGAGATAAAGAGAAGTACTATGATGACTCATTCAAGGAAACAGAATCAGAAACTAGCAGAGGTTGGCTGCAAGACTTATAGAAAAAATCCCAGCCTCGAACTGGAATGTTAATGATGCTAAAGGATCCATGTTAGATATTGCTGAGAAGATCAAGAAAAAGTGGAAAGGATACACAGTCATTATGCCATAATGATCAAGTGGATCAACAGTCATTTCAATCTGTATCTTACAATCCGGAACCATTGGTAATGAAAGAAGTCAAAGCAGCATTGAAAGCATTATTGAAGAACAAAGCACCAGGCATTGATGGCATTCCCATTCAAGTTTTACAGCAATCAGATGTAGCTTTCAATTCTTACAAGGCTCTGATAAGAAGTTTGGAAGACAACATCATCACAAACTGGCTGGAAAAGATCTGTGTTCATACTAATACTGAAGGAAAGTAATCTGACTGTGGAAAATATTGCACAATCGCTCTGTTCTTGCATGCCAGCAAAATTCTACTCAAGATCATTCCATGGAGACTACAACTATACCTGAAATGAGAACTGCCTGAAATGAAGCAGGGTTCAGGAAAGGATGAGAAACAAGAGACATCATCGCAGATGTGAGATAGATCCTTGAAAAGATAAAAGGATATCTGTATATATGTTATTGATTACAGCAAAGCCTTTGATTGTCTTTATATCACTTATTCATCTGGAAAAATAAGGCAAACACATGGCTGTTAACTCAACCTTCCTTCACTAGACGTCTGAAGAACGCCGCGCCTAGTGAAGGACGTCTAGTGAAGGAAGGTTGAGTTAACAGCCATGTGTTTGCCTTATTTTTCCAGATGAATAAGTGATATAAAGACAAGGCTTACAAGCTCCTGAAGAAACGAGCATTGGCTCGTGAAACGCAACAGCGCTGAATGTTGGCGTTGGGACCGCAACTATTCAGATAAGCCTAACTTTATATATTATTAAGTTGAAGGTTTCAAAACACGTTCACTGAAAAGATTGGCAACATCAGATTTTTATGAAAGCTTTGAAAAAAACCTAAAAAAATACGGGGTCATTGATGTAAAAAAGGAGCGGTTAACGGCGTAGCAACTGATGCCATAGCTCCCTGTCATACTGAGACCCAGATAACAAAAATACTCATAATCCCTGATGTAGATATGTATTAGTTGATGATTATAATTTCTGGAGTTTTAAAAAGGTATTTTTTGAGTGGTAACATCACATATCAGCTTAACTGTAATATCACTCACAAGTCAATAGACCATAACGGACTGTTTCATCACAACAATGGAGATATTTAAACATCTCAATCATATCGCCTCTATCCCGCTTTTCCTCTAAAGTATATATATTAAGATCCTTAAGTCAGTCCTCATATGCTTTATAACGAAGACCACTAACCATTTTAGTAGCCACCCTCTTTACCAAATCCAGTCTGTTTATATCCTTTTGAAGGTGTGGTCTCCAGAATTGCACACAAATATGCCAAATAAGCACCAGAGACTTATATAGAGGCACTATCACCTCCTTTTATCTGCTGGCCATTCCTCTCCCTATGCACCCAAGCATCCTTCTAGCTTTTGCTGTTGCCTTTTCTACCTATTTAGCTGCCTTAAGATCATCAGACAAAATTACGCCTAGGTCCCGCTCTTCTTTAGTGGACAGAAGTACTTCACCCCCTATACCATATCACTTCCTTGGATTGCTACAGCCCAAATGCAGGACCTTACATTTTTTAACATTAAATCTCAGTTGCCAAATTCTAGACCATTCTTCAAGCTTAGCTAGATCCCTCCTCATGTTATCTGAAAAACTGTGAGCCACATTAAGAAGCATGGGTATACGAGAATAACTGATAGTCTCATGCAGTCTTTACATTGACCAAGAAGCAACAATTCAAATAGAACAAGGAGAAACAAAATGATTCAAAGTCAGCAAAGGTGTATGACAAGACTGCATACTTTCCCCATAGCAGTTCAATTTATATGCAGAACACATCATCAGAGAAACAGGATTGTATGAAGACAACCAAGGTGTGAAGACTGGTGGCAGACTCATGAACAGCCTTCGCTCTGCTGCTGATACCATGATAGTGATACTGAAAGTGAAGATGATCTGAAACATCAAGGAATAAAGGGCCTGATATTCCAAGGCTTTTACACGGTTTACAGACCTGTAAACATGATTTGTTTAGCTGAATATCCTTGAATATTGCCACTATACGCCCTGATGCTAACTGCATAGCATTGGAGCATGTCAGGGTTATTCTGGGGCAAAACAGAGGCGGAGTCGATCGCAAATCAGTCAGCGATGATATTGAGCCGCTGCACTGTTAGCAATCTGCAGTGAAAGCCAGGTGCAGGAAACGCTGGCCTAACTTTCACTGCACATTGCTAATTGGGCAGCAGCTCAACAACCCGGGATATGACCCCAGCACTGAATATCCAGAGCCAGCAGTTAGCCGCTGTAATTGCACAAGCTGCCGCTGCTGAATGTTGGGCCCATAGTCTTAAAATGGACCTTTACCTTAACCTGGAGAAGACAAAGATCCTGACTACTGGCAAAATAACTCATTTCATTCTTCATGGAGAAGAATTAGAAATAGCAGAACCATCAACTGCTCAAAGAACAAACCAATCAGTACTAGAAGAGATCAACCCTAACCTTTCTTTAGAAGCCCAAATGACAAGACGTCAGCTTTTGTACTTTGAAGACATCATGCAAAGAGAAAGATTAGAGAAAGACATCATGCTTGACAAGGCTGAAGGTCAGCGCAAAAGGGGAAGACTGGCAATGCGATGGATTGATACAATAACAGCTATGATTGCCACTCTTATTAACAGTCACCTGACTGAAGACCAAACACAGTTTAGAACAACTATCCAGAGGACTGCCATAAGCTGACATCGACTCAGTAACACTTAATAACAACAACAAGGTCCCATTGCTCTATGGCAGTGGCTCGCAACCTTTTTTCAACTGGAACACACATGTGTGACACACCACCCATGTGACCCTCATGAATCTTTGGTCTGACACAGTACAGCAGCTCTTATGAGTTAAATGTATATATACTTTGAGGCCATCCTACCTCCCCCAACAACTGGTGTAGAGCAGAACTAGGACATTTCTCCATTGAAGTCACCATTCAAAAAAATTGTGATTCTTATGTCATCTGAGTAACAGTAACATAAAACTCTCCACTGCCATGCACATTATGAAATAATACTAAACTTGAAAAAAATCCCAACAGAATGCACATTCAGCAAACCTGACACACCACAGTGGCACTAATTCCTAAGATTTAAACAGCAAGAAACCTACCTATGAATAAGCATCACTACAAACATTGTATTGCACCACCCTAGAACAACAACACACCTAACTACTGGAAACAGAACAAGTGGGGCTATTACAGATTTCTGCATAGAAACTGCACACTGAGAATGCCGCACATCAGTCACCCACAAAATACAGAACAAGAGACCACAAACTGGAAATAGAAACATGAAGACAAAATTGAATTGAGAACCCCAAAAACACTGGAGAAATAAAACATAAATGCATTTCCTCCTGTACTGAATAAAATACAAAAACATCCGTTATTCATGTTTTCCAAAGCAAACATATTTCAGTTAATAAATTCAAAATAAAATATTTTCTACCTTTGTTGTTTGGGATTTTATTTCCCAATCCCATTTGTCCCAATCTCTCTTTTCTGCTTTCCTTGTCTGTCTTCTAACTCTTTCCAGTGTCTGCTTTCCGTCTTTTCCTGTTCCCTCTCTACATCTCTCTCTGACATATTGATCTTTCTATTTCCTCCATTTCTCTTTTCTGCCTCTGTCCACTCAAACTTCATCCTCTTTCTCCTTCTTTTTAATTTTCACCTACCTATCAACTTTCCATCTCCTTTCCCATTCCGTAGCTCTGCCATTTTCCATTTTCCTGGCCTCGCTCCTTCCCCGATGTCTTATTCCCAGGGCCAGCCCCACAGTTGGTTCAATATGTTAGTGTCCTAGGCAAAGCTTAAGCCATATGCCTCCCCCCTCCCCCCTCCCCACCGGCTGTCAGACTATATTGTTTAGCTTTGAATGCCCTGCTCTGTGCTAACCCCCCCTCCCCCCCCCCCGAAACGTCTGCCCTAAGTAACTGACTACTTTGCCTAATGGTTGAACCAGCCTTACAAATTCCCTTCTATCCCCCTCCCCCAAGTACATCTGACCTCTCCCCTAACCTGCCACTCCAACAGTGCAATAACTGCCTTCTGTCTTCCATCCCCCCACCAAGTACAGCATCTGCCCCCCTCCTCCCCCCCCGCCCCCCCCAGGGCAGCATCTGCCCTCTCCTAGGCAGCAGAAAATATGGCGGTACAAACCGCGACATTCTTCTTTGATTTACTCTGCACACGGAAACCTAAATCACGATGAGTAGCTCCTGCCGCAGTGACTGTGGGAGGAATCGCAGCTTGGAGTAAATGGAAGAAGAACGTTGCGGCTTCTACGGCTGCGTCTTCTGTCCCTGAGCTTCCTGCTGTCGCTGCCTCCCTACAACTGCTGCCCAACGTGCGCCAGCCCCACGGCACTCCTGCTGGTGCTCTGCGATGCATTGGTTGAGAATCCCTGGTCTATAGGATGGTTTCTGATAGTGAGGTAGAGATTCAAAGACTTCCCAAAGCTGGCCTAAGGACACTCTTGGCCAGGACATCCACAATGAATATGCATGAGATAGATTTGCATATGCTGCCCCTCCAGAGTGTGCAAATATATTTCACGCATATTCATTGTGGGTCTCCTGAACAGCCGTCCCAGGACAGCTTTGGGAAGCTCTGCACTAGATTCTATGAAGCCTTCCTCTCATTGCATCTATGGAGCTGTGCTTAATCCATGTGCCCTGTAGCCGTGTGGTTGCCACATTAGTCCACTTAAATGCTCAGAAACAAAGGTTAACAGATAAAAACAAAAAATATAAGGTGCAACATTTTTATTGGACTAATTTCACACATTTTTTCATCAGTTTCAGGAGGTAAATTCCCCCTTATCAAGTCAATACAGAATGAATAAAAGATGGCATTGCTAGACTATATCAGTGAATCATGAGAGAATGCCAATAGTCTGCAAAGGAAAAGACGCGGGAGGCGGGGGAGATGGATGAACAATCAGAAGGCATCAGGATTTTAGGGTTTCTAATAAGAACATAAGATATGGCATACTGGGTCAGACCAAGGTCCATCAAGCCCAGTATCCTGTTTCCAACAGTGGCCAACCTAGGTCATTCGTACCTAGCAGTTTCCCCAAAAGACATAGTTCCACAATGCTTGTATTGGGTCAAGCAGTGATAACCTGGATCCCTTTTAATAATGGTTTATGGACCTTTCCTCCAGGAACTTGTCCAAACCTTTTTTAAACCCAGCTACACTAATAGCTTTTACTACATCACGTGACAGGAGAGCGTCACCCTGGTGTAGTAAGAAGTGATCCTATAGTTAGGACCTGTCCTCCAGGCGATGTAAAACCGTCTCACATCAAGGAAGTTTCTCCAGGGCTATGTGCCCATGAGGGAAGGATTAGGACAGCCATTATAGTTAGTGATTTGATCATTAGGCATGCAGATAGCTGGGTGGCTGGTGGACGTGACGATCGCCTGGCAACATGCCTGCCTGGTGCAAAGGTAGCGGACCTCACACGCTACCTAGACAAGGTCTTAGATAGTGCTGGGGAGGAGTCTGCTGTCTTGGTACATGTCAGTACCAATGACATAGGAAAATGTGGTAGGGAGGTTCTGGAGGCTAAATTTAGGCTTTTAGGTAGGAAGTTGAAATCCAGAACTTTCAGGGTAGCGTTCTCCAAAATGCTTCCCGTTCCGTGCGCAGGACCCAAAAGGCAGGCAGAGCTCCAGAGTCTCAATGCGTGGATGAGACAGTGGTGCAGAGATGAGGGATTTGGATTTGTTAGGAACTGGGAAGATTATGGGGAAAGGAGGGGCTCTTCCAAAAGGATGGGCTTCACCTTAACCGGGATGGAAACAGGCTGCTGGCATTAACTTTTAAAAAGGAGAGAGAGCAGCTTTTAAACTAGATAATAGGGGAGAGCCGACAGTCGCCCAAGAGCACATGGTTTGGAACAATGTATCCTTGAAGGATACTACCAAAAGAATGAAATTAGGGCATATCAGCAGAGAGGTTTCAATAAAGACAAAAGTAGCCCAAATGCCCTTGAGTACGGAGCAGACAGAGCTTAAAGATTCCAAATTTCTAATGTGTTAGAAATGCCAGTATGGTATACTATACCATTCACAGGTCCCTACAATATACCACAGTGTAAACTGTACCAGAATATAAGAACATAAGAAATGTCATACTGAGTCAGATCAAAGGTCCATCGAGTCCAGTATCCAGTGGCCAATCCAGGACACAAGTATCTGTCAAGGAGTGGAGGAGTAGTCTAGTGGTTAGAGCACTGGCTTGGTAACCAAGCAACCAGGGTTCAATTCCCACTAGCACTCCTTGTGGCCTTGGGCAAGTCACTTAACCCTCAACTGCCTTGGAAGAAAGGCCTGGCAATCTACTTCTGGTGACACTGCCAAGAAAACCCAGGAGCTTCTGGGTCACCAGGAGTCAGGACTGACTCAAAGGCACACATTGCATTTTTGCATAGTTTGAAGCCTGCAAAGGGTTACACAGACCTTTCTTTCGTCTTTATGGACAAGTGTAAAGTTATGCACTTAGGGAAAAACAACCCAAACTACGGTTATACGATGCAAGGTTCCACATTAGGAACCACTACCCAGGAAAAAAAATTAGATATCACTGTGGATAATACAGTGAAGCTCTCTGCCCAGTGTGCAGCAGTAGCCAAGAAAGCAAATAGAATGCTAGGTATCATATGGAAAGAAATGGAGAATAAAACAAAGGATGACATCATAATGCCTTGTATCACTCCATGGTGTGACCACACCTTGAATATTGTGTGCAATTCTGGTTGCCATATCTTAAAAAGGATATAGCGGAATTAGAAAAGGTACAGAGAAGTGCAACCAAAATGATAAAGGGTATGGAAGGATTACCCCTATGAGAAGAGTCTTAAAAGATCAGGGCTCTTAAGCTTTGAAAAGAGACGGTTCCGGGGAGATCTAATAGAGGTCTATAAAATAATGAGTGGAGTTGAACTGGTAAACATAGAGGGGGTTATTCTGATAAGCATTTAGCGGGGATGTACATCCCCGCCAAATGTTTGGGCCCAATTCTGTGCCCAAAGCCTCCTGCATGTACACAAGAGATGTGCGGGGAGATCTGGACGGGGGCAGGAGGGAGAGGGCCATAGGAGGAGTGTGGGTGGGGCAGAGGTGGGACCCTAACCCTGGACATACAAGGCCAATTCTGGTCGCAGCCTTGTACATCGGGGGTGTCATGGCTGGCCGGATAATTTATTCCACCTCGGAGGTGGGATAAGTCACCCCGTGAAAGGTAATCGGTGGTGGTGGACCCCCCAAAAATGGTAAGGATGGCCAGGTGCTTCCCTGCACCGGGGCTCTATCAGGCACCCTGGCTGTATTAGATGTGGTGGGAGGCGTACGTCCGGCGGCAGTGAATCAGAGCAGGTCCTGCCCATCCAGGCCCTTTGCACCCGATTCTGCTCCAGCAGGAACTAGCTCCCATGGTTGTAGAATCAGGTGCAAATCCACTGGGATAAGCAGCATGGAATCTGTCTACGTTTTGGGAACTTGACAGATACTTGTGTCCTGGATTGGCCACTGGATACTGGACTTGATGGACCTTTGATCTGACTCAGTATGACATTTCTTTTGTTCTTATATTCTGGTACAGTTTACACTGTGGTATATTGTAGGGACCTGTGAATGGTATAGTATACCATACTGGCATTTCTAACACATTAGAAATTTGGAAGCTTTAAGCTCTGTCTGCTCCGTACTCAAGGGCTACTTTTGTCTTTATTGAAACCTCCAGCTGAAGAAGCAGCAGTGGCAGATTGAAGAGCCCCGTGACCGCGGGCCCCCTCCTCCTCGGAGAGCCGTGCTAGGCAGCGTTTCCCCCCCGTGCCAGCTCAGCTTTTGCAGAGCTGCGCGAAGGGAGAGTGTTTCCCTTTCCCGCGGCTCAGCTTTAACAGAGCCACGGAAAAGGAAAACACTCTCCCTTCGCATGGCTCTGCAAAAGCTGAGCCAGCACAGAGGGGAAACAGGCACGGCTCTTCCGGGGCTCTTCCAGCCGCGGGGCTCTTCATTCTGCTGCAGCAGCTGCTTCTTCAGCTGGAGGTTTTTTAAATTTTTATTTTGAAGGACGAGTGAGGCGGTCTTTTTGGAGGCAATTTTGCTGCTCCCAAAACGTTGCTGCCTGAGGCTACCGCCTCACTCAGCCTCATTATAGAGCCACCCCTGCCCCTCCCCATGACTTTGTTTAGGGGTGTACCCACCACTCCGTGCTTGTCACCCCTATTTGTTGAGATATAAGAGATAGTTACGTTTATTTTGATTTAAACTTAACTATCTCTTATATCTTGCACAACATTTTACATTGATCATTTATGGAAAAAGGAGAAACAGAATAGTTTAAAATCAGCAAAGGTCTATGACAAGGCTGCATACTTTCCCCCTACCTGTTTAATTTATATGCAGAACAAATCATCAGAGAAACAGGACTGTATGAAGATAACAGAGGTGTGAAGATTGGTGGAAGACTCATCAACAACCTTCGCTATGCTGATGATACCACATTACTGGCTGAAAGTGAAGATGATCTGAAACATTTGCTTCTCACGATCAAGGAACACAGTCTTAAAATGGGCCTGCACCTTAATGTAAAGACAAAGATCCTGACAACTGACAAAATCAATATGTTCATCATTGATGGAGAAGAAATTGAAAAAGTTGACAAATTTAACCTACTTGGATCAACTATCAATAAAGAAACAACAAGCAGTCAAGAAATTAGATGACGCATTGCTCTTGGCAGAATGGCTATGAAGGACCAAGACAAGATTATCAAGAGCAAAGATTTGACTCATTCAAGCCATGGTATTTTCAATAATGTTATGTTGATGCGAAAGTTGAACAGTGAAAAAGATACACAGGAAGAAAATTGATCCCTTTGAATTATGGTGCTGGCGATGAATACTGTGTGTATCATGGACTTCCCAAAGAACAAACCAGTCAGTACTAGAGGAGATCAAAACTAAGCTTTCTTTACAAGCTCAGATGACAAGACTTTGACTTTCATACTTTGGATACAGGGGAGGAGCAGTGGCGTTTTAAATCCCAACTGCCAGCTGCAGACAGGTCAGCGATTCTACCATCAATCTCCTATAATCAGAGCTAAACATTCTCTGCTGATTGCAACCCAATCGGGGCTCTGAGAGGGGAGGAGCAGTGGCGTTTTAAATCCCAACTGCCAGCTACAGACAGGTCAGCTGTTCTACCATCAATCTCCTGTAATCAGAGCTAAACATTCTCTGCTGACTGCAACCCAATCGGGGCTCTGAGAGGGGAGGAGCAGTGGCGTTTTAAATCCCAACTGCCAGCTACAGACAGGTCAGCTGTTCTACCATCAATCTCCTGTAATCAGAGCTAAACATTCTCTGCTGACTGCAACCCAATCGGGGCTCTGAGAGGGGAGGAGCAGTGGCGTTTTAAATCCCAACTGCCAGCTACAGACAGGTCAGCTATTCTACCATCAATCTCCTGTAATCAGAGCTAAACATTCTCTGCTGACTGCAACCCAATCGGGGCTCTGAGAGGGGAGGAGCAGTGGCGTTTTAAATCCCAACTGCCAGCTACAGACAGGTCAGCTATTCTACCATCAATCTCCTGTAATCAGAGCTAAACATTCTCTGCTGACTGCAACCCAATCGGGGCTCTGAGAGGGGAGGAGCAGTGGCGTTTTAAATCCCAACTGCCAGCTACAGACAGGTCAGCTATTCTACCATCAATCTCCTGTAATCAGAGCTAAACATTCTCTGCTGACTGCAACCCAATCGGGGCTCTGAGAGGGGAGGAGCAGTGGCGTTTTAAATCCCAACTGCCAGCTGCAGACAGGTCAGCTATTCTACCATCAATCTCCTGTAATCAGAGCTAAACATTCTCTGCTGACTGCAACCCAATCGGGGCTCTGAGAGGGGAGGAGCAGTGGCGTTTTAAATCCCAACTGCCAGCTGCAGACAGGTCAGCGATTCTACCATCAATCTCCTGTAATCAGAGCTAAACATTCTCTGCTGACTGCAACCCAATCGGGGCTCTGAGAGGGGAGGAGCAGTGGCGTTTTAAATACCAACTGCCAGCTGCAGACAGGTCAGCGATTCTACCATCAATCTCCTGTAATCAGAGCTAAACATTCTCTGCTGACTGCAACCCAATCGGGGCTCTGAGAGGGGAGGAGCAGTGGCGTTTTAAATCCCAACTGCCAGCTGCAGACAGGTCAGCGATTCTACCATCAATCTCCTGTAATCAGAGCTAAACATTCTCTGCTGACTGCAACCCAATCGGGGCTCTGAGAGGGGAGGAGCAGTGGCGTTTTAAATCCCAACTGCCAGCTGCAGACAGGTCAGCGATTCTACCATCAATCTCCTGTAATCAGAGCTAAACATTCTCTGCTGACTGCAACCCAATCGGGGCTCTGAGAGGGGAGGAGCAGTGGCGTTTTAAATCCCAACTGCCAGCTGCAGACAGGTCAGCGATTCTACCATCAATCTCCTGTAATCAGAGCTAAACATTCTCTGCTGACTGCAACCCAATCGGGGCTCTGAGAGGGGAGGAGCAGTGGCGTTTTAAATACCAACTGCCAGCTGCAGACAGGTCAGCGATTCTACCATCAATCTCCTGTAATCAGAGCTAAACATTCTCTGCTGACTGCAACCCAATCGGGGCTCTGAGAGGGGAGGAGCAGTGGCGTTTTAAATCCCAACTGCCAGCTGCAGACAGGTCAGCAATTCTACCATCAATCTCCTGTAATCAGAGCTAAACATTCTCTGCTGACTGCAACCCAATCGGGGCTCTGAGAGGGGAGGAGCAGTGGTGTTTTAAATACCAACTGCCAGCTGACAGGCCCGCGCCTGTCGGGCCCGCGCCTGAGGGCCTCGCCAGAGGGCCCTTTGGCGCGGCCCTTAGGCGGAGACCGTAGAAGGAGACCACCGCCCATCAAGCTAACCCCTCCAACATTGTGTAAATTAATGTTACAACCTCAAAATCGCAAGTAACCATTGTAATATCCTTGTATACAAACAAAATTGTCTCTTAATCCACCTAAATATAAGTACTATAATTTATTTAAATACCCTTTCAATATATCCTCTCCTTCTACAACTATTAAGTTATCTTTATATATACATTCCAGTAACTACAGAGTTAAGCACTATTATTTGTTATATGTACTTATTCAACCTGTCAACTGTAATTATCCTGTTATCACTGAAACACTGTTAACTATGTCATAGTTCCTCATTCATCCTATAAGCTTCAGTTAACCTCCTGTTACCACATATCACTGTAATACTGTAATAGTGTTTTAGCTTTTAGCTTTTCATCCATCCTGTACGCTCCAATCAGCCTGCTATCACTGTATTCACTAATTTTACATTTAAATTTCACTTACACATACAATATGGCCTTACTCTACATTATAACATTTACCTTCTACCTTATCACTATAGGAATATGTAATGTTACCAGCCTACACACTAGCTATAATAGAATACCAACAATCCATAATCACAGAAGAAAGTGGTCTGATACTCCCTTCTACAATTCTAGAGTATCTACCCAAAATTCCCACCATCATCTGTTACTCATCTCATTACAAAACACCACAAAAAAGAAACAAGTAGGAAATCCAATTCCCCAATATCTGAAATGTGCATTAATAAATGCCCGATCCATACGCAAGAAATGGCCTATCATCTCTGACATAATTTCATTACATAGCCTTGACCTTCTCCTAATCACTGAGACATGGCTTTCTTGTGCTGACAATGTATTAATCAACCAATTTTTGCCTTCTAATTTTTCTATACATACATGTCATAGAAGTGGCAAGAGGGGAGGTGGTGTTCTAGCCATCACCAAATCTGACCTTCATTTCAACCTTAAAGAAGCAACAAGCTCATCACTCCTAGATACTTTTACAATAGCAAATAAATGTTGTTCTTTCACTTTACTATACCGCTCTCCTTCTTCCAATTCTGATTCTCTATCTATGATAATTGACTTGGCCTCCAATACACAAAACCCCCACATAGCAAGTTGGGTGCTAGGAGACTTTAATCTCCCTTCTCTCCAAGACTCCCATGTAACAGCTTTTCTTGAAGCTCTACAAGTTTTGGGATATAATCAATTAATTAAAGATCCAACCCATATTAAAGGTGGTATATTAGATCTAATATTTACCACTGAAACAACCGCCAATTTACCATCTATCTTGGATCTATCAATCAACCCAGTTCCATGGTCAGATCACAAACTAATTATATTCAAGGCTAGATGTAACCAAAAGGATGAAAGAGGAATAAACGACCATCCTAGTACCCCTCTGAGAAGATTCAAGCCATTTGACAAAGACCTAATCCTAAAAACAACACTTCCACTAACCAACTTACCAGAGTGCAGCATTGATGATTTAGTTTCTAATTGGAATAGTACTTTCAGTTCGATTGCCACATGTCCGTCGACCAACAAACTACAAAGCAAGCGACACTCTGCTATATGGTACTCATCTGAGCTGAAGGCCTCGCGCACAACCCTAAGGAAACTTGAAAGACGATGGCGACACTCACACTCTGAAGTTGACAGAGCTGTATATATCCAACATCTCACATCTCATCGCATGGCAGTTACTGAATCAATGAGACGTCACCATGCAGTCACTTTAAAAAGATCTCTGAACAAACCTCATGACCTGTTTGCCATAGTTAAGCGTTTGACAAATGAACCTGCCTCACAACTTAAATATGAAATCCACCCTCAAATATTTGCTAACTATCTACAATCCAAACTCTGCCAAATTGACAATAACTCGGCTCCTAACATAGTCCTAGATCCAGTAGATCAAACTCTACTCACTATCTTCTCAATACCATCTAAACGACAAATCGAAGACACCATTGCTTGCATAAACATGACCACCGCTCATACTGATCCTTGCCCTGCGTTCTGGATCAAAGATCTACGAGCTGATCTCAGTCCCATCATATCCAGACTCATGATTCAATCATTTACAACAGGAACTTTCCCTCGTACCCTTAAGCAAACATCCATAAGGCCATTACTAAAAACAACAAACTTGACCCTCTTAAACCAGAATCATATAGACCTATTTCAAGTATTCCATTACTAGCAAAAATTTTGGAAAAAGAAGTACAAAAACAAATTCAGGATCATATAGATCTTAACGCCCCACTGGACTCATGCCAGCACGGTTTCAGAGAATTCCACGGTGTGGAAACGCTTCTAACTACTCTGTTCAGCAGCTTATTATCAGGAATTGATAACATCCGCCAAGGGTTCGTCCTTGTTTTTCTTGATATCGCAGCCGCTTTTGATTCTGTTAGCCATGAACGCCTCCTTGAGCGTCTCAAAGGGAAGGGAATTACTGATAAAGCACTTGAGTGGTGTAGATCCTACCTTTCTGACAGATGGCAACAAGTACGATCCAACGATACTTCATCAGATCAGTTTCATCAAAAACAAGGGGTCCCTCAAGGCTCATCCCTTTCCGCCCTTATGTTTAATATATACATGCAGCCTATCTGTAACCTGATTCGATCCTTTAGAGTTAACTGCATGATATACGCGGATGATGTACTTTTATATTTTCCTTTTACAACTGAGAACCCTGATCTCAATCCATTAACTAACTGCATAAATGAAGTATCCAACTGGCTACAATCCCAAAATCTAAGGATCCAACACAAGAAAACGGAGGTGTTATTTATTACACGTAACCAAAATTTCACTGCTCCATCCTTTTTGAAAGTGAATGATGCTAACCTCCAGACCAAGACCACCATCAGATACCTCGGTGTCACTTTAGACCAGAAATTAGATATGAAAGCACATATTAGTAATATTGTAAGAGCGGTATATCACAAAATACGCTCCCTTAGACACCTTCGATCCTTGCTAGAGCCAGACGATTTTAGAACCATCTATCAGGCGCTAATCATACCTCATTTTGATTATGCGAACTCAATTTTACAAGGTCTTCCACAAACCACCTTACACCCACTTCAAATGGCTATGAATGCTGCAGCTAGAGTCCTTCATGGAGCTTCCGGAAAGACCATATCTCACCTATTCTAAAACATCTTCATTGGCTCCCAATTCAAAGTAGACTCACTTTCAAAATTTTACTAATTACATTCAAAGCCTTCAAAGAACTCTCATCTTCATCAATATCAGACTTGATCCAAACACCACCCCTCAATAGAGACAGAAGGTCAGTAACACTCAATACTCTGTTAGTCCCTAAATCAATATCACAGTGTACCAAAACTACTTCAGACAGGGCCTTTTTATTCTGTGCACCAAGGTGTTGGAATAGCCTTCCTCAAAACATCCGAGCAATACCAGACCTTTTGCAGTTTCGCAAAGCTTTGAAACACTACCTCTTCCTTTTATCTTATCCAGTAAACAATAAAGACATCTCAACCAACCCACAGACCTTCCACTCATACACATACAATACAGATACCCCACAGACCACATACACACAAAACTGAAGCCATGATGATATTATGACTATGTTTATTAATTATATACCCTGTTATCCGAGTTATATTCTCCTGTTTTCTGTAAACACAAAGTACTGTTGAATTGTGTATCTCACTGTTTTTTGTGAACCGCGCTGATGCTTAATAGTGCGGTATATAAGAGTCTATAAATAAATAAATAAATAAATAAATCATGCGAAGAGAGAGATCTTTAGAGAAACCGTTCAATGTATTTGTGAGTGATATTGCTGAAAGATTGAATGGAAAAGTCTATCTTTTTGCAGATGACACAAAAATCTGCAACAGAGTGGACTCCCCTGAGGGAATGGTTAACATGAGGAAAGATCTACAAAAGCTGAAAGAGTGGTCTAATGCTTGGCAATTAAGATTTAATGCAAAGAAGTGCGGTGTCATGCACTTGGGTGGCAGAAATCCAAGGGAAATGTACGCGATAGGGGGAGAGAGGTTGGTGTGCATGAATTAGGAGAAGGACCTTGGTGTGATTGTTTCTGAAGATCTCAAGGTGGCAAAACAGTGCGACAAGGCGGTGGCAAAAGCCAGGAGGATGTTGGGTTGCATACAAAAAGGAATTACCAGCAGAAAGGAAGAGGTACTTATGCCACTGTACAAGTCCCTGGTGAGGCCTCACTGTGTTCAGTTTTGGAGACCATATCTTGCAAAGGATGTAAAAAGACTGGAAACTGTTCAGAGGAAGGTGACCAAAATGATTTGGAGCCTGCGTCCAGAAGCCTTATGAGAAGAGACTTGAAGACCTAAATATGTACACTCTGGAGAAGAGGAGGGACAGGGGAGATATGATTCAGACCTTTAAATACTTAAAGAAAAATAATGAACAAACAAACCTCTCCCAGAGATGGGGAACTAGCTGTAAAACTAGAGGCATAACATGAAGCTACAAGGGGGTAAATTGAAAGGCAATGTTGGGAAATACTTTTTCACTGAAAGGGTGGTGGATGCTTGGAATGCCCTCCCTATGGAAGTGGTGGGGGCAAAAACAGTGACAGAATTCAAAATGGCATGGGACAGACACAGTGGATCCCTTTACAGCAACAGGAAAAAAATAAAAATAAACTGAACCATCTAATTTCTCAACAAATAGGGGTGTCCTACATGGAGCAGTGAGTTCACCCCTAAACAAAGACATGGGGAGGGGTGGCCTGCACAGAGTGGCGGGTGCTCCTACTCCTGCCATCTTACTGGGCAGACTAGATGGACCATACTGGTCTTTTATCTGCCGTCATTTACTATGTTACTATGAAAGATATCATGCTTGGCAACGCAAAAGAGGAAGGCCAGCAATGAGATGGATCCATATAATAACAGCAGCTATGGGCGCCATTCTGCCAACAATGAGATGTCTGACTGAAGACCAAACACAGTTTAGGACAACTATCCAGAGGGTTGCAATGAGTCGACAGCTACTCAACGGCACTTAACAACTACATATCTCAACAAATAGGGGCAACCTGCATACTGCGGTGGGTACACTTCTAAACAAAGGCATGGGGAGGGGGACCTGCATGGAGTGGCAGGTGCACCTACTCTTGCCTCCTTGCTGTGCAGACTAGATGGACCATACTGGTCTTTATCTGCCATCTTATACTCTCGTACTATGATGGGTAACTTCATTTTCTTCAGTGAAGCAAAGAATTTAGTCTCTCTGCTGTGGCCATGTCCTCCCTTAGTGCCCCTTTAACCCTCTATCATCTAATAGTCCAACTAACTCTCACAGGATTTTCACTATGAATGTACTTGAAAAAGATTTTAGTATAAGTTTTTTTGTTTCCACCACAAACTTCTTTAAAATTATTTCTTTGCCTGCCTTATTGATGCCTTGCATCTAAGTTGCCAGTGTTTTATGGGGTTTTTTTTCTGCTTTAGTCATTTGCCTCTTGGGTCCTTCTCTCCTGTTCCTCCTCTTTTTTTCGCCATCTCTCCCTATCCCTGTTCTGTCGCTCCTCTCTCTTTCCCCTGTCTCTCCTCTATCTTCCTCCTTCTCCCCTCCCCTTCCCTTCTCTTCCCTCTCTTTCCCTCTCTCTTCCCTTGTCTCTATTCTCTATTCTCTCTCTTCCTCACTCTCACCTCTTTCACATTTCCCTCCCCCTTTCCCCTTTCTCCTTCCCTTACTTTTCTCTCTTTCCTCCGCTCTCTTCCCCTTCTCTCTGTCTCTCACCCTTTCTCTCTCGGAGTTCCTTGCTTTTCTGAGAGGGCCATAGCTTCCAGTAGGTGTTTCCTATAATGAGCATCATGGATTTTGCTTTCTCTGCTCTCTTACATAGAAAAAAATGAATCTGAAAGCCTCCCATCTATTTAGCACGACAGCTGGAGGGAAGCAGATGCATCTGAACTGGTGGAAGTATAGTGACGGGTATAAGTAAACGAAGCTTGTGTTTGCTATTCAGATCCATTCCTAGGTGTCTACAAGAGCTCCCGCAT
This sequence comes from Ichthyophis bannanicus, assembly GCA_033557465.1. Taxonomy (NCBI): domain Eukaryota; kingdom Metazoa; phylum Chordata; class Amphibia; order Gymnophiona; family Ichthyophiidae; genus Ichthyophis; species Ichthyophis bannanicus. The sequence continues at coordinate 87,925,670 of CM066044.1, read as the reverse complement.
GTAATCATTTTCTAATTCTTTCTTGCAGCGCAGTCCTGAATAAATGGCAAATTGCCTCCTTTCACTTTCTCACTTCACTGTCTCCTTCCAGAAAGCAGAGTCCTGCTCCCACGATTCTTATTAAGCTGCACTTCGCCAGGTACGTTTCTGTCTATGTGCTGGGAGTGTGTGTGTGTGCGCGCGTCTATGGGCCTGATTCTAGAAGGGGAATAGCGGGGCAGCACGTCCTGCGGGGATTTGCCACCCCGCTATCCGTCTGGTGGTATTCTGCTTCACTTCCCCGCTGCACACACAGAGCTGCTGTGCGTGCAGCGAGGGATATGGGTGTGATGGGAGAGGGGCATGAATGGGCTCGATTCCATTGATAGCCCTGTATGTCCGAGGTCACCGGGGGGACAGCCTGGTTATTCCATCTCAGAGCTGGAATAAGGGCAGGCCATCCCCCTGATCCAGCCTGGCAGCCCCCCACGAGAACACAGTGGCCAAAAGAGATGTGTCCCCGCTGCCAGATCAACAACTCACCAAGTGTGATATTCATTCCTATAGTGGCTGGTTTCCCTATGTATCTTCTGTGTATATGATCCCATGTAGTATGTTTTGTAGATAGTTACCCCGGTTATCCAAGTTATTTATACCCTGTTACCTGTAAACTCATACGTGTTAAATGTACTGAGCATTTTGTTCCATGTGAACCGCGCTGATGCTGAATAGTGCGGTATATAAGAGACTGTAAATAAATAAATAAATAAAATCTGGGCTCTGGCAACCTCTACCAGGGGTCAGGCGGTGGGGTAAATGCTAGGGCACTGTGTGCATGCACAGGCCTGCAGGGTGGACGTTCTGCAGGCCAGTTTGGGGCACGCCGGGCAGTCCTCGGGCCCGATTCTGTCTGCCACAGTAACGTTTTGCTCTCATGTTACAGAATCGGGTCCTAACAGGCCCATCCTGCTCAGGGCCATTTGGACAGTCCAGATGTGCCCCTTCCTGAATCAGGCTCTATATGTCTCAACTGTCTCACCCAAACCCCAGTAAGGGAACCAATCACACCAATAATGCAAACACTTCATTGACTTCCCATAAACAGCAGAATAAAATATAAAAACCTACATCATATCTTCAAAGCTCTGCAATCTAAAACTCCACCTACTTAACATCACTCCTACAGACCACCCCAGCAAATAGAGAAAGGAGAACCCATGCCTGAAACTCTCTGGCCACTCCAGCAGAATTCACCAAAAGTAACACATCCACATCCAGCAGATCCTTCTCTCTCTATGCACTAGACTATGGAACTCGCTTCCGGAGAAAATACGATCCACAAGAGAACCTCAAGTATTCCACAAGCTCCTAAAAAACATGATTATTCCAAGAACACTTTCAAGAATCAGTCACCTAACAACACATGGAATTCCACAAGTGTCTACTAGCTATATGCCACCCACTCTACTAGCTAGAGAACACCAACCCATACTACCAACAAAATACTTCCATCATTATGCATACCCAAAAAATTGTTATTGCAAATATAACCAGCACTGTAAATATAACTGCAATGTAAATAGTTATCTGTTATGTAAATGTTATATGGGAATATGGATTCATTTGTTGTAAAGTTACCTGTTATTGTAATGGTTATCTGGTTTATGTAAACCGTCTTGATTTACTGATGGGGTGGTATATAAAACCACATAAATAAATAAATCAAGCAAGTGACAAATTCTGTTATCCTGGAAGCACTGCGTCTCACTCTGCCAGTGTAGATTGTGAGTTTATACCATACATTGCCAAGGCAAGTGTAAAGGAACAACTGTCCCACCTGCCTTAATAGGGGCAAAGAGGAGGAACCTGGAGTGACAGGTGGGGACCAGGAGCTTGAAAACTGAGGTTTAGAGGGAAGCATAGAGGCCCAGATGAGGAGGAGTATGTGTGCCTCCTGTATATGAGCCAGTGGTTATACTGTCTGAAGCCTGCAAAGGGGAAGAGAGACCTTTTTTTGTGTTTGTGAGAATTCAAGTAACTCCTCCAGTATCCCCTGAGATCCATTGGCTATATAAGGTGGCGAGACAGGATCTCCAACAGAGAAGTCCTTGCAAGGTGCCAGATGTGTATATGGAGGGAACGGTGATGAAAGCTGAGCTTTGGTGTGCAGACACGCCGTAGGAATGGAAGGCACCAGAACTCACTAAATTCTGTTCAATGACCAACTGAAAAATGAACCCAGATTATAGGGAAGACCATGCCTAGGGCATAAGGACATCCTCAAGAACAACCTTGAAACCTGCAAGGTTGGGATGATCCAGTCTTGGTCAGGGTCAGATGGAGGCAGCTTTGTCACATGGCCACAGAATGTCTCAAAACCAAGTGAATATGAGCGCATAAGGAAAATGACAAGACGAGAGGTCATGTGCAGCTTCTACAGCTGCAAGTTTCTCCTGCGTCACTTGCGGGTCAACAATTGATCTTATATCACTTCAGTGGACACATGAATAAGCCGAGACAAAGGAAGTTGCTGAAACTCATATGGATCATGGGCAGAAGACTCCAACAGTTTTATAGTGAGTCATTAAGACACACAGTGTTATACAGGAGAAAGAAATGTAGAAGCAACAAGTTGGGAAGTGCAGGCTTATGGTGGGACCCAACGGCAAGCTTCCCTTTCTCGAGCCCATCTATGTGAGGGACTCAGTGTGGAGGCTTGCTGTGAATTTGCTCACACTAAGGCTGACAGTGTTTGCAAGGGCTGTGGGAATGATTAGAATTTGTGCATGTGATTGTCTGTGAGGATATAGGTCTGTCAGTATGTCCGTGAGGAGGTGGTGTTTGCATGGTGTGTATGAGTGGGAGTGGTGTATGCAGAGTGTGTTTACATGAGAGGGGAATACGGAAAGTATGCGTGTGGGGTGCACTTTGTGTTTCTGGGGTGTGAGGGTGGGAATGGCATGGTACTTTCCCAGTTTTCCCATACTTTTTTCCTCTCTATGCTCTCCCGTTTCCCTCTGCTCTCCCTTCCTTGTACCTGCTCTACAGACTCCAATGTGCCAGGTCGGCACCACAGGGAGGGATGTGGGAACTAATCTACAGGTCCCTGCCAGCAACACTGGAAGTCAAAAGACCAAAGCAGTGAGTCATCAGGTGGCCAGGCCTCTTCTCTCTCTTCTACCTCTACTTAGTCCATGCCTGCCTCAGTCTTTGTCCAGCAGAGGGACAGAACCTCTACCGGCTCTTCAGCAGCCATCACTGCTGCGGGTTATGATCACCTTTTGCCAGCAGATGTTTCTGCCGACTTTTCCTTTGCTGTAGCCACCAATCACTGAGGGGTAGAGGAACTTCCTCCAGCTCTTCAGTCGTCCCTCTTGTAGGCTATCAACACTTTCTAGGGGCGGGGGAAAGGTCTACTGGCTTTTCACCATTCACCACCACTTGCTGCCTTTGGAAGGAAAGTCATTTAGCTAAATGTCTAGTTGCAGAAAAGCAAACACACAGACAGATAGATCAGCCTTTACCATACAGACGCCACTGCATGAGCGAAATGCACCCAGAGCATGAAATGCAGAAAGCTAAAACCTGGACAGAGTGGCAGGACCCTGCCCTAGGATTAACAATAGAGCGGCATGTCTGAGCAATGGTGAAATCCTACATCAGTACAAGATCCGTATTATCATTTCCAGGCTCCTCAGGTTTGCTCAGTCGTATGCCTGCTGCGCACCAGGCTCAGTCATCAGTCCAAGAGGAGGGTTCAGCAAGGGCACTTCTCTTGTCTGTTTCAAACCACTCTCAGCCCTGCCAGGATATGAGGCTGGCGTGTGAAGGGAAAAGGACACCACTGGCATCAGTTACCATCACCTACGCCATCTGTATGACAAAAGCAGCCCAAGAGTTATTCACTATTTCATACGCCTTTTCATTGTGAACAGAAAAGACTGTATACAACCAGGAAAAGAAAAGTCTCAAAGCTAGATCCATGCTTGAAGCAAATTAAAGCTCTGCAGCTGTCTTGATTGGTTTCTTGCCCTGCAGATCAGGACCCCCCACCCCCACTGTAACACTTGTATTCTGCTGTTGCAGTTTCTGTGTTAGGAGATGAGGCTGCTGAGAAGGACATTTTCCCTGAACCATGTGTGCAAATGTGTCCTTGAGAAGGGCACCGGACAGCCCTCCCATGCTCACAGCTGACTCAGGCTCTCACCTGCTCTACAGGGACAGATTCCTTGCAGATTTCAGCTTTAAGACCCCTAATAATCTGAGATAATTTGCTGAGTGTTCACAAGCAGTCGTTTCCTGAAGTATTTGCAGACTTTGCAAGGTTCACAGTGTTTCCCTACATACATTCCTGGTGTCCATAACCAAGATTTCTGAATGACAGCTTAACGTGAAATCCAAATAATTTTATACCACCTTCCCCCTTACTGTCCCTTCAAAACCTTTCATCTTTCCAAACTGACCCTGACCAGTGGCAGAAATTCACAGTATTGTCTCCCAAGCAATAAATTGTAAAGTGCCCCAAAGCAGAGGAAGTTCACTTTGGTTTTTTTTAGACAGATTTGTATCCCACCTTATCCTACAATCAAAGTGGTCACAACACATTGGAGGGTTACATTTAACAAGAGGGTCCTTAACAACATAGAACAATAAACTCATACATCTAGTTGGGATTGGTGGATGGTATCAAACTGGTGGAGGTAGAAGGGCTACCGTCCGAGAGGAGACTATTCTTTGTCTGTTTGCTCATAGGTTTCTGTGAAGATCAGGGTTTTGAGGGCCTTGCGGAAGTCTTTGGTATCGTTCAAGGCCCTCAGGTCCATAGAGAGGGACTTCCAGAGTACAGGCGCCTGTAGCAAGGGGGCTCTTCTGGAGGTTGCCTGTTTGGTCTTGTGATATCCTGCGGGTGTGCCGATCTTGTTGTCATTGGTCCTTCTTGGTCTATTGCTGATGTCCTTTGTAGCCGATCTTGTTGTCATTGGTCCTTCTTGGTCTATTGCTGATGTCCTTTGTAATAATATTTTGTAGTGCATCCGCCGAGCTTCAGAAGACACAGGAGCAGCTGCGAGTGACCCTCTTCTTCTTTGTGGTTTGCCAGGGCACAATTTGCATCACTAACCCTGACATTTATTTAAGGTTGTAGTTTGTATGTAACATTCTGAGACATTCCACAGATTTAATGCTGAAGTCCCTTGAAGCTCAGCACATTGTCAGAATTTTAGTGATTTTCATTTTTGTTTTCAGTGATTTTGTGCATATTCATCTCAGTTGTGCATCTTCTATGCACACTATGGCTTTTTTGTGCACACAATTGTAAATGTGATAAATTGTAGGTATATGTGTGCACAAGCGCACTTTTACATTTGCAGGTGCTCTGATGAGCCCGAAAGGCACAGCTCTCGCACCTGTTATCTGGAGAAGTGCTGGCCAGCAAGATATTCAGTGCCATGGAATATTCCATCTGACTGCCTTGGCACTACCCGGATAGTGGGCAGAGCTTGGGCTTAACAGGCACTTTGAAGAGCAGCAAATATTCATCCGTTATCTGGATAGATTTAGGCCATCTGAAAAGCTGACCGAAATGTATCCAGATGGACGCAGCACTGACTGGTCGATCCAGATATTCAGTACTGATTACAACCCGGATGCTGGTGCTGAATATTCTGAATAAATGTAAACACCACGGCTGGCGTTTAAAGAGAGTGCGAACCGCGGCATTGCAATATTGGGCCCTCAGTATTGAAAACAGGAATCAAATATGGAGCAGGATTTCAGTATGAGCAACGGGCTGGGAGAGAGCTTCAGTAGTAGTAGTAGTAGTTTGCCTATGGGCCAGATAGTTTGCTGTTCCTGCCCACGGCTGAACGTGCCCATAGAAGAAATGTTACAAACTGGAACAGTAATGACAGTAAAGTTGGCTGGTCTCCCAGGCTGCAGCCTAGTATAGAGATGAGAAGGGAACAGAGCCTACAAAATTACGGCGACACAGAGGAAACTCAAAATGCGGCTTTTCCACTGCACCTTTCCCAAGGCTTCATCACGCTTGTTCCCCTCCTCCCCATCTCTGGACGGACCCGGCTTCTTTCGCCCTGCTCTTTTCTCTTCCCTTTTCCTTGCCTTCCCCTTTCTACTTCCTTCCCCTAGATTTTATTGTACTGTAAACCTCCTTAATGGCCTTCTGAACTCCCTGGCAGTGTAGCATAAGCCAGAAATAAATAAGTAAAATTATACTTCCTTATCTAGTGTTACCATGTGGGCTGAGAAGAGCTGAGAGGGGAACTCCTCTAGTAGAACAGAAGAGGGCAACAGAGTCCAGAAAGTTGCAGGGACGCAGGAGAACCTCTGTCGAAGAAAGGCCAGGACATGGTGGCATATGGTGAAACGCCTCTTGGAGGTTAGAGGGACAAAAAGGGAAGCAGAATTCAAAGCTTTTTCTGCATCTGTTGCAGTGTAAGGCGCAATGATTATATTGCCAGGGGATGGAGAACCATCACACACAAGTTTCATTAACAATTGTGCTAACATTTTCCTTTCTTTGACATGTTCCTCGATGGGTTCTTTGTTAGAAAACTAGTACAGTGTCTCTCATTTTGCAAAACCTGCCGCAGAGTCTTAATATCTGCCCTGACATGAAGACTTCTGTAACCTACAGGAAGCTTTAGCTCTCATTGACGCATGTCCTTAATAAATCTAGGCAGGCTGAGAGAAATAATAGGCAAAAATTTAGTATCAATGAAGCTCTCAGTTTACAGTATCACAGCTCAGCTCTGTTTATTCCATGAAATGAAAACAAATGTTTGTAGAAATACTGAGAAACTCCAAAGAGGCGGCTGAAAGTGAGTATGGGATGGATTCAAACAGGAAGGTAGCAGAGGGCATTGCGGTTCCAGTCTGAAAGCATTACTGGATGACAGTAATGACAGTTCAGTACAGCAGTGGGTAGTAATACTATGCAAACAATGGGTGGCAACAGTATGCAAGCAACGAGTAAGCAGTGGATGATGGTTCTATGCTGCGATGGGTATGCAGTTCTATGCCCAGCAGTGGGTAGCAGTACAATGACGGCAATGGGTGCAATGCTAGGCAAGCAGAGGGTAGAGGTGCTGTGCAGGTGGTGGGTAGTAATTCAGTGCCAACAATGGGTAGCAGTATAGTGCAGGTAGTGCGTAGCAAGGTCTAGGCGGGCAGTGGGAAGGAAGAAAAAGGAGAGTCACCTGAGGGCACCAGGGCGGAGCTCGTGAGCTGGTTCAGTCCGGAAGCGATGTGTGGAGGAGCAATCAAACCTGTCTGGTCCTAGCACTACGGAGCACTGGAGCTCGCGCCCGGACCATGCCTAAGGGCCACACCAAAGGGCCCTCTGGTGAGGCCCTCAGGTGCGGGCCCGCCTGCCGGCGGCATCCTTTTGGGCTGATGCCCTGCCTCCCACAGCCCCGATTGGGCTGAGACTCCGACCCCAATCAGGAGCCGGGTTGTGTTACCTGCTGCGTGTGCAGGCCCCTCCCGCCGGCGGCATCCTTTTGGGCTGATGCCCCGCCTCCCACAGCCCCGATTGGGCTGAGACTCCGGCCCCAATCAGGAGCCGGGTTGTGTTGCCTGCTGCGTGTGCAGGCCCCTCCCGCCGGCGGCATCCTTTTGGGCTGATGCCCCGCCTCCCACAGCCCCGATTGGGCTGGAGACTCCGGCCCTGATCAGGAGCTGGGTTGTGTTGCCTGCCGCGTGTGTGGGCCCTTCCCACTGGCGGCGTCCTTTTAGGCTGATGCCCCACCTCCCACAGTCCCGAATGGGCTGGAGACTCCGGCCCCGATCAAGAGCCGGGTTGTGTTGCCTGCCGCGTCTGCGGGCCCTTCCTGTCGGCGGCGTCCTTTTGGGCTGATGCCTCGCCTCCCACAGCCCCGATTGGGCTGGAGAATCCGGCCCCGATCAGGAGCCGGGTTGTGTTGCCTGCCACGTGTGCGGGCCCTTCCCACCGGCGGCGTCCTTTTGGGTTGATGCCCCGCCTCCCACAGCCCCGATTGGGCTGGAGACTCCAGCCCCGATCAGGAGCCAGGTTGTGTTGCCTGCCGCGTGTGTGGGCCTTCGACACCAACACACTAACAACCCCCAGTGAAATAACAAAAGGCACTCAGGCAACAAAGAACAGAGCCTTCATGTTCTACACACCCATTTGCTGGAACGAGCTCCCAACTACCATCCGAGCGATCACTGACCTTGCCCAATTCAGAAAGGCACTAAAGCACCACCTTTTTCTCCTACACTACTCACAGGCCAACAACACAACCTCATCTGCCATACCCACAACCAGCTAATTGTAAATATCAGACAACCCTGTAAATAAATTACATCCCTGTACATAGTTCTTAGGGTAAGCCATGTCGCTACAACTGCGCAGTGACATCCTGCTTATACTGTATATAGCTACCCCAGTTACCTGTATATAGTTACCCCAGTTTTAAATCGAAGTTGCATGACCCGTTCAGTGTAAGTGCAAAGCAGGCTCTTCCTGCTCTGTACAAAATGTTATCTGGAAACTGCACTGATTTTAAAAGCATTAAATAAATAAATAAAGGGACAGCAATGGAGGTAGCAGAGGGCACTGCGGTTTCAGTCTGGAAGCATTACTGGAAGAGGGACAGCAATGGAGGACAGTAAATCCATCCTCTGGGATGGGAGATTGAGGTGGATTTTTTCCTCTGGTTCATTTCTGACCTGCAGGAAATACGTTTCTCATCAACCAGCAAGGCCTGAGACAGACAGCAGAGATGAAAGGAAACATTTTAGTGTCACATGACACAAACAGCAGAAAGGACAGTCAGGAGCTGGGACACAAAGTCATAGGGCCCAATATTCAGCACCAGCAGTAAGAGCTGCTAATGGGACTAGCCGCCGGTGCCGAATAGTAAACCTGGATATTCAATGCCGGGGTCATGCCCAGCCTCAGTACTGACTCTCCAGGTTCACTTTTCTTGCTGATCAGTAACCGGTCAGGTGCGATATTGAGCCACTGTACAGTTAGTGATATGGGGCCCAAATCTGAGCTGTGCAGTGCTGCCCTCCCACCTCCCGCCTAACCCATATTTTCCATGCCGGGGTCATATGCAGCACCAGCATCGAAAATCTGGCTGTCACCGCACAGACAGGAAGCCGCAGAAGCTATCCATATAGCACCGATTTTCCATGTTACATGGTTAGCCCCAGCGCCTCAAAGATAGGCAAGGTTTTCCCATGCCTATCTTTAAGGCACAGAGTGCTAACAATGTAGCATCGAAAATCAGTGCTACACGGGTAGCGCCATGGCCCACCTCCGCTCCACCCCCCCAACACATCCCGATGCTATGCGGATAGCATCAGGGCGCTTTACGGACATATTCAGGATTTTCAAAGGGCACTACACCCAAGTAGGTGCCCTTCGAAAATCTCAGACAAGGTCTTTACATGGCTAACTAGGGAAGTTATCCCTGTAAAAGCCTTCGAAAATGTTGTTATACCGCACTTCATAACATCAGAGCGGTATACATAATACTTCTTAGAAAGGAAAGGAATGCCATTAAACATAGTAAAGAGGAAATGGAGTATACATACATCTCAGCAAAGGAGGGAGTGGGGGATAGTTCAGGAGGTGGGAGGTCATCACTTAGAGGCAGAATTCCGAGGCACTGTGGGTGGAAGGTCAAAAGCTAGGCAGAACAAGTGGGTCTTAAGAAGTGATTTAAATCTCAAGTAGGAGAGTTCCAGGCAGCGGTTGGACGGTAAGGAATTCCATAGGCTGGGGCCAAGAAAGAAAAAGGGTGAGTGATGGGTAGACTCATATTGGGTGGAGGATAGAGGGGGAGAAAGAGGCGATTAGCATGGATAGAATGTAAAGAGACATGAAGGTGTGTGAGGATGATGGGGGATGAGAGAGAAGGATTTATTTATTTATTTAGACAGTTTTGTATACCACCTTATCCTTCAATCAAAGTGATCAACAAGACATTGGGAGGCATACATTCAACAGGAGATACAATTCACTTACGTAAAAAGCTATCTACTTATAAGTCTAAATAGGGATGGGCGGTTGGGGCTAAGTGGTGAGGGTAGCTAGTGGGCCACTTGGGTGGTATCTAGTGCTTGGCAACTTAAGGTGGTTGCTCATAGGCCTCGGTGAAGAGATGGGTCTTGAGAGCTTTGCAGAAGTCCTTGGTATCATTTAGGGTCCTTAGGTCCATGGGGAGGGAGTTCCATAATGCAGGCGCCAGTAGTGAGGGAGCTTTCTTAGATGTTACTTGCTTAGTCTTGTGATAACGTGTGGGTGAGGTGATCCTGTTGTCATTGTTGGTTCTTCTAGGCCTGTTACTGACATCCTTGGTTATTACATCCTGGAGCGCATCTGCAGAGCGGTGGTGGAAGATTTTGAAAATGTTCAGGATTGATTTGAATTTTGCCCTTGCAATTATTGGGAGCCAGTGCAGCTGTCGCAGGATGGGGGTGATGTGTTCAGATCTTGCAGTGCCCGTGATGATGCGTGCTGCAGTATTCTGCACCATTTGGAGTGGGAGAATTGATTGCTGGTATAGTGAGTTTCCATAGTCTAGCAGTGGGGTGATCACTGCTTGGCAAACTGTGCGGAAGTGGTCTTGGTCAAGGATTGGTTTGAGTTTTCTGATGATCCTCAATCGGTGGTAGGCTTTTGCTGCAGTTTTAGTAATGTGAGATTGTAGGTTCAGAGATCTGTCCAGGGTGATGCCCAGGTACCTCACTTCGTTCTTGATTGCTATAGTTTTGTTTAGAATACTGATTGTTTGGGGCGGCTTGAATGTGGAGTCTATGGTAATGAACATAGCCTCTGTTTTATCAAAGTTGACCATCAGGTTGTTAGCGGTGAGCCAGGTGTCCATGTCCTCAAGACAGCTTGTCATTGATGTCATGTCAGGTGATTGCAGGTTGATTGGGGCATATACCATGATATCATCAGCATACAGGTGGTAATGTAGTTTGTGGCGTTTGATGTTGCATATGCGTTGGATGTATATATTAAAGAGTATAGATGAAAGAGCTGAACCTTGTGGTATTCCTTGCGTAACGGGGAACTGAAGTGATTTCTTTTGAGCACATTTGACATGCTGCATCCAATCCTTCAGGTAGGAGGTAAACCATTTTAGGGTGTTCTCACTTATTCCGATCTGCTGCAGGCGTTGTAGCAATATGGTGTGGGACACAGTGTCAAAAGCCACTGAGATGTCCATGAACACTAGCAGGAATCCGTTATGTTGTCCTTGCCTTTTAGGAGATTGTCAGAGAGAGAGGTAAGCAGAGTTTCCACATTGTGCTGTGGTTTAAAGCCATGCTGGTGGACGTCAAGTGGAGCGTTCAAATCTATGTGATCCTGTAATTGTCTCTGCACGGTCTTTTCGATGATTTTTGTGAGGAATGGAAGGCTAGAGATGGGGAGGTAGGATTTTGGATCAGAGGGGCTTAGTGTGGTGCTCTTGAGGATCGGGTGTATCGTGGCTTGCTTGAGGGATTGCAGCATATGTCCTTGCTGGAGGGATTCCTTAACGATTTTGTGGAGGTAATGGCTAGTTGGCTTCTAGTAGCTTTGATCCACGCCACTGGGCATAGGACAGATGGCGAGGTCGTTGTGTTAAGGGCGTTCACTATGTCCTCTATTTGCTGTGTTGAGGGTATGCTAAAATTCTCCCAGGTTTGCTAAGGCTCCGTCACTTTCAGGTTGCATGCCTGGGGGAGAGGGGTGCTCATTTGGTTGGAGTTCTTTGCTTTTAGGTAGTTTGCAAATTTTTGTGGGTCCAGGTGATAGGTGCAGTGCTGAGTGGCATCTTTGGTGAGCTTCTGCACAATGTTAAATAGCTCCCTTGGTTTGTTGGCTGATCTCAAGATTAGGTTGGTATGGTGTTGTTGCTTACGCTCATTGATCAGGTTGTGGTATTCCAATTGCTTGGATCTGTATTGGGCCATAGAGTCTTGTGACTTGTCACACCTCCATTTCCTCTCCAGCTTTCTGAGTACACGTTTTGCATCCCTGATATCATTTGAATACCAGGGAGCACTGGGTCTCCTGTGTGCGTGTGGTTCTTCTCTGCTTGGAGCTGATGAGGCCTCAGCTATTATGCGGTTCCATTCCTCTATGGTTTTGTCGAGGGTGTCGCACTCCTGTTGGAGCTGAGGAATTGTTTCTTTTAGAAAAGCATTTTTGTTGTATGCTCTGAATCGTCTGGTGCTGCTCTCTTCCTCCTTGTGGCGAGTGGGGTTATCCAAGATCAAGGAGAAGGCAATTATATGATGGTCGGACCATGGGACCGGGGTGATTGTTGGGGTTGTGACTTTGCCCTGTTCCGCTAGTTGTATTGGAACAAAGACAAGGTCTGGAGTGGTACCATGTTGGTGTGTTGGTGCGTCAATTGTCTGGCAGTAATGTAGTGATTCCACGGCCTTAAGGAACACTGTAGCTTCTTTGGTAGGCGTAGAGGTTAAGTTGTAGTCCCCCAGCGCTATGAGAGGTTTGTGTTGCCTGCTATGTGCGCATATTGATTCAAGTACCGTGGAAAGATGATCTGCCGCGGCACTAGGGGGCCTGTAGGTGAGGCATATGCTGAGGTACTTATTAGATACATTGACTGTGCTGGATTCGGTTGAGTTACTGGTAGAGATCAGTTTGAATCTGTAGTCTTTTCTGGCCAATATCAGAGTTCCTCCTCCTCTCTTGTGCGCTCTGATGCAGTTGAATGCTGAGAAGTCCGATGGGGTAACTTGGTTCAGAATAACCTGGTCTGAGTCATCAAGCCAGGTTTCGGTGATGCAGATTACGTCCAGTTTTTGGTCCAGAATAAGGTCGTGGATAGTATTGTGCTTGTTTCTGATTGATCTATGTCACCCAGCGTGGGACCCCACAGGTTAAGGCAGGGTACTACACTGAGGCCTTATCTTGAACTGGCCAGAAAAATGATATAGAAAGCCTTGCTATGCTCTCTGGGAGTTGTAGTTCTCATAGACCAGCCACGGAATGAGTTGCAGACGCGTGGTAAGGCTCAAAGACAGGATTTTATTCCCCTTCTGGGAGGATTCTTTTTGTAATGAAAAACAAGGCAGATAAACCAACTTCGGGTACAAAAATAAAGAGACAAAATGTGAACAAAAACTGCTTCTTTTTCAGCTTCTTTACAGCAAATGAAAAGGTATTTTAAATAGTCCTTTTTCCCAACAAACATAAACCCTTTCTCTGTTACTTCCACAGTTAGAAAGTTTCACAGCTCCTTTAACATAGAGAGGAGATCTCATCTGCAATTGTGAGCATACAATCCATGTATTCAACAGTGGGTTGGTCCCCCTGCACTTTACACTGCATGTCCTCACTCTCTGTTGCAAACAGTCTCTCTTTCAAATAGCTAGACGTGTTATTTAGCAGTCTCTCCCTATTACAAAGAGACTTCTTTTCTTCCTCTGTTAACGTCTGTGAAAAACAATTACCGTATTCACTAGAGTTCCTTTCTTGAGAGCCCTTCAAATGCTGCCAATCATATGGGACGTTCCTGCATTCAATTCTCTTTCTATTAGAGGTAATAAGCTTACCTTCTGGCTCTCTCAGCTTAGAGTTCCTCGGCACAGCTGAAGCTACTGGAGTGGAACAGGACGGCAATTCCTTACAGGTTTTCCCTTTTGGCTTTTCCCCAGGTACAAAACTGTCTTCAGGATAGAAGACTTTATCCTTTCTGTCCCTGTAGCCTGGGTAATTGGCTTTTCCAGCCTGTCTCAGCCTGGCTTTAAAACTGCCTTCTCTGTTACCTTTTGTATAAGCGTTACTGTGTTCAAAGGTGTCTGTGCACTGCCTTCTATGGCAGACTCCTGGGTTTTCTCTCTCAGCCTTGGAGCTAAAACTTTCGGTTCTCCCAGCCCTCTCAGTGGCTCTGCTCCAACCCAGACTTCCAGCAGAATGTCCTGGGCTCCTGGGGTTCTCTGCCCTTTCAGAGTCCCTTGACTTCTCAGGAGTTTCTGCAGTTGCTGCTCTCTCTGCCTCTCTGCTAATTCCTGTAACTCCTGGGACTTCTCTGGCTTCCAGGATTTCTGTTGCTTCTGCTCTCTCAGCTCCGTCTAACCCAAACCTGAACTTGCACTCGCCCTTTCCTCTAACTCCAGGTGAGTGAGGTTTATCCACGTGTGTCTCAACCCCGCCTCCTTTCAGCTGCTCCTCATTCCCTAATGATTCCTGAGCTTTCCTGCAGCTTGGGCGTGTTCTCAGAGCTCCAGACCTGGTTTGTTTATGTTGCCTATAGCAACTCCCTGTCATGTGCTTGTCTGAAGTATCAGTGTCAGATCCACTATCTGTATTTCTACTTATTTCCATGGGCTCTGCTAGATCCACTTCGTGACATCTAGCATTCAGTAAAGCGCATCTGATTGCGGACGTTATGATTGGGTTGGTGTGTGCGCTGTGTGTGGAATGCGTGGGTGGTGTACGTGCGGTATTAGCTTGGTATGCTGGTTCCCCTGTGGGAGGGACGTCCAGGGCATTTGTGTGGGTTGGACAGGCAGGAGGTGGAACAGTAGTGCCTGCGTGTTGGGTCTGGTTGCATGTGTGTAGAGTGTAGTTTGGTATGCAATATTTTATGAACGAAAGTGAGAAGTTTATATTGGATCCTGTATTGAATGGGTAACCAATGAGAGTTGATAAACAACGGTGTAACATGGTCAAATTTGGAAGCATGATGTAGCACTCTTTTATGTTCTGAATGGTTTGTAGGCGCTTAAGTCGGTAGTTAGAGAGACCGGCATTAACAATGTTACAGTAATCCAAATGGGATACGACTAAGCATAGAAGTAGTGTAGTTAAGGCAGAGTCTGAAAGATATGAATGAATGGATGGATCTTCTTTGATGGATATGCAGTAGAAGCTGGGCCAGGGTTACCTGTGCCTGACTTTTACTGCATATCATTAACTGGGCAGCGGCTCAATATCACCACTGACTGATTACCAATCAGCACCACCTCTGTTCTGCTCCAAAATACCCTGACATGCCTTGATGCGAAGCGGACAGCATCAGAGCATGTACAGCCGGTAGCCACTGATATTCAGCAGCATTAACCATGTTAGTACCGCTGAATATTCCGTTCACCGTGATTAATGGGGTTAGCAGCTCTGCTCACTGCATTAATTGCTTTGAATATTGGGCCCAGAGTTCTTGGGAAATGGAGAAAACTTTTCAATCTCCCCCACTGAGGGCCCGATTCTGTCCCATGAAAAGTGGTGATGGATGTCCCAAAGGGACGTCCATCCTCACTATTTGTGCTCTCTCCGCCAGCATCTATCCTCCCCGCCGGTTGTACGGGGAAGTTAGACGGGGACGGGGAAGGGGAGGATCGGGAGGGCAGGCAGTGGGCGGTCACTTGGCCCTGGACGTACAGGGCCGATTCTAATGTCAGCCCTGTACATCCAGAACTGGCGACTTGTGTGGGGAAGTTATTCCACCTCTGAGGTGGAATAAGTTCCCTAGACATTTTTTTTCGGTGGGCCCAGAGGCTGGATGGGGCAGGAGGGGCCCGACACCATTCTCCGCAGCCCGACCCTGGCCTTAGGAGGCTGGATTGGGAGTCGGGCTGCGGGGAAAGCCTTTGTTAAGCTGGCGGCCGGGATCGTGGCTTTACAATGGAGCCACGGTGTCATGGCAACCGGATGCCATGGCACCACAGCTCTATTGTAAAGCCCTGACTGAGTTAGTCGAGCTTTTCCTGTACATGCAGGACGGGCTGAATCGCAGTCCCGGCCTGCACATACAGGGCTGTTTGTGATTCTGGTACCGTGGGGCTAGACGTGCCATGCAGGATCAGAATGGCGATCCCCTCTATACATCTGCTTCAAACCGGATGTACAGAGGGACTGTATGTCTGGGATGGAATGAATCTGTGAGTGAACTAAGGGAGATTGAGGGAAAGAACCAAAAATAAAATTGAAAATTGGCTTCTATTTATTTTAACTATCGGGTCAATGTTCAGCTGTCATGGTCGGCAGCCGGGACAGTTAAAATAAGTTGAAAAGTGCACACTTACAGTGTGATACAATGGCACGCTCCCTTTTCTCCTATTCGCAGACTCAAGCATGTCCGTATGGGGGACTTAGTTGAAACAGCCGTGTTGGCAGGGGACATGTGAACCGATTGCATGTGTAAATTTATCTCCACAGGCAGAGTTTAGCTGTTTCTTTGGAGACGTGCAGGTGACATGAGCGCGCATACAAACGTCTCTCTCCCTTACATGTTTTCCGTCCTCCTGCACAAACTCCCTGTCCCCATCACCCTCCTGCACTATCCCTCCTCCTTACCCTTCACCACTCTTTCTTACCTCCCTTCCCATCTTCCTTCTTGCACTATCCCTCCTCCTTACCCTTCACCGCTCTTTCTTACCTCCCTTCCCATCACCCTCTTGCACTATCCCTCCTCCTTACCCTTCACCACTCTTTCTTACCTCCCTTCCCATCTTCCCTCTTGCACTATCCCTCCTCCTTACCCTTCACCGCTCTTTCTTACCTCCCTTCCCATCACCCTCTTGCACTATCCCTCCTCCTTACCCTTCACCACTCTTTCTTACCTCCCTTCCCATCACCCTCTTGCACTATCCCTCCTCCTTACCCTTCACCACTCTTTCTTACCTCCCTTCCCATCACCCTCTTCCACTATCCCTCCTCCTTACCCTTCACACCTCCCTTCCCATCCCCCTCTTGCACTATCCCTCCTCCTTACCCTTCACCACTCATTCTTACCTCCCTTCCCATCACCCTCCTGCACTATCCCTCCTCCTTACCCTTCACCGCTCTTTCTTACCTCCCTCCCTATCACCATCTTGCAGTATCCCTCCTCCTTACCCTCACCCTTCACCACTCTTTCTTACCTCCATTCCCATCTCCCTCCTGCACTATACCTCCTCCTTACCCTTCACCACTCTTTCTTACCTCCCTTCCCATCACCCTCTTGCACTATCCCTCCTCCTTACCCTTCACACCTCCCTTCCCATCACCCTCTTGCACTATCCCTCCTCCTTACCCTTCACCGCTCTTTCCTACCTCCCTCCCCATCACCCTCTTGCACTATCCCTCCTCCTCACCCTTCACCGCTCTTTCTTACCTCCCTCCCTATCACCCTCTTGCACTATCCCTCCTCCTCACCCTCCTCCTCACCCTTCACCACTCTTTCTTACCTCCCTTTCCATCACCCTCTTGCACTATCCCTCCTCCTTACCCTTCACCACTCTTTCTTACTTCCCTTCCCATCACCCTCTTGCACTATCCCTCCTCCTTACCCTTCACCACTCTTTTTTACCTCCCTTCCCATCACCCTCCTGCACTATCCCTCCTCCTTACCCTTCACCACTCTTTCTTACCTCCCTTACCATCACCCTCTTGCACTATCCCTCCTCCTTACCCTTCACCACTCTTTCTTACCTCCCTTCCCATCACCCTCTTGCACTATCCCTCCTCCTTACCCTTCACCACTCTTTTTTACCTCCCTTCCCATCACCCTCCTGCACTATCCCTCCTCCTTACCCTTCACCACTCTTTCTTACCTCCCTTCCCATCACCCTCTTGCACTATTCCTCCTCCTTACCCTTCACCACTCTTTCCTACCTCCTTTCCCATCTTCCTCTTGCACTATCCCTCCTCCTTACCCTTCACCACTCTTTTACCTCCTCCCTTCCCATCACCCTCCTGCACTATCCCTCCTCCTTACCCTTCACACCTCCCTTCCCATCACCCTCTTGCACTATCCCTCCTCCTTACCCTTCACCACTCTTTCTTACCTCCCTTCCCATCACCCTCTTGCACTATCCCTCCTCCTTACCCTTCACCACTCTTTTTTACCTCCCTTCCCATCACCCTCCTGCACTATCCCTCCTCCTTACCCTTCACCACTCTTTCTTACCTCCCTTCCCATCACCCTCTTGCACTATCCCTCCTCCTTACCCTTCACCACTCTTTCTTACCTCCCTTCCCTTCACCGCTCTTTCTTACCTCCCTTCCCATCACCCTCTTGCACTATCCCTCCTCCTTACCCTTCACCACTCTTTCTTACCTCCCTTCCCATCACCCTCTTGCACTATCCCTCCTCCTTACCCTTCACCACTCTTTCTTACCTCCCTCCTCTTGCACTATCCCTCCTTACCCTTCACCACTCTTTCCCTACTTGCACTATCCCTCCTCCTTCACCCTTCACCTCTTGCAGCCCTCCTCCCCTTCACCTTTTCTTACCTCCCTTCCCATCACCTCTTGCACTATCCCTCCTCCTTACCCTTCACCACTCTTTCTTTCCTCCCTTCCCATCACCCTCTTGCACTATCCTCCTCCTTACCCTTCACCACTCTTTCTTACCTCCCTTCCCATCACCCTCTTGCACTATCCCTCCTCCTTACCCTTCACCACTCTTTCTTACCTCCCTTCCCATCACCCTCTTGCACTATCCCTCCTCCTTACCCTTCACCACTCTTTCTTACCTCCCTCCCCATCACCATCTTGCAGTATCCCTCCTCCTTACCCTTCACCACTCTTTCTTACCTCCCTTCCCATCACCCTCTTGCACTATCCCTCCTCCTTACCCTTCACCACTCTTTCTTACCTCCCTTCCCATCACCCTCTTGCACTATCCCTCCTCCTTACCCTTCACCACTCTTTCTTACCTCCCTTCCCATCTTCCTTCTTGCACTATCCCTCCTCCTTACCCTTCACCACTCTTTCTTACCTCCCTTCCCATCACCCTCTTGCACTATCCCTCCTCCTTACCCTTCACCACTCTTTCTTACCTCCCTTCCCATCACCCTCTTGCACTATCCCTCCTCCTTACCCTTCACCACTCTTTCTTACCTCCCTCCCCATCACCATCTTGCACTATCCCTCCTCCTTACCCTTCACCACTCTTTCTTACCTGCCTTCCCATCTTCCTTCTTGCACTATCCCTCCTCCTTACCCTTCACCACTCTTTCTTACCTCCCTTCCCATCACCCTCTTGCACTATCCCTCCTCCTTACCCTTCACCGCTCATTCTTACCTCCCTTCCCTTCACCGCTCTTGCACTATCCCTCCTCCTTACCCTTCACCACTCTTTCTTACCTCCCTTCCCCATCCTCCTTGCACTATCCCTCCTCCTTACCCTTCACCACTCTTTCTTACCTCCCTTCCCATCACCCTCTTGCACTATCCCTCCTCCTTACCCTTCACCACTCTTTCTTACCTCCCTTCCCATCACCCTCCTGCACTATCCCTCCTCCTTACCCTTCACCACTCTTTCTTACCTCCCTTCCCATCTTCCCTCTTGCACTATCCCTCCTCCTTACCCTTCACCACTCTTTCTTACCTCCCTTCCCATCACCCTCTTGCACTATCCCTCCTCCTTACCCTTCACCACTCTTTCTTACCTCCCTTCCCATCACCCTCTTGCACTATCCCTCCTCCTCACCCTTCACCACTCTTTCTTACCTCCCTTCCCTTCACCGCTCTTTCTTACCTCCCTTCCCATCACCCTCTTGCACTATCCCTCCTCCTTACCCTTCACCGCTCTTTCTTACCTCTCTTCCCATCACCCTCTTGCACTATCCCTCCTCCTTACCCTTCACCACTCTTTCTTACCTCCCTTCCCATCACCCTCTTGCACTATCCCTCCTCCTTACCCTTCACCACTCTTTCTTACCTGCCTTCCCATCTTCCTTCTTGCACTATCTCCCTACCTACCTTGTCCCACATTGACTTTCGGCATTCACCCTCCTCCACTCTTCCCTCTCCCTGCCCTTCCCTTCCTTATGCTCTGCCCTCTCATTGTCATTCCTCTTCTCATCCCAACCCTTCCCTTATTCTCTGCCCCTCCCCTGGGGACTCTTGCTGGCCCTTGGCTGACTAAAGTGGTACACATCTGTTTGTTTGCATGCCTATGGACGGACAGACAGACAAACACAGACAGATGGCTTGAGCCTTCCCATAAGGGAAATGTGCCTGAGTCCCGTAAGTGCAGGGATGGATCTAAGATTCTGGGGCCCATAGGCAGGACCGGAGAGAGCAGAGGTAAAGGAGGTCAGACAGTCACTACGGAGCCCCTTTGAAGTACATGTGCTCTTTATCCTGCTATTTGGCACCTTCAAAATGTGGTACCCTAGGCAGTTGCCTATGTTCCCTCTGCCTAAATCAGCATCAGGGATAGCAGCAAGCATTGAATATCCCTTGAGCATCAACTGCCGGTGCTATCCAGAATCCAGTGATAACATTAGGGAATCCTTTCTCCTGTCCTAACTTCACCCAGATAATGGAGGAGTACTGCCGCTAAATGGATAACTACCAGCTCCCTGCCCCGTACTATTCGGAAAGATCCGAGACAGTCAGGCTGATGTTCTGGAGTGATCTTTACAAAGGCTTTTCCTTAAAGAAACATCTTTCTGTAAGTGTTGCCAATAGGTGTGATAGGAGCCCCCCCCCCTTTGTTTACAGTTAACTAAATGTCTCTCAGGTGAAAACTGTTGCCTTACGTACACCCCCTCCTTATTATCTTGGACATCTGTATTGGACTCCCCGTTGCCATGGAGGAGAGAGGTCACATGAAAGGAGAGCATCATTCTGGTGTTGCAGGAACTGATCCTGTAGCCAGGACCTGTCATCCGGATGAAGTAAAACTCTCTGGCACCAAGAAGGTTTCTCTAGGGCCATGTGCCCATGAGGGAAGGGTTAGGACAGCCGTTATAATTGGTGATTCGATCATTAGGCTGGGTGGCTGGTGGAATGAGGATCGCCTGGTATCATGCCTGCTTGATGCGAAGTTAGCAGACCTCATGCGCCACCTAGACAAGGTCTTAGATAGCACTGGGGAGGAATCTGCTGTCTTGGTACATGTTGGTACAATGACATAGGAAAGTGTGGTAGGGAGGTTCTGAAGGCCAAATTTAGGCTTTTAGGTAGGAAGTTGAAATCCGGAACTTCCAGGGTAGCAATCTCTGAAATGCTTCCTGTTCCACATGCAGGACCCAAAAGGCAGGCAGAGCTCCGGAGTCTCAATGCGTGGATGAGACAATGGTGCAAGGAAGAGAGTTTTGGATTTCTTAGGAACTGAGCAACATTCTGGGGAAAGGAGGGGCTTTTATTTTATTTATTTATTTTATTTAGTATATATTTGTATACCGCTGCTTCCAGCGATCAGTAGCGGTTTGATTACATGTATGAATTTGTCAATCATGACAGGACTTTTTGCGGTATACAAAGGGATAGGCTCCACCTTAACTGGGATAGAACTAGGCTGTTGGCATTAATGTTTAAAAAGGAGATAAAACAGCTTTTAAACTAGATAAATAAGGGAAAGCTGACAGTTGCCCAAGAGCGCATGGTTTGGAATGATGTATCCTTGAAAGATACTAGCACAAGAATGAATTAAGG
Organism: Ichthyophis bannanicus; assembly: GCA_033557465.1. Lineage (NCBI taxonomy): Eukaryota > Metazoa > Chordata > Amphibia > Gymnophiona > Ichthyophiidae > Ichthyophis > Ichthyophis bannanicus. Next base: position 87,904,309 of record CM066044.1, on the reverse strand, counting down.
GCATATCGACAGAGAGGTTCCAATAAAGACAAAAGTAGCCCAAATGCCCTTGAGTACAGAACAGACAGAGCTTAAAGATTCCATATTACCCCTGCCTACTGATAGCCAGATTAATGTGAATAAAATACAGTCTCTAAAATGCTTGTATGCAAATGCTAGAAGTCTAAAAATAAGATGGGAGAGTTAGAATATATAGCACTAAATGAGAGGTTAGATATGATTGCAATCTCAGAGACATGGTGGAAAGAGGACAACCAGTAGAACACTGTGATACCTGGGTACAAGCTATATTGCAATGATAGAACTGATCAAATTGGTGGAGGGGTTGCGCTTTATGTTAGGGAGGGCATTGAGTCACACAGGATTAAAGTTTTGCAGGAAACAAAATACATTGTAGAATCTCCATGGATAGAAATTCTATGTAAAAAAGGGAAGGTGATGACAGTGGGGGTATACTGCCAACCACCTGGCCAGAATGAACAGATGGATGATGAAATGCTAAAAGAAATCAGGGAAGCTAACAAAAGTTACAACACAGTAATAATAATGGGTGATTTCAATTACCATAGTATTGATTGGGTCAGTGTCATGGCAAGACTTGCTAGGGAGATAAGGATTAGATGAAATAAATGACTGCTTCTTGGAGCAGCTGGTTCATGAACTGACAAGAGGGGAAGCCATTTCGGACCTAGTCCTTAGTGGAACACAAGATCTGGTGCAATAGATAAGGGTGTTGAGGCCACTTGGCAATAGTGATCATAACATGATGATGTTTGATTTAATAAGAACGGCAAGGAAATTCACAGAATTACCTTTTAACTTTCAAAAGGGAGACAATGATAACATTATGGAAATAGTGAAGAAGAAATTAAAAGGAACAGTTCAAAGGTTAAAGCATGGGTGTTATTTAAAAATATTATTTTGGAAGCCCAGACCTGCTGTATTCCATGTATTTGAAAAGTGGAAGGAAGTCCAAAAAACTGCTAGCATGGTTTAAAGGTGAGTTCAGAGAGGCTGTTGTATCCAAAAAAGAATGTTTCAGGAAATGGAAAAAGGAGCCAAATGACAAAAACTGGAAACAACATAAACACTGGCAAGTTAGATGCAAGACATTGATAAACACAGAAACATGACAGCAGAAAAAGACCATATGCCTTATCTAATCTGCCCTTTCATATCAACTACTACAATAGTCTCCTTTTTTTCCTTTAGGTTTTCTCTGTATTTGTCCCATGCTTTTTTGAATTCAGATACTGTCCTCATCTCTACTACCTCCACTGGGGGAGACTATTCCACGGATCTACCACCCTTACCATAAAGGAATATTTCCACAAATTACTCCTGAGTCTATCCCCCTTCACCCTCATCTTATGTTCCCTCCTAGCTTATTTTAAATCAAAAGAGGCTCTCCTCCTGTGCATTTATGCCACAGAGGTATTTAAACGTCTCTATCATATCATCTCTATCCTGCCTTTCCTCTAAAGTATACATGTTAAGATCCTTAAGTCTATCCTCATATGCTTTATATTGAAGACCACTAACCATTTTAGTAGCCACCCTCTGTACTGACTCCAGCCTGTTTATATCCTTTTGAAGGTGCGGTCTCCAGAATTGCACACAATACTCCAAATGAGGTCGCACCAGAGACCTATACAGTGGCACTATTGGCTCCTTTTATCTGCTGGCCATTCCTCTCTCTATGCACCAAAGCATCATTCTAGCTTTCACTGTTGCCTTTTCTACCTGTTTAGCTACTTTAAGAATGAGCGCCCAGGTCCCGCTATTCTTTTGTGAACAGAAGTACTTCACCCCTACACAGTACCACTACCTTGGATTGCTGCAGCCCAATGCATGACCCTGCATTTTTTAGCATTAAATCTCAACTGCCAAATTCTAGACCATTCTTCAAGCTTTGCTAGATCCCTCCTCATGTTATCTACACCTTCCTGGGTGTCTATTCTATTGCAGATTTTGGTATCATCTGCAAAGAGGCAAACCTTATCCGACAGCCCTGCTATATCACTAACAAAGATGTTACAAAGAATTGGACCTAGTGGAAGGCTAAGGGGCCAAACCAGCCCTCTCTGGCCCCCTCAACCTCCACTCCGTTAGCTGTGCCAGGTCCTTTGGACTCTTATTTTCTTCAGTTGTCTCACCAGCTGGAGAGTTCGGGGGAGTTTAGCCCGGCTGAAGAATCACTTATTTCCAGAGATTGGATGGTTTCCTCAGGCAGTGACTCTGTCTCTCCCGTGTCTCAGCGAACTCTGAAGGTGGCGTGCCTGCAAGCTAACCCAGAAGTGCTGCAGCTAGAAGGCGTACCCACTGAAGTAGATCTTGATGACCAGGGATGCTGCAGGAGGGGGTTTTGACCCCCCTCCCCCCCCCCCCCACCTGTTCAGGGTTTGCATGTCTCTACCCTGTAGCAGACAGTTGAGACCCAGGCTTTAGCTCTGGCTGATTTGTTGGGATCGGCGCTGAGCGTGTTGGAGTGGAACTTTATGGTGGAACAGAATTCTTTTAATCCTACTGCCTTCTTTCTGCAATGACCCAAATCTTTCACATTGGAGGCAATATGGACTGCACTTGAACAGCTAGGAGCGGCCTTGGTGCCCCAGGTATCTTCTCTGATTCAGAAGGTGAGAGGAACTCTGTGACCACTGAGGAAAATGCTGGGAAGGTATTGTCTTTGCAAAACTCTATTGGGGCGGTTCAATCTCAGTTTAATATTTTAGAAGCTCACTCAGATTCCTTTATCAAAGACTCTCTTGCTTTAAAAGGGAAGTTGGAGACATTGGAAAACTCGGTTAGAACTGTTAATTTGAGACCGGTCAATTTCCCCAGATCTTCTTTGGCTTCGGCCAGGGAGATGTTCCGGTTATATTTGACTGATATTCTGGGGGTTCCAGTGGACTCACTCCCACCATTGGTTAAGGTCTATTACCTCCCTATAGCCAGGAAAATCTATCTCACCTGGAGTTATATCTGGGTTGGGGAAGACTGATGCTATTAATTTGACTGTAGTGTTGGAAGACTCTCAAGAAGAAGTTATATCTCCTGCTACACGTTTTGTAACCCTTGCCCTGTTATCTGATAAGAGGTGGCTAATGAAGGTTTTTTTAAAGAAAAGGAACATGAGATTCAAGGAACTTCTAGTTCGTATGTTTCCTGACGTGGCTCGGGACACACAGCGAAAGAGGCGTGAATTTCTCCTTTTGCGCCCTAGAGTTCAGCAGCTGGGAGCTCTTTTCTTTTTGAAATATCCTTGCAAGTGCTTGGTTAAGCACTTGTCAAATTCTTATATATTTATGAGCCTTCCCAGCTGCTTGCCTTCATTAACGCTTGCTGCCTTGAAAGTCCCGCAGAGCCTCCAGTTGACCCACTGTGAGACATTTTGGTAGTACGGTTTGTTTGTGTTTACTTGATTGGCTTCACATATTTGGTTATGATTTTCCTAACTTGGATCCCCACTTTTGAAGGCTAGAGTGGAGTGGAGGAGTGGCCTAGTGGTTGGGGCAAGGTACTTTGGGCCAGAGGGTCAGAGGTTCAAATCCCACTGGAAGACAGCAACCTTGGGCCAGAAGGACTGGGGTTTCTAGTCCCACAGGTTCTCCTTGTGGTCATGGGCAAACCACTTAACCCTCCATTGCCCATGTTCCCTGTAAGTAAGTATTAGTGTATGTGTCTCATATCCCTTCGTGTTAAATGTATCCCCCAATTGTAACCACTTTGACCTGGAGAAAGGCAGTATATAAATATGGCTAAATAGAGTGGGTCTGATTGTAATGTTTTTCTTTGCCAACATTTTAAAAGGAAAAAAAAACTACAATCATTTCCCAATTTCTGTAAAAGTGTATTCTTGGATTATATGTAAAATTTGTATAAACATAAAATTAAAAAAAAAAGAATTTGACCAAAGACAGATCCCTGTGGCACACCACTGGAAACCTCCTTCTCCTCAGAGTGAGATCCATTTACCTGTACCCTTTGTCGCCTCCCACTCAACCAATTTCCAACCCAAACAGTAACTTTAGGGTCCATCCCTAGGGTGCACAGTTTGAGTCACCTGTGCGGAACGGTGTCAAAGGCTTTACTGTAATCCAAGTACACCACATCTAGGACTCTCCCTCATTCCAACTCCCTGATCACCGAGTCAAAAAAATTAATTAGATATATCTGACAAGGCCTGCCTCTGGTGAATCCATGCTGCCTCCAATCCTGTAATCCGCTGGACTCCAGAAACCTCACTATTTTCTCTTTCAGCAGCATTTCCAATAATTTACTCGCCACAGAGGTTAGAGTAGTTTTCAACCACATCCTTATTCCTCTTATGTGTAAAAGGACCACATGTGTCTCTCTCCAGTCCTCTGGCACCACACCCAACTCCAAAGAGGCATTGAAAGGTCAGCAAGTGGAGCTGCTAGAATGTCCCCAAGTTCCTTCAGTATTCTCGGATGTATCCCATCCACTTCCATCACTTGGTCTACTTTTAGTTTAGCTAGTTCCTCATGAACACAGTCTTCTGAAAATCATTTGAGATCCCCGTCGCTTCTGTTCCTATTTGTGGATGTTTTCTGAGGTCCTGTTCCTGGCCCTTCATCTGTGAACACAGAACAGAAATATTTGTTAAGCAATTCCCCTTTATCCTCATCAGCTTCTACATCTCCTTCCCCTTCACTCTTGAGTCTGACAATACCACTTTTGCCCTTCCTCCTCTCACTAATATATCTGAAAAATGTCTTATACTCTCATTTTATTTCATTGACTATTTCTTCTTCTTTTTGTATCTTTGCTCTCCTGGCTACTTTGCTAGCTTCTCTAAGTTTTTCCAAATATAGATACCTGTCTTTCTCTCTCGGTGATCTCTTTCATGAAGGCCTCCCTCTTTTTCTTTACCTTTTCAGCTACTTCTGTTGAGAACCATAGAGACCTCATTTTCCTTTTACCTTTATTTACTTTTCTAACAAAAAGGTTGGTTGCCCTTAAAATATCCCCTTTCAGTTTTGACCACTGTTGTTCTATATCCCCCAGCTATTCCCATCTCACTAACGACTCCTTGAGGTATTATCTCATCTTGGCAAAGTTAGTTTTCCTAAAGTCTAAGACCCTCACTTTTGAATGGATTTTATCAGCCCTAGTCCTAATACTGAACCATGCCGCATCTGGTGATCACTGGATGCAAGATGATCTCCCACTATAACCTCAGAAACCCCATTAATAAGCACCAAATCCAGTATGGCCCCTTCACGTGTGGGTTCTATTACCAGTTGCCTGAATAGGTCTCCCAGTAGAGAGTCCTGGATCTCCTTACTTCTAAATGACACTGCAGCAGGGATGTACTAATCCACATCTGGCATATTGAAATTACCTATCAGTAGCACTTCCCCTTTCTTGTCAATGCTGCGTATGTCTTATATTAAATCTCTATCCACATATTCTCCATGTGAGGGAGGTCTGTATATCATGCCATGGCAGGCAAAGAGAGAATTTGAAAAAAAGCTTGCTGTGGAAGCAAAAACACATAATAAAAATGTTTTCAAGTACATTTGTAGCAAAATATCTGTGAGAGAGTCAGTTGGAACATTAGATTATAGAGGGATAAAAAGGGCACTAAGAGGGGACAAGGCCATAGCGGAGAGACTGAATGAATTCGTTGATTCGGTTTTTACTGAAGAAGATGTAGGGAAGTTACCCATGATGGGTTAGAAATTGGTTGAGTGGGAGGCAACAAAGGGTACAGGTAAATGTAGCTCACTCTGAAGAGAAAGAAGTTACCAGTGGAGTGCCCCAGGGATCTGTCCTTAGTCCAGTTCTTTTTAACATCTTTGTTAGCGATATTGCAGAAGGGCTGCAGGTAAGGTTTGCTTCTTTGCAGATGATGCCAAAATCAGCAATAGATAAGACACCCAGAAAGGAGTAGATAACATGAGGAGGGATCTAGCTAAGCTTCAAGAATGGTCTAGAATTTGGCAGCTGAGATTTAATGCTAAAAAATACAGGGTCATGCATTTGGGCTGCAAAAATCCAAGGGAAAGGTACAGTATAGGGGGCAAAGTACTTCTATCCATGAGCGGGACCTGGGTGTGATTGTGTCTGACGTCCTTAAAGTAGCTAAACAGGTAGAAAAGGCAATGGTGAAAGCCGGAAGGATGTTTGGATGCATCGGGAGAGGAATGGCCAGAAGAAGAAAGGAGGTGATAGTGCCTCTGTATAAGTCTTTGGTGCGACCTCATTTGGAGTACAGTGTACAATTCTGGAGACCACACCTTCAAAAGGATATAAACAGGATGGAGTCAGTACAGAGGGTGGCTACTAAAATGGATAGTGGTCTTCATTATAAAGTATATGAGACCTAAGGACCTTAATATGTATACTTTAGAGGAAAGGTGGGGCAGAGGTGATATAATAGAGATGTTTAAATACCTCTGTGGTATAAATGCACAGGAGGAAAGTCTCTTTGAATTGAAAGCAAGCTCTGCTGTGAGGGGGCATAGCATGAGAGTGAAAGGGGATAAACTCAGGAGTAATATGCGGAAATATTTCTTTACAAAAAGAGTAGTAGATGTGTGGAATAGTCTCCCGGTAGAGGTGGTAGAGATGAGAACAGTATCTGAATTCAAAAAAGCATGGGACAAACACAGAGGATCTCTAAAAGAAAAAAGGGGACTGTTGTAGTTGATGGGATGGAGGAGTAGCCTAGTGGTTAGAGCAACAACCTAATACCCAGAAGATTGGGGCGTGATTGTGAGCTTGGGCAAGTTAGTTTACCCTCATTTGCTTCGGAAGAAAAGGCCTGGCAATCTACTTCCAGTCATACCTTTCCAAAAAAACCCAGGGGCTGCTGGGTCGCCAGGAGTCAGCACTGACTTGCTGACAAAAAAAAATTGTAGTTGATATGGAAGGGCAGACTAAATAGGCCATGTGGCCTTTTTCTGCTGTCATATTTCTATGTTTCTATGGATATTCATTGTAGATAGCCTGAAAACGAAATCTGTGTATTGCTCTGAGCATCAGAGTTGTCTATTCCACCCTACTGCAGTACTGAACTCATTTTCCTTTCAACAGAAACACTAAACCATAGTGCGCTGTGCTCCCCCCTCCTGTAAAATCAGCCTGTGTTTGAAGAGCCTCCCACTATTAAAGAACATTTCTAAATTACCCCTCCCTCTTCTCCCTTCAGGATCAATGTAGTGTGGGAAGCTCACCCTAGTTTGCATTCAGAGCCATGCATAGAAAAATCCATTTTTGTGTATATATATTTTTTTACCTGACAATTTGCTACTGTTTCTTTGTATTGTCAGCTTAGAGGTGTAGGTGTCAGTATTCATGAATATGCATTCAGTTTATCTGAGTGCCTAAAAATTTAAAGTGCACATAAATCACTGGTATGCATGTGCAACTATGGATTAACACACATACAATTCATCTGTGCGCTTAAGAAGGCAAATACAATCAGGCCGATGCAGAAAGCTGGTCTGAAGTTGCATGCTATTAACTATGTATGCCTCTATGCAGTGCACCGATAGCATGTGACTTCAGCGCCGGCATGCAGAAAAGGTTGCATATGCAAATTAAATTGTGGTACAAATGGCTGCATTAAACTGGGAGAGCAAGTCAAACACATGCTCACAGACGTCTGCATAAGATTGGCATGCTCTCCTAGAGAAACAGGCATCGAGGAAAGCCCCCAATGCCATCAAAATACTGTCCAGGGGCCGATGTCTCTGATAAGAACATAAGAACATAAGAAATGCCATACTGGGTCAGACCAAGGTCCATCAAGCCCAGTATTCTGTTTCCAACAGTGGCCAATCTAGGTCACATGTACCTAGCAGTTTCCCCAAGAGACACAAGTTCCACAATGCTTGTACTGGGTCAAGCATTGATATCTTCGGTCACTTCTTAATAATGGTTTATGGACCTTTCCTCCAGGAACTTGTCCAAACCTTTTTTAAACCCAGCTACACTAACAGCCTTTACTACATCCTCCGGTAACAAATTCCAGAGTTTGATTACACGTTGAGTGAAAAAATATTTTCTTTTATTAGTCTTAAATAGTTTACCCTGTAGCTTCATTGCATGTCCCCTAGTCTTTCTATATTCTGATAAGGTAAACAATCGATCTACGTTTACCCGTTCCACTCCGCTCATTAATTTGTAGACTTCTATCATATCTCCCCTCAGCCGTCTCTTTTCCAGGTTAAAGAGCCCTAACCTTTTTAGCCTTTCTTCATAGGAGTATCCTTCCATCCCCTTTACCATTTTGGTGGCTCTTCTCTGTACCTTTTCTAAAATCGCTAAATCCTTTTTAAGATACGGCGACCAGAATTGCACACAATATTCAAGGTGCGGTCTCACCATGGAACGATATAGAGGCATTATGATATCTTTTGTTTTATTTTCCATTCCTTTCCTTATCATACCTAGCATTCTATTTGCTCTCTTGGCCACCGCTGCACACTGGGCCGAGGGTTTTAACATGGTATCCACAATGACGCCTAAATCTTTTTCCTGGGTGGTGGTTCCTAATGTGGAACCTTGCATCGTGTAACCATAGTTTGGGTTGTTCTTCCCTAGGGGCAGGGCCGGATTTACCTATACGCCAACTACGCCGTGGCGTAGGGCCCACAGCTGGCAAGGGCCCACAATAATTGAACAAATAGCTTTTTTAAAATTAAATTTAAAAAACAAACGCTGGCTGCTGCCGCGGCAGCATGGACTGTCCCGCAGGGCCCCCTCTGCTGCCTCGGCAGCATGGACTGTCCCGCGGGGCCCCCTTTGCCCGGCTGAGCCCCTCCGTGCCGGCTTTGAGAGGCGCGAAGGGAGAGTGTCTCCCTCGCGTCTCTGGTTTCTGCCCCTGCGGGCTTAACAGAGACGCGAGGGAGACACTCTCCCTTCGCGCCTCTCAAAGCCGGCACGGAGGGGCTCAGCCGGGCAGAGGGGGCCCCGCGGGACAGTCCATGCTGCCGCGGCGGCAGCGGCAGCGGCCAGCGTTTTATTTTTTTTTTATTAAACTTTACTTGAGCCGATTGGGGGGGCTGGGACTGGAAATGGGCTGGGGGGGTTAAGACTGGAGTTGGGCTGACACGAAGAAACCAGAAGAAAGTGGCTGGAGCAATTGCAGCTGAAAAAAAATGCACAAAAGGTAGAAAAATATCTCTTTATTTTGAATTTATTAATTGGAATATGTCAGCTCTGGTAAATGTGCATCATTAACGTCTGCACTTTGTTTAGTACAAGAGCAAATTAATGTATAGTTTTATTTCTACAGTGTTGTACATTCCAAGTTTGGCTTTTGGGATTCCCAGTTTAATTATGACGTCAGGGCCAACAGCGCGCAGCTGATCCGGCGTGCTCGTTTTTATCTTTTCTGGGGGCCCACAATTTTTGTTGGCGTAGGGCCTCACTCAAGGTAAATCCGGCCCTGCCTAGGTGCATAACCTTGCACTTGTCCACATTAAATTTCATCTGCCATTTTGATGCCCAGTCTTCCAATTTATCAAGATCCTCTTGCAATTTTTCACAATCCTCTTGGGTTTTAACAACTTTAAATAGTTTTGTGTCATCTGCAAATTTGATAACCTCACTCGTTATTCCACTTTCCAGGTCATTTATGAATATCTCAAAAAGCAGCGGACCCAGCACAGATCCCTGGGGTACACCACTATTCACCTTTCTCCATTGGGAAAATTGGCCATTTAGCCCTACCCTCTGCTTTCTATCTTTTAACCAGTTCCTGATCCACAATAGTACACTGCCTCCTATCCCATGACTCTTTAGTTTTGCCAAAAGTCTCTGATGAGGGACCTTGTCAAAGGCTTTCTGAAAGTCCAGATACACAATATCAACCGACTCACCTTTGTCCACCTGTTTATTCACTCCTTCAAAAAAACATAACAGATTAGTAAGACAAGATCTTCCTTGTCTAAAGCCATATTGGCTGTCTCCCATTAGGTTGTGACTATCTACATGCTGAGTAATTTTATTCTTTATGATGGTTTCTACCATTTCTCCCGATACTGACGTCAGGCTCACCGGTCTGTAGTTTCCTGGATCACCCCTGGAACTCTTTTGAAAAATTGGTGTTACATTGGCGATCCTCCAAACTTCAGGTATTAGAGATGATTTTAATGATAGTTCACAGATTACTGATAGCAGGTCTGCAATCTCATATTTCAGTTCTTTCAACACCCTTGGATGTATACCATTGGGCCCAGGTGATTTGCTACTCTTCAGTTTATCTAATAGTTGTAAGACATCTTCCCGATGTATCAATATTTCCTTCAATTCTTCCACACCTTTAAATACCACTTCAGTCATGGGTAACATCCCTACATCTTCCTCAGTAAAGACCGAAGCAAAGAATTCATTCAGTCTCTCCGCTATCGCCTTGTCGCCTCTTAGTGCTCCTTTAACCCCTTTATCATCTAATGGACCAACTGACTCTCTCACAGGTTTTTTGCTACGAATGTACTTGAAAAGGTCTTTATTTCGCGTTTTTGCTTCCGCAGCAAGCTTCTTCTCAAATTCTCTCTTTGCCTGCCTTATCAATGCCTTGCATTTGACTTGCCAGTGCTTGTGCTCTTTCCAGGTTTTGTCGTTTGGCTCTTTTTTCCATTTCCTGAAAGATGCTTTTTTGGCAACAACAGCCTCTCTGACCTCACCTTTAAACCATGCTGGCAGTTTTTTGGACTTCCTTCCACTTTTCTTAAAGCGTGGAATACAGCTGGTCTGGGCTTCCAAGATAGTATTTTTCAACAACATCCAAGATTGATGTACGTCTTTAACCTTTGCAACTGCTCCTTTTAGTTTTTTCTTAACTGTTTTCCTCATTTTATCATAGTCTCCCTTTCGAAAGTTAAAAGGTAGTACTGTGGATTTCCTTACTATCCCTCCTCCACTAATTAAATCAAAGGCGATCATGCTATGATCACTATTGCCAAGTGGCCCCAACACCCTTATCTCTTGCACTAGATCTGGTGTTCCACTAAGGACTAGGTCTAATATGGCTTCCCCTCTGGTCGGTTCATGAACCAGCTGCTCCAAGAAGCAGTCATTTATTTCATCTAGGAACTTTATCTCCCTAGCATGTCCTGACGTGACACTGACCCAGTCGATACCGGGGTAATTGAAATCACCCATTATTATTACTGCGCTGTAACTTTTGTTAGCTTCCTTGATTTCTTTGAGCATTTCATCATCCATTTGGTCATTCTGGCCAGGTGCTCGATAGTACACCCCCACTGCCATTGCCTTCCCCCTTTTATATGGAATTTCAATCCATATAGATTCTACAGCAGATTTTGTTTCCTGCAAAACTTTAATCCTTTCTGAGTCAATGCCCTCTCTAACATAGAGCGCAACCCCTCCACCAATTTGATCAGCTCTATCATTACGATATAGTTTGTACCCAGGTATCACAGTGTCCCACTGGTTGTCCTCCTTCCACCATGTCTCTGATATTCCAATCATATCTAACCTTTCATTTAGTGCTATATATTCTAACTCTCCCATCTTATTCTTTAGACTTCTAGCATTTGCATACAAGCATTTTAGAGAATGTATTTTATTCATGTTAATTTGGCTATTGTTAGACATGGGTAAATTGGGATCTTTAAGCTCCGTCTGCTCCATACTTGAGGGCATTTGGGCTACTTTACTCTTTTGTGGAACCTCTCTGCTTTTGGTAGTATCCTTCAAGGATACATTCTTCCGAACCATCCGCTCTGGGGCGACTGTCGGCTTTCCCCTAATATCTAGTTTAAAAGCTGCTCTATCTCCTTTTTAAAGTTTAATGCCAGCAGCCTGGTTCCATCCCGGTTAAGGTGAAGCCCATCCCTTCGGAAGAGCCCCTCCTTTCCCCAGAATGTTCCCCAGTTCCTAACAAATCCAAAACCCTCATCTCTGCACCATTGTCTCATCCACGCATTGAGACTCCGGAGCTCTGCCTGCCTTTTGGGTCCTGCGCGTGGAACAGGAAGCATTTCGGAGAATGCTACCCTGGAAGTTCTGGATTTCAACTTCCTACCTAAAAGCCTAAATTTTGCCTCCAGAACCTCCCTACCACATTTTCCTATGTCATTGGTACCGACATGTACCAAGACAGCAGACTTCTCCCCAGCACTATCTAAGACCTTATCTAGGTGGCGCGTGATGTCCGCTACCTTCGCACCAGGCAGAGGCATGTTACCAGGCGATCCTCACGTCCACCAGCCACCCAGCTATCTACATGCCTAATGATCGAATCACCAACTATAACGGCTGTCCTAACCCTTCCCTCATGGGCACATGGCCCTGGAGAAACTTCCTCAGTGCGAGAGGGTTTTACATCACCGACGCCCCAAGAGATGCCAAATTCCTGGTGGCCCAGCAGCCCCAATCCCCCCACCCACCCAATTAAAAATAACCCTGGTGGCCCAACGGCCCCGATTCCCCCCCCCCACCCACCCAATTAAAAATTACCCTGGTTTTACATACCAGTTCCTGCCTCTACAGCAAGCTTAGAATCATAGAAACATGACTGGAAACAGGGCCGATGCTAGGGTCTCTAGCGCACTCCTGCAAGCTACAGATTGATGCCCCCTCTTATTACTATTAATGGTAAGCTGAACCCCCCCTTTCCCAAAGCTCCTTTGTGAACTCTTCACAAAATGCTAGTATTTCTCCTTCAAAACAAATATTGTAACAAAACAAATTGCAGCGAAGGGGCAGAACATGGACTGTGTCTTTGGTCCCTACATCACTCTTGCCATGAGTCTCTCTCCTCATTGGCCTGTGGGAGCAGCCTGTCCTGCGGGCTTAGAGCAGCGCTGCAGACCGCAATTTTCAGCTTGTGGGACAGGCTGCTCCTGTGAGCACATGCACTACTCCTGGCCTGGAGTAGTCGGTCCCATGGGCATAGAGCACTGCTGCAGAGGATCGTGGCTCACTTTTGTTCTTCGGCCATGGGACAGGCTGCTTCCGTGGGCATACGCACCACTGCAGAGATGCCAAGGCTGGCCCATCCGAAAGAGTGAGATTTAACATCCCAATGAGTGAGATTGAAAGCTAATGAATGAGGTCTTTCTCACGGTGCTTTCATGGTATAAATTTGGAAAAATCTACATATTATTGGCTTTGCAAATGAAATGAGCACCAGAAAATTATATTTATCTTTCTTAGGTCTGATGTACAAGTTTCAGCAAAACTAGGACATTTCCCTGTAGGACTCACCATACCGAAAAAAAATGATTCTGTTTCATCTCAGTAACATAAACCCTCTCCAGTATCAGGCATATTGTGACATAATACAAAACTTTACAGAAGTCCTTCAGGACAGAACAATCCTATCATTCCGTAACAGTACAGTGAGGACCTACCTAGGAAAAGGCAGCACTGTAAATACTGCAGTGAGCCTGATAAAATCGATACAACCTACTGGGAAAATTGAACAAGACTGTTTATTACAGATCCCTACATAGACATTCAAAGCCAACAGAATACCTAACCCCAATCACACATACTAAACATGGATAGACTCTCACCAAGTATAGTGCAAATTACCAGAAACTGACAATAGAAATATGTAGACAAAAACTGAACTGAAACGGCAATAAACCAGACTGTGCATGTGGTGCAGCACCAGAGAAATAGAACAGCGATGCCCTTCCACCCGTGCTGTGCCAGATATTGAGATAGCAAATATAAATCCCAAACACTGACACATTCCAACCACTAAACTGAAAAAAAGATTGTTTTTCTACCTTTGCTGTCTGGCCAATTTATTTTTCTGCTCATGTTGGTCCCGGCCTCTGGTTTCTGCTTTTCTCTGTTTCCTCAGCTCTCTCTCCAGGATCTCCAGATCATTGCACATTTCTCTTTTCTCCTGTATTCTTCCCTTCCTCCCCTACATCTATCACTGACAGCATCTTTTCCTTTCAGCTCTTTGTTTCTCTATCCACTTATATTTCAGACTGTATTACTATCCGATTTTCAATCTCCCTCTTTTTACTTCTTTCCATCTCTTTCCCTCACCCTGGCCATCTCATTTCCCCTCCCTTTATTCTCTAGTCTCACCCATCATCACCCATCACCCATCACCCATCACATATGCCACAACCCCAAGCATACTCTAACTACCTACAAACAAAAATAATCCAGACTGGCGCAACCTCAACCAACTATCTACAACCAGGAGTAACCCACGCTGGCGAAACTTCGAGCTCCGCAAACAACACCCTTCAGCATAACTTACCCCAACCATCACCACTAGCCAATTTTGACAAAATATCACGCAGAGAGATTGAAGACACCATCGCTGCAATCAATCCTACTACTGCACCCAACGACCCATGCCCAGCCCTATGGATAAAGGAGTTGCGATGTGACTTAAGCCAATATCTGAGCGAATTAATAAACCAATCCCTCACAACTGGATCATTCCCACAGAGCCTGAAACAAACATCAATCAGACCACTGCTGAAGAATAACAAGATGGACCCAACGAAGGTGGAATCATACAGGCCAATTTCAAGTATCCCCATGCTTGCCAAAGTAATTGAAAAGTTAGTACAGCGCCAAATTCAACAGCATATTGATACTGAAGCCCCACTGGACCCCTCCCAGCATGGGTTCAGAGAAGCACACGGGGTGGAAACCCTCCTCACCACCCTACTTGACAACCTAGTCTCCGGAACAGACAAAATTCACCAGGGATATGCTCTCATCTTCCTCGACATTGCAGCGGCCTTCGATTCTGTGAACCACGAGATCCTCATACAACGCCTTAGCGAAAAAAGAATTCAAGGGACAGCCCTAGAGTGGTGCAAGTCATACTTGACCAATAGATGGCAACATGTAAGGTCTGGCTCCACAACCTCCGAACCATTTTTGCAAAACCAGGGCGTGCCACAGGGTTCTTCTCTATCTGCATTGATGTTTAACATCTACATGCAGCCCATATGTGCCCTAGCACGTTCATTCAAGGTCAACTGTTTAGCCTACGCAGACGATATCCTGCTATACATCCCTTTCAGGACCAACCAACCAGACCTCTTCCCTCTAACAAGCTGTTTTGAGGCAGTAGCAGAATGGCTCAACACACAAAATTTAAGAATCAACTACAGCAAAACAGATGTCCTTTTCATCTCAAGGAACCAGGACTTTACCCCTCCACCCTCCTTAAAATCGGCGACACAGAACTGAAAACCAAATCAACAATCCGCTACCTTGGCATTACTCTGGACCAACACCTGGATCTGAAAACCCACATAAAAAACACAGTAAAAACAGTATACATGAAAATAAGGACTTTAAAGCATCTCCGACCACTACTAGATTTCAGCGACTATCGATCAATCTATCAAGCATTAATATTACCACATTTTGACTACGCCAACGTAATCCTACACGGTCTCCCCCAATCAACACTAGCACCACTCCAGCTCGCAATGAACACTGCTGCGAGAGTACTAACAGGGGCCTCACGGAGAGAGCACATAACGCCAGTACTGATGAACCTCCATTGGTTACCTGTTCAAGCAAGAATCCTCCACAAAGTCCTAACCTTGACCTTCAAAGCGTTAAACACTTTGACTCCCACAGCTATCAGCGAGATGATACACAAAGTACCACATAACAGAAACAGAAGACCTACGACGCAAAACACCCTCGAGGTCCCAAAGGCAACAACGAAATGCACAAAAATAACAACAAACAGAGCCTTTACAATTTATGCACCTAGAGCATGGAATGCCCTCCCCACCTATATACGAAACATCACCCACCTAACCCAATTCAGGAAAGCATTAAAGCACCACCTGTTCACCACATACTAACCTGAATCCAGCCTCAGTATTCATACATGTTGCCCCCTCAGACAATCACGCACCACACCTAAACAATCAGACTCAGTATGAAAAAGGCTAACCCACCGATCCTTCAAAAGTAATAAGATGTAGATAGACCCTGCTTGAAAAAGGGTAATAGTGTAAATACAATGTAGATAGTTTCCCCAGTTGTTTCCATGTTGATTTCCCTGTTTATTGTAAAGTTTACAACTCAGAATGCCTGTGTTGTATAGTTGACGTTGAATGTAAACCGCACTGATCTGAAAAGCGCGGTATAGAAGAACTGTTAAATAAATAAATAAATAAATAAAATCATCCAGCATCCCCTCTCTCTCTATTCCCTCCCCCCCCCCCTCCGACATCTCGTCTTACTCTCTACTCCCTTTGTTCAGCACCTTCTCTCTTTCCCTTAATCCAGCATCTCTTCTCTCTATTCCCCCCTCCATTCAGCTTCTCCTATCTGTCTCCCTACTTCCCCCAATGTCTAGCATTACTCTTCTGTCTTCCTACTCACCCTCCCATGTTCAGCATCTCCCCTCTATGTCCCTATCTCCCCATTATGCCAGTATATCCCGTCTGTCTTTCTACTCCCCTTGTCTCCTCCATCTCCCTTCTGTGTCCCTACTCCTCCACTCCCCCCCATACTCAGCAGCATCTCCCTTCTGTGTCCCTACTCCTCCACTCCCCCCATA
The DNA here is from genome assembly GCA_033557465.1 of Ichthyophis bannanicus. NCBI lineage: Eukaryota > Metazoa > Chordata > Amphibia > Gymnophiona > Ichthyophiidae > Ichthyophis > Ichthyophis bannanicus. Next base: position 87,887,793 of record CM066044.1, on the reverse strand, counting down.
CTCAGCAGCATCTCCCTTCTGTGTCCCTACTCCTCCACTCCCCCCATACTCAGCAGCATCTCCCTTCTGTGTCCCTACTCCTCCACTCCCCCCATACTCAGCAGCATCTCCCTTCTGTGTCCCTACTCCTCCACTCCCCCCATACTCAGCAGCATCTCCCTTCTGTGTCCCTACTCCTCCACTCCCCCCCATACTCAGCAGCATCTCCCTTCTGTGTCCCTACTCCTCCACTCCCCCATACTCAGCAGCATCTCCCTTCTGTGTCCCTACTCCTCCACTCCCCCCCATACTCAGCAGCATCTCCCTTCTGTGTCCCTACTCCTCCACTCCCCCCATACTCAGCAGCATCAGAGCCTCCAAGTCAATGCATGCCAATGACGGCTCTGCTGATTGAACCCCGCTCCTCCAAAACAGGAAGTTTGCATCGGAGCAGTGTGGGACTAGGCTGCAAGTTGGTGCGCACTGATGGTTCTACTGCTCACACCTCCCCTCCCGATGCAAATTTCCTGTTTCAGGGGAACGGGGCCGGATTGGCAGAGCTATCATCAGCACACATTGTCTTGCAGGCTCCGCTCTTTTTTTACCTTCTATTGTAGAGAAAATGGGGGCAAAGAACTAATGTGTAGGACTTGTCCTTTCTACCGCGATTTTGGCATTCCTTATGTCTGGTGTCCCCCTGCTGTGCTTACTGGCTTACTGGGTAGTACCGGCTCTGACTATAAATAAAGACCGTGCTGCCTGTCCAGTCTGCCCATTCATACTGCTCATCCATACCATCTATTAAGCTCTACAATCTCTTCTTTTCATTTAGGGTTTCTCTGTGTTTGTCCCATGCTTTCTTGACTTCAAATACAGTCCACGTCTCTACCACCTCTACTGGGAAGTATTCCATGCATCCACACTCTTTCCATAAAATGAAGTTACTCACCTGTAGCAGGTGTTCTCTGTGGCCAGCAGCAATTAGTCCTCACATATGGGTGACATCCCCAATGGAGCCCCTATGCAGGAATGCTCTACAGCTTCTAATGGAAGTTTTTTGGAGGCTCCACCGCACCTGCGTGCCTCCTTCACACCTGCCACTGTGGTGCCATCTTGAATCAGTCTGATAAATTAGCTGTAGCAGAAGACAACTCCTCAGGGAGGTGGGAGGATTATGAGGACTAATTCCTTCTGTCCACGGAGAACATCTACTATAAATGAGCAACTACTTTTTCTCTGGGAACAAGCAGGAATGAGTCCTCACATATGAAACTCCCAAGCTACAGGCTACCGAAAACCGAGGAGGCCATTGAGAAGCCCAATAGGGGCAAAACTCAACTGTAGTATGGCAGGCAACATCCAACTATGTACAAAATGAATGATTCTCTCTTCCCTTTTTTTCCTTTGGTAGCCTGGCCAGAATAGAATGGGCCTAGGGGCAATGTTCCCTCTAATTTTCTGTAGGCTGTGTGCGCATAAAATATCAGCTGTGTGCAGCTTTGAAGGAAGGTTAAATTTTGTGCGCCACATAACAACACTTGGAGTTATGTACTTTAAAATTTGACTACACGTCAGAATACAGTATGTACACCACATTGATTTTAATCAAATTAAATTAAAATAGACGATTACTAAATGAAGTGGGAAATTTCTAGTAATTACAATCATAACTTTTAAATTTTAAGACGTCTGTGTTGTTTTCTATCAGAATCAGAGCCGTAATTTTTGTGCGCCCTGTTGTAAAGTATGTGCGCTCGCTCGGCGAGGTGTGTGCGCGCGCACACGCGCACAGCTTAGAGGGAACAGTGCCTAGGGGGGATGGAATTGGATTCTAGTCCCCAAACAGATTCTGCAGAACAGATTGGCCAAAGTTCCTGTTGCATCGGGAATCTCCATCTAGGCAGTAGTGAGATGTGAATGTATGGACCAAGGACCACTATGCAGCCCTGAAGATCTCTTCCATGGAGACCAAGCATAAATTGGCCACTGGCGCAGTTATAGCTCTGACATTGTGAGCTGTGACATGGCCATTGAGGCCAAGGCCTGCCTAGGCATAAGTGAAAGAGATGTCGTCTGTGAGCCAAATTGAAAGAATGCATTTGGAAACAGCAGCCTCTAGCTTGCTGGGGTCAAAAGAAAGAAAAAGCTGGATGGGCTTTCTATGGACTTTTGCCTGCTCCAAATAGAAGGCTTAGACTCGCTTGCAGCTCAACATGTGCAATGCGGCTTCCCCTTCGTGGGCATGAGGTCTTGGAAAAACTGTTGGAAGAACAATTGACTGATTAAGGTGGAAATCTGATACCCACTTTTGGAAAGAATTTAGGATGAGTACGGAGGACCACTCTGTTATGGTGGAATTTAGTGTAAAGCATTGTGGAACCTGTGTCTTTTGGGGAAACTGCTAGGTACGTATGACCTAGATTGGCCACTGTTGGAAACAGAATACTGGGCTTGATGGACCTTGGTCTGACCCAGTATGGCATATCTTATGTTCTTATGAACTACTAGAGCCTGATGCTTGCTCACTCTGCATGCTGAAGTGACCGCCACCAGAAACAACACCTTTCAGGTCAAGAACTTCATAGAATAGGAATTGAGTGGCTCAAAAGGAACTTTCATGAGCTGCACAAGAACCACATTGAAGTCCCAGGACACTGCAGGAGGCTTGTAGGGAGTCTTCAGGAGAAGCAACCCTTGCATGAAGCAAACAACTAAAGGCTGTACTGAGATAGACCTTCCACACCTTGAAGGTAAGCTCCAATTGCCCTCACACTAGACAGCAAACCTCTTCCATTTGCAGGGATAAGACTTTCTCATTGAGACTCTCCTGGAGCCAGGGCTTCAAGAAGAGCAGGCCCCTCATGAACCAGGCTACCTGAGGCTGGGTTGAAATTGACTTCCCTCCATAGCCACGATAGTAAGCCCCAATCGCGCTGAAGTGAACTTGCACCAAGTTAGACTTCAGCCCGTAGTTGGAGAGGTGTAAGAGGTACTCCAGCAGCCAGTCCATGGGGCAGGAGAAGGGGGTCCAGCACCCTACCCATGCACCAGACGGTGAACCACCATTACTTGAGTACATCAAGTTCTTGTAGAGTGCCAGCAGGATGCTGGTAATGCTCTCAGGGAGATCAAGCTCTGCAAGGACTACCCTCTCAGCATCCATGCCATAAGTGCCAGGGAGTGGACATTGGAATGCAGTAGAGAGCCACCCTCCTTGCAAGATGAGGTCTGGGTTAGAGCCCAGGTAAAGAGGCTCCCTCAGTGAGAGCTGCAGCAGCAGAGGGAACAATGGCTGCCAAGGCCAGTATGGGGCAATGAGAAACATGGAACCCCTCTGAGCTGGAGCTTTAGGAGAGCTTTTGCCACAAGTGGTATTGGGGTAGTGGAGAAGGAAGGCACCCGAGGCCAGGTGACCGCTGGCCGGCTTCCAAGAGCAGAATTGGGCTACCTGGTCATTTTTCTCCGTGGTAAAAAGGTCCACCACCAGGGTGTTTCATTCCTGGAAGATCAGGTCTACCACCTCCCTCTTGAGGGTCCACTCGTGAAGCTGAAGCACCCGGCTGAGACGATCCACCAGGCTGTTGAGCACCCTGGGCAGATAGGTTGCCCTGAGGTCCATGCCATGGAGCAGGGCAAACCTCCAGAGGTGAACAGCCTCCCAGCACAGGAGGTATGATCTCATGACCCCCTGCTTGTTCAAACAGAACATTGCTACCTTGTTGTCTGTTTGAATCAGGACTACCTGATTCGCCAGGTGCGAATGAAAGACGTGGAAGGCATTCGCTATGGCCTGAAGCTCGAGGAAGTTGATTTGGTGGAGACTCTCCTGCTGGGACCACAGCCCCTGGGTACTGAAATCATCCAGGAGCGCACCCCAGTTGAGCTTGAATGCGTCTGTCATGAGCGTCTTGTGGGGGGCTGCTGGCTAGAATGGGAGGCCCTACAGCTGGTTGTCTAGCTCAAGCCACCGTACCAGGGACTGCATGAGTGGTACGGTGACCACTATTCTATCCTGCAGATGGCCTGACCCTTACTTCCATTGTGTGCATAAGGTCCATTGGGCTTGCTGCATGGAGAGATGGGTCTGAGGAGTGACATGCACCATTGCAGCCATATGTCCAAGGGCTCTCATCAGCCCACAGGCCGTGGTGTGGTGCTAGCACTGCAACATGCCCATTGCCCCGATGAGGCGCTGCAGGCGGTCCACCAGCATAAGGACCCATGCCTAAGTGGTATCAAGGAGGGCCCTGATGAACTACAGTTGCTATTCAGATGGAGGTGAGACTTCGGGTAGTTGACTATGAAGCCCTTAAGCACCTAAATAGTGAGCATGGCAGTATGGTAGCCTTGATCAGCCAATCATCCAGGTACGGGAAGACAAAGACCCCCTAGGTCCAGAGTAAGGTGGCCACAACCTCCAGACACTTTGTGAAGACCCAGGGGGCCGTGGCCAGCCCAAAGGGGAACATGTGGTACTGATAGTGCCGGCTGCCCATCACGAAACAAAGGTATTGTCTGTGATGCGAGTGGATCATAATATGCGTATATGCATCTTTCAAATCCAAGGAGCATAGCCAATCGTCCTGTATGAGGTATGGGAGCAGCATTTCTAAAGAGACTATTTTGAACTTTTTGTGCACCTGGAATCAGTTGAGGTTTCACAGATCCAGAACTGGATAGAACCTGCCAGTCTTTTTGGAGACCAGAAAGTACCTAGAGTAGAAGCCCTGCCTGATCTGAGCTGGAGGGACTAGCTCGATGGCAAGGTCAGATAGCAGAGCCTTGACCTCAGTCTGCAGCAGGCTCCAATGCATGGGATCCATGGGGTACTCCCTGGGGACATATGGAGGCAGCAACTGGGTAAAGTGCAGCCAATATCCACTTTGGACAATCTGCAGCACTCAGGTGTCCGAAGTGACAAGGAGCCACTGGTAGGCAAAGTGTACGAGCCACCTCCCAACCTGCGGGGGTACCTCCACAGACAATGGTCGGGTGGCTATGCTCTTGAGGACCCTGTCAAAACCCCCACCCGGCTTGGGCTGGGGGCGATTAGCACCTTTGGGGTCTTCTCCCTCCACTGTAAGCAGGGAGTCTGCACTTTAGGCTATGCCTGTGGCTGGGCCGGGAAATACTAGTGTGGGCACAGATAGAATGCCTTCTTGGGATGATGTTTCTTCCACAGCCTTTCTGAAGAGATTGGTGAGAGTCACCTGCTCCTTCTCCAGCTCCTGGAATTTCTCTTCGATGGGCTTGCCGAAGAGGTTCTTGCCCCAGCAGGGAACATTGACATTCTTGTCCTGGACCCACTACTCCAAATCTGAAGCCTGTAGCCATGCCATTCGCACCATGAATTTCGAGCAATCCTTGTCATGAGCCACAAGGCCCCGAAAGGACTCGCAATGGTCCTCAGGAACAAGGGCATCAAAGTCCTCCAGATCCAACATGATGTCCTTGAGGACCATGCTCATGTAGGTCTGGAAAGCCAGAATCCTGGTGATCAGCATGGAACCCTAGAAGCACTTTCTCCTGAAAGAGTCCAGGGTATGAGCCTCATGACTTGGCAGGACCGAGGAGTGCGTCTTCGCACGCTTCAAAGCTGACTACACCACAATAGAATTGTGGGGCAATTGAGGCTTCCCAAACCCCAGGACCTTCTGGATGCAGTACAGGGAATTGAGCCAGCAGTTGTTGACCGGAAGTGTAAGAGGCACCTCCCACAATCACAGCAACAACTGTGGCGGGACATGGGGAACCATCACCACCTCCTGGGGGGGCCGAGGGGTACTGGAGTAGTTCCAGTCCTTTTGCTCTCGGTTCTTCTTCTGACTCCTAAGATAAGGGGATGGCCTTAGTCATGTCCCTAATGAAGTCTTGGAAGGACATGTCCTCCGAGGTGACTTATGCTGTTCGGTTGAAGGCGATGGGTCGGATGGGAGGTCTGGGGATGGGAGGTCTGATGCTGTCAATTTCGCCTCAGTTTCATATTCGAATTTGGATTCTGAAAGGAAGTCGAAATAGTGCCGAGTCTCCTCCTGCCAGCTCTAGGGCTTGGAGGAGGGAGGATGTCAATGGTCCTTGTGCCACCCAGCATGTTGATGGTGGTGTCCCTGGGCCTCAGACTCCAATAAACCAGAAAGGGAGATGGCTCCAGCAACCAGAGTTGATACCAATCTCCCACCCAATGTCCCAACCTCAGCAGGAAGGGCCACAGTCTCCAGGATAGGCTGGAAGGAGTGTGGCAATGATGCAATCCATGCCACAAAGCCTGCATTCTGCAGGGCTTCCACTATCCCTAAGTGATCTTCTAAGACTCAAAGACATTCCTCCAGAACTGCCACCTGCAAGGGGATCAATGCCGCAGATGCGGACATCGGTGACGACATCTCAGGTGCGGACTCCATGATGATAGGTGCAACAGGAAACATCTGCCCTCCTGGGAACTGGGAGTAGACTCCATCATTTGGGTCGGGTTCTCCCGCCAGGGAAGTTTGGTTGGCCACTCCCGGCCATCGCTCTCTGCATCACATTGAGTAGGGCTGCAAGGATGCTGCACCCAGACCCTCCTGGTGCTCACCCTTCGACATCAATGGGGTATCTGCAGGGAGCCTACTCACACTGCTTGGGCCTCTCTGCTCTGACACAGCATGCAGATCCTTCCCCTTAGTCACCTTTTGCAGACGTAGACGAGGAGGTCAGGGCTGAGGACGCTGAATCAGATGAGCCAAAAAAGGGATTCCTTCTGCTTTTCCTGACCTTTCAGCCCTCAGTGCATCATCGGCAAGCAGAGTTTGCAGGATGCTGGCTCTTGGTCAGGCCCAAGGCATTGTAGCACCAATTATGACAGTTGGTGGCAGAAATAGTTTTGCCACATTTGGTGCATTTCTTAAAGCCCTAGCTGACTTAGACATGCTGAAAAACACTGCCTCGTCAAAATCAAACTGAAAAACTTCCATGGGTGGGAAACCACCCCGAAGGGGGAAAAATGCTCAAAAGCACTGAACCCCCCCCCCCCCCTCAGGGCTAACTGATGACAGGTGGAAAAGAATAAGAGAAAAAAATCTGGCCATGAGGTCCAGATAAAAAACTTTTTTCCAGACTGCAGGAACACGTCCTTGGGGCTCTGCAGAAAAAAGAAGACTGGAGAGTATGGTGCCACAGTGGGCGGGAAGGCAGGTGCATGTGCACGGTGTCCCTCCAAAAAGCTTCCTTTTGAAGCTGGGGAGCATTCTGTGTGGCACTCTATCGGTGACATCACCCATACATGAGGACCTATTTCCTGCTTGTTCATGAAGAACTCAGGAGACCTGCCGTCCGACAAGTCCTCCGATTTCATGTTGGTGACCCAGCCTTCTGAGTCTCTGCCTGGATCTCTCTCCTGCCTGTCGGGAATGACGATGCATCGATTTCCGTTTAGACTCTGAGGGCATGTCAGACCCCAAAATGCTAGAGAAGGATACCGGCTGGGCAGGCACCAATGTCGTGGTCCTTCGATGCCACGATGTCAATGCCTTTCTCACAGGTAAGAACATAAGAAATGCCATACTAGGTCAGACCAAGGTCCATCAAGCCCAGTATCCTGTTTCCAACAGTGGCGAATCCGGGTCACAAATACCTGGCAGGTACCCAAAGTTCACAACTTCCACAATATTCGTCCTGGGGTAAGCAGTGGATTTCCTGGGTCCTCTTTATTAATGGTTTATGGACCTTTCCTCCAGGAACTTATCCATCTTTTTTAAGTACAGCTACACTAACAGCTTTTACTACATCCTTCGGTAACGAATTACAGAGTTTGATTATGCATTGAGTGAAAAAATATTTTCTCTTATTAGTCTTAAATGGGTTACATTGTATCTTCATTGGATGTCCCCTAGTCTTTCTACTTTTTGATGGCATAAATAACCAATCTATGTTAACCTGTTCCACTCCATTCATTAATTTATAGACTTCTATTATATCTCCCCTCAGCCTTCTCCTTTCCAAGTTGAAGAGCCCTAACCTTTTAAGCTTTTCCTCATAGGGGTAGCTTTCCATCCCCTTTACCATTTTGGTGGCTCTTCTCTAATTTTCTTATTCCGCTATATCCTTTTTAAGATACGGTGACCAGAATTACACACAATATTCAAGGTGCGGTCGACCCATGGAATGATACAGAAGCATTATAATGTCCTTGGTTTTATTCTCTATTCCTTGCATCTTGAGGATCAGCTGTACATGGCCGATGTTGATGCAGCAGACCCTAAAATCACCTATACTTCATCCTACCTAATAACACTACACCAGAAACATTATGCCTAAGCAATATCATTTAAGGGAGAAAAGGATCTCAGCATCACTGGGTCAATTGATCCTGGCTTATAAATCTTGGCCATAGATCGACACCATAACATCAGTGATCCAAAAAAACTCCCACAGATAATCACATATATACGAGATATATCAATACCTCCTAGTATACTCATTGCTGTGAACATCATTACCAACACTTCCTCATCTTATTCAATAGATATTACCAATACAGCTTATTTCACATATCATGGAATTGTAACAGTTATCTCATTGAGCAGACCACAGACTTAGAGCATTTATCTTCATACTCACCAAACTGCAACATTATACGGAACATTATCTGTCAGAGCACTGATCCTTACCACCGCTTTTTATTAAGAATTTAACTTATCTGAATGCTGAGCCCAACGCCACCAAGGACACCCAATGTGTTTCATAAAAAGCTTCATCAGGGGAGCAAACAGCCACGAAATCCTGATATATATTGGACTGATAAGGGACGATGAGAACCTGGTATGCTGCACCGCCAACAGCACTGTGATGCATTCCTCAACTGCTTGCAGAAGGCATTTCTCTATGGCTGCCAATTCCAAAGGCTGTGGAGCCAAAGCAACTTTGACCAATGTACCCGGTATCTGAACAGTATCAGCGGCTGGGTCTCAGCTGTTGGTGCCCCTCTGATGTTCTAGAGGATGAGCTCTCCTCTTTTTGGGGCACCTTTGAGGGGTGCTCACATGGACCCCTATTGCTCTTGACACTATGGGGCTTGCTTACAAAGCCGTGGTAGCGGTTTACGATCGTTATCGGAGCCATGGCCCCTCCGTTATCGCAAAACCTGGGCATTCAAAGTTTTTGCGACAACGGAGGGTATTTGCTATTTCTCTGGTGGCATATAGCCGAGTGGAAGATTGACGTCTAATTTCTGGTGTAGACTGGAGTTTCTACAATGCTCAGCTAAGTGGATTAATGCTAATGGAATGTTGTATATTACCATCAAGTTGAAGAGTATTTTGTCTCTTTCTTTTTTAGGAATTGATTGAGTGGTTTGAGAGCTTCGGACCTATACTAAAGTGCAGACGATTTAAAATATAATAACAAACTTTTTTATATTGTGAGAATCCCTAAAAGTACTTTTACGGATGTAGGTAATTTAATTAGGTTTGTATTAATTTTGTGAAAATTAAATTAAATTAAAATGTAGAAAGGTTATGACCCGTGATGTGAAGTCTGCCATTCAATCCTATGGTGATGTATTTTGCCACATGTAGGGGAAGGGCTATCCTGAGGTTATATATACATTAAGTAATTGTGTGATAGTTATTTGATAGATTGGTTAAAGTAATTTGTATTTTTGTAGATTGTTGTTTCTAAGGGTATTTATATAAAGAATAAAATTAACCAGAGGGAGAAAAAGTCAAAGGAAAAAGAACTGTGACAGCAGGCAAAAAACCCAAAGTACAAAAATCCTTTGCAGGGATGGAAGAAACGTTTACCAAGTGAAGGATGACTGGAACGTGTCCACGGAAACTGAAAGGCTGAGTCAAGATAGCGCCACGGCAGCAGAAAGGAAGGAAGCATGCAGGCGCGGTGGAGCCTCCTAAAATCTTCCAGTAGAAGCCGGGGAGCATTCCCACACAGGGGATCCTCTGGAGATGTCACCCATATATAAATCTTCCAGTAGAAGCCGGGGAGCGTTCCCACACAGGGGATCCTCTGGAGTTGTCATCCATATATAAATCTTCCAGTAGAAGCCGGGGAGCGTTCCCACACAGGGGATCCTCTGGAGATGTCACCCATATATAAATCTTTCAGTAGAAGCCGGGGAGCGTTCCCACACAGGGGATCCTCTGGAGATGTCATCCATATATAAATCTTCCAGTAGAAGCCGGGGAGCGTTCCCACACAGGGGATCCTCTGGAGATGTCACCCATATATAAATCTTCCAGTAGAAGCCGGGGAGCGTTCCCACACAGGGGATCCTCTGGAGATGTCACCCATATATAAATCTTCCAGTAGAAGCCGGGGCGCGTTCGCATACAGGGGATCCTCTGGAGATGTCACCCATATATAAATCTTCCAGTAGAAGCCGGGGAGCGTTCCCACACAGGGGATCCTCTGGAGATGTCACCCATATATAAATCTTCCAGTAGAAGCCGGGGAGCGTTCCCACACAGGGGATCCTCTGGAGATGTCACCCATATATAAATCTTCCAGTAGAAGCCGGGGAGCATTCCCACACAGGGGATCCTCTGGAAATGTCACCCATATATAAATCTTCCATACAAAGCTGGGGAGCGCTCCCACACAGGGGATCCTCTGGAGATGTCACCCATATATAAATCTTCCAGTAGAAGCCGGGGAGCGTTCCCAAACAGGGGATCCTCTGGAGATGTCACCCATATATAAATCTTCCAGTAGAATCCTCTGGAGATGTCACCCATATATAAATCTTCCAGTAGAAGCCGGGGAGCGTTCCCAAACAGGGGATCCTCTGGAGATGTCACCCATATATAAATCTTCCAGTAGAAGCCGGGGAGCGTTCCCAAACAGGGGATCCTCTGGAGATGTCACCCATATATAAATCTTCCAGTAGAAGCCGGGGAGCATTCCCACACAGGGGATCCTCTGGAGATGTCACCCATATATAAATCTTCCAGTAGAAGCCAGGGAGCGTTCCCAAACAGGGGATCCTCTGGAGATGTCACCCATATATAAATCTTCCAGTAGAAGCCGGGGAGCATTCCCACACAGGGGATCCTCTGGAAATGTCACCCATATATAAATCTTCCATATGAAGCTGGGGAGCGTTCCCACACAGGGGATCCTCTGGAGATGTCACCCATATATAAATCTTCCAGTAGAAGCCGGGGAGCGTTCCCACACAGGGGATCCTCTGGAGATGTCACCCATATATAAATCTTCCAGTAGAAGCCTGGGAGCGTTCCCAAACAGGGGATCCTCTGGAGATGTCACCCATATATAAATCTTCCAGTAGAAGCCGGGGAGCGTTCCCAAACAGGGGATCCTCTGGAGATGTCACCCATATATGAGGACTCATTCCTGCTTGTCCATGGAGAAAGTGATATTTCTTCCTGTGGCTATGTCCTTTCATCTTCATCCTGTGCCCCCTCAATGCAGAGCTTTATGTCATCTGAAAGAGGCTCTCCTCCTGTGCGTCTTATCATATTTCCGCTCTCCTACTTTACTTCCAAAATATACAGTACAGATTGAAATCTTTAAGTCTGTTCCTATATGCTTTATGAAGAAGACCACTGACCATTTTGGTAGCCACTCTTTGAAGCAAACTCATTCCATTTATATCCTTTTGAAGGTGCAGTCTTCAGAATTGCACACAGTACCCCAAATGAGACTATACAGAGGCACTATCACCTCCTTTCTTCTGCTGGCCATTCCTCTCCCTATGCACCCAAGCATCCTTCTAGCTTTCTTGTCACCTTTTCTACCTGTTTGACCACCGTAAGATCACCAGAAACAATCACCCCCAAGCTCTGCTTTTCTTTCATGGACAGAAGTACTTCACCCCCATACTGTACCACTCCTTTGGATTTTTCCAGCCAAAAGGCATGACCCTGTATTTTTTTTTTTTGCATTAAATCTTAGCTGTCAAATTCTCAGTCATACTTCAAGCTTTGCTAGATCCCTCTTCATGTTACCTACCTGGGTATCTACCCTATTGCATATCTGCAAAGAAACAAACCTTATCGGACCACTTCTCCATGATATCACTTACAAAAATGTTAAAAAGAATTAAACCAAGGACTGATTCCTCTGGGATATCACTGGCAATGTCCTTTTCCTCAGAGTGAGCTCCATTTACCAGTAGTGTTTGTTGCCTCCCACTCAACCAGTTTCTAACCCAGTTGGTCACATTAGGGTCCATCCCTAGGACGCTCAATTTATTTATAGGTCACCTGTACAGAACTGTGTGTTGCTTGTCTTCCTCTCTCCGTGATCTCTTGTATTTTATGAAGGCCCCCCTCTTTTTCTTCACCTTTTCAGCTACTTCTTTCAAGAACCATAGTGGCTTCCTTTTCCTTTTACATGTATTTACCTTCCTAACAAAAAGATTTGTTGCCCTTAAAATATCAAGGCTATTTTCAAAGTTTTGCTTGCCCAAGGTTATGAAGACATGCACTTGTGATGGGCAGCGGCACTGCATTGCTACTAAGTGACAGATGGTACCTGTAAAGATGAGCCTTCATGGATGGAGGTTATTACTCCTCAGGAGCTGCTAGGCACTGGTTACTAAAAATCCCTTGTCCCCCTTTCAGTCAGGCGCAGATTAGGATGATCAGTCAACCCTGAATGAGTTTGGATTCTGATCAGATCTTATTCCTGATGGACCTGAAATTTTGGCAATCTGCTTGTGGGGAAGCTCCTTGGTTAGCCGATTAGAATTTAAGTTATCCCAGTTTCCTTGTAAATGTGACCTCATTAGTCAGTGGCCTGATGCCACCTCTAGTTCAATTGTGCTACATTGTGAGGGGGAAGCGCTGCTGGGCTGGAGAAAATACGATCTGAATTACAACAGCTGAATCTCTTCCATCCTTTTTGAAGACTTCCCCTTAGAAGGTATTCCAGCAAGGCAGATGGGGACTCCTATGGCTCCCACGTTGCAGGAGGGACGCTGGAACTATCTGTTTCTTAAAGGAAGGAGCCTTTCATGTCCTTTCAAACTTAAACAGGAAAATGTTTGAAACTGTGAATAAACAGGTGGACAAAGGTGAGCCGGTCGATATAGTGTATCTGTATTTTTAGAAAGCCTTTGACAAGGTCCCTCATGAGAGACTATTGACGAAATTAAAAAGTCATGGGATAGGAGACAGTGTAGTATTGTGGATCAGGAACTGGTTAAAAGATAGAAAACAGAGGGTAGGGCTAAATGGCCAATTTTCTCAATGGAGAAAGATGAATAGTGGAGTATCCCAGGGATGTGTGCTGGGTCCGCTGCTTTTTAACATATTCATAAATGACCTGGAAATGGGAATAACAAGTGAGGTTATCAAATTTGCAGATGACACAAAATTATTCAAAGCTGTAAAAAGCCAAGAGGATTGTGAACAATTGCAAGAGGACCTTAATAAATTGGAAGACTGGGCATCCAAATGGCAGATGAAATTTAAGGTGGACAAGTGCAAAGTTATACACCAAGGAAAAAACAACCCAAACTATGGTTACATGATGCAAGGTTCCACATTAGGAACCACCACCCAAGAAAAAGATTTAGGCGCCATGGTGGATAACATGTTAAAACCCTCCGCCCAGTGTGCAGGGGCAGCCAAGAGAGCAAATAGAATGCTAGGTATCATAAGGAAAGGAATGGAAAATAAAACAAAGGATATTATAATGCCTCTGTATCATTCCATGGTGCAACCGCACCTTGAATATTGTGTGCGGTTCTGGTTGCCGTATCTTAAAAAGATATAGCATTATAAGAAAAGGTATAGAGAAGAGCCAAATGAAGAGACGCTAAAAAGGTTAGGGCTCTTTAACCTGGCAAAGAGACGACTGAGGGGGATATGATAGGAGTGCATAAATTAATGAATGTAGATCAATTGTTTACACCATCAAAATATAAAAAGGCTAGGGGACATGCAATGAAGCTAAGTGTAACCCATTTAAAGTTTAATAACAGAAAATATTTCTTCACTCAACGTGTAATCAAGCTCTAGAATTTGTTACCAGATTTGTAGTAACATAGGCACATAGTAAATGATGGCAGATAAAGACCAGCATGGTCCATCTAGTCTGCCCAGCACGATTGCAAGAGTAGGTGCACCTGCCATTCCATGCAGGCCACCCCACCCCATGTCCCTGTTTAGGGATGAACCCACCACTCCATGCAGGACACTATTATTTGTTGAGAAATTAGATGGTTCAGTTTATTTTGATTTTATCCTGTTGCTGTAAACGGATCCACTTTGTAGTAAAAGCTGTTAGTGTACATAAGAACATAAGATATGCCATACTGGGTCAGACCAAGGTCCATCAAGCCCAGTATCCTGTTTCCAACGGTGGCCAATCTAGGTCATACGTACCTAGCAGTTTCCCCAAAAGACACAGGTTCCACAATGCTTGTACTGGCTCAAGCATTGATATCCTGGGTCCCTTCTTAATAATGGTTTATGGACCTTTCCTCCAGGAACTTGTCCAAACCTTTTTAAACCCAGCTACACTAACAGCCTTTACTACATCCTCCGGTAACAAATTCCAGAGTTTGATTACACGTTGAGTGAAAAAATATTTTCTTTTATTAGTCTTAAATAGCTTACCCTGTAGCTTCATTCATGTCCCCTAGTCTTTCTATATTCTGATAACGTAAACAATCAATCTACGTTTACCTGTTCCACTCCGTTCATTAATTTATAGACTTCTATCATGTCTCCCCTCAGCCGTCTCTTTTCGAGGTTAAAGAGCCCTAACCTTTTTAGCCTTTCTTCATAGGAGCATCCTTCCATCCCCTTTACCATTTTGGTGGCTCTTCTCTGAACCTTTTCTAATAATGCTATATCCTTTTTAAGATACGGCGACCAGAATTGCACACAATATTCAAGGTGCGGTCTCACCATGGAACGATATAGAGGCATTATAATATCTTTTGTTTTATTTTCCATTCCTTTCCTTATGATACCTAGCATTCTATTTGCTCTCTTGGCTGCCGCTGCACACTGGGCCAAGGGTTTTAACATGTTATCCACAATGACGCCTAAATCTTTTTCCTGGGTGGTGGTTCCTAATGTGGAACCTTGCATCGTGTAACCATAGTTTGGGTTGTTCTTCCCTAGGTGCATAACCTTGCACTTGTCCACATTAAATTTCATCTGCCATTTTGATGCCCAGTCTTCCAATTTATCAAGATCCTCTTGCAATTTTCCACAATCCTCTTGGGTTTTAACAACTTTAAATAGTTTTGTGTCATCTGCAAATCTGATAACCTCACTCGTTATTCCACTTGACCCAGTACAAGCATTGCGGAACCTGTGTCTTTTGGGGAAACTGCTAGGTACGTATGACCTAGATTGGCCACTGTTGGAAACAGGATACTGGGCTTGATGGACCTTGGTCTGACCCAGTATGGCATATCTTATGTTCTTATGTTCACTTTCCAGGTCATTTATGAATATGTCAAAAAGCAGTGGACCCAGCACAGATCCCTGGGGTACACCACTATTCACCTTTCTCCATTGGGAAAAATGGCCATTTAGCCCTACCTTCTGCTTTCTATCTTTTAACCAGTTCCTGATCCACAGTAGTACACTGCCTCCTATCCCATGACTCTTTAATTTTGCCAAAAGTCTCTGATGAGGGACTTTGTCAAAGGCTTTCTGAAAGTCCAGATACACTATATCAACTGACTCACCTTTGTCCACCTGTTTATTCACACTTTCAAAAAAACATGTGTTCGTGAGAAACGAGCTCAACTTAAAGTAGACAAAGCGATGGGATACACCCTAGAATACTGAGGGAACTTGGGGACGTTCTAGCAACTCACTGACTGACCTTTTCAATGCCTCGTTGGAGTCGGGAGTGGTGCCAAAGGACTGAAGAGAGGCTCATGTGGTGCCTTTACACAAAAGCGGAAGTAAGGATGTGGTTGAAAACTACAGGCCGGTTAGTTTAACTTCGGTGGTGAGTAAATTATTGGAAACGCTGCTGAAAGAGAAAATAGTGAGGTTTCTGGAGTCCAGCAGATTACAGGATCCGAGGCAGCATGGATTCACCAGAGGCAGGTCTTGTCAGACAAATCTGATTTCTTTGACTGGGTGACCAGGGAGTTGGACCGAGGGAGAGCTCTAGATGTGGTGTATTTAGATTTCAGTAAAGCCTTTGACACTGTTCCTCACAGGCGACTTATAAACAAACTGAGCACCCTAGGGATGGACCCTAAAGTTACTGCTTGGGTTAGAAATTGGTTGGGTGGGAGGCGACAAAGAGTACAAGTAAATGGAGCTCACTCTGAGGAGAAGGATGTTACCAGTGGTGTCCCCCAGGGATCTGTCCTTGGTCCGATTCTTTTTAATATCATTGTTAGTGATATAGCGGAAGGGCTGTTGGGTAAGGTTTGCCTCTTTGCGGATGATACCAAAATCTGCAATAGAGTAGACACCAGGAAGGTGTAGATAACATGAGGAGGGATCTAGATAAGCTTGAAGAATGGTCTAGAATTTGGCAGCTGGGATTTAATGTTAAAAAACGTAAGGTCATGCATTTGGGCTGCAGCAATCCAAGGGAGCAATACAGTATAGGAGGTGAAGTACTTTTGTCCACTAAAGAAGAGCGGGACCTAAGCGTGGTTGTGTCTGATGATCTTAAAGTAGCTAAACGGGTAGAAAAGGCGAGGGCAAAAGCTAGAAGGATGCTTGGGTGCATACGGAGAAGAAAAAAGTAGGTGATAATGCCTCTGTATAAGTCTTTGGTGCGACCTCATTTGGAGTATAGTGTGCAATTCTGGAGACCGCACCTTCAAAAGGATGTGAACAGGATGGAGTCGGTGCAGAGGGTGGCTCCTAAAATGATTAGTGGCCTTCATTATAAAGCATATGAGGACAGACTTAAGGATCTTAATATGTACACCTTAGAGGAAAGGCGGGATAGAGGTGATATGATTGAGATGTTTAATACCTCCGTGGCATAAATGTTCAGGGAGAGAGCCTCTTTCAATTGAAAGTGAGTTCTGCTACGAGGGGACATGGGATGAGGGTGAAGGGCGATAGATTCAGGAGTGATATGCGGAAATATTTCTTTACAGAAAGAGTAGTGGATCCATGGAATAGTCTCCCAGTGGAGGTGGTAGAGATAACGACAGTAACTGAATTCAAAAAGGCATGGGACCAACACCGAGGATCTCTAAAGGTAAAAAGTGGACTGTTGTAGTTGTTGATATGGAAGGACAGACTAGATAGGCCATGTGGTCTTTTTCTGTCATCATGTTTCTATGTTTCTAGATTAGTAAGACAAGATCTTCCTTGTCTAAAGCCATGTTGGCTGTCTCCCATTAGGCCATGATTATCTACATGCTGAGTAATTTTATTCTTTATGATGGTTTCTACCATTTTTCCCGGTACTGACGTGAGGCTCACCAGTCTGTAGTTTCCCAGATCACCCCTGGAACCCTTTTTAAAAATTGGTGTTACATTGGCGATCCTCCAATCTTCAGGTATTAGAGATGATTTTAATGATAGTTCACAGATTACTAATAGCAGGTCTGCAATCTCATATTTCAGTTATTTCAACACCCTTAGATGAATACCATCCGACCCAGGAGATTTGCTACTCTTTAGTTTATCTAATAGTTGTAATACATCTTCCCGATGTATCGATATTTCCTTCAATTCTTCCACACCTTTAAATACCACTTCAGTCATGGGTAACATCCCTACATCTTCCTCAGTAAAGACCGACGCAAAGAATTCATTCAGTCTCTCCGCTATCGCCTTAAGAACATAAGAACATAAGATATGCCATACTGGGTCAGACCAAGGTCCATCAAGCCCAGTATTCTGTTTCCAACAGTGGCCAATCTAGGTCATATGTACCTAGCAGTTTCCCCAAAAGACACAGGTTCCACAATGCTTGTACTGGGTCAAGCATTGATATCCTCGGTCCCTTCTTAATAATGGTTTATGGACCTTTCCTCCAGGAACTTGTCCAAACCTTTTTTAAACCCAGCTACACTAACAGCCTTTACTACATCCTCCGGTAACAAATTCCAGAGTTTGATTACACGTTGAGTGAAAAAATATTTTCTTTTATTAGTCTTAAATAGTTTACCCTGTAGCTTCATTGCATGTCCCCTAGTCTTTCTATATTCTGATAAGGTAAACAATTGATCTACGTTTACCCGTTCCACTCCGTTCATTAATTTATAGACTTCTATCATATCTCCCCTCAGCCGTCTATTTTCCAGGTTAAAGAGCCCTAACCTTTTAAGCCTTTCTTCATAGAAGTATCCTTCCATCCCCTTTACCATTTTGGTGGCTCTTCTCTGTACCTTTTCTAAAATCGCTATATCCTTTTTAAGATACGGCGACCAGAATTGCACACAGTATTCAAGGTGCTGTCTCACCATGGAACGATATAGAGGCATTATAATATCTTTTGTTTTATTTTCCATTCCTTTCCTTATCATACCTAGCATTCTATTTGCTCTCTTGGCCGCCGCTGCACACTGGGCCGAGGGTTTTAACATGGTATCCACAATGACGCCTAAATCTTTTTCCTGGGTGGTGGTTCCTAATGTGGAACCTTGCATCTTGTAACCATAGTTTGGGTTGTTCTTCCCTAGGTGCATAACCTTGCACTTGTCCACATTAAATTTCATCTGCCATTTTGCTGCCCAGTCTTCCAATTTATCAAGATCCTCTTGCAATTTTTCACAATCCTCTTGGGTTTTAACAGCTTTAAATAGTTTTGTGTCATCTGCAAATTTGATAACCTCACTCGTTATTCCACTTTCCAGGTCATTTATGAATATGTCAAAAAGCAGCGGACCCAGCACAGATCCCTGGGGTACACCACTATTCACCTTTCTCCATTGGGAAAATTGGCCATTTAGCCCTACCCTCTGCTTTCTATCTTTTAACCAGTTCCTGATCCACAATAGTACACTGCCTCCTATCCCATGACTCTTTAGTTTTGCCAAAAGTCTCTGATGAAGGACCTTGTCAAAGGCTTTCTGAAAGTCCAGATACACAATATCAACCGACTCACCTTTGTCCACCTGTTTATTCACTCCTTCAAAAAAAC
Source organism: Ichthyophis bannanicus (assembly GCA_033557465.1). Taxonomy (NCBI): domain Eukaryota; kingdom Metazoa; phylum Chordata; class Amphibia; order Gymnophiona; family Ichthyophiidae; genus Ichthyophis; species Ichthyophis bannanicus. Next base: position 87,868,761 of record CM066044.1, on the reverse strand, counting down.
ATAACAGATTAGTAAGACAAGATCTTCCTTGTCTAAAGCCATGTTGGCTGTCTCCCATTAGGTTGTGACTATCTACATGCTGAGTAATTTTATTCTTTATGATGGTTTCTACCATTTTTCCCCGGTACTGACGTCAGGCTCACCGGTCTATAGTTTCCCGGATCACCCCTGGAACCCTTTTTAAAAATTGGTGTTACATTGGCGATCCTCCAATCTTCAGGTATTAGAGATGATTTTAATGATAGTTCACAGATTACTGATAGCAGTTCTGCAATCTCATTTTTCAGTTCTTTCAACACCCTTGGATGTATACCATCCAGCCCAGGTGATTTGCTACTCTTCAGTTTATCTAATAGTTGTAAGACATCTTCCCGATGTATCGATATTTCCTTCAATTCTTCCGCACCTTTAAATACCACTTCAGTCATGGGTAACATCCCTACATCTTCCTCAGTAAAGAACGAAGCAAAGAATTCATTCAGTCTCTCCGCTATCGCCTTGTCGCCTCTTAGTGCTCCTTTAACCCCTTTATCATCTAATGGACCAACTGACTCTCTCACAGGTTTTTTGCTACGAATGTACTTGAAAGGGTCTTTATTTCGCGTTTTTGCTTCCGCAACAAGCTTCTTCTCAAATTCTCTCTTTGCCTGCCTTATCAATGCCTTGCATTTGACTTGCCAGTGCTTGTGCTTTTTCCAGGTTTCGTCGTTTGGCTCTTTTTTCCATTTCCTGAAAGATGCTTTTTTGGCAACAACAGCCTCTCTGACCTCACCTTTAAACCATGCTGGCAGTTTTTTGGACTTCCTTCCAACTATTTTCCTCATTTTATCATAGTCTCCCTTTCGAAAGTTAAAAGGTAGTACTGTGGATTTCCTTACTATCCCTCCTCCACTAATTAAATCAAAGGCGATCATGCTATGATCACTATTGCCAAGTGGCCCCAACACCCTTATCTCTTGTACTAGATCTGGTGTTCCACTAAGGACTAGGTCTAATATGGCTTCCCCTCTGGTCGGTTCATGAACCAGCTGCTCCAAGCAGCAGTCATTTATGTCATCTAGGAACTTTATCTCCCTAGCATGTCCTGCCGTGACACTGACTCAGTCGATACAGGGGTAATTGAAATCACACATTATTATTACTGCGCTGTAACGTTCATTAGCTTCCTTGATTTCTTTGAGCATTTCATCGTCCATTTGTTCATTCTGGCCAGGCGGTCGATAGTACACCCCCACTGCCATCGCCTTCCCCTTTTTACATGGAATTTCAATCCATAGAGATTCTACAGCAAATTTTGTTTCCTTCAAAACTTTAATCCTTTCTGACTCAATGCCCTCTCTAACATAGAGCGCAACCCCTCCACCAATTTGATCAGCTCTATCATTACGATATAGTTTGTACCCTGGTATCACAGTGTCCCACTGGTTGTCCTCCTTCCACCAAGTCTCTGATATTCCAATCATATCTAACCTCTTATTTAGTGCTATATATTCTAACTCTCCCATCTTATTTTTTAGACTGTATTTTATTCATATTAATTTGGCTATTGGTAGACATGGGTAATTTGGGATCTTTAAGCTCTGTCTGCTCCATACTCAAGGGCATTTGGGCTACTTTACTCTTTTTTGGAACCTCTCTGCTTTTGGTAGTATCTTTCTAGGATACATTCTTCCGAACCATCCGCTCTTGGGCGACTGTCGGCTTTCCCCTATTATCTGTTTTAAAAGCTGCTCTATCTCCTTTTTAAAGGTTAATGCCAGCAGCCTGGTTCTATCCCGGTTAAGGTGAAGCCCATCTCTTTGGAATAGCCCCTCCTTTCCCCAGAATGTTCCCCAGTTCCTAACAAATCCAAAACCCTCATCTCTGCACCATTGTCTCATCCACACATTGAGACTCCAGAGCTCTGCCTGCCTTTTGGGTCCTGCACGTGGAACGGGAAGCATTTCGGAGAATGCTATCCTGGAAATTCTGGATTTCAACTTCCTACCTAAAAGCCTAAATTTAGCCTCCAGAACCTCCCCTCAGCCGTCTCTTTTCGAGGTTAAAGAGCCCTAACCTTTTTAGCCTTTCTTCATAGGAGTATCCTTCCATCCCCTTTACCATTTTGGTGGCTCTTCTCTGAACCTTTTCTAATATCGCTATATCCTTTTTAAGATACGGCGACCAGAATTGCACACGATATTCAAGGTGCGGTCTCACCATGGAACGATATAGAGGCATTATAATATCTTTTGTTTTATTTTCCATTCCATTCCTTATGATACCTAGCATTGTATTTGCTCTCTTGGCCGCCGCTGCACACTGGGCCGAGGGTTTTAACATGGTATCCACAATGACGCCTAAATCTTTTTCCTGGGTGGTGGTCCCTAATGTGGAACCTTGCATTGTATAACCATAGTTTGGGTTGTTCTTCCCTAGGTGCATAACTTGTCCACATTAAATTTCATCTGTCATTTTGATGCCCAGTCTTCCAATTTATCAAGATCCTCTTGCAATTTTTCACAATCCTCTTGGGTTTTAACAACTTTAAATAGTTTTGTGTCATCTGCAAATTTGATAACCTCACTTGTTATTCCACTTTCCAGGTCGTTTATGAATATGTCAAAAAGCAGCGGACCCAGCACAGATCCCTGGGGTACACCACTATTCACCTTTCTCCGTTGGGAAAATTGCCATTTAGTCCCATCCTCTGCTTTCTATCTTTTAACCAGTTGCTGTAGCTGGATTTAGAAAAGGTTTGGACAAGTTCCTGTAGGAAAGGTCCATAAACCATTATTAAAGGGGACCCAGGAAATCCACTGCTTGCCCCAATGCAAGCATTGTGGAACCTGTGTCTTTTGGGGAAACTGCTAGGTACTTGTGACCTAGATTGGCCACTGTTAGAAACAAGATACTGGTCTTGATGAACCTTGGTCTGACCCTGCTCTTATGTTCCAACATTATAAGGAAATGGGTGGAATCCAGGCTAAAAATGCAGCACTTCAAGGCTGCTTTCGGATCCTGATCCCCTTAGTCTCCTGTTCACTTCCTATGTGTTTCCTTACCATTCCCCTAGACCCGGGGTCTCAAACACGCGGCCCGCAAGAGAGCTTTGTGCAGCTTGCAATGGAGGGAAACAAAAAACAAAGAAAAACCCTGGCTTCTGCTGCTGCTGCTGCTGCCGCCGTGGCAGCGGCAGAATCAACTGTCAATTAAAAAAAAAAAACTGGCTTCTGCTGCTGCAGCCATGGCAGCGGCAGAATCAGCTGTCCCGCAGCCCCTTCCCCACTGTCCGGAAGAGCTCTGAGTCTGCTCCATCAGCGGTGGGCTTTTCAAGCCGCGAAGAGAGTATTTCCCTCTCACGCGGCTTGAAAACGCTTAAGCCGCGCGAGAGGGAAATACTCTCTTCGCGGCTTGAAAAGCCCGCCACGGATGGAGCTGACTGCGGGCTCTGCCCGGCAGATGGGACGGGGCCGCGGGACAGCTGATTCTGCCGCTGCCACGGCTGCAGCAGCAGAAGCCAGTTTTTTTTTAAAATTGACAGTTGATTCTGCCGCTGCCATGGTGGCAGCGGCAGCAACAGAAGCCAGGATTTTTTTTTAAATTTTATTTACTTGGGCTGATGGGGGGGGGGGGGGGGTTAGGACTGGAAATGGGCTGATGGGGGTTAGGAAGGACTGGAAGTGGGCTGATGGGGGGAGTTAGGACTGGTAATGAGCTACGGAGGGGCTAAGACTGAAATGGGGTAATGGGGGGTTAGGACTGGAAGTGGGCTAATGGCAGCGGGAGGGGGGGGGTAGGACTGGTAATGGGCTATGGTGGGGGCTAGGACTGGAAATGGGCAGATGGGGTTAGGGCTGGAGGTGGGCTGATTGGTGGGTTAGGACTGGTAATGGGTTATTGTGGGGCTAAGAATGAAAATGGGGTGATGGAAGGGTTAAGACTGGAAGTAGGCTTTTGGGGGGCTTAGGACCGGTAATGGGCTATGGTGGAGCTAGAAATGGTAATGGACTGGGGGGGGGGGGTTGCTAGGACTGGAAATGGGCTTAGTGGGGGGAGCTAGGACAGGAAATGGGCTGATGGTGGGGCTAGGATAGGACTGGAAATGGATGGGGGAGCTAGGACTGGAAATGGGCTGATGCAGGGACTAGAAAGGAGCGGATGCTGGGTGGGGCTGGAACTAGAAGGGAGCTGATGTTGGGGGAGGATTAGAATGGGATGGGGCTGGGAGAGTGACATGGAGAGGGGAAAAATATTTTGTGTGGGAGGGAAGAAAATCTACAATTGGCCGGGTATTGGGAAGAATGGAGGGGTAAAATTTGAGTGGATGAAATAGGAAGGAGGAAGGAGCAAAAGGAGAAAGATTAGTATGTTAAAGCAGATGTAGAGAGAGAATGGAAAAAAAACTAGAAGAGAGAAGAAAGGACAAATGGACAGCAGACGATGGAGAGTTAGCAGAAGACACCAAGAAACCAGAAGAAAGTGGCTGGAACAATTGCAACTGAAAAAAATGCGCAAAAGGTAGAAAAATATCTATTTTGAATTTATTAACTGGAATATGTCAGCTCTGGGAAATGTGCATCATTAACGTCTGCGCTTTGTATGGTAACATTATGTAAATATTTATGCAAATGAGGCCCTGCATCTTATGCGGCTCACGGGTTACTTTACAAGTCCTCATTTGGCCCTCAAAGCAATTTGAGTTTGAGACCCCTGCCCTAGACATATCCTAGTCCCCAGCTATTCTGTTGTCTGTCTTGACTGGACTGTAAGCTCTGATGAGCAGGGACTGTCTCTGTACAGTGCTGTGTTGTAGTGCTATGCAAATGTTAAGTAGTAGTTAGCAGTAGGTGTTTTTGTGAAATACTGTTGATTTTTTTGCAAACTCGGAAAAGCTTCATACTTTTGAAGACATGGGTAGGTAGCTCCGCTTGTAGCCAGGCAGAAGCTAATGATCCTGACCAATAAGGTCTGGTCCTTCTACTATGAGCTGCTATCTCAAAGGGGTTTCCAGTGTATTGTGAGAAGGCCGATGGGGGCTCAGGATTTGCAAGTTTACTTCCCTTTAATCTCCACCTTATACATTTATTTCCCGAGCTGTTTTCGCTCAGGAGAAAGGGTGGATTGTACGTACGCTTATTGCGACAAGTAAGAGCAATGAAATCTCCGTCCAGGTCTGGCTGAAGTCGTGTTACTAAGAAGTAAAAGGAGCTTAGTCCGATCCACCGTGTGGCCCGCAGGGTTTGGCTTTGGCTTTGGCTCTGCTCTCTAGGTCCTAGAGGGCTTTGGGGAGCCGGGGGCTGCCCCCCCCCCCCTCTCTTCGCAGCTCACTTCCTCCAGCGGTGCCCAGATGTTGCTGGGCCGTTTCGTTTCTTTCCTGTTTTTCTCGGACAGTCCTAGAGAGGGAGCCGAGAGCGGCGGAGCGGAGAGAGGGCGAGAGGCGGCGGGGGATCGAGGAAGCGATCGCAGATTCGGGATGAGCCCCCGGCCCAGCTACCCTCCCGGGGCTATGAGCCGGGACTGAGCGATGCCGTTTGCACATGGAGCGGGGGCAGCGCAGCCGGAGCAGAGCAATGCCAGGCTGGCACCGGGCAGCGGACTCCTGCTGCTGCTGCTGCTGCTGCTAGGGCTCGGGCTGGGGTTGGGGCCCGGCTGCCCCCACTGCCCCCCGCGCTGTAACTGCAGCGGATCCTGCCTGGTCAATTGCTCGGGCCGGGGCTGGGATCGGGCCCCGCAGTCCACCGACATCCCGGCCGAGGTCACCGTGCTGTGAGTATGGGCCGGGGCCGGGACGCTGGGCAGGCGTGTGGATTTACTCGGGGATGTATGCGTTTGTGTGCCTTTCTGTGCGGATGTATGTGTACCTACAGACTTAGGCAAGCAGCTGTGCTCGTGGGTCTGTGTGTGCTGTGAATGTGGAATCAGGTGAGGGCTGCTTGTGTGTATGTGTGCACATGTGTGTGCTGGGACTACAGACTTCAGTGAGGGGCTGAGTGCCTGCCTGTCTGTGTGTGTAAACAACTGTGTGCTGTGACTGCAGACTCCAGTGAGGGGCTGTGTGTGTAGACATGTATGCTGTGTCTGAACACTCCAGTGAAAGGCTGTGTATATGTGTGTGTACACGTGTGTTGTGACTGCAGACTCCAGTGAGTGTGTGTGTATGTGCACATGCATATGCGTGTGGGTATGTGTGCAGACATGTGTGCTGTCACTGCAGACTCCACTTAGGGGCTGTGTGTTTGTAGACATGTATGCTGTGTCTGCACACTCCAGTGAAAGGCTATGTATATGTGTGTACATGTGTTTGCTGTGACTGCGGACTCCAATGAGGTGATGTGTGTATGTGTACACATGTGTGCTGTGATTGCAAATTCCAGTGAGGGGCTGTATGTTTGTAGACATGTGTGCTGTGACTGCAAACTCCAATGAAAGTGTGTGTGTGTGTGTCTGTGTGTGTGTGCGTGTATGTGTGTACATGTGTACACTGTCACTGCACTCTTCAGTAAAAGACTGTGTGTATGTGTATACACATGTGTGCTGTGACTGCAGACTCCAGTGAGGGGCTGTGTGCATGTGCACACACACGTTTGTGTGTGTGTAGACATGTACTGTGACTACAGACTCCAGTGAAGGGCTGTGTGTGTGTGCGTGGTGTATGTACGCGTGTGCTGTTATTACAGACTCCAGTCCAGTCCAGTGTGTGTGTGTGTGTGTTCAGAGTGGCAGAATGCCCCATGCATAGTTTATTGGTATATTCAGGCACATGAGTGACAAATGCTGGAACTCCCATATATATGTTCGTGTACCCCTGGAGAATTCTGGGTTTACATATACTTTATGTATATAGATATATTTTGGCGTGTGTATTGTGTATGTTTCTATGTATTTAGCACACTTTGTGTACATACAAATGTTTGCATGCCTTTATTTCTGTTCCTGAATCCCTTGGTCCCTGGGAAGAAATCAACAGACAAGTAAAAATGCAGCAGTTTATTTTAGGTCCTTGTTTTCACTAAATTATGGAAAGATACTCTTAGAGTAAAAACCCAAAGGAAAGATGAACATAGAGTATTTTTTATTGCAGACTTTCTCTTATAAGATGCAAGATTCTTAAGCAGACACTGGTGATTCTGGCTAAGGGTATAGACACAAGTTTTGTGAAGATCTGTTGTTAAGCTCCTGGCAACCCCGTGGATAATTGTTCATGTTGAGACCGTCTCCTGGGTTTTCTTGGCAAGGTGTGACCAGAAGTAGATTCCTGGCCTTTCTTCCGCACAGTATGGCTATAGCACCTGTTATCCCAGCCAAGCACTAACCATGTCCAACCCTGCCAAGTGTCCAAGATCAGACAAGATGAAGCGCACTGAGGGTGACGTGACCATAGAGATTTAAATGTTTGGAGGTTCAGAGTCACCTTCGGAGGTGACCTTGTGGTGGTTTCTCATGGCCTTGTAAATAAGGTCCTTGATGAAGGTTGGAAGTGTGTTTTTTATTAACAGGGCTGTGCTGGTGGGTTTACACTGTGACTATCAAATAGATCTGGACCTGCAGCCTCCACAGATCAGTGTGCAGAGGTGAGAGAGTCAGCCATCCTCAGGCTCTGTGCTGCATGAAATACCTGGACTATCAGATCTCAGGAAGGGGAAATGTCAGTCACGTGTTTCCAAGCATGGGAAGCTCAGCTTTAATGAACCATTTCTTGGAAAAGAAAAGGAGAAATATTGTGGGGGTTTTAACCCTGAGATGATCTTTTGTTTTGTGCATGTAAGTAAAGGGTCTTTGAGGAAAAAAGGGGCTTGTGATATTCCCACAGATGCTGTTTTAAAAGTAAACACAAACTTTGGAGCTGATTTGCCAAACATTTTCACTAATATTGTGTTTACAGAAATAATTCTTAGTACATAGGGCCTGAAGAGATGTCTTTAGTTGTTTATTATTAAGGTTCAAAATTGCCTTGTCTAACCATTCTTTTACTAATTTGCCAGAATCCTTGTTTCTCATGAAATCACTATAACAAATCAGCATATTTTCCTTAGATTGTAAATGATGTTACATTTTCGGGAAGGTCTGTATGATTTGTTTTCATGCTTATATTCAACAGAGAGTTCATTTAACGGCATTAAAAGCTTGAAGGACCAATGTCATATGCTTTCTCAAACAAATTCATCTCTCCACCTCCCCCTGCCGCATACAGCGGTCATTTGTTAAAGCATAGTTTAGACACAGAAAACGGGTGTTAGAAGGTGTGTGGTTAAATACATGTGCGGACAAGATGGTGCTTCCTTATCCGTGCGCCATGTGAAGACTTTCCGGGGGATGCAGGTGCAAAGTGCACTTATATCTTATAAAATACGCACTTTGGGGAGAATTTGAGAAGCGGGCCCACGTATATCCCTAACAGGGGGGTTATTTTAGTCATTAACGTGCATATGTAGCCAGATACGTGCATTAATGACTCAGCGTAAAGGTGCATGCAGTGGTGTTCCCAGCCCTCTCGTGCTTCCGGTGCTGCACGTCATGATGTACCCCCGGTCGGGCCCATGGAGGTAGCATGGCAAACTTACCGAAAAGCTGGCTTGCCTTGCGCGCCATGGCCCACTCGCTGTTCTCTCCTGGCTGAAATCTCGAGAGAAGAGCAGCCACCCCTGGAGTGCAAGGCAGCTTTTTGGTAGGTTTGCCATGTTGCCTCCATGGGCCCTGCAAGGGTGCACCCTCCTCCCGGCTGGCACCCACTGCCCCGCCCTTGGTCCGCCACTGAGTGCACATCTTGCATGATGGGCATACTTTGCCGGTGGGTGTATGCATGGGTGGAGCAGGGGCACAGCACAGAATTATGCATTATAACATACTATGATTGTTGCATGTTCTTGCTGAAATCTAGGCCCAAAGGTTTACACCAGCTCTAGGCCTTGACTTAAAGCATGAGTCCTGTCACTCAGGCTAGAATTTTATAAAGTAAAAGAAGTTGGCGCCTATTTGTTTTCATAAAATAGGCTTAAAATAGCCACTTCTAAAGCACTTTAACCAGGTGCCTCCCCCTCCCTTCCCCATAAGAACATACGACATGCCATACTGGGTCAGACCGAGGTCCATCAAGCCCAGTATCCTGTTTCCAACAGTGGCCAATCTAGGTTATACGTACCTAGCAATATCCCCAAAAGACAGGTTCCACAATGCTTGTACTGGGTCAAGCATTGATATCCTGGGTCCCTTTTTAATAGTGGTTTATGGACCTTTCCTCCAGGAACTTGTCCAAACCTTTTTTAAACCCAGCTATACTAACAGCCCTTACTACATCCTCCGGTAACAGATTCCAGAGTTTGATTACACGTTGTGCGAAAAAATATTTTCTCTTATTTGTCTTAAATAGTTTACCCTGTAGCTTCATTACATGTCCCCTAGTCTTTCTATACTCTGATAACACTCTTGTAACACTGCCCTCTCTTAATACAGGCAGACTGACACCTTCGGAGCAGGGGATAATTTGTATGAGAGAATCTGTACACTGTCAGGGACGGATGACATGGCTACTCCAGTGCCCCCTCCTTCTTGGGAAGATTGCACATGGTACAGGCCTCCATATTGCAGTGAAAGCGGCAGCGGTAGTGGGTGGGAACTGCCTTGGCCCCCTGCAGGCTGCTGGGAGTATGAAATTCAGCTTCTCTCAGTATGACACAGGACGGAATTGCTTAATGAGGCAGGAAGGAAAGTGCAGGGACAGGATCCACCACATTCTGTGATCCCGGTAATGCTGCTGTTCTTTGTGGCAGAAGCTGGCGGCTCTTTATAGACTCATGAGCATAATGAGGCCTGAGCTTCCGAGGACAGGAGCCCACGCCGTGACCTCCCTTCATGCATCTGAGGAGATGTATGCTCATCCTCAAGGTGTCACCGGGCTCTGTGATTGAGTTCTCTCCATGGATTTACATCTCCCTTGTGCAGTTGCAGTTCAATAGAAGTGGAGGTCAGCAAAGAGGCTGTAAGGGAAAGCTCTCTACTGGGCTAACAGCACACATGTCTGAAAAGCGCTGGACAGACCCATCATCAAGGCAGTATGAAAGGAGCTGGTTTTGGACAAACTTTGGAAAGTCGAGTTGCATAAATCTGCTTTTACCTCTTAGTTTTAGTTCAGTCATTTCTGAGCCTCTTTCCATAAAGTTTGTTTATTGATATAGTTTGATAGCTGAGGATCTAGACGATGCTACCTTTATGCTCATTGTTTGCGACCCTTATTCTGGGTGGGTTATAGGTTGTTGTTTGTTGTGTCACTTCTTTGCTATGGTTGTTAGTTTAGTGGTTGTGCAGTGTCTACATGTATAAGAGGTACACACTTCTCAGTGCTGGGGTTACTTCTGTGGGCTTTAACGCCACCTCAAACCTGAAAAAATAAGATATTTGGCTCCTTGATTGGCTCCTCTTGTACTTTTGGCAAATCTGGAACTTACACATGCAAGTGGCTACCAAATACTCGTGTGCCTGTGTGCATTTGCTGGAAGTAACAACTTGTGTCGCTCGAGGCTTCGTGGAGTGCTGTTGGCACTGGATGGGTATGTACCAGTGTCTTATATGTATTTTTCAAAAGACTCCATGTTCTGCAAAGCCTTTTGTAAAATACTTGGGGAACTGTGAACATCCTGTGTTGAGGCCTATGAAAAATTCTGCACCATGAGATGTATTTTATGGGGGCATTTGGAAATTGCCCTAAGCATATTTTGGAGACATGATCCGTAAACTATAATAAATAAATACAATAAATGTAATATAGTGAATCAAGAGGCCTTCCCTTACACTTTGGTTCCAATGTACGAAGAAGGAAATCACTGACCCTATTAGCAAGGCCGGGAACCTCTTAGAGTTCCTCGTCCCATGCAGTTTAGGTCTCAGGAAATGGTCACACGTCCTGACAGATTTTGGAAGAGATGCTGTCTCCTGATTTTAAGGGCTATTTGTTTCTTAGACGGAGGTTGGAGAAGTTGCTGGAAACAGGCATAATTTATGGATTTTAGAGACTTTTTTAATGCAAATAGTTCTGTAGAAAAAGGATTTGGTCTATATGCATGGGAGTGGCGAGGCTGTATATTTCTTGCAACTTATTCCGCATCACCTCAAGAGCCATGCTTACCCTTTTGTGGCTTATTTTACATGCAAAACCAGGCAGAAGTGTAATGACAAAAATACTGAATGTAACCAGTATTCCCTTGAATGGAATAGAGGCTTTAAAGACCTCTCTTACTCCACAAGATAAATCCCTTTGCGTAAGTGCTAGAAGTTCTGTAAGAGCATAATATACCAGCCAATGTCCTGTTTACTAAGCAAATTTCCCATAGATATAGAGAAAACACGTAGGAATTCAGGCCCACTGTTTGAAATTTCCAAAACTGAATGAACAACCTCAAGCCAATGAACAGGAAGTTGATAGAGTAATAGAAGAAAACAAAAGAAAGTGTGTGTGTGGGGGGGGGGGGGGGGGATAAAAAAACAGCTTTAGGGTGCGATCTTTTCTAACGGAGCATAATTCTGGCGATAATGTGAGATCACATTTTTAAAGCTGTTTGCCCAGATGTTTCAGACAGAGATTCCTTGTATTCCGAGCTCCTTCCAGGATACGTTTCCTTTTTGGTGATTAAATAGTGGCTCTGTGTGGTTGCTGGAACAGGGAATGTGACTCCGAAAAACAGCACTGGAACAGCAGAATGGTACCAGATGTTGGATCTTTCAGCTTTTCATGTCCTAATACTGGCCCAAGAAACTTTCATCTTGGAGTTTGGATTAATGTAACCAAATGTTTGCGTCTGCCACTAGCGAGCTCCAGGACAGAGCTCAGACTGGTTGGTGTGAGGTGAAGTCCAGCTTGCTGCCCTGCTCTATCATAATATTTGCTCAGGAATATTCATTTTCCTGTTCTTAAGTTATCCCAGAGCTGGCTGCTGCTTTCAGCTCTCTGCTGGTTGGAAATGGTAAATCATTACTGATCATATCTGGCTTGCATTCACAGGGAGGGGGTTTATCGATGGTGCCATCCCTGTGACTGGCAAGAACTGTAGGCATGAGGAATCGTGCCTGTTGCATTATTGGTCCTGGTCTGTGGAATTTTGTGTTCCAAATGTTGTGGCAATAAAGGGCGTGAAAGAATTTAGGAAATTTCTTAAACTGTATTTATTTGAGGAAGTTTATAACTATTAATGATATTGGCAAGATTTATAATTCTGATGAGTAATTTTTAGGAATGCTTGAGTGGGTGGTTTGATAACCTAGGATATATATTTAATTGTGTTGTAATTGTAAACCATTTAGAATATTAAAATAAATAGTATTAAAAACCCCCTTTGTAAATCAATCAGTCGTACTGTTATTATGATATATTACCCGCCTAGGGTGGTGCACTGCAGAATAAATTATATCAGTGATCTAGTGCTCATATCATGTTTGTCTCCCGTTTCATTCAGACCATCTTTCTTATCTTTCAAATGTTCATTGCTTCATTTCTGATCATAATCCAGCATTTTCTCATGTCAGCTTTGAATGCTCTCCTGTTGGCTGTACTCTGTTCCTCTGGTTTCGTCTATTGTAAATGTTTCCTCATTCAGTAGAGTCTTTGTTCTTCTTCCTGTTTCTGGTTTGGGATATTCTCTTGGTCCTATGTAGGGCTGCAAGACAGTACTGCTTCCTTGTGCTCTTATGCTCAGGGGTTTAAACAGTTCAAGAAATAAGTGGATCAACCCTCTGCTGCTTCTCTCGTACCCTTTTCATTTTAGTCTGCAGCTGAAGCAGGTTCGTGTTCATGAAGCCTACAGATATGTTAAGGATGTGGGTTTGTTCTCCTTCTTCAAAATCTGACCTGTTTCTTAGTTCTAGTGTGTACTCCTTTGGTCTTTTTCTAAATTTTCTTTCTTTTTATTCCCACCATTTAACTTTTACAAGATTCTGATTATTTTCGTTTTTGTCAGATAGCTCTGTTTCCAACCATGTAATTGTTCCGTTGTCTCTGCTTTAGTGTATCCGTGAGCCACCTATCTGGGATCTGATAAAGAGATGGATTCCCTGTGGGGAATAGGCCCAGCTTGAGATGGGGGCTCGGCGGAGTCCGCTCATGGAGGAGTAAAGTTGCTGTTGGTGTGGAGAGTAGAAAACACGTCTTGCTGGCAAGCGGAAGACAGAAATCTGACCAGCTAGGGGCGGGTCTCGAGGGCAGGGCTAGTGGTCACGCCCAGAGGGCTAAAGCCTTCTGGGCTAGTGAGAGTACTTCTGTCTTCGGCTCCGTCGGATGACGTCACCACTTGTGGCTGACTCATCCTGCCTGTCCTGGGAGAAATAGTCCTGCCTCAGCTCTCTGTGCTGTGTTCCTGTATGATGCCCGCGTAGGGCTAGGCTGTATATCTGCTCTTCTGTTCTCCTTGCTGTATTCAGGCTTTACATGTACTAGTGTGGCATCTGCATGGGGTCTGATGGAGATCTTCTCATCAGCTGTCCGTGCTGTATTCACAGTGACACCCACAGCAGCAGTAGCCTCTGATGTACTTCTGTTCATACTAGTGGCAGTGGTAGCCACAAAGTGAAGTACCGACCTCTCCTAAGGAATGATGCAGAAAGGAGCCTGAACAAACCAACTTAGTTGATGTTTTCTTCCAAATGGCTTTAAGACCCTCATTTGGAAATTCTGATCCTCTTCCTTTGAGGATACAAAGGGGAAATAGAAAACAGAATACATTCAATAAAAACTAAGAAAAGGAAAATAAAATAAATCTGGTAGTCTGCGTTCAGTGTTCCATATTTTCTTCACCCTTGTGATCAGACACATGTGTGAACGAGTACCCGATCTGCACAGAGTATGAATATAAGGAAAATGATTTACAGAAGGCCACTCTAAACCCATCTAATAGGAAACGAGGTCATCTTGGACAGTGAATAAGGAGGAGCCAGGCTGCTTGTCATGTTTCACGGGAAGGGCCTTGTCCCTCTCTCCGGGTACTTTGCTAACAGCTCTTCATCCATGGCTGCTTTATCATGCCAGTGATGTGTTGTGCCTCTGATAGCAGCTGATACCAAGCAGTTAATGGCTGCAGTGCTGAAAAAGAAGGCCGCAGGATCTGTGTCTGAGGTGAACTTAGATGATGGTGGAAAAAGACCAACCAGCCCAGGCAGCCTGTCTCCCAACTGCCAACCACAGATTTTTCTGTAGGCCAGGAACATTCGGTCTTCCCATTAAGCATCAGTGCACACTTCGCAGCCTTTAAGATTCTTTCTGCCCATAACATCTTTGTTTTAAGGAGACCTGCCGTCCCCTGTAATCTGTGCCATTATAACTTTCTGGGTCCTGGGCAGCATGCAGTCTGTGTACATTTCTGGGAACCTGGGTTGACTGCTGTTGGAAGCAGGATACTGGGCTTGATGGATCCTTGGTCTGACCCAGTATGGCCTATTTTATGTTCTTATGCAAGCTCTCCAGGGACAGGACAGTACCTGCTGTACCCGAATGTTACTCACCTTGAACTTCTGAGAAAAGGCGGGAGCTAAGTCCAGTTTCCCCCTTAATTAAATACGTTTCCCCTGTTCTGCAGTCTTCATTACTTCAGCTCCTTACTTCCTTCTCTGTAATTTACTCTCTGAGCATTTAATGACTTTATTTCTGCACATCTGTCTCTTTCCCTCTGTGCTGGCCCGTCTTGTTTGATTAGATTCTGTTTCTGACTTGCAGTTTGTGCATCTAGCTGATGGCTCCCAAGAAGGATTATAAGGACGTTCTTTTGTGAGAAGGCTTTGATTTTTTTTTCTGTTAGTTGTAGGAAATGTGCAGCTCTGATATCGTTGCATTTTGCACAGTACAAGAGAAATGCATTTCTGTTTCTGTTGCTCTGGTCTTGCACTGCAGGCAGTCTGCTTTCTTGGGGTTTCCAATTCAGCTCCTGTCTGCATATTTCTCTTTCTAGCCTGTGCTCACTTATTCAGTACTGGGTGAGGGTCTGTCTGTGCTTTGCCTGTATGACCAAGGGAAGGGATTCTGCGAGTGCAGGGTCTGTAGCAATTCTGTTTTCCAACCTGTACATCCCATCAAGAGTAGCTTCAGAGGTTTTCACATGAGAAAATGTGTTTACTGCAGAAATGGAGTGTCAGGAATTGCACTCCTCAGTGTGTACCTGTTACTCCCAGTGCCTTTTACTGGTGGGATTAGTCTGGGAAATGGTGATTTCCTTTCATACCTAGACTGCTGCAGTGCAGGTGCAAATACTGTGAAAACCTTTGTATGCACAGTGTAGGTGTCTAGAAAAACGGAGTTACTTACCTGTAACTGGAGTTCTCCGGGGACAGCAGGATAAGTCAGCCACAATTGGTGACGTCATCCGACGGCGCCGAGACGGAAGTACTCTCCATAGCTCAGAAGGGCTTTGCCCTTCTGAGCATGAGCCAACTGGCCCCACCCCCAGCCCGCCCCTAGCTAACCAGTTCGTCACTAGCTGAGCCTTAGCCGCTAGGAGGCGGGCACCAGTTCCGGAAGGCTAGTCCTTCCCCCTTCCAGGGGAGGAGGGTGGGATGTGTGGCTGACTTATCCTGCTGTCCCCGGAGAACTCCAGTTACAGGTAAGTAACTCCGTTTTCTCCTAGGACAAGCAGGATGAGTCAGCCACAATTGGTGCCTCCCAAGCTGCCATGCGCTGTGGTGGATGGGGGAAGGACGAGGCTGAGGTAACCTCCTCAGGGCCAGAGTGCAGTCATGTGGAACAGCGTGTCGCAACTAGAGCATGTGGGATTGCAGTTGGCATGTCGCAAGAAGAGCCTGTGGGCTTGCAGTCGGGAAGCATGCAAATCTAACAGTTGCGGTTGTGAAGTATGCCGAACCTGGGCAACCTCCAGATCATGACGCACGCATATGCAACAGTTGCGGTTGTGAAGTATGCAGATACTAGGCGATCAAGCACAGCAGCGGCTTCAGACCAGTAGCCACGAGGGTGGTGCAGATCGGGGCCTTACTACGGCAGCAGTAGAGAGCTGGTCACTGTAAGCAAGCGTGGGTCGGCATGTAGGTGGGAATTGAGAGTGGCGTGAAAGAAGCATTGAGACAACTTAGGGGGTTCAGCGCTTGGTCCAACAAGCATAGAGGAACAAGTGTCTTTAACTGCTAGGTGCTTACAACCTAGATATACTTTTCACCAGGGAGGAAAACCGTGTTTGGTGGGCCCACGGAGAGCTTGGGCCTACGGCCTATACCATGCACTTATGTGGTAACTCTTAGGTGATGACGACCTAGATTTGCCACTTAGAAGAACAGACTGGGTTTGGTGGTTTAATTGGGAAACTTGGGCCCATGGCATACCCTATGTTGTTATACTAGCAGCGAGTAGCAAGCGATATGGACGGTGCTACGAGATCGGCGAGAGATCGCCCCTTGAGCCTGCAGTAGGTTTGGCTTGGGTGTATCGTGTTGCGAGCTGCAGGAATAGTCCATGACCTTGTACTTCTCAATACGGTACCAAGAGAGGTGCAGCAGGCGCTGCCGCCGGTGTCCTGGCTGTGGGTCTGATAGACCCTGTAGTCGGGTCCTCTTTTGGGAGGAGATGCAGATGGAGTCCCAGAGGTGTAATCCACTGGGGCAGTATCTAGGCCCCTTAACTGCCTGGTTGTTGGTAGCGTCGTCTCCGTGAAAGTACTGGGCATACAGTAGCCTAGGGTCCTGATGTCTTTTTTTTGCTTGAAGTATCAGCCCCTCCCAGAAAGGGTTCCTGTAGGCCGGGGAGCCTGCTGGCCAGGGGTAAGGTAGCAGGCGGGACAGCGTGTGTGGTAGGCAGTGCCACCAGGGCTGGCAGTTAGGATGCTGGTTCCATTCGCGATATGGCTGGAATCTGGTTGCCATGACATGGCAGTGGGATTGGCCGGAGGCCAGCCCTAGAGGAGTTCACATATTAGCTGCGTGGCTCGGGGTGTCAGCGAGGCAGCCGAAGGTATTGGGTGGCACTGCTGAGGACGGCCTCCCTGAGGAATACGGTAGCCGATTATCGGTAGTGCATAGGTAGTCAGGTGGCCATGTCAGGATCATAACCTGTCGACGAGGTTTTCAATCTGTCGACAGGGTCAGGCTCTGCGTTGTGTGTGTGTGTGTGTGTGCGTGCTGCTATTGAGTGTTGGGGGGGGGGACCCCAGGGAGTGAAGCACGCTGGTGCCTGAGGAAGGGCAGGTAGTGTCCCTCTCAACAGTTGCACTTTGTGCTCGCCGCGTGGCGAGTAGATCAATTCGTGGTCAGCCCACGGGCTGGATTTTTTTTTTTTTTTGTCACCCACTTTCCTTGTGCAATGTTTGAGGCCACAGTCGCTTTGGCAACTGGCTGGGGTATCCAATCTTCACATACAATAAGGGCCTTAGAGTGCAGGGCATTAGGCACCGCCAACGGCGTGATGGGGTGATGGTTTGTATCTCCCGGGCCAGGTCGGAACCTGTGACCATGGCGCACTTTCCTTGGTGCGCGTGGATGGCTAAAATCAGATTTGTGCACGCTAAGTAAAGTGCTGCCCTTGGGTTGATCATAATGTAAGAAGCCAATCTGGTGCTCACAAGGCTGGCCTTGAGTCTGCCTCCCTGCCTTTACACACCCCTTGTCCTTAGGTTCATCGGTTAAGTGACGCAGAGGTTGCTAGGGGAGGCCGCTTGATGTGGGGCTCTCTCTGACATGAGCTCTCTCTGATAAGAGGCCTGAGTTGATTGTTTTTCTTCCCCAAGCAATGGGAGGATGCCTTCGACACTGCAACGTTGCTGCCGCCCCACGAGGCTGAGGGGAATGGTTCTCCCCCAAGTTATGGGGGGATTCCCTTGGAGACAGTGGTGCTGCTGCCTGTTTCGATGGCTTTTGGTAGATATGGGACGAAGTGGTTAGCCAGATAACCACAGGCATATCTACAAGGAAGACCGATACCCTTTCCATGGAGCTGCGCTGCTAGCGCGTGTTTTGAGGAGCGCCTGCGGACACAGGTAAGTGGCGTGGCCTCAGCTGTCCGGATAGGGCTTGGATGCTTAGCAGAGTCCATTAAAATATGTGGACTGGATTGGCAGTAGCCCCAGCTGGGCTTTGAACCTGTGACCTTCTGTTCTTGTACACACTGTCTGCGTGCACCGCACCACCGTGTTGCCACTGGCAGGGTCCCAATTCGGGGAGTGGCTGCTCCTTGGCAGCAATGATAGTGCTGCGGAGACCGAGAAGTGGAAGGTGTTTGCCCACATGTTGGTGGGCAGTGTTCTCTTCGGGGCCTCGGGCTCTGAGCTCCTCAGCTTTATTTTAGTTGGGAGCGAAGGCAGGTCTCAGCCGGACAACCGCAGCCCTGAGGGAGCAGAGGCAGGTCTCTGCAGGATAAATGTACCAAGCTCTGACCCTTAGGTGACATCTTCAGATGAATAGAAGATGCGAGGTCCACAATGAGCCTCCTGTTAATAACACCTCAGCCAGCCATCCTCATTGAGCACTGTGGGGGATTGAACCCCTGATCCCTGCACCATTGGTCAGTGTTGTAACCATTGTGCTGTGGTTCTGCTCTGTCTGATAGATGCAGGCCTTGCTATCACAAACCATTGAAACAAGGGATTGGGTTGGCAGGAACTACAGCTGAGCTGGGGCTTGAACCCGCGACCTTCAGCTTCTGAACACACTGGCGGTTCCTGCCCCACAGCTGAGCTGGGGCTTGAACCCGCGACCTTCAGCTTCTGAACACACTGGCTGTGAGTACTACATCACCGTGCTGCCACAGAGATGAGGGTTGTCTTCTGCATGCTCCCAGTATGCTGTGACTGTTATTTTCAACACTTCCCAATGTGGTAGGAGCTTGAGAATGGCTGATCATGCCCTGCAGTCATTCGAGCTTCTTGATCTTTTTGGAAGCGCAGCTGGAGGTGGACCGGCAAGCATTTCTTTGGGAGTGACGGGGGTGCATCTCACCGTAGCTGGTTAGATGGGCCAGGCTTTTCCTGGGTGCCACAGCAAGTCAACACGTAGGGCAGGCAAGCAAGCACTGCTGTCCTGTCTGGGACCTGTTTGTCCAAGGGTAAGACAGCAACTCACCATCCCTGGCAGGAGGGGACTCACTTGTGGACTGTTCCTCTACTTCGGGCAGGCACCCGGAAAAAACTTTCCTTTTGGACGCTGGGGAGCGTTCCTTGCAGGCTCCGTCGGTACCGATGATAGCCATATGTGAAGACTCATTCCTGCTTGTTCCTGGAGATAGTGACTCGCCCAAGGCCACAAGGAGAGCTAGCGGGAATTGAACCCTGGTCTCTGGGTTCCTAAGCCAGTGTCCTTAACCCTTAGGCTACTCCTCCATTGGCTGACATAGTGCCTTTGCATCCTTTCTGGGCCGTGGTGAAGCGTGAGGGAGGCTAACGCAGGTTGTCAGGGGATCTGTTTGTCCCTGGAGAGAGCAGCCCCCCATGGATAGTGTGGGCACTATCACAGCCCACTGATGCTTCTTGCTAAACAGAGATCACACAGCAGTGAACACCATAAGTAGAAGAGGACAGAGGAGTTTAACCGTGCAGGCATGAAGGTGCTGAGACATAGTGCTCAGGGTTTAGTATAATTATTTATTGGGCCCACTCGGGAAACGAGCACATGACCCCTGTAACATCAGTGGTGCAGAGACATAGTGCTCATGATTTAGTGTTACTATTTAACGGGCCCACACGGGGAACTAACTCATGACCCCTGCACCATCAGTAGTATTAACGTTGTACTACACCTCTGTCGAGAATGGGGAGCAACGGAGCAGTGGCAGTGTCTGCCCGCATGGCAGGCTACCTTTAGCGGGGTCGGTGCACGAACCAGTGCTAGCACGGGAGCGGGTGATGGAACCAGTGTCAAGGGTCTAATGCCGTTTGGAACAGCGGAGGCGTTTGTTGGGGCTCACAGCAGCGGCAGCGAACACTCTCCCTCCTCCAATGCGTGCATCTGCTCCGGGGGGTAGGTTCACAAGCGCGACCGCCTTGGAGTGCTGAACACCCCGCACTATTTGTGCATCATCGCAGTCACGCTCAGATTGCAGCCCCGGGGGTGACACGTCAGAGAATTCTTCCCTGCGTTAAGAGAGCAAGCCTGCTCTGTGCCGTCGCCGTACCGTCGGGTCAGCGCCAGGAAGGGAGTCTCTACCCCTGTGCAGGGCAAGGGAGGAGTATCGGCACCATCGCTGCATTCTCCAACAAGCCTTGGTAGACGGGAAGCGCTTGAGCTGAAGATCTCTCTCTGCGTTGAGGTCTGTGTTATAAAACGAGATGCGCCTGAGCGGGATGCTCGGTAGGGGTCTCTTGGGTAAAGCAGCAGTCTGCTGCTGCCGCTGATGTAGCCTAGATTTTCTGCGCTGTCCGAGCCGATGCCTATGCGCCGAGCTAGATGACACCTCAGCGCCGAGCAGTCCGTCGGGGATGGAAGTGGCCGCCGCGTGCGGCTCCTCCTTCCAAGTTGCTAGGATCGGCGCCGACCAATGGCGCTCAGGGGGAGGAGCCGTGCCTATGATGTCAGGGACGAAAATGGCCGCCGCCATGAGAACCTCGTGGCTGGCCGGAGGGAGGCAGGATCTGCAGGCAGCAGGACCGGAGGCACTTGAGACCCGATGGCTCACCCACGTGCGAGGAGGGCAAGGGTTGCCGCGAGGGCTTTTCCACCCGGAGGATCATCTAGGCCTTGAGTGCGCTGGATATTGAGTGCGCTGGATATCAAGCTCGCTGCTGGGGTTGGAGGCCCTTAGGCACAACCTGAGCAGCGGCGAAGCCTGCGGTCGGGGTGGAGGCCCTTAGGCACACCCGGAGCGGCGGCACAGCTGGCGGGGTATCGGAGAAGCGTCCGTGAGAGCGTCTGGTAAGGAGCTTAAGCGCAGCCCTAGCAATTTGAGAAAAGCTTAGACAGAGAATTAATGCAAGTTTGAATGCACTACAAATACTGACAAGAATAGAAAAACGCAACAGAAGCAGTTTTCTAAGATTTTGAGACTAGAGCACATGGTCCGCTGGAACAAGGTTCCGTCGGGACCGCTCAGAAGGGAGCCTTGGAACATTAACCTAGCAAGAGAGAGACAAGGCTCCGACAAGAATGAAGCAAGTTAGATAGCAATATACATACGCTTAGGATTTCTTAAGTTAAAAATTGGTGGAGAGTAGAAAGGTCCGTCTTGCTGGCAAGGCGGAAGAACTGAAACTGGTTAGCTAGGGGCGGGCTGGGGGTGGGGCCAGTTGGCTCATGCTCAGAAGGGCAAAGCCCTTTTGAGCTATGGAGAGTACTTCCGTCTCGGCGCCGTCGGATGACGTCACCAATTGTGGCTGACTCATCCTGCTTGTCCTAGGAGAAACACAGGCACTGACCTGCAGAGGTCTTAGGTTCTTATCTAGGGCTTCCCAAACCTGTCCTAGGAGATCAGACAGTTGAGTTTTCAATATGTCCACAATGAAAATGCATCAAATAAATTTGCATGCAATAGAGACTGCATTTAATAGAGACAGTGCATGCAATAGAGACAGTGCATGCAATAGAGACAGTGTGTGCAATAGAGATGGTGCATGCAATAGAGACAATGCATGCACTAGAGATGATATATTCAAGAGACAATGCATGCAGTAGAGACAGTGCATGCAAGAGATGGTGCATGCAATGGAAACAGTGCATGCAATAGAGATGGTGTGTGCAATAGAGACAGTGCATTCAATTCAGACAATGCATGCAAGAGAGATGGTATATGAAATAGAGACAATGCGTTCAATAGAAATAGTGTGTGTGATAGAGATGGTACATGCAATAGAGAGGATGTGTGCAATAGAGACATTGCATTCAATCAAGATAATGCGGGCACTAGAGACAGTGTATGCAACAGAGACAGTGAATGCCTTAGAGACATTGCATGCAATAGAGATGCTGCATGCAATAGAGATGTTGCTTGCAATAGAGATGGTGTGTGCAATAGAACCAGTGTGTGTGACAGAGATGGTGCATGCAATAGAGAGGATGTGTGCAATGGACACAGTGCATCAATAGAGATGATGTGGGCACTAGAGATGGTGTATGTAATAGAGACAGTGAATGCCTTAGAGACATTGCATGCAATAGAGATGCTGCATGCAGTAGAGATGTTGCTTGCAATAGAGATGGTGTGTACAATAGAGACAATGCATGTAATAGAGAGTGCATGCAAAAGAGACTGAATACAATAGAGATGGTGTATTCATTCGATATACTGCACGTAATAGAGGTGGTGAATTCAATAGAGATGCTGTATGCAATAGAGACGATGGATGTATTAGAGACAGTGCAAGCAATAGAGATGCTATGTGCAATAGAGATACTATGTGCAATAGAGATGCACTAGAGCAGAGGTTTCCAAACCTGTCTTGCGGCCTCCTTATCCACTTGGATTTTCCAGATATCCACAATGAATATGCATGAGAGAGATTTGCATTCAATGTAGGCAGTGCATGCAAATCTCTCTCATGCATATTCATTGTAGTATCCTGAAAACCTGACTTGGAAGCAGGTTTGGGAACCCCTGCACTAGAGACAGTGAATGCAGTAAAGACAATGGATTCACTAGAGACAGTGCGTGCACTAGAGACAGTGAATGCAGTAAAGACAATGGATTCACTAGAGACAGTGCGTGCACTAGAGACAGTGAATGCAGTAGAGACAATGGATTCACTAGAGACAGTGCATGCACTAGAGACAGTGAATGCAGTAAAGACAATGGATTCACTAGAGACAGTGCGTGCACTAGAGACAGTGAATGCAGTAAAGACAATGGATTCACTAGAGACAGTGCGTGCACTAGAGACAGTGAATGCAGTAGAGACAATGGATTCACTAGAGACAGTGCATGCAACAGAGATGGTGCATGCAGTAGAGACAATGGATTCACTAGAGACAGTGCGTGCAGTAGAGATGGTGCATGCAGTAGAGACAATGGATTCACTAGAGACAGTGCGTGCACTAGAGACAGTGAATGCAGTAGAGACAATGGATTCACTAGAGACAGTGCGTGCAGTAGAGATGGTGCATGCAGTAGAGACAATGGATTCACTAGAGACAGTGTGTGCAGTAGAGATGGTGCATGCAGTAGAGACAATGGATTCACTAGAGACAGTGCGTGCAGTAGAGATGGTGCATGCAGTAGAGACAATGGATTCACTAGAGACAGTGCGTGCACTAGAGACAGTGAATGCAGTAGAGACAATGGATTCACTAGAGACAGTGCGTGCACTAGAGACAGTGAATGCAGTAGAGACAATGGATTCACTAGAGACAGTGCGTGCAGTAGAGATGGTGCATGCAGTAGAGACAATGGATTCACTAGAGACAGTGCGTGCACTAGAGACAGTGAATGCAGTAGAGACAATGGATTCACTAGAGACAGAGCGTGCAGTAGAGACAGTGAATGCAGTAGAGACAATGGATTCACTAGAGACAGTGCGTGCAGTAGAGATGGTGCATGCAGTAGAGACAATGGATTCACTAGAGACAGTGCGTGCAGTAGAGATGGTGCATGCAGTAGAGACAATGGATTCACTAGAGACAGTGCGCGCACTAGAGACAGTGAATGCAGTAGAGACAATGGATTCACTAGAGACAGTGCGTGCAGTAGAGATGGTGAATGCAGTAGAGACAATGGATTCACTAGAGACAGTGTGTGCAGTAGAGACAGTGAATGCAGTAGAGACAATGGATTCACTAGAGACAGTGCGTGCAGTAGAGATGGTGAATGCAGTAGAGACAATGGATTCACTAGAGACAGTGCGTGCAGTAGAGACAATGGATTCACTAGAGACAGTGCGTGCAGTAGAGATGGTGCATGCAGTAGAGACAATGGATTCACTAGAGACAGTGCGTGCACTAGAGACAGTGAATGCAGTAGAGACAATGGATTCACTAGAGACAGTGCGTGCAGTAGAGATGGTGCATGCAGTAGAGACAATGGATTCACTAGAGACAGTGCGTGCACTAGAAACAGTGAATGCAGTAGAGACAATGGATTCACTAGAGACAGTGCCTGCACTAGAGACAGTGAATGCAGTAGAGACAATGGATTCACTAGAGACAGTGCGTGCAGTAGAGATGGTGCATGCAGTAGAGACAATGGATTCACTAGAGACAGTGCGTGCACTAGAAACAGTGAATGCAGTAGAGACAATGGATTCACTAGAGACAGTGCGTGCACTAGAAACAGTGAATGCAGTAGAGACAATGGATTCACTAGAGACAGTGCGTGCAGTAGAGATGGTGCATGCAGTAGAGACAATGGATTCACTAGAGACAGTGAATGCAGTAGAGACAATGGATTCTAGAGACTGCGTGCAGTAGAGATGGTGAATGCAGTAGAGACAATGGATTCACTAGAGACAGTGTGTGCAGTAGAGACAGTGAATGCAGTAGAGACAATGGATTCACTAGAGACAGTGCGTGCAGTAGAGATGGTGAATGCAGTAGAGACAATGGATTCACTAGAGACAGTGCGTGCAGTAGAGACAATGGATTCACTAGAGACACTGCATGCAGTAGAGATGGTGCATGCAGTAGAGACAATGGATTCACTAGAGACAGTGCATGCATTAGAGACAGTGAATGCAGTAGAGACAATGGATTCACTAGAGACAGTGCGTGCAGTAGAGATGGTGCATGCAGTAGAGACAATGGATTCACTAGAGACAGTGCGTGCAGTAGAGATGGTGCATGCAGTAGAGACAATGGATTCACTAGAGACAGTGCATGCACTAGAAACAGTGAATGCAGTAGAGACAATGGATTCACTAGAGACAGTGCGTGCAGTAGAGATGGTGCATGCAGTAGAGACAATGGATTCACTAGAGACAGTGCGTGCACTAGAGACAGTGAATGCAGTAGAGACAATGGATTCACTAGAGACAGTGCGTGCAGTAGAGATGGTGCATGCAGTAGAGACAATGGATTCACTAGAGACAGTGAATGCAGTAGAGACAATGGATTCACTAGAGACAGTGCGTGCAGTAGAGATGGTGCATGCAGTAGAGACAATGGATTCACTAGGGACAGTGCGTGCAGTAGAGATGGTGCATGCAGTAGAGACAATGGATTCACTAGAGACAGTGAATGCAGTAGAGACAATGGATTCACTAGAGACAGTGCGTGCAGTAGAGATGGTGCATGCAATAGAGACAATGGATTCACTAGAGACTGCGTGCAGTAGAGATGGTGAATGCAGTAGAGACAATGGATTCACTAGAGACAGTGCGTGCAGTAGAGACAGTGAATGCAGTAGAGACAATGGATTCACTAGGAACAGTGCGTGCAGTAGAGATGGTGCATGCAGTAGAGACAATGGATTCACTAGAGACAGTGCGTGCACTAGAGACAGTGAATGCAGTAGAGACAATGGATTCACTAGAGACAGTGCGTGCAGTAGAGATGGTGCGTGCAGTAGAGACAATGGATTCACTAGAGACAGTGCGTGCACTAGAGACAGTGAATGCAGTAGAGACAATGGATTCACTAGAGACAGTGCGTGCAGTAGAGATGGTGAATGCAGTAGAGACAATGGATTCACTAGAGACAGTCGTGCACTAGAGACAGTGAATGCAGTAGAGACAATGGATTCACTAGGGACAGTGCGTGCAGTAGAGATGGTGCATGCAGTAGAGACAATGGATTCACTAGAGACAGTGCGTGCACTAGAGACAGTGCGTGCAGTAGAGATGGTGCATGCAGTAGAGACAGTACATCAGGGTGTGCAGTGGCAGCACTGTGTTAGTGCCGCTGAATATCCTGGTCAGCCTGATTAACACGATTAGCAGATTTTCTAACTATGTAAATCGCTTTGAGTATTGGCCCCACAGATTCTTTCTAAAATGAAACCTCCATAGATTTCTCTTGATAGACAGCGAGCACGCATGTTAGGAACGTTTCTTACAGCTGCAGAATGACAATGCTGCTGATGCTCCAACTTTAAAATGGGTTCAGAGTCAATCCAGAAAACGTCATACTAGTGTCTAACGTCTTCCATGGGCAAACTGGTGAGGCTGTAATCGAGGAGGTGGTTAGAGTGGTGAGCTGAGAAACAAGGAAGCAGGTTCAAATGCCGCTGTTGTGCCTTGAGAATGAGCTAATCATTGGACCTTCCATTGCCTCACCTACACATTTAGTTCCGCGTTTGTTAATGTGCATTAGGATGCATTAAGGCGAGTTAGTAAACAGGACCCATTGAGAATAACCAGACTACATTAAAGAAGTTTGTTAATGCACTTAGACAATAGGGGCCTTAGATGGTAAGCCCTCTGGGCATAGGGGACTCCTTGGGTGTGTGTTGTGTTCTGTCATGTCAATGCTGTTCCAGAATATTATTTGCCTCAAGCTAAGAATGAAAAGTCGTGAACTACATTCAGGTAAAGAAAATAAATTAGTCAGATAAATACAAGGTGTTAGGACGAGTTATTATAGGGTCTAGAAGAGGAATACTGCATGATTTTCACACAGCATTTGATAAGATATCTCATTGGAGGCTGCCAATACAACTAAAGCTGTGGTGGGTTTGGAGGAAAAGTCAAATTAAGTTTGGCAGATTCTCTTTTATATGTACACACTTGAGGATTGTAGACTTATGCCAGAGACTGCAGCCTAGGAGTGTATAGAATTTGCATAGAGGCACACCCTGTTCAGTAGTAAAAGCTGTTAGTGTAGCTAGGTTTAAAAGATGTTTGGACAGATTTCGTGAGGAAAAGTCCATAAATCATTATTAAAGAAGACCAAGGAAATCCACTGCTTACTGTGCTGGGCCCACTGTTTTTTAACATAAATGACCTGGAGATGGGAGTAACGAGTGAGGTGATCAAATTTGCAGATGACACAAAATTATCCAAAGTTGTTAAAACACAAAAGGATAGTGAAAAATTACAAGAGGACCTTGAAAAATTGGGAGACTGGGTGTCCAAATGGCAGGTGAAATTTAATGTAGACAAGTGCAAAGTTATGCACTTAGGGAAGAACAACCTAAAATACGGTTCCACGATGCAAGGTTCCACATTAGGAGCCACCACCCAGGAAAAGGCTCTGGGCATCATCGTGAAACTCTGCCCATGTGCAGTGGTGGCCAAGAAAGCAAATAGAATGTTAGGAATAATTTATTTATTTATTTAACATCTGTTTTTTATACCATTTTTCTACAAGTCAAAATGGTTTACAGAAAACTAGATGCAGCAGAGAACGTTCTGTGCATTTGGTAATTACTGATAATGTGGGGAGAACAGTTCTATATACTATAACTTAATGATTACAAGCACAGAGCAGAAAACTTAAACTTGTGTAACAGAAACTTAGGGATATGTTTACTAAATAGCGGTAGTGGCTTCCGTGCGGTATTGGAGCCACGGTCCCATTGATTTCATTCTACATTCCTTTCCTTATGATTCAAGATTAATTTCAATGAGGCTACGGCTCTGATATCGCATGGAAGCCACTACCGCCATTTAGTAAACATACCCCTTAGACTACAGTCAGAGCATTTTAAGATTACTGCGCAGTAGCACTTGAAATTAAAATAAAAGTAACCTTGAACTGGAAACAAGTATAGGGCAGACGTCCTTCTGGCTAGGCTAACTTGACTGCTGAGTGATGGTGGTGATGGCAGAATGTTGTGTTTTGTTGGCAATTCCGGTGTGGTCAGTATAATTGCCAAGACTTGTTGCAGGTGGGGGATTCCTTTGGTGTATTTTATTATTGTCGGTGGTGAGGTAGGTGGCCATTGGTTCATGGGCTGTGGGGCGGGGGCTTGGTCTGTTTTAATCCTGTTGCGGGCTTGTGGCATAGTGTTTGAGGAAGAGATAGGATTTTAGTTTCTTGCGGAAGTCTGCTATGGATTCAGTTGCTCTTAGTTGGCAGGTAGAGCATTTCAGATGGATGTGGCATAGAGAAAGAATGCCCGATTGCATGTGCTCTGTTTGCTTTTGTGCTTTCGGATTGGTATGGCTAGGAGATTTTGTGTGCATCGCCATCGTAGCCTGTTTGTGTTTGATCTTTATAGTAGATATTGTAGGTATTCCAATGATTGTTTTTGCAGTACTTTGTAGATGTTGATGATGGATTTATATTTGATTCTGAAAGTTATGGGGAGCCAGTGCAGTTGCTTTAGGATGGGGTGATATGAGTGTGACATCAAGCTCCCTGGATGATTCTTATGGTGGTGTTCTGTGCCAATTGTAGAGGGAATAATGCATGCTTGGGTAGTCCTTGGTCGACTGAATTGCAGTAGTCTAACCGGGGGGTTATGACTGCCTGGCAGACTGTATGGAAGTCTTCAGATTTAAGGAGGGATCATAGATTTTGGAGTGTTTTCAGTTTAAAGTAGACTGATTAGGTGGTGTTTTTGATTTGAGTTTGTAGGTTTATTTCTTGGTCAAGATCTATTCCCAGATATTGGACCTCCATTTTGACTTGGAGTTCTATGTCCTCTATTTTAACTGTTGGTGGTGGCTTGAAGTTGGGGTCTTTAGTTATGTGAAAGACCTCTGTCTTTTTATAGTTGATGGTGAGGTTATGTGAATGAAGCTACCTTATTATTTGTGTGAAGCATTTGGATATTCTTAAGTAGGCCGGTGTGTCAGTGGAGAAGAGCATATAGATCATAATATCGTCAGTGTACATTTGGAAGTCAACTTTGAGGTTCTGTTTTAGTGTGCATAGTGGTTGGATAAGTATATTGAATAAAGTGGAGGGGAGGGAGGAGGCGTGGGGCACACCTTGCTGAAGGGTGTACCGGAGGGATCTCTGGGAGCTGATTTTTATCTGCTGGCTTCTATTAGAGAGGTAAGATGTGAACCCTTTGATAGTGGTGCCCCTGAGTCCGATATCATAGAGTGTTTGAGCAGTGTGTGGTGTGACACAGAGTCAAATGCCACAGAGATGTCCAAGCTTGATGTTTTCCATGCCAGTGATGAGTCTGTCTATCAGGGATATGAGGAGGGTTTCTATGCCGTGGTTGGTTCAAAATCCATGCTGGTGCTGGTTTAGCGGTACGTGAAGGTTTATGTGACTTTGTAGCTGGTTCAGTACTGCTTTTTCAATGATTTTTGCAATGAATGGGATACCGGATATGGATCTGTAAGAGGCAGGGAAGCTGGGGTCAAGGTTAGGCCTTTTTAGAAGTGGTCTGCCTGAGGATTGCTTGAGTGAGGGCAGCATGTAACCTTGGGTTAGAGAGTCTTGATTGATTCTTAGGATGAAAGGTATGAACTGCAATCTTGAATCATAAGGAAAGGAATGTAGAATAAAACCAGAGATATTATAATGCCTCTATATCACTCCATGGTGTGACTGCACCTTGAATACTGTGTGCAATTCTGATTGCCATATCTTAAAAAGGATATAGAAGAACTGGAAAAGATACAGAGAAGATACCAAAGAGCGCGGTATATAAAAACTGTAAATAAATAAAATAAATAAATAAAGAAGAGCCACCAGAATGTTAAAGGGGACGGAAGGATACCCCTGTAAGGGAAGGCTTAAAAGATTAGGGCTTTTGAACTTGGAAAAGAGACAGTTGAGGGGAGATATGATAGAGGTCTATAAAAATGAATGCAGTAGAATTGGTAAACATAGATCAGTTGTTTACGCCTTCAAAAAGTAGAAAGAATAGGGGACACGCAATGAATCTACAATGTAGCACATTTAAGACAAATTGGAGAAGATATTTTTTCACTCAACGTGTAATCAAACTCTGAAATTCGTTACCAGAGGATGTAGTTAAAGCTGTTAGTGTAGCTGGGTATAAAAGAGGTTGCACAAGTTCCTGGAGGAAAAGTCCATAAACCAGATCTTGACAAGCGCCAGGTGCCTGGATACCATGGCGACCAAATAATCAGTCTTGGCGCTTGGGACTCAGAGCACATGGGCGAACGTGACCAGGAGAGCTGGTGTTTGCCCGCAGGAATCCCAATCCCCGAGGGCAGAATGCTAAAGAGGGTCTAGTGTCAGCCAGGAGAGCTGGTGTCTGCACAGCCTTCAATTTAAAAAAAAAAAGGTTAGTCAGTTTGCTGCATTGATGGCTGAATAAATTAAAGGGGCATAATCTATTGCCCCTTTAATTTATTCAGCCTTCTATGTGACTGGTGGGGGGAATGGAGGGCGGGAGATTGAAGGGGAGAGTCTGGGGGTGGGGGAGAGACAGCAGGAGAGGCGTTGGAGTGGGGAGGGAAGGGATGAATGCATGGGAAGTAAAGGACACAATGCATATGTACTAAAGGCGCACTCCCCTCCCGCCACACACACATACATACGGCACCCCCACCTTTGCACCACACACAGGTGTAGTTTAATGGATCATTGCGAGTGGTGAAAGAGGGAGAAGGAGAAGTGGGGCCATTACCTTTTGTTGGCACTG
This sequence comes from Ichthyophis bannanicus, assembly GCA_033557465.1. Taxonomy (NCBI): domain Eukaryota; kingdom Metazoa; phylum Chordata; class Amphibia; order Gymnophiona; family Ichthyophiidae; genus Ichthyophis; species Ichthyophis bannanicus. Next base: position 87,838,439 of record CM066044.1, on the reverse strand, counting down.
TGCAGTGGCCCATTAAGAATCGGATTTATTAAGCTTTTTTCTCTGGAAAATGGGAAACAGTCTTAGTAAAAATCAGGCCCTAAACCTTAAAACTGCGATATACATTTTTGGGGGGTGGGGGCATGCATTGTGATCTAGCTTTCGGTGGCTGGCTCTTACATTCTAAGAAAATTTGTCAAGGCCTGCCATAAACCTTATTAAAGTGGACCAGAGAAATGCTCTGCTTACTCCCAAGACAAGTAGCGTGGAATCTGTGTACATTTTTGGGAACCTGTCAGGCACTTGTGACCTGGGTTGACCACTGTTGGAAACACGTTACTGGGCTTGATGGACCCTTGGTCTGACTTAGTATGGCATATCTTAAGTTCTTATGTTCTTAATATGCACAGGATAGATTTGCGTAAACGTTACTTCTTTGCTATGAGAAGGGAACTGTATTTAGTTTGCAGTTCAAACAAGTTACATTCTGGTTAAGTATTTTCCTGTCCCCAGAGGGCTCGGTGTGTAACTGAAACAAAAGAGGGTTAAGTGAGTTACCCAAGATCACAAGCAGCGGCAGTGGGATTTGAACCCTGGCTTTCATCCCACTCCTCTATTCCACTGAGCTATCTCAGGCATATTCATTAGAGATATTCTGAACACTCCAGTCGATTGGTGTCTATTGGAACTAGAGGTTGTATACCCTTGATTGACAGATGAATGTTCTACAATGTAAATGGAGTTGGGGAAAGGCCTTACTGTGCTGATAAGCTACGCAGGAGTCACTCCAGGGCTTTGAAATCTCTGGGAGGCAATCTCTGGAATTGAGGCATCTGGTATAGACACAATATTGCCCAGTTTGTCTCAGGACAGTCACAGTACAGATAGGGAGGTTTCGTTTTTCTCTGGGCTTTGCTCCTACATTGGAAATAAGCAAGGGGGCTGCCCCATCAAATTTCCCAGTGTGTTATGAATTTCCAGGTAAGTGACAAGGGCGGAAGTGAATAAGGATGAATAACCTCTGGCCAGTCACTCCTGCCCAGGGCTCTCACACATGGATTTAATGCTTCTCCCACCTGCAGCTGTTAAGTTTTAGTTTAGTGAGGCATAAGAGATCCTACGTTTCCTGGTTAATTTACTAGGATTATACAGTGGATTAATCATTACAGCAGCTGATCAGTTTACATGACACAGAGAAACCAGTTTGACATGCCTGGAGTGTTCTGTAAACCTTCCTAGAGTAGAACTGAGTTCAGATTCCAGCTTGAGTGCAGAGGAAAAAAAAGGGATGTGGTTTACATCAGTGGAGAGTCTGAGTTAATGTGGTAACAGGGAGTTAATGATTCATTAAATTCCATCCTCACGACTGCATATAATTCTGCAATACCAGGTGCTAGAGGGAGCATAGGGGATGATGATGATGATGATGGACAGTTTGGATATTACTGAGAGGCTAGAACAGAAAGTGACTAGGGTGCAGGATCAGGGTGGTGTGGGTATGGCTGACCATAAGAGTGCAAGTGGTGTTGCCAGTAGCAGTTAAGCTGATAATCATGTAGATGATGGTGGTACAGGTGACCGTGATGGTGCAGGTGGTGTTGATGGCAGTGTAGGTGATAGCGATGATGGTGGTACAGCTGACAGTGATTGTAGAGGTTATGTTGACAGCAGTGTAGTTGATGTGCCACCATTCTCATGATCATCTATATGATCAAGTAACCGTGATTGTACAGGTGATATTGATGGCATTCTAGGTTATGGCAATGATGGTGGTACAGGTGACAGTGATGGTGTAGGTGGTGTTGACAGTAGTGTAAATGATGATCATGCAGATGATCTTGAGAATGGTGGTACAGGTTATAGTAATGGTGCAGGTGTTGTTGTTGGCATTCTGCTGTAGATTATGGTGATAACAGTGGTACAGGTGACAGTGATGGTTCAGGTGGTGTTGACGATAGTGTAATGATGATCATGCATAGCAATGATGGTGGTACAGGTGACAGTGATGGTGAAGGTGGTGTTGATGGCAGTGTACGTGATGATGATGATGGTGGTATGGGTGACAGTGATGTTGTAGGTGGTGTTGACATCAGTGTAGGGGATGATCATGTAGATAATTGTGAGAATGGTGGTACAGGTGACAGTGATGGTACAGGTGGTGTTGATGCCATTCTAGGTTATGGTAATGATGGTGGTACAGGTGACAGTGATGTTGTAGGTGGTGTTGACAGTAGTGTAAATGATGATCATGCAGATGATCTTGAGAATGGTGGTACAGGTTAGAGTGATGGTGCAGGTGGTGTTGGCATTCTACTGTAGATTATGGTGATAACAGTGATACAGGTGACAGTGATGGTTCAGGTGGTGTTGACGATAGTGTAATGATGATCATGCATAGCAATGATGGTGGTACAGGTGACAGTGATAGTGCAGGTGAGGTTGATGGCAGTGTAGATGATGACTGCATACATGATGGTGATGATGGTGGTGTAGTTGACAGTAATGATTCAGGTGGTGTTGACAGCAGTGTAGGTGATGCTACCTGCAAGTGATGGTGATGACAGCGATATAGGTGACGGTGACAGTGACATTGCAGCGGTGTTGAGATCAGTGTTGGTAGTGCTCCTGCAGAGGGTGGTGATGATCATCCAAGTGATGACTGTGGTGCAAGTTATGAAGACCATACAGATAATAGTGTGCCTATGAAAGAGAAGCAGGTGACAGTGATGAGGTCATGGAGGTGCAGGTAATGTTACGTTACCTTTTATTTGTTTATAGCTTTCCTTAGATATTATCCAACCCAAGACATTTCACAAAACATAACAATATAATAAATACCACATGATAAAATAAAATATCAAAACACAATTCCAGTATTAAAACTATATGGTCGATATTCAAAGCAATTAATGTAGTTAGCAGACTTGCTAACTGCATTAATTGTGGCAACTGGGATATTAAATGGCACTAATACGGTCGCCACCACTGAGCGCCCCAATGCTAACTGGCTAGCAATGGGGCATTCTGTGGGTGGAGCGCAGGTGGCTTGCCTAACTTTCATTACCCATAGCTAACTGCGCAAAAGCTGAATATTGTTGCTGCCTGGTTAACTGCAGCGCTATCTGGCTGACCTAGATATTTAATGCTGGTTGCCGGATATGGCCCCCCGGCATTGAATATTCACATTGAAAGTTCAGCAACGATGTCTAGCCACTTAACAAGGGCTGGCTTCCACCACTGACTATCCCCCACAGTTCATAAAATCATAAAATATCAGCACATTTCTAAACAAAATACAAATAATATGATTCAGTTAATTTAATCCCCAAATTTATATATACTTGTTAAATAAGTTCCATGCTGTCTTTAACAGAGTGAAATCTTTGTTGGTAATGTCGGAAGTACAGTACAGCTCCTATGGAAAGGGTGTCAGAACGGAGTCTGCACAGCAGTGGTTATAGGATGCACTGTCAGCTCTTTTACATGGTCTCTCTCCTCATATGCAGTTCTACATTTATATAAGATTTGGGCAGTACTTGCGTTGAGCACATATATTTGGTTTCTCCCCTTTATGGGTTCTTTCTTCTACCCTGTGAGGTGGTGCAGGTGGTGCTGAAGGTGCAACCGGTTATGACAGTTGTACATGTACCATGCTGTAGATGACAGTGGGTCAGGCAAAGGTGCTGATGTTGATACCGCTGAGAATAGTGCAGTTGACAGTGATGATAATGATGACAGTGATAGTACAGGCAGTGGTTTTGATGTGATAATTCTGCAGGGGATAGTGATGGTGCAGGTTATGACCACACAAGCAATTTAATTTAATTTAAAATTAATATTTCACTTTTTCAGTTAATAAGGAGCACAAAGCAGATTGCAGGCATGTTAAACTGCACACAGATGCATTCATTGTATCAAACACAAATGGAGCAATGATGTAACGGTCGTGCAGTGCAGTGATGGTAACAGTGGTGTAGATGATGGAGATGTTGATGGTGGTGATAGTGGAGTGTTGACCTGGTTGGACCATGATAATGACTCATCTGCCATAGTTTGACGTCTCACTTCTGAGCATGTTCAGATTCAAGTGATGTCCCGTCTTTCCAGAGGAAGTTCCCCTACACTTGCTGTAAGCAGTCTTCCATTAGTATGTCTCAAACAGGACAAGAGGTGGCATCCTGAGCAGCAAAGGAGGGAACTCATCAGTTAGGTAACGTTGTTGTTAAGTGCCGTGGAGTCGGTGTCGACTCTTGGTGACCCTCTGGATAGTTGTTTTAAACTGGGTTCGGTGTTCAGTCAGGCGGTTCATTGTTGACAGAGTGGCGCCCATAGCTGCTGTTATTGTGTCGATCCAGATAGGTACCAAGTGCACCTAAAAACAGCAGTGTATCCACTTCCTGTTCTAAAATAGTCTTTTCTTGGAAAGCACAAATTAAGAATGTGTCTTCTTCTTAAGTGCTATCGAGTCGGCGTTGACTCCTGGTTTTCTTGCCTATCTTTAAGGCCACTAATAAATTCTATGAACCCAAACGGTGATCAATATAATAAGATAAGAGAAATTAGATCCTGTGAATCCCTCAGCAAATTTACAATTTTTTTGTCGGACATAAATCGTGTAGGGCAGGCATTGCAAACCCTTGCCCCAATACACAATACATATCCCTTTTATTCAAACCAATAGGTTATTCAATAAAACTTCTCAGAAGACCAAATCCAAATGAAAACGGCACTTATCTGGATAACCATGCGCGACGTGATGGCAATGCTCTAGCTACCACCCTTTTTCGCAAATCTGTACAACGAAACAATCTTTTAAATTATCGCAGCTTCCATCCGGAACCATTGCGTAAAGGTCTACCTTATGGCCAATTTTTAAGGCTACGTAGATTGTGTACTTCTGTGGCCAATTTTAAGCTACATGCATTGGACTTACAAGCTCGTCTTTTAGACAGAGGTTACCCAAAAGCTGTGGTGTCTAGAGCCTACCGTAGGGCACTTTTTTCCCATCGGGAATGGTTTTTAGATTGTCAACCTACTGTCTCTACAGCTACGGATATGATCACTGGGGTCTTGCCATATATGTCTAATTCTTCCCGGGTAGTGGGCATATTGAAGAAATATTGGCCTTTATTATCTCTACACTCCAGCCTTAATAAACCGCTTCGGATCGCTTACTCTAGGGGACCAAACCTGAGAGATAAATTGGTTTCATCTGTCACACCATCTGACCGTCCAGATCGACCTTATTGGCATTCTGGCACACATCAATCTTGTACTGCTTGTCAGTTTTGTGATACCACATTGACGGGATCTTTTTGGCCCGATTTACGTTCTGATAAAGTTTTTTATCGTAGATGGCACACCTCATGTAATTCTACGTTCGTTGTATATTTAATAGAGTGTCCTTGCCCCATGAGATATGTGGGCAGCACTATCCGAAAAGTTAAGGTTCGACTGACTGAACATGCTTGTCGTCTTCGTCAGAAGTCACTAACTGCACCAATGGTTCAACATTGTTTACAACAGGATCATGATTTTCATCAATTGAAATGGACAGTGATTGACCATGTGCCTGAGGACCCTCGTCGGGGTGACCGTCTTTCTAAATTACGTATGCTTGAGCAGCGTTGGATATTCAAGCTACAAACAGTAGCCCCTGCTGGACTTAACAGTGCCATCGATTGGCTGGGAGCGGTGTGACGTTTACCTTTCATGATAGGGAACCCCTTTCTTCTGTGGGGATTCCCTTTCTGTGATTGGTGAAATTCTTGATAGGCGTTTGGAATAGCCAATCTCAGATTAGTATCCTCAATTTCATCAGCCAGCATTTCGGCGTTTTTTGCCAGTTGAAAGGTGGCTTGGAAAAGTTTATACAAGTGGATCAGAGAGCGCTTGATACAGGGGTTTATCCCCCGAAACGTGCACGTCGCGCATGGTTATCCAGATAAGTGCCGTTTTCATTTGGATTTGGTCTTCTGAGAAGTTTTATTGAATAACCTATTGGTTTGAATAAAAGGGATATGTATTGTGTATTGGGGCAAGGGTTTGCAATGCCTGCTCTACACGATTTATGTCCGACAAAAAAATTGTAAATTTGCTGAGGGATTCACGGGATCTAATTTCTCTTATCTTTAAGGCCAGGCAGCATTGAAAATTGCTGCTACCCACTTAGTGCCATTCTCTGCCCCCGCTCTGCCCTGGAACACTCCCAACATGCCCCGATGCTAAACAGATGGCATCGGGGCATGTAGGGGACTTAATGGGGGATTTTCAAAGGCACTAGCCATGTAGCTGCCTGAAAATCCCCAATTAAGGCATTTGCATGGTTAACATGGACTGTTAACCATGTAAATTCCTTTGAAAATTGGGTCCTAAGTGTGCATCTTTGTAATCCACCTGGAGGTTTGGATAGTGTGGACAAAACTGTTTTTAAATAAATACAATATTACTCCAATATAAAGATAGTAATGGGAAAGGCTACTGTATCTGGGATAGGAAAGGAGAAGAAAGGGAACTATTTGAGTGGGTAGTGTGAGAACGTAGGCCACTTACAAGTCTCCAGAAGCTGGATCTGCCCTCCTCAGTCTTGTGGAGATAAGCACTTTGTCAGTTTCTGTAGATGGATTGTCTCATGTCTTGCAATCTGTATATTGTCTTTGATGGACTCTTCCATACAAAACATTTATCAGACTCAAATTATGGGAAGGGATAGACCATCGCTTTCATTTTTCCAAGAATTTCCAAGGGGTTGTTTAAGCCTTCTAAGAACAGCAGCCTCCAGCTGAGCCTGCGCCACTTTCTTCTTGCTGAAGAACCTATTCCAGATGTGGAGACTGACTGCTGACTCTGACATCTTTCTCTTTGGCATCAAGTTTCAGGGGATGTCTGGCGTGATCTGTCTCATGCTTTATTGGTTGCAGTGGAAGAACTTGAATCAGCTTTAAGGTTGGAGGTGGGGGGGAGGGAAAGATGATGAAGGTTTAGAAAATGTTTGAGAATAGCTGCCTCCAGTACTTAGTATCAGCACCTCCTTTGCAGGCATGTGGTAGGCTCTTTGCGAGAAGCACAGGTTAATGCTTTCTATGGCAGAGGTTGTCTGTGTTTCTTGGCAGGACAGTATGGGAAATGCTTGAGAGCAGGGTGGAGACTTTGCACAAGATCCATGGAACAATTAGTGCAGTGAGGTGAGGTCCATATATCTTCCAGAACCTGTGGTTTCAAGTTGACCAGGAGAAATAATTTCTTGTGCATGGGTTTATGGTTGATATATCACCTTTCACACATGTCAAAGCGGTTTACAATAAAATATATATACAAATAAGAAAAGGAAAAGGAACTCCATCATTAAAAGAGGAAAGTAAAGAACAGAAGGAAAACGGGATAGGGAAGCAGAACGACCATCCAATAGCTGAGGGATAGGTTATTCAACCATGATGTTGAATGCATGTGGGGATACATGTTTTTTTAATGCTTTTTTAAACTTGGCGAGGGAAGCTTCAGTGGGGAGGTAGTTCCATAGGGAAAGGGCTAGGTAAAAAAATGCTGAATTGTGAGTACCTTCATGGTGAGCCTGTGATGGAGATGGTAAATGAAGTTGGTTTGTATGTATGGAATGTAGAGAGCGGGTAGATGCATGAGGTATGAGATGAGAGAAAAGATAACTGGTGTGCCAGAGTTAAGTATTTTATGAATGACAACCAAGAGTTTGTATTGTATGCGATATGGAAAAGAAAGCCAATGGGATTTAATATAAAGTGGTGTCACATGATCGTAGCGGGAGGAATGATTAAGGAGAGGTATTGCAGTATTTTGAATGACTTGAAGGCGTTTAAGTTGATATTGGGGTAATCCTGGGAAAACAGTGTTGCAGTAATCCATTTTAGATACCACAAGTGATAGAAGAAGTGTAATGATTGCTGACTCTGGGAGAAAAGAACAGATAGAACGGATTTGTCATAGAGGGTAGAAACAATGATGAACAAGCTGACTAATATGCATATAGAAAGAAAGAGAAGGGTTAAGAATGACTCCGAGATATTTTAACATCTGAACTACTGGGGTGGGAAAGCCATTTATTGAGGGAGCTACAGAGAGAGACATCACAGAGCTGGAGAGCCACAAAGCACAAGACACTCTCTCTGCTCTATCCCATGGCCATGAGCTAGGTGTTATCAATGTCTTGTTCATTGGTGAGCCTTGGCACTCTCTCTGCTCTGTCCCATGGCCATGAGCTAGGTGTTATCAATGTCTTGTTCATGGGTGAGCCTTGGCACTCTCTCTGCTCTGTCCCATGGCCATGAGCTAGGTGTTATCAATGTCTTGTTCATGGGTGAGCCTTGGCACTCTCTCTGCTCTATCCCATGGCCATGAGCTAGGTGTTATCAATGTCTTGTTCATGGGTGAGCCTTGGCACTCTCTCTGCTCTATCCCATGGCCATGAGCTAGGTGTTATCAATGTCTTGTTCATGGGTGAGCCTTGGCACTCTCTCTGCTCTATCCCATGGCCATGAGCTAGGTGTTATCAATGTCTTGTTCATTGGTGAGCCTTGTCACTCTCTCTGCTCTATCCCATGGCCATGAGCTAGGGGTTATCAAGGTCTTGTTTTATCATGTGTGGAACATTGAAATAAGTAATTGTATGCATGTGGGATGGAGTTATTGTGTGTTAGTCATACATGGTGGTTGTGGTTCCTTCCTGAACTGGCTCAAGTTGGGGATAGCTCTGATGTGTGGTGGTAGGGAGTTCCAGAGGCTTGGGGCGCATGGGTGAGCCTTGGCACTCTCTCTGCCCTAGCTTATGAGCTAGGTGTTATCTTTTCAGAAGCTAAAGAAAGCACGAACATTCCTTCCCAGAAAGCTGCAATAATAATTTGGATCCACAAAATATCAACTGGCCTCATTTCTGGCTGTGTTAAAGAATCTTTGGACTTATTCTTGGTTCTCTTCCCTTTATCATCCTGCTACACAGGCAAACCCTACTGAGTCCAATATTCAGGGCATTAAGTAGATAGTGCTGCTGAATATCCTGCGGCACCTTTTGAATAGCGCTGGGGGGGCCTGTGGGTGGGGCCTGGGTGGTCCCAGCACTTATCTGGTTAGCAGTGCTAACTGCTTAAGTGACCACCTCAAGTTAAGTCATGAAAAAAGCTTTCCTAATATGTGCTTTTGCCATCCGGATAATAGCTGAATATTGCTGCTTCCTTCTGGATATGCGGTCGGTGCTGAAACCAGATAGTCAGTGCTAGAGGATATCCGGATTCCAGCACTGAATATTCGGTTTCAGTTTTAAATGCCTTGGCCAGTGCTTAAAAAAACACTGACTGCGGAGTTTGACTATTGACCCAGTTGTTTCTAATTATCAAATCACTCTGAGGATTCCGTATCCATTAATACTGAGCGACCCTCTGTCTGTCAGGACAGCTCCCCATGTTTAGCTCTTTAAAGTATCCAAAGAGGAGAGTTTGTGACGAGAGCTATCACAGTGACACTCTGGCAGGATTGGGGGAACATTTGTCAGGAGAGTTGCTGCAGCGATACTCAGGCAGGATTTTCTTGTAGTCTCCTTTGCTATGAAGTGTTAGCCAGAATGACCAAGCAAATGAAGTCAGAACAATCCATTTCGATGAATGAGAAATTAATATTTTTCCTGCTAGCTTTACAGTTGAAGAGAGTCAAAAATAACTGGTGTCCACATGCCAGCTCAGTGTCTAAAGGCTTATAGTTATATTTATTTATTTGCATTCTCTTATATACTGTGCTATTCCGCATCAGTGTGGTTTACATTGAACAAACTGAAATTACATTGAACAGGGCATTATAACTTGGAGATAACTATTTTACAGGGAACATGGGCTATGGAGGGTTAAGTGGCTTACCAAGACCACAAGGAGCACCTGTGGGACTAGAAACCCCAGTCCTTCCGGCCCAAGGTTGCTGTCCTCTAGTGGGATTTGAACCCCCGACCTTCTGGCCTGAAGTACCTTGCCCCAACCACTAGGCCACTCCTCCACTCCTTATAGTTTATTTACTTGAAATACCACCTATAGCTGAAGTCCTAGGAAACATTTCTCTTTGGTTGAGTGACTGTTACCTTATAGGGACATTGGGCCTGCAGGAAGTCTGGATCTTCAGAACTGCTGATGGTGGATTACTTGCCCTGAGGGTGTCAGACAGGCCTGCATGCTCTATAGGGAGCTGACTGAAATTGCTCTGTTACTTCATTGTTTCCCTTTTGTGTGATCTTTCGCAAACATGTCCCTATGCTGGTAAAAGCAGGACTACAGACTCCCAAACTAATGGGCGATAGGGATGAGATAGTTTAATTTTATAAGGCAGCTGATATCTCTGAGGCCTTGATTGAAATCAGCAGGATCATTCCCAAGATCTGAGGACACTGAAGCACAAGAAGAAAATGTGGAGGAAGTTTATTTACTTATAAAGATCTGACTTCTCTTTAGGTCGTTATTTTTACTCTTTTTGCCTTTGGATTGTTCTGTGATGAACAGACTTGAAGACAGAACTTCCCAAACCTGGCTTGAGCACTGCACAGCCAGTCTGGTTTTCAGAATAACCACCATTAATATGCATGAGTGAAATTTGCATGCACTGGAAACCCAATACGTTCATATCAATCACACATATTTATTGTGGATATCTTGGCAATCTGACTCTTTGTGGAGTGCCCTACTTCAGGAAGTGCTTTATAACAATGCAACAAGTTGAACAGGGTGGAGATGCTGTGTACGAGACAGCAAGGTCGTATTCTCAGACCTTTCACCTCAGTTTGAAAGGGAAATTGCTTGTATAGTGTCCCTTTGAAAATTGCTTAGAGGTACAAAAGACCTGCAGACTTTGCGCTTCTGAAGGCCTAGAGTACCCCTTGAGCAGTAGCCAGGGATTCTAGATGGGTAGGGGATGGCATTACTTCTAGTGCCATGTTGGGAAGGGTGAAGAAAAATCTTTCAAAATCCTACCTCCATGGATCTTTCTTTATCACACTCAATCGTTGAGCAGTTAGCATAGTCACTTCCACCACAGCCAAGGTCGAGTTTGAGTGGCTGTCCAAACAATCCAGATTCTTATATTCTGCCATCTACTAAAAATATAGCTCAAATCAGAGTACATACAGTAAATTGCATAAACAAAAGTATATAAAAGCTTGCAAGATGAAAAACATATAAATTATACAAAGTATAAAGTAAGAAAAACCCTCCAACAACTTATACATTAAGTCGGTGTCAACACATGGCGACCCTCTGGATAATTGTCCTAAACTGTGTTCAGTCTTCAGTCAGGCGGCTCCTTGTTGACAGAGTGGCACCATTGCTGCTGTTATTGTATCGATCCATCTCATTGCTGGCCTTACTCTTGCGTTGATCTTCTACCTTGCCAAGCATGATGTCGTTCTCCCTCGTCGGATCCCAGATTTAACTCAATTAAACTGTTGCAGAATTGCTGAGGGACCCAACTGCCAGCTAAGTCTAATCAACTTTTCTAAATTGTTTTGAAACTCAGCATTGTGGCTTTGTGGGTCTCTGTCTCTAGTTCATCCTCTGTTTAAAGAGTGTTGCTGGAATTTATAAGATTAAAGGGAGAAGTCCGTTTCATTTGACGGGGTTTTTCTGTCCCCTGACCTGACGGACGTTACTACAAAAAATCAGTGTTTGGTTCTGATATAAGGGTGTCCTTTGGTTGATCAGATTTTATTTTGTCTGTTTCAGTACTGATCAAAAATGTTTTTTGGCATTATAATTTTGATCTATTTCCTTGCATGCATCATTGTAGTAGTACTTCTTGTCTTTTCTTGCTGCACAATGGAAATCTCTGTTGAGTTCTGCAATTGAACCGAGTTACTTACCTGTAACGTGAGTTCTCCAGGGACAGCAGGATAAGTCAGCCACAAGTGGTGACGTCATCCGACGGCGCCATAGACGGAAGTACTCTCATTAGCCCAGAAGGCTTTAGCCCTCTGGGCATGACCACTAGCCCCACCTCCAGATCCGCCCCTAGCTGGCCAGGTCTTCCAAGCTGACGCGAAACTCAGGCTAGGAGGCGGATAGCGAGAGACAGGAGGTCCCCGCCGGGGAGGAGGGTGGGAAGGTGTGGCTGACTTATCCTGCTGTCCCTGGAGAACTCACGTTACAGGTAAGTAACTCGGTTTTCTCCCAGGACAAGCAGGATGAGTCAGCCACAAGTGGTGTCTCCCCAGCTACACGTGCAGCGGCGGGGAAGATCTGAAGGTAACAGAGGCAAGTATGACCGTGAGGTGCAAGTATGTTTAATGAATGAGCGCGCCTTTAGGGCGGGCATAGAGCAAAATGAAACAATACTTAACAATATGTGCAAATCCAACACAAGGTGTGCAAGCATGTAGCAAAAACAGTGCAAATAGCAACAAACCAAGGGGTACCCGAATTAGGGCGCCCACAGGCAACAAGGTGCAATATCAAAAACAAGGTGCCCACAGGCAATAAGGTGCAATGACATCAATCAAGAATATGGCAATAAGTTGCAACGTCAGCAGAAGTCACGCGTTTCCTCCCTGGCACGGGGAAGAGGCAGAAGATAGCACTGCTAGCCCGAATGCGGAGCCACCGTGATCAGCCCTGTCGAGGCAGTAGTGCCTCTGGAAAGTCTGGATAGAGGACTACGTTGCGGCTTTGCAGATGTCAGGTACAGGAACGGAGTGTAAGTTGGCGATGGTGGCGGCCAACGCCCGCAGGTGATGTGCTGTGACTCCTGCGGTGCGGCTCGCTCCAGCACGTGAAAGGCAGAAGGAGATGCAGGCAGAAATCCAGCCGGAGAGTGTGCGCTTGGACACTGGGAGGCCAGGCTTGTTAGGGTCGTAAGAGATGAAAAGTTGGGACCCTTTACGTAGTGAGGAAGCAGGGCCGGCCCGTCCATTGAGCAAGAATGTTTTTTGCACAGGGCCCCGCGTTACAGGGGGCCCCGCGCAAAAAACATTCTTCAGCATCCCAAGTTTTAAAAAAAAAAAAACAAACCGGCTGCTTCTGCCGCGGCAGCAGCAAGAGCTCTGCCGCGGCAGCAGCAAGAGCTCTGCCGCGGGGCCCCCCCCTGCCCGGCAGAGCCTCCGTGCATCCTCAGCAGCTTTCTTCATGTCCAAAACGCAGGCTTCTTTCAGAGCCGCGAGAGTTTCTTTTCTCGCGGCTCTGTTAATCCCGCCGAGGGTGATGGGAAGTGGGGGGGTAGGACTGGAAAAGGGCAGATGGGGGGTGATAGGAAAGCAAATGGGCTATGGGGGGCTAAGACTGGAAGTGGGCTGATGGGGGGGGTGGTTAGGACTGGTAATGGGCCATGGGGGGGTTAGGACTGGTAATGGGCAATGGGGGGGCTAATACTGGAATTGGGCTGATGGGGGGGGGTGGTTTAGGACTGGTAATGGGCTGATTAAGACTGGTATGGGCCATGGGGGGAGGCTAAGACTGGAAGTGGGCTGATGGGGGGGGTAGGACTGGTAATTGGCTATGGGGGGGCTAAGACTGGAAATAGGCTGATGGGGGGGCTAGGACTGGAAATAGGGTGATGGGGGGTTAGGACTGGTAATGGGCTATGGGGGGCTAAGACTGGAAATGGGCTTATGGGGGGTAGGACTGGTAATTGGCTATGGGAGGGGGGCTAAGACTGGAAATAGGCTGATGGGGGCTAGGACTGGAAATAGGGTGATGGGGGGTTAGGACGTAATGGCTGATGGGGGGTTAGGACTAGTAATGGCTATGAGGAGGCTAGGACTGGAAATGGGCTGAGTGGAAGGAGGGCTTGAACTGCAAATAGCTGATGGGGACGGGGGCTTGGAATGGAAATGGGTTGTGAGGGGGGTGCTAAGATTGGAAATGGGCTGTGGTGGGGGTTTGGATTGAAATGGACTCATGAAGGGGCTAGAACTGGAAGTAGGCTCATGGGGGGCTTGGATTGGAAATGGGCTGAGTGGAGGGGAGCTCGGATTTGACATGGGCTGATGGTGGGGCTAGGAAAGGACTAGAAATGGGCTCATGGGGGGCTGGGAGTGGAAATGAGCTGATGGAGGGACTTGGATGGGACTGCACATAGATGGGGGAGCTAGGACTGGAAATGGGCTGATGGGGGGCGAGGACTGGAAATGGGCTGATGCGGGGACTAGAAGGGAGCGGATGCTGGGTGGGACTGGAACTAGAATGGAGCTGATGTTGGGGGAGGATTAGAATGGGATGGAGCTGGGAGAGTGAAATGGAGAGGGAAAAATATTTTGTGTGGGAGGGAAGACAAATCTACAATTGTCCGGATATTGGGAGAGTAAGTGGGGATTGAGGATGGAGGGGTAAAATTTGAGTGGATGAAATAGGAATGAGGAAGAGGAAAAGGAGAAAGATTAGTATGTTAAAGCAGATGTAGAGAGAGAATGGAAAAAAACTAGAAGAGAGAAGAAAAGACAAATGGACAGCAACGATGAAGAATTAGCGGAAGACACGAAGAAACCAGAAGAAAGTGGCTGGAGCAATTGCAGCTGAAAAAAAATGCACAAAGGTAGAAAATATCTCTTTATTTTGAATTTATTAATTGGAATATGTCAGCTCTGGGAAATGTGCATCATTAACGTCTGCGCTTTGTTTAGTACAAGAGCAAATTAATGTATAGTTTTATTTCTACAGTGTTGTACATTCCAAGTTTGGCTTTTGGGATTCCCAGTTTAATTATTGTCTTCCTGTTTCTAAATTGTGATTCCTTGTTTGGTGATGGTTTATGTTCTGTTCATGTGTAACTGAGCTGAGGTATTCTGTTTATGTAATTCCTATTTGACATTGCCACTTGTTCTCTTTCCCCAGTAGGTCATGTATTGTTGTTCTCTGAAATGTATTGGTTTAATATTTGCAGCGTTTCCTTTTGATAGTTAGGGTATGGTGCTTTATGAGTCCTGGTAGTGCTGTTAGGATACGGCGGGTTTGCTATGGGTTCTAAATGGGCAGTGTTTGTAGTAGTTCCTAATTGTCTGGCGGTTGGCACTGGATTATAGTAATGTAGAAGTCTTTTAGTCTTTCTTTATTCATACACTCATTAAGAGGCATGTTTACTAAAAGTTCGTGTATGGTAACATTATGCAAATATTTATGCAAATGAGGACCCTTATGCAAATGAGGCCCCGCACCGAGTCTCCGCACATGGCCCCGCACCCCCCTTGGGCCGCCCCTGTGAGGAAGTTCTGTTGAGGTAGAACCGCAGGGCCCTGACACAGTCCAGTGTGTGCAGGTGTTGCTGATCTGGATTGGAGTGTGGCCCGGGGAGGAAGCAGGGCAGCTCAATGGTTTGATTGATGTGGAAAGCGGACGCCACCTTGGGAACAAACTTAGGATGTGTCCGAAGGCAGGCACGGTCGTGGTGAAGAATGGTGTAAGGAGGGTAAGCCACGAGGGCATGCAGTTCACTGATCCGCCTGGCTGAAATGATAGCGGTGAGGAACAGTGTCTTCCAGGAAGCAAACTTCAAATCTGCTGATTGCAGCGGTTCAAAAGGCTCCTTCGTGAGCTGAGTGAGGACGATGTTAAGGTCCCAGGAGGGCACGGGCTCCCTGAGTGGGGGACGTAGATTGGATAACCCCTTCATGAAGCTGGCAACGATGGGCAGCACCGCTATCGATGTGTCCCCAATGCGGTGATGGAAGGCCGCAATGGCGGACAAGTGGACTTTGATGGACTGAGTTTTAAGGCCGAGCGATGAGAGCGATGCGAGGTATTGGAGGAGATGCGGCACTGGGCATGGGAAGGGGTCTAGATGCCGGGCCTCGCACCAGATGCAGAAGCGTCGCCATTTGAGGCTGTATGATTTCCTGGTGGAAGGGCGCCGAGCCGCCAGTATGATCTACTGGACCTCGGTCGTCAGGTCGAAGGGGTCCAGAGCTAGCCTTTCAGCTTCCAGGCCGACAGTGATAGCATCCGCAGGTTGGGGTGGAGCATCATGCCGTCGTCCTGTGAGAGAAGGTCTGGCCGCAGGGGGAGCTGGATGGGAGGTTCCAATGCTAGGCGGTGCAGATATGGGAACCATACCTGCCTGGGCCAGTACAGGACCACCAAGATGGCCAGAGGCTGGTCCCGGATGATGCGTTGAATTGTCCGAGCAATGAGCGGGGTTGGAGGGAATGCGTAGATTAGGGGCCATTGGTCCCAGGCCACGTTGAAGGCGTTCGCCGCTAGTCTGTGTGGGGATGGTCTCTTGGAACAAAATAGGCGACACTTGGCGTTCTCCTGGGTCGCAAACAGGTCAACTTGCGGGAGACCCCACTCCCTGAAGAGGAAGGATGACACTGCGTAGTGAAGTGTCCACTCGTGAGGGCTCAGTTGCCTGCTGAGGCAGTCGGCTAAGACATTCTCCTCTCCCGGCAGGTAGAAGGCTTGGAGACTGCACCGGAGAGAGAGGGCAAGGTGCCAGGTTAGGAGAGCTTCCCTGCACAGGGGTCGTGACCCCGTGCCCCCTTGTTTGTTTATGTAGAACATGGTCACTTGGTTGTCGGTCATGATTCTGACGGTTTTGCCCGAAACAAGATCCCTGAAGGCCAGGAGGGCATGGCGGACAGCTCTGAGCTCGAGGACGTTGATGTGCAGGGTTTTCTCGGCGGTGGACCATGAGCCCTGGGTGCGTGTCCCGACTCAGTGGGCCCCCCCACCCTTGAGCCGAAGCGTCCGTGGTGACAGTAATCCTGTGGGCAAGGGTTTGCAGAGGTTTGCCCTGAGACAGATTGGCGGGGTGGGTCTACCAGCGTAGAGCCCTTGACGCCCTGGGGTCCTTGGGGATTAGGGTGGACAAGGGCTGTGTGTGCTGGTACCAGTGCGAGCGGAGGTGCCACTGGAGGACCCACATCCACAGCCTCGCAAGGGGAAGGACATGGGTGGCAGCTGCCATGTGTCCCAGGAGGCGTAGGAGGGTTCGAGCTGTAGAGTGCGAAGAGTTGAGAACTTGGAGAGCGAGAGCAGTGATGGTACGTATCCTGTCCCATGGTAGGAAAGCTTTGGCCAGCGTGGTGTCTAAGCGAGCACCAATGAACTCCAGCTTCTGGGCTGGAGAGAGATGAGACTTTTTGTGGTTGACTAGGAAGCCCAAGTAGGAAAGGAGGGAGGTGGCCTTCTTGACTGCTACCCGCAGTTCCGCGGGTGAGGTGGCGGAGAACAGCCAATCGTCCAGGTAGGGGAAGACACACATCCCTTGTCTGCGAAGGTGAGCGGCGGCCACCGCTACGCACTTGGTAAATACTCGGGGGGCAGGAGAGAGACCAAAGGGAAGCACTCTGTACTGGTAGTGGTTCTCCGCTATCTGAAAGCGTAAGAACTTCCTGTGTTGAGGGTGCATGGGGATGTGAGTGTAGGCGTCCTGGAGGTCCAGAGAGGCCAGCCAGTCCCCGGGTTGGATGAGGGGCAGGATGGTGGAGAGGGAGTGCATCCGGAACTTCTCCTTGACTATGCACTTGTTGAGTTTCCGCAGATCGAGGATGGGCCGTAAGCCCCCGGACTTCTTGGGAACAAGGAAGTACCTGGAGTAAAACCCCTTGTTGATCTCGCTGGGAGGAACAGGCTCGATGGCCCTGGATGCGAAAAGGGATTGGATCTCTGTGGTCATGGAGGCAAGATGCTGTGGCAGAATGATGCTCACAGGAGATGGACGTAGAGGTGGTTTCGAGGAAAATTTTATGCGATAGCCCTGCTTGATGACGGAGAGCACCCATTGATCCGTCGTTATGGTTTTCCTGGAGTGCAGGAATGCCGATAAGCGACCCCTGGTCGGAAGGTGCTGGCAGTCAAAAGCTAGGATTGTTCTTAGCGGGCGCGGAAGAGGTCTTCTTCGATGTGTGATCCCGCTGATGTGGTTTCTGCCTGTAAGGGGTCTGGTAGTGCTGCTGCTTGTGGCGGGGCTGCTGCCACTTGCGATACGTGTTGTACCGCTTGGGACCAGTATAGCTCTGAGAACCTCCCTTGCGGTAGGGGCGTGGGCGTTCAGCGCCCTCTTCCAGAGTTTGGAGGGTCGTGAAATGCTCATGCATGTCATTCACTGTGTCCTTGACCTTATCGCCAAAAAGCGAGTCGCCCGTGCAGGGAGTGTCCGCAATCTTGTCGTGAGAGTCTGTCTGCAGGCCTGATGCTCAGAGCCAAGCTAGTCGGCGTGCATAGATGGAGGTCCCGGCCACCCTGGCGGCTGTTTCAAAGGCGTCGTGAGCAGCCCGGCCCTGGTGTTTGGTGCAGTCATCGAGATCCGCGAGGGCAGCGGAGAGGGCAGGTGTAATTTCGGTAAGTTGAGTGATGGAGGACTTGATGTTGCTCACCAGCATGTCCTGGTAGATTGCATGTTGGAATTGATGCGCCGCAATCCGGGCATTCAGCATGGCCCCTTGGTAGATCCGTTTTGCAACATCGTCAAGGAGTTTATTGTCTTTACCCGGAGGCGCATTGGTAGAAGTGCGCAAAGACTTAGATCATTTAAGGGCAGATTCAGCAACGATGGATTGGTGAGGTAGTTGTTGCTTGTCAAATCCAGGCAGTGAACGGACGACATACTTAATGTCCAATTTGCGTGGGCAGAAGTGGTTGGATGTTGGCAACTGCCAAACGTTTATGAGGTTGTCCTGGAGGAGTTGATGGACGGGTAGCGCGGAGATGGTTTTAGGGGCGTCAATAAACTTGAGAGCGCTTTGTACCTCGTCACGCTGGTCCGGAGAGTCCACCGAGGCAATGGAGAGAGATGATAGGACCTTTTGAACAAATTTTGAGTAGGTCAAGTCCTCCGGGGGTTCTCCTCGAGGTGTTGCCTCAGCTTGTGAAGGTTCCCCTATGCCGTCCTGCTCCTGGGACGGAGAGGCTTGCGGCTGGCTGATTAAAGCGACTGTAGTCACAGGCGCGGTGCCGCCTTGCACTTGCTCCTGAGAGAGTGAGGCGGTTGTGGTAGCTGGAACATTGGCAGGCACGGCAGCTGTAGTGGAAGGGAGGGGCTGCAGTGGTCGAGAGTGGGCCAGGTTGGATAGGGCAGAGGCCCATTGTTGTAACATGTCCTTGAGGAGATGTATAGTCTCTGGAGACTCCTGCGGAGCGTGGCTGGGGGCTACTTGTGAGCCGGGTGCAGGTAGCTGAATGTTCTCCTCTTGAAAAGGCAAGTCTACCTGCATAGGGGAGGAAGAGAGTGGATCCTCTGCACTGCTGATGGTGCTGTGTGCCGAGGAAGTGCTGTAGATGCTATGATCAGAGGTGCTGTGGATGCTGTCATCAGAGGAGTGCGATTGCCGCGATCTCCTGTGAGAGTACGAGCTCTCAGTGCACGGAGTACTGTGCCTGCTCTTTTTGCGACGAGGGGATCCACTGCAGTGATGGTGTGCGCGATCGCGCTCTCTGCGCTGTCTGCGGTTGTCCCGGCTCCTTGATCTGCGCCGGCTCCCTGATGTGCAGTATCTGTGCCTGCTTCTGCGCCGGCTGCGATGGCGCCTGCTGTCCGGGGTTCTGCGTCGGCTCCGAGAGCGTGCGCGCCGGTCCCGGGAGCTCCGGTGCGAATTAGAGGCTCTGCCGTGCGTTGGGCTTCTGCGCCTGTTGGTGGCTCTGACCGCGCCGTCCCGGTCGGGAGTAGCATTGCGCCGATCTGCACCATCCCGGCTGGCCGAGATGCGCTGAAAGGCGGGTTCAGGAGGGCCGGAAGTCATCATGGCTGCAGCTGGAAGTCCAAGGGGAGCGAAGGAGGAGGCTGCCCCAGCCGAAATTGATGCCGCCAGTGGGGAACACGTGGCAGCAGGAGTCTCTGCTACACAGCGGGAGACGGAGGCCAGGAGAGGCATGTCCCCGGCCGGAGCGACAGCATCAGCGTTCTCAGAGGCTGGAGTACTCACGGCAGCTGCGGGAGCCAGATAATCGGAGAGGGCATGCCGGCGCGACTTGAGGGCCCTGGGAGACATGCGGGCGCAGGCTGAGCAGTCCTCCACGGCGTGTTCTTTTCCCAAGCACCGGAGGCAGAGATGGTGTGAGTCTAAATTGGCCATTTTCCGGGAGCAGCCTGGGCATTTCTTGAATCCTGGTTTTTTCATTGTTGAGGTAAGATGAGGAGAGTAAAATAAAAAACGTCTTGCTAGCAAGGCGGAAGACAAAGACTGGGCAGCTAGGGGCGGATCTGGAGGTGGGGCTAGTGGTCATGCCCAGAGGGCTAAAGCCTTCTGGGCTAATGAGAGTACTTCCGTCTATGGCGCCGTCGGATGACGTCACCACTTGTGGCTGACTCATCCTGCTTGTCGTGGGAGAACCTCTCTTTCTCCTCTGGCTTTAGCTTCTCTACGTTTCTGGAAAATTTTCAGAGTTTCTTCGGCCATCCATTTTGGCCATTTTTGCTTTTTTAACTTTTGTATAGACTTCTCACTTTCTTCCAACACAATCTTCTTGATGTCATCCCATAACTCTTCATTTGTATCTAAAGCAGCAAATCGATTTTGCAGGCAATCTTTAAATTCAGGTGGAATATTCTCAAGGTCATATTTTGCTAAATTCATGAGTGGCCTGCTCTTTTTCAACTTTAGCTTGAGTTTGCTTACTAGTAGTTGGTGATCTGTACCATAATCAGCTTCAGGTTTTGTCTTTGTTGATGTTATAGAGCTTTTCCATCATTGACGTCCACAGATGTAGTCAATTTGATTTTTGTACAATCCATTGGGTGACGTTCATGTGAACAGTCGCTGTTTGTGCTGATGGAAGAAGGTGTTTGAGATGAATAGATCATTGTTTTTTCAGAATTCTATCAGTCTTTCTCCAGCTTCATTTCTGTTGCTAAGTCCATATTTTCCAACCACTTTGCCTTCTTTTTAGTTGCAAACCTTTGCATTCCAGTCACCTATGACTATCAAGGATATCCTGTTTACATGTTCTGTCAGTTTCAGCTTGTATTTGTTCATATAACACATCAACCTCATCCTCTTCTGCAGCTGTTGTTAGGGCATATACTTGAATTATAGTTGTGTTGATAGGCATTCCTCTTAGATGAATAGAAATTAAGCATTCACTGATTGCAATGTATTTCATTACAGTTCTTGCAAGTTTCTTCTTAATTATAAACACAACATCATTAGTTCTTTGTCTTTCATTTCCAGCATAGTAGACCATGTGATAATCTGATGCAAAGTGCCTGATGCCAGTCCATTTCAGTTCTCTGATGCCCAACAGATCGGGTTGTATATGTTCCATTTCATTCTTGAACACCTCTAACTTCCCTTGGTTCATACTTCATACATTCCATGTCCCCATATGTAAGACATGTTTGTAACTTCTGACTCTCATTTCATGCGCAGCTACATCAGCAGTCAGACGTCCCGAGGGGTTTGACCCTACCACATCATAAATGCTGGCTTTACTCTGAGTAGTCTTCAGCTCCTCCCCAGTAGCCAATTGAGTGCCTTCTAACCTGGGGGGGTCTTCCAGCACTATAGTACAATTTGTTTTGTTGAGACTATCCATGCACACCCAACTCCCCATGTGGAAAGATACAGAAGTAGATTGCCAAGCCTTTCTTTTGCACAGTTTAATTCTATTGTTGTTGCCGTTGTCACAGAAATGTGATCCTCCGCCGCCAATACTGTCCCATTCTGCTGCTGCCCAGATGGTGGTTTGTCTTGGTCTGGCACCTCAGCTGAGATCTGTCCATCTTGGGAGAACCTGCCAGTAGTTAAGCTACTGATAGCTTAGCCCTCAACATCACTGATGCACACAAGCTCTCACAGCATGACAAGTTGCAAACCAAATGAGGGTTTTGTACATTAATAAGTAACCATTAAGCATTCATAAATTTTCCAAAGAGAAACATTTTTAAAGCATGCCAAAAAGGGCTGTAGAATCCTAAACTGGTGATCTCTTGTGTAATTGAGCCCATTGCAATCCAGCTTGAAAAGAGAACAATTTACCAAGCGTTCTTTTACAGCTAACATTTCTCATAGAAGGATATGCCATCTGCGAATAACTATCCAAGCGAAGTGCCCTTTTACTTTGAGAAAAGGCAACTAATTTCAGCATATATTCTGGCACTAAACCATGAACAATCTTAAAAACTATACATAGTTATTTAAAAATAATTCTTGAATTACTGGTAGCCAATGAAGTTGAGTCAACAAAGGAGAAATACTATCTGAAATAAGAGCATGAAAAATTAGCTTAGCTTCTACAATTTGTAGCAATTGCAGTCTAGCCTATTGTTTCATAGTAATACCAAGGTAAATAATATTGCAATGATGAATTTCTTCAGGATGCATATTGAGGGCAGTAAATCTATAATACATTCCAGGGTAAAATAGGTTAGATGTATGGGAAGTAACTCAAACCTTAGGTTTCTCCTTTCTCCTCTCTGTAGACTTCAATTTTCAGCATCCACAAGGTATTCAGTTACTTCCTTCTCTTGGATCTTTGTGGATACTCAAAAGACAAGCGGCCACTTCTATACTACTAGCTCATTCTTCTCTAACGTACTTTCCCCTCCTCCAGGATCCCTCAAACCTCTTCTGCTTCTGGATTTGAGGAAAATGGACCCCACACTAAAAGTGGACTTTTTCTCCCTAACCCAAGATTCCCCAGCCTCAGGGCTTTTTATCCCAGGAATCCAGACACCCTCCTTTAGACCTCAAGATTCCCAATGAAAGAAATCTCTCCCTTACAAAGGATATTATGCTCACTTCTATGGACAGTGTCAGACTATGCTCCTGCTACCGCCAGTCACTGGAAGTCCTTTTAGCCAGACCGAATGAGAGAAGAGTTCATCCAGCTAATATATCTGATCTGTGGTAAACTGCTGTTTATCTGGGTAAATTACTTTGGAAGGGTAGTAGCAGTTTGTGGTACAGATTATTGTGGATGAGGTCTTTTGGCTAACAAAATCACTTTCATCACTGTTCCTATTCAGATGTAATCTTGAATAGATGTGCAGAAAGTAACACTTGTATAGAAAAAGAAGCATCAACCATGCACTCACCCTCCCGATGTGCTCAACCTCCCCATGCGCTCACCCTCCCCATGCATTCACCCTCTCCATGTACATGCCCCCTCCCCGTGTGCTCACCCTCTCCTCCATGCACATACCCACCCCATATACACACTTTCTCCATGCATAGCACCTCCCAATGCACACTCCCTCACCATGCACACCGACTCATCATGTATTCACTCTCCCCATGCGCACCCCCTCCCAATGCACTCACCCACTTCATGCACACAGACTCACCATGGGTTCACTCTCCCCATGCACACCCCCTCCCAATGCACTCACCCTCTTCATGCACACAGACTATAGCCAGCACCCGCTCCCTAACCTTGAGGGTTTAAGGAGGGGTGTGCCTTGAGGTTAAGTTGTAGTTGTGAAGGTCGAATGACAAGGCAGGTATAAAGAATATTTTTTTTACATAAGGATTTATTTCTCCCGCTCCGTGGTGGAATGGAACAGGCGTAAAGCGTAGTTAGGTGTTCTCCAGGAGCAGCAGGAATCAGTCCTCACTTATGGGTGACGTCGGCGCCGACGGAGCCCTCGCGGAGCAATTTTCCCCAGCTTTCAAAGAAAGCCTTTGGGAATTGCAGCGCGCATGCGCGGTCCTCTTCCCGCCCAAGGGTGCCATCTTAGCCAGTCAGATGACATAGCTAAAAAAGACAGCATAAAAATTTGCAAAAAAGTAAAGCAGACGATTGCAACTCCAAGGGGAGGAGGGAGGGTTGTGAGGACTGATTCCTGCTGCTCCTGGAGAACACCTGTTACAGGTGAGTAACTACGCTTTCTCCAGGACCAAGCAGGAAGTCAGTCCTCACTTATGGGACTCCCAAGCTTAAGGCTACCGGAGACCCTAAGCACAAAAATGAGCTCCCTCTAGCTCAGCAGCACAGAAGGAAAGGATCTTCGCTGAATGATTACCCACCGGTAGCCCACATCCGGGATGGAGGGTAGGAGTTGCTCAGACCTCAAAGAGATTACGGAGGACTGCCTGTCCGAAAGCACTGTCCCTGCGGGACTCCCTCTCGAGACAGTAATGGACCGCAAAAGTCTGGCTCGAAGACCAAGTAGCGGCCCGGCAGATGTCTGCCAGCGGAACAGAGCGGAGGTAAGCCACTGACGTGGCCTTTGCCCGAACGCAATGAGCCGTGACTCGACCTTCCAAGGAGAGTCCGGCTGCCCCATAAGCCCAAGTGATACAGTCCGCAACCCAGATGGACAGCGTACGCTTGGAGACCGGGAGCCCCAATTTATTGGGGTCAAAAGATACAAAAAGCTGAGCAGCTTTACGGTGTTCCCGCGTACGGTCAAGGTAGAAGTTCAAAGCCCTTCTACAGTCCAGGGTATGGAGGACCGTTTCAGCTCGGCTGGAGTGTGGTCTGGGAAAGAAGGTTGGAAGTACCACCTCCTGATTGATATGAAAAGGGGAGACCACTTTTGGAAGAAATTTTGGGTGAGTCCGTAGGACTACCCTATTTTTGTAGAACCGAGTGTAAGGGGGATCAGACACGAGGGCCTGCAATTCACTTACGCGTCTAGCGGAAGTGAGGGCTATCAAGAACAGTGTTTTCCAAGAAAGAAAACAGAGAGAACAGGTAGCCATAGGTTCAAAAGGCGGACAGGTGATCCGCTGTAAAACCACATTCAGATCCCAGTCAGGCGCTGGCGGGCGTAGAGGTGGTTTAAGTAGAAGGAGACCTCGGAGAAACCTCGCTACAAGAGGGTCACTGGAAAGAGGTCTGCCGTCCACCGGCACATGATGTGCTGAAAGAGCACTGAGGTGAACTTTGACGGAGTTGGACTTAAGTCCCAGATTAGAGAGGTAGAGCAAGTACTGCAGGATCACCGACACCGGGCAGGAGAAGGGATCCTGAGACTGTTGGCCACACCAAACGGAAAAGCGACGCCATTTAAGGGCGTAGCATTTGCGGGTAGAAGGTCGCCGAGAAGCTAGGACGACCTCCTCCACTTCTGCCGGCAGGAGAAGGGGAGCGAGGACTACCCTCTCAGCAGCCAGGCCATCAGGTTGAGAGACCTGAGGTTGGGGTGTAGCAGAGACCCCTGATCCTGAGTGAGGAGATCTGGTTGTAACCCCAGAGGGAATGGATCCTCCACTGCTAATTGCAGCAGGAGCGGAAACCACGGCTGTCTGGGCCAGCGAGGGGCCACCGGGATCATGAGGGCTTTGTCTCGGAGAACCTTGAAAAGAGTCCGAGAGACTAGCGGGATGGGAGGGAAAGCGTACAGAAGGCTCCCCGACCATGAGAGTAGAAAAGCGTCCGCCGCAACCCGAAGGGGGTGTGGCTGACGAGAGCAGAAGCGAGGAAGTTGCCGGTTGTGAGGACTGGCAAAGAGATCCATCGTGGGGAGGCCCCACTTTAGAAAGAGCTTCTGAACTACCAAGGGATCCAGACGCCACTCGTGCGGCTGGAGGATCCTGCTGAGTTTGTCCGCCAGGTAATTCTCTTGGCCTGGGAGATAAACTGCCTTGAGGAGAATGCCGTGACTGACGGCCCAAGAGCAGAGCTTCGGTGCCTCCCGGCAGAGGAGGAAGGAGCCCGTGCCCCCCTGCTTGTTCACGTAGAACATGGCAACTTGATTGTCCGTCTGGACAAGGACGGACTGGTGAGAAGTCAGGTGGGAGAAGGCCTTGAGAGCCAGGCGGATCGCCCTGAGCTCCAGGAAGTTGATCTGCTGAGCAGACTCCCACGTGGTCCAGAGGCCCTGAGTGCGTGCCCCTTGGCAATGCGCTCCCCAGCCCCAGGAGGGATGCATCCGTTGTCAGCACCCGGGCCGGCTGAGGTGACTGGAAAGGCATTCCGCAGATCAGGTTCGGCTGCTGAAGCCACCACCGGAGAGACGAGATCAGCGGCTCGGAGACGCGCACTAGGTCTGCTAGGCCGCCTGTGGCTTGTCGCCACTGCTGGCGGAGACACCATTGAGCAGGCCGCATATTCAGGCGGGCATTGGGGGTCACATGGACGGTGGAAGCCATATGGCCGAGTAGTCTCAGGAAGCGCCTGGCGGAGACCAGGGGCTGGCTGCGAAAACGGTCGGCTAGGTCCATGAGCCGTTGAGCCCTGTCGAGCGGTAGGTACGCTCGTGCCTGAGGAGTGTGCAGCCTTGCGCCGATGAACTCGAGATCCTGTGAGGGGAGCAAAGTGGACTTTGCGAAGTTTATAACAAAGCCCAAGTGCTGCAGAAGAGTCACCGTGCGGCGCGTGGCGTTGGTGACCTCCAGAGCGGACGCTGCTCTGATGAGCCAGTCGTCGAGGTACGGAAAGACATAGAGGCCGTGAAGCCGGAGATGGGCCGCCACCACTGCGAGACAATTTGTGAAGACTCGCGGTGCGGAGGACAGGCCAAAGGGCAGTACTCTGTACTGGTAATGATTTCCTGCCACCACAAACCTTAGGTATTGTCGGTGGCTTGGGTGGATGAGGATGTGCGTGTAGGCATCCTTTAGATCCAAGGAGCATAGCCAATCTCCCTGCTGGAGGTAGGGCAGAAGGATTCCAAGGGTAAGCATCTTGAACTTCTCTCGCACGAGGAACTTGTTGAGGTTGCGCAGGTCCAGGATGGGTCTGAGGCCTCCTGTTCTCTTTGGTATCAGAAAATACCTGGAGTAAAAGCCTTGACCTTTCAGGTGGTGGGGCACCGGTTCCACCGCCTGTTCCTGTAGAAGACCTGTTAACTCCTGAAGGAGTAATTCCCTGTGCAGAGGGGGTCGTGGAGGTTCTCCCGGAAAAAAAGAGGGAGGGACCTGGTGGAAGTGGAGAAGATAGCCTTCTCGCACGACTTGAAGCACCCAGGCCTCTGAGGTGATGCTGGACCACCTGTGGGCGAAGTGAACCAGCCGGCCTCCAGTGCTGGGAGGAACCAGCGGGGGGGGAGAGGCTATGCTTAGTGAGTCAAAAACCCCCACCCTGCTGAGCAGGGGCTGGTGGTGCAGGCTTGGGGGCTTGCTGCCTACGGGACCCGTTACCCCGTCCCTTGGCCTGCTGGCCCTGTTGGGGAGCTGCAGGGGCCTGATAATGGGGGTATTGTTTGTAGGCAGCCGCCTTCCTCGGGTAAAAGGACTTCTTTCCCGAGCCCTTCTTTTTCTGGGAAGGGGCGGAGGTCTTCCTAGAAAGCCTAGTCCTGGTGAGAGTCTCCGTCTCAATTTGTGCAGCCTTTTCAGCCATGGGCTTGCCAAAGAGGTTTTCGCCTCGGCAGGGGACATCGACCAACTTGTCCTGCACCCAGGGCTCAAGGTCAGACGACTGAAGCCAAGCCTGTCGGCGGGCACCGATGCCGGCTGCGGCCACTCGAGCCGACGCTTCAAAGCCATCATAGGCTGCTCGGGACATGAATTTTGAGCATTCCCGAATGCCAGTGGACAAGGCCAGGAACCTCCGCAAGGGTTCCTCGGACAAACCAGCGGAGAATCCGGCTAACTCTTTAGCCAGGTCTCGGAGATACATGCCCATGTATAGCTGGTAGGTCTGGACACGACACGCAAGCATAGAGCCCTGGAAACACTTCTTACCAAGGCCATCCAGGTTACGGGCCTCCCTGCCAGGAGGCACCGAGGAGTGCATCTTCTGGCTCTTAAGACGATGCATGGCCGATTCCACTACCATGGAATGGTGTGGTAGCTGTGCTTTTGGAAGCCAGGGCTCTTGCGGACTCGATAGATAGAATCGACCCGCTTGCTCAGGACCGGCGAGGTGGCCGGACTCTCCCACATGCGGAAGAGTAGTCGTTCCAGCATAGGAGGAACCGGTACAGAAAAGTGTTCCCTTGCGGGAGAGTCATACTGGAGGGCGTCGAGCTCTTCGGCTCGAGGCTCCTCCTCGGGGTCCGCAGGGAAGGCCAAAGCCTTGGCCATATCCCTGACGAAGTCCGAGAACCGGGCATCCTCCGGGGGGGACTGCTTCCGAGGCTCGGACTCCGGTGAGTCCGAGGGGACACACCGAGTCCGGAAAGAATCAGGCGACTCTTCCTCTTCAGACTCCCAGACCGACTCCGACGAGGACTCGATGGGGTCGGCCCGGGCAGGGCGCGGTGCCTGCCGCCCCGACGCCGAGGGAGTCGGCGTCGGCGACCTCGGTCCCGAACGGGAGGCCGAGGGTGACCTCGACCGAGGATCGACTCGAGTTCGCATCGACTCGAGGATCGGCTCGGTCTCCGGGGTCGACTTGGACGTCGACGTCCCGGCGGTCGGGGCAGCGACGCTAGCGAAGCCAGCGAGCAGTGCCCGCTGCTGGTCCATGAAGGCAGACAGTCTGCTCTCCAAGGCCGTCAACCTGAGTTCGAGCTCAGGTGACCCAGCAGCCCCCGACTCGGGCCCCGACAGCGTCGGGCCCGACGTCGGCTGTCGCGGAGGCGAGTCCAGGAGGACCACAGGACTTACCCGAGCAGGCAGCTCCGACTCCAGGCGAGGTCGCTTCGGGAGGTGCTCCTTCTCCAAGGACCCGGGGCGGCTATCGGGGCTATGCGACCTGGCCCTCGCGGAGCCAGGAGCGTCCACCGACGCCGCCCTCGCGGGTTTTACCTTCCGTCGATGGTCCCCGGAGGGAGAACCCCTGTCGGAGGAACTCCGGCGACGGTCCGAGCTGGAACCTTTGGACGCGGAGGCCTCCGACGAGGTCCGGGTACGGCTGGGGTCAGCGAAGATCCTATCCCGCTGATGCCGCCGACTTCTCAACGCTTTGGAGGACATTTTGCCGCAGGGCCCACAGATCATTTCTTCATGATCCGGGCCCAGGCAGCGGAGGCAAAAGTCGTGTGTGTCAGTTAGTGACATATTTCGGTCACACTGACCACACCGCTTGAAACCACTGGCAACCATCGGGGGAAAAAAGGGCCCCGGCGAGGTCAAAGGACCGGGCTGCCAGGGAAAAACCGAAAACGAAAACTGACTAAGTCAGAAAAACCGAAAAAAAGAGGAGGACACGTGACCGGCGTCGCGAGGCCGGGCGGGCAAAAGACCGGCGTCGAACCGAAGGAAAAAGAATAAATTGAAGAAATATCGACTTTTTCGCGGGGACAAGACGGGGACGTATGTAGGGCTCCGCGGAAAAAAGAAGACTGGCTAAGATGGCACCCTTGGGCGGGAAGAGGACCGCGCATGCGCGCTGCAATTCCCAAAGGCTTTCTTTGAAAGCTGGGGAAAATTGCTCCGCGAGGGCTCCGTCGGCGCCGACGTCACCCATAAGTGAGGACTGACTTCCTGCTTGGTCCTGGAGAAAGGAATATATTTTATAGCCAAAACAAGAACAAAAGGAAAACAGGCTTTTTCCAACACTGTGTTCAAAACTGTGCTTCAACACAGGAGTTCACATTCCTGTCATGTGAGCTTTACTTTGAAATCACTTAAACAAAGAGCAAACAATAAAGTTCATGCACTGTGACTAAGTTATGCTTCAGCTTATTCTTATCTCTTCATAAGCTCTTCAGGTAAGGAACTTAAACAGCATGCATTTCAGCATATTATAACGAATGACCACACAAGCTTTGCTTGACTATTCTTTGTCTATGAGACAGGTTGAGCAGTCCATTGGCTGATTCAAATCCACCATTGATAAGGGATGAACCAATGGCACTTGTGCTTCTGGGCTCTGTACTGATTCAACTATTTTCTGCCCAGGAATAGTTCGTTTGTCTAGAAAAGCTTTAAACTCTTTCAGGAGTGCTTCAGCCTGCTTACTATATGGGCTAGGCGGGGAATTAACTCCTTCCTGGGGTGAGTGATAGCTTGTGGGTTTTTCTTCAGGTAAACAAACAATGCCGTCTCTCTTATTATGCTCATTCACTGCACTGGAGTTACCCCTCCCCCACTTGTCTCTGTCAGCAAGTGCTGGGTAAGTCAGTTCATTTGCAGGTGAAGGATTTTTAGACAGCAATTCAAACTTAAAACCTCCTAAAGCCTTCTGGCATATATCTCTAGCAAATATATCTGCTACGTCCTTGTAGCTAGCTTGCTTGCTAACTCTGTCAGCAGTTTGAGGAGAAAAGCAGGGTTTATCTGAATGAGCTTCTGGTTGCAGCCAACTGCCCTCATAAAACCTGGGTTTGCCCTGGGTTTTAAAATAAGCATTCACACAGTCTGGCTTCTCATAAAAGCTGTTATCAGAATTAAAGACACCCTGTACCTTGTGTTGAGGAATGCCTGAATGTTCTTTAGCAGTCTGCCATTCTTTCCACGGGTCAGCTCTCTGTTCCAAAAGCATAGGCTTTACCCCTGGGTCTCTCAGTGCCTCACCCTTCTCTGGCTCCCAGAAGGTTCTTCCTTGCACTGAGTCTCCCTGGTACCTGCTTCTTGGCTTGGCAAGCGTTCTCCTGGAATTGCAGATGGGGAGCGTTTCTCCTTCAAAGTCAAGGGTTCTGGTATCTAAGGCTACTTCCTGCCTTCCAAGATGCTTCCTTTGTCTCTGCACTGCTCCGTCTCTAAAGCACACATCTGCTTCGTCTGTTTCCTGTATTTCCTTCCACCTCCTCGGCTGGTTCCTGTTCCCTTTCTCCTTCTGTCTTCCTTCTTCCTGTTTAACAAGCTGCCTCTGCTCTGGGGAGCCCGCCTCCTGCTAGGGCGTGCCCAATCAGCAACTCTGCTTCTCCCCTCCCCCGAGGTGAGCTGTGTTAGCTGATTAGCCATGTGCATCTTGTGCTGAGAAGGGAATATCTTGCATTTACCTGCAGTACCCGGACCTTCCACCGGGTCACCATCTGTTTCCATGGCTTCTGGCACTGCTACAGCATCACAAGACTCACCATGTGCTCATCCTTCTCATGTATACACCTTCTCCATGCATATCCCTCACCATACACTTACCCTCCCCATACACTCACCCTCTCCATGTGTACCCCCTCCCCATGCACTCACCCTCTTCATGCACACCGACTCACCATGGGTTCACTCTCCCCAAGTGCACCAGCTCCCCATGCACACCCCCTCCCAATGCACTCACCCTCTGCTCCATGCACATACCCTCCCCATGCACACCCCTCCCCACTCGATCATCCTCCCCATGTTCTCACCCTCTCCATGAGTACCCCCTCCCCATCTGCTCACCCTCTTCATATACACCCCCTCTCTATGTTCACCCCCTCATCATATGTTCACTCTCCACATGCACACCCACTCCCCCCATGCGCTCACCCTCTCCATGTGTACCCCCTCCCCATGTGCTCATCCTCCTCATGCACCCCCCAATGCGCTCACCCTCTCCTCCATACACACACCCTCCCCATGCACACCTTCTCCCACTCATTCATCCTTTCCATGTGCTCACTCTCCCTATGTGTTCACTCTTCCCATGCACACCCAACTCCCCATGTGCACACGCTCTCTATGCACACTCCCTCCTGATGTTCCACCTCTCCCCATGTGCTCACCCTCTCCATGTAGCAAATTGGTCACCGATGCAGCCATAGCTCTGACATGAGCAGTGACATGACCATCAAGATTCAGGTCTGCCTGGGCATAAACAAAAGAGATACAGTCTGCTAACCAAATTGAAAGGGAGTAGAGGAGTAGCCTAGTGGTTGGGGCAAGGTACTTCAGGCCGGAAGGTCGGGGGTTCAAATCCCACTAGAGGACAGCAACCTTGGGCCGGAAGGACTGGGGTTTCTAGTCCCACAGGTGCTCCTTGTGGTCTTGGGCAAGCCACTTAACCCTCCATAGCCCATGTTCCCTGTAAAATAGTTATCTCCAATTTATAATGCCCTGTTCAATGTAATTTCAGTTTGTTCAATGTAAACCGCACTGATGCAGAATAGCGCGGTATATAAGAGAATGTAAATAAATAAATAAATAAATGTACACACCCTGTCCATGCACATCCTCTCCCCACTCGCTCATCCTCCCCATGCACTTACCCTCTCCTTGTTCTCACCTTCTCCATGTACACACCCCTTACTATGTGCTCACCCTCTCCATGCACACACTCTCCCAATGCACATACCCTCTCCATGCACACCACCTCCCCATGTGCTCATCCTTCTCATGAATACACCCTCTCCATGCATATCCCTCACCATACACCTACCCTCCCCATGCACTCACCCTCTGCATGTGTACATCAGCAAAATTTGCACCTTCCTTTCTGAACACACTCCTAAGACACTTATGCACGCTTTAGATATTTCCCATATAGACTATTACAACCTTCTCCTCCTTGCTGGTCTCCCTCTGAATCATCTCTCTCCCCTTGAATCTGTTCAAAACTCTATTGCACGACTAATCTTCTGCCAGCCTCGTCATGTTCATATTACCCCTCTTCTCAAGTCACTTAATGACTCCCTATCCATTTCCGCATCAAGTTCAAACTTCTTCTGCTGATCTATAAGTGCATTCACTCTGCAGCTCCTCACTACCTTTCCTCTCTTATCTCTTCCTACACCCCTCCTCAGGAACTCTGCTCTTCTGGCAAATCGCTTCTATCCATGCCCTTCTCTTCTATTGCTAACTCCAGACATCGCTCCTTTCACCTTGCTGCTTAGTAATGCGTGGAGCAAACTACCTGAGTCTGTTCATCAGGCGCCTTCTCTGACCCTTTTAAAATCCAGGCTGAAAACCCACCTCTTCGCTGACGCTTTCGGATCTTGACTCACCTGATCTCCCTCGTGTTTCCTTACCATTCCACCTAGATGTATCCTATGTCTCAGCTACTGTGTTGTCTGTCTTGACTAGATTGTAAGCTCTGATGTGCAGGGACTGTCTTTTACATGTGTCTGTGCAGCGCTGCGTATGCCTTGTAGCGTTATACAAATGTTCAGTAGTAACAGAAGTAGTACCCCTTCTCCATGCGCTCACCCTCTCCATGCGCTCAACCTCTCTAGGTACAACCTTTCCATGTGCACCCCCTCCCCACTCGCTCATCCACCCCATGCGCCATCTTAGATCAGTTTTTTGTTTTCTGGGGAGCCCCATGGACACGTTCCAGACACCTCTGTTGGTAAACTTCTGTTTTTCCCCTCAATAGGGTTTTTCACCCAGATGCCTGCCATCACAAATCTCGCCTCCCTTTCATTTTTTCTCCTTTGATCACTCATTTTCTTCTTGCCTCAGCACCTCAACCCTCCCAGTACCGGTGGTCTGGCGAGCCTCAGTTCTTATCATTGAGCTCTTCAACTTTGCCGTGGCTATGTATCTGAACAACATGTCCCAGAAGCCCACCAGCAGGTTCAAGAAGTGTTCCAAGTGTTCTAGGACCATTTTGGTCACAAATACCCACAAGTGGTGCCTGGAAACTGATCATTACTACTACTGCTACTCCTGATCATTTGTATAGTGCTAGAAGGTGCATGCTATCTGTATAGACACATGTAAAAGACAGTCCCTGTTTATCGGAGCTTACAATCTAGTCAAGACAAACAATACAACAGTTGTGGACAAGGTTACATCTAGGGGAATGGTAAGGAGACTAAGTAAGCAGATCAGGATCCAAAAGTGGCCTCAAAGAGGTGAGGTTTCAACCCGGATTTGATAAGGGCTGGAGATGAAGCCTGATGTACAGATTCAGGTAGCTTGTTTTAGGCATAAGCAAGGTGAAAGTATCAAAGTCTGCAGTTGGCAGTAGAAGAGAAGGGCCCAGATAGAAGCAATCTGCCATAAGAGCGGAGTTCCTGAGGAGGAGTATAGGGAGAGATAAGAAAGGAAAGGTAGTGAAGAGCAGCAGAATGAGTGCAGCCCTCTTCTTGTAATCTGTGTTCAAAGATGACAAAAAGAGGACTCAAGGATCATAAGAAACAGCATGAATCACTTTTTGGAGCTCAGAAGTCCGATCCATCGACATCAGCATCAATGACATCAGTCTCTATGGCTTTCAAAGCTGCATCGGACACTGGCAGTGCAGCGACGCCAAGGGACTCTTAAGCTCAATCAGAGACAAGCACCCATAGGGTCCTGGTGCATCGGCCATCAACCGATCTCTACCTGAAGATGAGGAAGCATTCTACTGCATCTTCTTCGATGTCGAGGGGTGACCACAAAGAACTTTGGTGCTTATCATTGAAGTGTGGAAGGAAAGTCCATCTCGGTACAGTCTTTAGTTGTTCGCTTCATGCAGAGCTTGCTTCTCTTGAAGCTTCCCTCTAAGCCTTCCACAGTGTCTTGGGACCTCAATGTGGTTCTTGCTCAGCTCATGAAACTCCCTTTGACCCACTCAATTTCTGTCCTCTGAAGTTCTTGACCTGGAATGTATTATTTCTGGTGGTGGTCACTTCAGCATGCAGAATGAGTGACCACCAGATTTGTCTTATACCAGATACCATAACAGAGTGATTCTTCATACTCATCCTAAATTCCTTCCAAAAGTGGTATCGGATTTCCACCTTAATCAGTCAGTTGTTCTACCAACATTATTCCTGAGACCTCATGCACAGAAAGGGGAAGCTATGTTGCACATGCTGGACTGCAAGTGAGCCTTAGCCTTCTACTTGGAACAGACACAAGCCCATAGACAGTCCATCCGACTTTTTGTTTCTTTTGATCCCAGCAATTTAGGGACTGCCATTTACAAACACATTCTTTCAATTTGGTTAGCAGACTGTATCTCTTTTGTTTATGCCCAGGCAGACCTGAATCTTGATGGTCATGTCACTGCTCATGTCAGAGCTATGGCTGCATCGGTGACCAATTTGTGCTTGGTCTCCATGAAAGAGATCCGCGGGGGTGCAATGTGGTCTTCAGTCCACACATTCTATCTCACTACTGCCTAGATGTGGTTTCCCGACGTGACAGCAACTTTGGCCAATCTGTACTCAGACATCTGTTTGGGGATTAGAATCAATTCCATCCCCCCTAGGGCCATTCTATTCTGTCCAGGCTACCAAAAAAAAAAAGGGAAGAGAGAATCACTGATTTTATCTCTTGACCTTTAAGATCCAATATTCAAAGCAGGTCACTTCTAGAGTGAAATAAAATTCACAACAAAAGAAAAATTACTCCATTAAATCATCAAAATTCTTATGATATTAACATTGGCGCCAAAAAAGAAAGAGAGAGGGAGAAAAGGACCTACAACAGGCAACCCCTCACGCCATAGTCCCTACACATCAATGACCTTAAAAAAAGCATTGGCTGAGATCTTGTTGTTTGATCTCTTGGAAGCTGTTTAAGATAAGTTTTCACTGAGAAGCTCTTGATCTGTTGGGCTGTCATTGAAAACGTGTTTTGTTAACTTTGAGAGTGGGGAGTTTCTAAGGTCGTTGATGTGTTGGGACTATGGTGTGAGGGGTTTCCCCGTTGTCTGCTGTAGGTCCTATTTTGATCTGAGACCTTTTCTCCCTCTCTCTTTCTTTTTTGGCTCCAATGTTAATACCATAGGAATCTTGACCTTTAAGGCCATACTGCAGTTGAGATTTGCCCCTGTTGGATTTCTTAGTGGTCTCCTTTGTTTAAGGTAGCCTGTTTAAGGTAGCTTAGGAGTCCCATATGTGAGGACTCATTCCTGCTTGTCCACGGAGAAAAGGTAGCTACTCACCTGTAGCAGGTGTTCTCCGTGGACAGAAGGAATTAATCCTCATAATCTTCCCACCTCATTGAAGAGCTGTTTTCTGCTACAGCTATGTTATCAGACTGATTCAAGAAGAGGCAGCAGCAGCAAGTGGGAAAGAGGCATGCAGGTGCGGTGGAGCCTCCAAAAAGCTTCCAGTAGAAGCTGGAGAGCATTCCCACACGGGGCTTTGACAGGGGATGTCACCCATATGTGAGGACCTATCTCTGCTGTTCATGGAGAACACTTGCTACAGGTGAGTAACTACCTTTTCCATGTACACACCTTCTCCATGCGTTCACTCTCTCTATATGCTCACCCTTTCCATGCTCACATATCCTTCCCATGTACATACCCTTTCCATGTTCACACCCTCCCTCTCCCTGCAATCATCCTCTTTATGCACACACCTCCACATACACCCTCTCCATGAACACACTCTCTCACTGCACAGACCCTCTCCATTCTCTCACCCTCTCCATGCATGCACCCTTTCCATGTTCACATCCTCTCTCTGCACTCACCCTCTCCATGTACACACCTCATATGCTCACCCTTTCCCCATGTATGAGCCCTCTCCGTGAATACACCCTCTCCATGCACAGACCCTCTCCATTTTCTCATCTCCATGCATGCACCCTCTCAATGCCCACATATCCTCCCCATGTACATACCCTTTCCATGTTCACACCCTCTCCCTGCACTCACTCTCTCCATGCACATACCTCCATATGCACATCCTCTCCCCATGTTTGCACTCTTTTCATGTGCATATATTTCTCCATGAGCACTCAGAATGACAGTGCTTTCTTGTTCAGCTTCCCTATGGTGTACTGAACCCTATACACTGGAGCAAGTGCTGGTTTTGGAAATCTTTCAGGTATTAAAGAGATAAAGGGTTAAGGCAGCCCGCCGAAGGGCCTGTTTCTGTGAACTGTGCGTGAGAAATTCAAGCTGTAACCCTTAAGAGAGGGAGCCTCTCCTTCTGTAAGAAGTTGAAAAGCACTTACATAACAGGCTGCTGTATTCCAAAGATAATCTCAGTGATGGATAGGAGCGCTGGCAACCATTCCCCATAATAATAATTGAAACATGACTTTTCCACTGCTGCCTGCCAGTGGATCATAGCTTTGCGTTGGAGGCTGTAAAGTTTCACTTCAAGGATGAGTTTCACTCCCGTTACCCAATGTGTCTGGAATTTGCAGATGTTTCCTTTGGAGAATGAAGGCTCCGTCCACTTAGACGTCTTAATGCACATAACCAAAGTCTCTTCCCTTTAGTCCTCTCACTGCCTTTCATGCCACTGATGGGGCTCCTAACTTTCAAGTGATAGATGAAAGTGAATGAGGACGGGACGGCTTGCAGAGAAATCAATTATGGGTTATGTTAGGAAGCTGTCGCTGCTGAGTGGGTTAAACCCAAGAAGCAGGGAAATCAGTGAATATTCACATGCTAGCTTTCCTCCATTATAAACTCTGGAAGAGGTGTGTGCATGTGTGCAGGGGCCATTCCGTTCTATCAGAAAATTCATTGTGACACTTCTCTATAAAATACTAATTCTAGGTTTCCAGTATCAGCGCCTAGAGCTGTGACACAACCCTGGTAGGGGGTGACCCACTTACGATTAATACCTGGTATCTTGATTTTAAGATGTTTTTCCAGGGAGACACCATCTTTGGTGACATAAAGTTTCTGCTAAGAGACCAAGCCTGCTGTGACAATGTCTTTTTGTCTTTCCCTGGGATTCTCACTGGGCAGCTTCCCAGGTTGCCTGAGGAAGACTGACCACCAAGTGGTTTTTGGTTTCTTATTGACTTATACTGTGGTGTTCTAACTTCTCAAGTAGGGAGGTTCTGTGTCACACCTGATATCTAGAAACAGTACCCAGAGCAGTATATCCACACTAAGGGCCTCTTTTACTGAAGCCTGTTAGCTGCTTAATGGGCATTTAACGCGTGGCTACAGGCAGTCAGGAACACTAATGTGCGATACTGTCTGCCCTCGCATGCTAAAAGACACACTAATCAGTAATCGCAGAATGGGACGGAGAGTGTGCGTGGAGAGCACATTACTGCTAGAGTCAGGGCCAGGGCCGCGCACTCAGCTGCGATGGGGCCCTTAACGTGGCTTCGCCTAATGACGCCTCCGTTTGCATGTTAGCTGCCGGGGACGTACTGAACATGCTCCCACCGCTAATGTGCGGCTTTCGCCATTAATCAGTAATCGCAGAATGGGACGGAGAGTGTGCGTGGAGAGCACATTACTGCTAGAGTCAGGGCCAGGGCCGCGCACTCAGCCGCGATGGGGCTCTTAACGTGGCTTCGCCTAATGACGCCTCCGTTTGCATGTAAGCTGCCGGGGACGTACTGAACATGCTCCCACCGCTAATGTGTGGCTTTCGCCATTAACATGCGTGAGATCAGTGCATTAATGGCAAATCATTAGAGGACTTTAGTAAAAGGGGTCCTGAGAATTGTACTGTAGTCTATATGGGGGATATTCAGAGCGATTAAGTGGTCATCAGGCGGGCTAATCACATTAATCGCACTGACCGCGCAGAATATTCAGAAGCATTAAGCAGGGTAGAGCCACTCAATATCCGCAGGTGCCACAGCTGAATGTCCTGATGCCGGACGGCTCCCAGTAATAACCAAGCACTGGTGATATCAAAGGCTGGCCTAACGCTTTCCCAAAGCTAACTGGGCAGTTGCAGAATATTCAGTGTTGGTGACCGGATATCACACCGGCATTGATTATCCGAGTTCAAGTTTCAGTGGCAAAGGCTAGCTGCTGAGACCATCTTAGCCGCCACCTCTGAATATCCCCCCCTCCCCCCCTACAAGTTCTATAGGAATATTGCAGGGCACCAATCAAGTAACTGTCAGAACCTCATGATCTGAATTGTGGTATTGAGCCCCCTATGTGAACCTTTGGTCTTATACTTACCTTAAATTAGCTTCCCACCAGGATTTTCCCAAAATAGGTGTCTATTTGCCCAGGTGACCATTTATAAAATTACCATGCAAATTAAGCATGTGCATTTCGGGCTTATTTGGGCATTTATTTGCGCACCTAAAATTTAAGCGGCTTTGCAAATTTACATACAGTGTATATATCGATAGTGCGCACGTAAATTCAGAGGTATACACATGCATAAGCAATTTGTGCCCGCAGTAAACATGAGGTCAGGATGAAAAGCAACAAATGTTGGTTCATATACGATGAATACAATTTAAATCTTGACTGTGCACATGTAATGATAGAGCTGACCAAATTGGTGGAGGGGTTGCGCTCTATGTTAGAGAGGGCATTGAGTCAGAAAGGATTAAAGTTTTGCAAGAAACAAAATTTGCTGTAGAATCTCTATGGTTGAAATTCCATGTAAAAAGGGAAGGCGATGGCAGTGGGGGTGTACTATCGTCCCCGCCTGGCCAGAATGAACAAATGGATGATGAAATGCTCAAAGAAATCAAGGAAAGCTAGCAAAGTTACAGTGCAGTAATAATAATGGGTGATTTCAATTACCCCGGCATCGACTGGGTCAGTGTCACAACAGGACATGCTAGGGAGATAAAGTTCCTAGATGAAATAAATGACTGCTTCTTGGAGCAGCTGGTCATGAACCAACCAGAGGGGAAGCAATATTAGAACCTAGTCTTAGTGTAACACCAGATGTAGTGCAAGAGATAAGGGTGTTGGGGCCACTTGGCAATAGTGATCATAGCATGATCACCTTTGATTTAATTAGTGGAGGAGGGATAGTAAGGAAAGCCACAGTACTACCCTTTAACTTTCGAAAGGGAGACTATGATAAAATGAGGAAAAACAGTTAAGAAAAAAACTAAAAGGAGGCAGTTGCAAAGGTTAAAGACGTACATCAAGCTTGGGTGTTGTTGAAAAATTACTATCTTGGAAGCCCAGACCAGCTGTATTCCACGCTTTAAGAAAAGTGGAAGGAAGTCCAAAAAACTGCCAGCATGGTTTAAAGGTGAGGTCAGAGAGGCTGTTGTTGCCAAAAAAGCATCTTTCAGGAAATGGAAAAAAGAGCCCAAACGATGAAACCTGGAAACAGCACAAGCACTGGCAAGTCAAATGCAAGGCACTGATAAGGCAGGCAAAGAGAGAATTTGAGAAAAGAAGCTTGCTGCGGAAGCAAAAATGCGAAATAAAGACCTTTTCAAGTACATTCGTAGCAAAAAACCTGTGAGAGAGTCAGTTGGTCCATTAGATGATAAGGGGTTAAAGGAGCACTAAGAGGCGACAAGGCGATAGCGGAGAGACTGAATGAATTCTTTGCTTCGGTCTTTACTGAGGAAGATGTAGGGATGTTACCCATGACTGAAGTGGTATTTAAAGGTGCGGAAGAATTGAAGGAAATATCGATACATCGGGAAGATGTCTTACAACTATTAGATAAACTGAAGAGTAGCAAATCACCTGGGCCGGATGGTATACATCCAAGGGTGTTGAAAGAACTGAAATTTTGAGATTGCAGACCTGCTATCAGTAATCTGTGAACTATCATTAAAATCATCTCTAATACCTGAGGATTGGAGGATCGCCAATGTACACCAATTTTTAAAAAGGGTTTGAGGGGTGATCCGGGAAACTACAGACCGGTGAGCCTGACATCAGTACCGGGAAAAAATGGTAGAAACCATCATAAAGAATAAAAATTACTCAGCATGTAGATAGTCACGACCTAATGGGAGACAGCCAACATGGCTTTAGACAAGGAAGATCTTGTCTTACTAATCTGTTATGTTTTTTTGAAGGAGTGAATAAACAGGTGGACAAAGGTGAGTCGGTTGTGTATCTGGACTTTCAGAAAGCCTTTGACAAGGTCCCTCATGAGAGATTTTTGGCAAAACTAAAGAGTCATGGGATAGGAGGCAGTGTACTATTGTGGATCAGGAACTGGTTAGCAGCGGGTAGGGCTAAATGGCCAATTTTCCCAATGGAGAAAGGTGATAGTGGTGTACCCCAGGGATCTGTGCTGGGTCCGCTGCTTTTTTGACATATTCATAAATGACTGGAAAGTGGATAACAAGTGAGGTTATCAATTTGCAGATGACACACAAACTGTTAAAGTTGTTAGAACCCAGGAGGATTGTGGAAAATTGCAAGAGGATCTTGATAAATTGGAAGACTGGGCATCAAAATGGCAGATGAAATTTAATGTGGAGAAGTGCAAGGTTATGCACCTAGGGAAGAACAACCCAAACTATGGTTACACGATGCAAGGTTTCACATTAGGAACCACCACCCAGGAAAAAGATTTTAGGCTCATTGTGGATACCTTGTTAAACTCTCGGCCCAGTGTGCAGCGGCGGCCAAGAGAGCAAATAGAATGCTAGGTATGATAAGGAAAGGAATGGAAAATAAAACAAAAAAGATATTATAATGCCTCTATATCGTTCCATGGTGAGACCGCACCTTGAATATTGTGTGCAATTCTGGGTCGCCGTATCTTAAAAAGGATATAGCGATTTTAGAAAAGGTACTGAGAAGAGCCACCAAAATGGTAAAGGGGATGGAAGGATACTCCTATGAAGAAAGGCTAAAAAGGTTAGGGCTCTTTAACCTGGAAAAGAGACGGCTGAGGGGAGATATGATAGAAGTCTATAAATTAATGACGGAGTGGAACGGGTAAACGTAGATCGATTGTTTACCGTAGCAGAATATGGAAAGACTAGGGACATGCAGTGAAGCTCCAGGGTAAACTATTTAAGACTAATAAAAGAAAATATTTTTTCACTCAACGTGTAATCAAACTCTGGAATTTGTTACCGGAGGATGTAGTAAAGGCTGTTAGTGTAGCTGGGTTTAAAAAGGTTTGGACAAGTTCCTGGAGGAAAGGTCCATAAACTATTATTAAGAAGGGACCCAGGATATCAATGCTTGAACCAGGACAAGCATTGTGGAACCTGTGTCCCTTGGGGAAACTGCTAGGTACGTATGACCTAGATTGGCCACTGTTGGAAACAGAATGCTGGGCTTGATGGACCTTGGTCTGACCCAGTATGGCATATCTTATGTTCTTATGTCTACTGTGCACACAAATTGTATACATATACACTGTCATGAGGCTGGTGCTAATAAAGATGCAGAGTTGAAAAGAAACCCTGTTTCTCACAGAGCTCTAGATGTGCAATTACCTCAAAGCACAGCTAGAGGGGGCAGGAGTGATCCTACAGAGGCTAATGAGGGTAGGAGAGCTAACCAGTTGCACCTGGAAGTAAGCCCGGGAGATTCAAAGGAAAAATCCCTTTATAAACGGAAGCTTAATGCTAGCAAAAGGGGGAAGAACAGCAAGAGAAGCTGGAGC
The DNA here is from genome assembly GCA_033557465.1 of Ichthyophis bannanicus. Lineage (NCBI taxonomy): Eukaryota > Metazoa > Chordata > Amphibia > Gymnophiona > Ichthyophiidae > Ichthyophis > Ichthyophis bannanicus. The sequence goes on along the minus strand of CM066044.1, from coordinate 87,796,694 downwards.
AGCGGGAGAAGCAGCAGATGGAAGAGAAGGAACAGAAAGCACGGCTGAAGAAGGAAGGAGAGTCCTGAAGGAAGGAATCCTCCCTGAGCAAGCCCAAAAGGACAGAATTCACAGAGGTAGAGTTCAGAGGGGCCAAGCTACGGGAGCCACTGTTCAGAGGGAGTCTGCTAAGGAAAGCAGTCAGGCTGGAGGGTGTGCCACTCCCTGCTTAAGCAACGTTCCTGAGTCCACTATACAGAAAGCCAGAGAGCCAGGCTTGGGGGAAAGCCTGCAGTCATTGGAGTATGCTGAACAAGCTTCACCAGGTACCAGAAAGAAAGGAGTTTCTAGCAAAGCTACTTTTTCACTGAAGTATAGGACTGGTGAATCCTCGCCAGGTTTTCCTAAGCTTTCAGGAAGTACAGCACTCCCCAGAAGCTACCGACAGAAAACCTGTTGTCAGAGAGACGTTCTTGAGAGAGAAGGCTCCAGAGCTTCAAGCTATAGGAACTCAAGGTATGGTGGCTTTATTCCTGTTAGAGAAAGCTTAACTCCTAAAAGCACTGCTAAAATTGAACCACAGTTTGTAAGAAGAGGAAAGAAACCAGAGCGGTTTAAAGAAATACCAAAAGACTTTAGAGCACAGTCTTATTGGAGCCGAGATACCAGAGACAGTCCATGTAAACTTGTAACATCCAGGGACAGCTTTTGTTCTGAGGGGGAAACTAGTGAAGCAGAATCTATGGAGATAGAAGGTGCAGATACTATTCCCATTCCTCAGGAAGAGGCTATGGATTGCAGTTTGTGTATGGCTACTAGCCTGGAATCCATAGCAACATTGTAAATAAGAAGAAGCCTTGTCTAGTTGTTTTACCCTGGAATGAATTGAATTCCTCCATTTATCCTTTGCACCCAATTGTGAAGATATCAACAGTTGGTTTGCCTGTTTATTACTGGGACCTTGATAAAAGGACATTCTTTGATTTCCATTGTCTTATTGAACCCTTGCACGGAGGGGAAATAAAAGCCTTGTTTCCCTACACTCATGGCTTAGTTATTGTGTGCTCACAAAGAGCTAAAATCCACAAGACCAATCTGCACTTGGCCTTACATACCCCACGCTCCTTGAAAAATAAGTGTGATGTGCAGCGGCCCCTTACCGCCATTGGCCACCAGGGGACGCTGTCATGACAACACACACATGCGCACACACACACACACACACACACACACAAAGAAAGAAACTCTGAAAACTGCTCAGAACCGCAGAGAAGTGACAGCCAGAGGTAGCCACAGAACATGGAACTTAACAGAAATTTCCAAAATGCAGCAAGATGCGATAAAGGATAAAGAGAAACAGTACAATGATGCATGTGTGGTACTAGAACCAGAAATATTAGAGGAAGAACACGATCAGCTTTCCAAAAGCTACAAGAGTTAAACAGAAAATTCAGCCTTAGATTGGATGCTAAAAAATGCTCAAGGATCCGTGTTGAGTAATGCCAAGAAGATCAAGGAAAGGTGGAAAGAATACACCAAGTCATTATACCATACTTCTATACAATGTTCCCTCTAATTTTCTGTAGGCTGTGTGCGCATAAAATATCAGCTGTGTGCAGCTTTTGAAGGAAGGTTAAATTTTTGTGCGCCACATAACGACACTCGGAGTTATATACTTTAAAATTTGACTATACTTCAGAATACAGTATGTACACCACATTGATTTTAATCAAATTAAATGAAAATAAACAATTACTAAATGAAGCGGGACATTTCTAGTAATTACAATCATAACTTTTAAATTTTAAGACGTCTGTGTTGTTTTCTATCAGAATCAGAGCTGTAATTTTTGTGCGCTCTGTTGTAAAGTATGTGCGCTCGCTCGGCAAGGTGTGTGCGTGCGCACACGCGCACAGCTTAGAGGGAACAGTGCTTCTATAGTGCTACAAAGTGTACGCCACACTATACAGAGACAGTCCCTGCTTATAAGATCTTACAGTGTAGTCAAGACAGACAACACAAGTGGGGACTAGGATATATCTAGGGAAATGGTAAGCAAACACATAGGAGGTGAATGGGAGACTCGGGGAATCAAGATCTGAAAGCAGTCTCAATGAAGTGAGTTTTTAGCCTGGATTTGAACAGGACCACAGATGTACTGACTCGGGTAGTTTGTTCCAGGAATACGGAGCAGCAAGGTAGAAGGATCGAAGTCTAGAGTTGGCAGTGGAAGAGAAGAGCACAGGTAGAGGTGATCTGCCAGAATAGTGGAGTTCCCGAGGAGGGGTGTAGGAAGAGTTAAGAGAGGTAGCAGCAGCCAAATGAAGGCGTAAGTTTGAACTGGATGAGGAAACGGATAGGGAGTCATTGAAGTGACTTGAGAAGACGGGTGACATGAACATAGTGACACTGGAAAGAAGGGTGACATGAGCATAGCAACATAAGGATCAAGTGCATCAACGGCTGTTTAATCTTGTACCTTATTATTAGGAACCGTTGCTGATGAAAGAAGCAGCATTGAAAACATTATCAAAGCACAAAACATCGAGCATTGATGACATTCCCACTGAAATATTACAGCAATGAGATGCAGCTGTTACAATACTAAAAGACTCTGCCAAGAAATCTGGAAGACAACATCATGGCCAACTGACTGGAAAAAATCAGTGTTCATACCACTACTGAACATAAGAACCTAAGAAATGCCAAGGTCCATCAAGCCCAGTATCCTGTTTCCAACAGTGGCCAATCCAGGTCCCCCAAAAGGTACAGAGATTCCACAAAGCATGTCCCGGGGTAAGCACTGGATTTCCCTGGTCCTCCTTAATAATGGTTTATGGACCTTTCCTCTAGGAACTTGCCCAAACCTTTTTTAAATCCAGCAACAGTAACAGCTTTAACTACATCCTGCAGTAATGAATTCCAGAGTCTGATTACTCGTTGGGTGAAAAAAATATTTTTTCTTATTAGTCCTAAGTGGGCTACATTGTAGCTTCATTGCATGTCCCCTAGTCTTTCTACTTTTTGAAGGAGAAACAACCGATCTACGTTTACCCATTCCACTCCATTCATTAATTAATAGACCTCTAGCATATCTCCCCTCAGCCATCTCTTTTCCAGGTGAAGAGTCCTAACCTTTTTAGCCTCTCCTCATAGGGGTATCCTTCCATCCCCTTTACCATTTCGGTGGCTCTTCTCTGTACCTTTTCTAATTCCTCTATACCTTTATAAGATAAGATGACCAGAATCGCACACAATATTCAAAGTGCAGTCTCACCATGGAACGATACAGAAGTATTATAATATCCTTGGTTTTATTCTGCATTTCTTTCCTTATTATTCCTAGCATTCTCTCTGTCTTCTGCCATGACTCGTTGGTCAAGTGATTCTACGTTCAAGTCCCAGACAAGCCCAATGTTTTCTGAGGCACTCTTACAGACTGGCCCATTGGTTTACCATACAGAAGGTTTCCAGTTCAGTTCCAGGCCAAGTCAAAAAAAGTACCATACAGGAGAGAGGGCCATTTTACAAAAAAGATTAATAATACCTTTGTCAGACAAATCTGATTGATTTCTTTGATTGTATATATCCTTTTGAAGGTGTGGTCTCCAGAATTGCATGAAATACTCCAAATGAGGTTGCACCAGAGACTTTTGCAGAGGCACTATCACCTCCTTTCTTCTGCTGGCCATTCCCCTCCCTATGCACCCAAGCATCCTTATGGCTTTCACCTTCACCTTTTCTGTTTAGCCACTTTAAGACATTCAAAAACAATCATGCCCAGGTCCCGCTCTTCTTTCATGGACAGAAGTACTTCGCCCCTACACTGTACCACTCCCTTGGAGTTTTGCAGCCCATATGCATGACTCTGTATTTTTTAGCATTAAATCTCAGCTGCCAAATTCTTGACCATTCTTCAAGCTTAGCTGGATCCCTCCTAATGTTATCTACTTCTTCCTTGGTGTCTGCTCTATTGCAGATTTTAGTATCATCTGCAAAGAGGCAAACCTTACCCGACAGCCCTTCCACAATAACACTAACAAAGATGTTAAAAAGAATCGGACAAAGGACAGATCCCTGGGGCACACCACTGGTAACCTCCTCCTTCTCAGAGTGAACTCCATTTACCTGTACCCCTTTTTCGCCTCCCACTCAACTAATTTTTAACCCAGTAGGTCACTTTAGTGTCCATCCTTAGAGTACTCAATTTATTTATAAGTCGCATGTGTGGAACGGTGTCAAAGGCTTTACTGAAATCTAAGTACACCACATCTAGGGCTCTCCCTGGTCACCCAGTCAAAGAAATCAATCAAATTTGTCTGACAAGACCTGCCTCTGGTAAACCCATGCTGCCTCGGATCCTGCAATCCATTCGACGCCAGAAACCTCACAATCCTCTGTTTTAGTAGCATTTATATTCATTTACTCACCACAAAGGTCAGACTAACTGGCCTGTAGTTTTCAAGCTCATCCTTAGTTTCATTTTTGTGTAAAGGGACCACATGTGCCTTTCTCCAGTCTGCTCCAAACCTAAAGAAGCATTGAAAAGGTCAGTCAGTGGAGCTGCTAGAACAAGGCTGCATAGTTGTTAAACTTATAACTTAACCATTATTACTGTTACCTAATGTTTGATACCTCGTTATTTGCAAGTTACGTAATATCTCCCTCATTGTTTGATGTAAGCTGTAACGTAATGTTCTAACGCTAGGTCTGGTTCATGTTCTCTGTAAGCTGCTGTGACTTTAAGATAAAGTGGGATATAAAAACAGTTAAATAAATAAATACTTTCCCCATGCCTCTTCAATTTTTGTGCAGAACGAATCATCAGAAAAACAGGACTGCATAAAGTCAGCTGAGATGTGAAGATTGGTGGAAGACTCATAAACAACTTTTGTTAGATCATAAACGTTACTGGCTGAAAGTCAAGATGAGTGTCACATGTACAATTTTCTCCCAGTTGGTGAGGGGTCTTACTAGGTGCAAGTTGCTCTCTGCTCTCAGGGAATGAGTCCGATCTCTGGCGGCTAGAGTTGCAGACTTGGAGGACACAAGGAAGACAGAGAGGTATATAGACAAGACTTACAGGGATATAGTACTGGCGTCCCACCTCTAGTCTGGCAGCCTGTCTGTTGGCATGGAGGAGAGAGGTCATGTGAAAGGAGAGCATCACCTTGGTGTGGTAGGAAGTGATCCTGTAGCTAGAACCTGTCCTCCAGGTGATGGAAACCCTCTCATATCGAAGAGGTTTCTCTAGGGCCATGTGCCCATGATGGAAGGGTTAGAATGGTCGTTAGAGTTAGTGATTCAATCATTAGGCATGTAAATAGCTGGGTGGCTGGTGGATATAAGGATTGCCTGGTAACATGCCTGCCTGGTGCGAAGGTAGAGGACCTCATGCGCCACCTAGACAAAGGTTTAGATAGTGCTGGGGAGGAGTCTGCTGTCTTGGTACATGTTGGTACCAATGACATAGGAAAGTGTGGTAGAGAGGTTCTGGAGGTCAAATTTAGGTTTTTAGGTAGGAAGCTGAAATCCAGAACTTCCAGGGTAGCATTCTCTTAAATGCTTCCCGTTTCACGCATAGGACCGAAAAGGCAGGCAGAGCTCTGGAGTCTCAATACGTAGATGAGATGATGGTGCAAGGAAGAGGATTTTGGATTTGTTAGGAACTGGGCAACATTCTTGAGGGGGGGGGAGCTTTATGGAAAGGATGGGCTCCAGCTTAACCAGGATGGAACCAGGCTGCTGGCATTAACCTTTAAAGAGGAGATAAAGTCGTTTTTAAACTAGATAATTGGGGAAAGCTGACAGTCACCCAAGAGTACATGGTTCAGAAGGATGCATCTTTGAAGAATACTAACAAAAGAGCATCCAGATAGAGAGGTTCCAATAAAGATAAAAGTAACCCAGATGCCCTTCAGTACAGAGCTGACAGAGCTGAAAGATTCCAAATTACCACTATCAACTGATAACCAGATTAATATGAATAAAATACAACCTCTAAGATGCCTGTATGCAAATGCTAGAAGCCTAAAAAATAAGATGGGAGAGTAAGAATATGTAGCACTAAATGAGAGGTTAGAAGTAATTACTACTACTACTACTACTACTGAATACTTGTATGACACAAAAAAGACGTACGCAGCACTGCACAGACACATGTAAAAGATGCTCCCTGCTTATAAGACAGACAACACAGTAGCTGTAGACAGGGATACATCTAGGTGGAATGGTAAGGAAACACACAGGAGACCAGGTGAGTCAAGATGTGAAGGCAGCAATGAAGAGAGAAGTTTTCAGCTTAGATGTGAAAAGGGTCAGAGAAGGCGCCTGATGTACAGACTCAGGTAGTTTGTCCAGGCATAAAGAGCAACAAGGTGAAAGGAGCAAAGTCTAGAGTTAGCAATAGAAGAGAAGGGCACAGACAGAAGTAATTTGCCAGAAGAGTGGAGTTCCTGAGGACTGGTGTAGGGAGGAGCCGCAGAGTGCATGCAGTTATGGGTCAGCAGGAGAAGTCTGAACTGGATGCAGAAACAGATAGGGAGCCAATTAAATGACTTGAGAAGAGGGGTAATATGGGCATGATGAGGCTGGCAGAAGATTAGTCGCACAGCAGAGTGTTGAACAGATTGAAGGGGAGAGAGATGATTCAGAGGGAAACCAGCAAGGAATGGATTACATAGTCTTGACAGGAGGTGATTAAGGAGTGGATAAGTGTGTTCAGAAAGGAATGGATGAATTTTGTTGATGTTGTAGAGTAAGAAATGGCAGATTTTAGCTTTTGGTTGGATGCATGTGGAGAAGGAAAGAGAGGAGTCAAAGATGACCCCAAGGTTGCGAGCTAAGGAGACAGGGAGGAGTAGAGAGTTATCCACAAAGAATGAGAAAGAGGAAGGGGAGAGGAGGATTTGGGGGGAAAAATAAGAAGCTCAGTTTTGGCCATGATCAATTTCAAGCAGCGGTGAGACATCCAATCAGCAATGTCAGAAAGGCAGGCAGAGATCCTGGCCTGGATTGCCAGAGAGATTTCAGGTGTAGAGAGGTAGATCTGGGAGTCACCAGCATAAAGATGATACTAAAAGCCATGGGAAGAGATGAGTGCACCAAGGGAAAAGGTATAGAGAGAATTGGCATCTCAGAGACCTAGTGGAAGGAGGACAACCAATGGGACACTGTGATATCTGGGTACAAACTATATCACAATGATAGGGTAGATTAAAGTGGTGGAGGAGTTACACTCTGTGGTTAGAGAGGACATTGAGTCATACAGGATTAAAGATTTGCAGGAAACAAAATACACTGTAGAACCTCTATGGATAGAAATTCTATTTAAAAAGGGTAAGGCGATGGCAGTAGGGGTGTACTACCGACCGCCTGGTCAGAATGAACAGTTAGATGATGAAATATTAAAAGAAATCAGGGAAGCTAACAAAAGTTACAACACTGTAATAATGGGTAATTTCACTTATTCCGGTATCAACTGGATCAGTGTCACAGCAGAACATGCTAAGGAGGTAAAGTTTCTAGATGAAATAAATGACTGTTTCTTGGAGCAGCTAGTTCATGAACCAGCAAGAGGGGAAGCCAATTTGGACCTAGTCCTTAATGGAGCACAGGTTCTGGTGCAAGAGATAAAGGTATTGGGACCACATATCATAATCACATTTAATTTAATAAATGGAGGGAGAATGGCATGGGAATCCACTGTACTATCTTTTAACTTTCAAAAGGGAGATTATGATGCAATTTCAATGTGTGCCTTCGAGTCAATGCTTACTCCTGGCGACCCAGCAGCATCTAGGTTTTCTTGGCAGTGTGGTCAGAAGTACATTGTCAGGCCTTTCTTCTGAGGCAGTGGAAAGTTAAGTGACTTGCCCAAGGCCACAAGGAGTGCCAGTGGGAATCAAACCCTGGTCTCATGGTTAACAGAGGACGGCAAGGAAATCCACCGCACTACCTTTTAACTTTCAAAAGGGAGAATATGATTAAATGAGAAAAAACTAAAAGGAACAGCTGCAAAGGTTAAAGATTTACATCAAGCATGGGCGTTGCTTAAAAATACTCTCTTGGAAGCCCGGGCCAGATGTATTCCATGTTTTAAGAGAAGTGAAAGGAAGGCTACAAAACTGCCAGCATAGTTTAAAGGTGAAGTCAAAGAAGCTGTTGTAGCCAAAAAAAATCTTTCTGGAAATGGAAAAAGGAGCCAAATGACAAAAACAGGAACCAACATAAGCACTGGTAAGTTTGATGCAAGACACTGATAAGCAGGAAAGAGAGAATTTGAAAAAAAGCTTGCTGTGGAAGCAAAAACATATAATAAAAACCTTTTCAAGTACATTCATAGCACAAAACCTGTGAGAAAGTCAGTTGGACCATTAGATGATAGAGAGGTAAAAGGGGCGCTAAGAGAGCTAAAGGCCATATTGGAGAGACTGAATGAATCCTTTGCTTCAGTCTTTACTGAAGAAGATGTAGGGAAGTTAGCCATGCCTGAAATGGTATTTAAAGGTGATACATCAGAAGAATTGAAAGAAATATTGATAAACCAGGAAAATGTATTAAAACTATTTCATAAACTGAAAAATATCAAATCACCTGTACTGGATGGTATACATCTGAGGGTGTTGAAGGAACTGAAATATTAGATTGCAGATCTAGTATTAGTAATCTGTGAGCTATCATTAAAATCATCTGTAGTACCTGAAGAGTGGAGAATGACCAGTGTAACAATAATTTTTAAAAAGGGTTCTAGGGGTGATCCAGGAAGCTATAGACCATGAGCCTGATGTCAGTACCAAGCAAAATGGAGAAACCATTATAGAGATTAAAATTACTGAACATGTAAATAGTCATGGTTTAATGGGAGAAAGCCAACATGGATTTAGTCAAGGAAGATTTTATCTTACTAATCTGTTATATTTTTTCCAAGGTGTGAATGAATAGGTAGACAAAGGTAAGCCAGTTGATGTAGTGTATCTGGATTTTCAGAAAGCCTTTGACAAGGTCCCTCATGAGAGATGCAAAATTACAAAGTCCTGGGATAAGGAGGCAGTGTACTATTGTGGATCAGGAACTGGTTAAAAGATAGAAAGCAGAGGGTAGGGATAAATGTTGTAAACCACCCACATGTTAAATGTAACCCCAATTGTGATGTCATGTAACCACTTTGATTGTAGGATAAGGTGGTATACAAATCTGTCTAAACAAACAAATAAATAAATGGCTGATTTTCTCTATGGAGAAAAGTGAATAGTGGAGTATCCCAGGGATCTGTGGTGGGTCTGCTGCTTTTTTGACATATTCATAAATGACCTGGAAATGGGAATAACGATGAGGTTATCAAATTTGCAGATGACACAAAATTATTCAAAGCTGTTAAAACCCAAGAGGATTGTGAAAAATTGCAAGAGGACCTTGATGAATTGAAAGACTGGGCATCCAAATGGTAGATGAAATTGAATGTAAACAAGTGCAAAGTTATGCATCTAGGAAAGAACAACCCAAACTATGGTTACATGATGCAAGGTTCTACATTAGGAACCACCACCCAGGAAAAGGATTTAGATGTCATTATGCATAATACCCTCCACCCAGTGTACAGCAGCGACCAAGAAAGCAAATAGAATGCTGGGAATCATGAGAAAAGGAATGGAGAACAAAACCAAGGATATTATATCGTTCCATGGTGCGACCACACCTTGAATATTGTGTGCAATTCCATCACCGTATCTTAAAAAAGGTATAGCAGAATTAGAAAAGGTACAAAGAAGAGCCACCAAAATGGTGAAGGTGATGGGAGGATACCCCTGTGAAGAGGGACTTAAAGGGTTAGGGCTCTTTAACTCAGAAAAGAGATGGCTGAGGGGAGCAGGGTCTGCCCAAGGGTTTCTGCTGCCTCAGGCAGAAGCCCCGGCTTTGCCGCTTCCCCCTCCTCCCCGTGTGCTGAGCCTTGCCACCCTCCCCCCCTCTTTGCAGAGCCATGCCGCTGCCCCTAGCTGCCCATGATTCTGGAGGTGGAGTCAAGGGGTTTGTTTCGGCTCATTGGCAACCATGTGCTTCTCACACATGGCCTGCCAGTTCTGACCCCTCTCTGACACATCTTTGGGGATCAGAAGTGACAGGCTATTTGTGCCGCAACATATGGCCTGCTGGAGGCCACAGCTGCTGAGCCTAGCTGCCCCCTGACTCCACCGCTGGAGTCAGTGGCAGCGGAGGGGGGGGGCAGTGGCGCAACTCAGCCTGGGGAGGGTGGCATGGCTCAGCATGTGGGTGGGCAGCAGGACATGCGTGCCAAAGCACATGCCTGCCACAGGTGCCATGCTGCCTTCAGGGGTCTGCCACCCTAGGCGACTACCTAGCCCACCTAGTGGATGGGCTATCCCTGGAGGGAAGATATGATAGAAGTCTATAAATTAATGAATGAAGTGGAATGGGTAAATATAAATTGGTTGTTTATTCTTTCAAAAAGTAGAGAGTAGGGAATACTCAGTAAAGCTGCACTGTAGTCCATTTAGGACTAATAAGAGAAAAAATGTTTCCACTCAATGCGTAATCAAACTCTGGAATTTGTTACTGGAGGACGTAGCAAAAGCTGTTAGTGTAGCTGGTTTAAAAAAGGTTTGGACAAGTTCCTGGAGGAAAATTCCATAAACCATTATTAAAGAGAACCAGGAAAATCCACTGCTGACCCCAGGATAAGCATTGTGGAATCTCTGTACCTTTTTGGGAACTTGACAGGCACTTGTAACCTTGATTGACCACTGTTGGAAACAGGATATGGGGTTTGAAGGACCTTGTTCTGACCCAGTATGGCATTTCATATGTTCTTATGTATGATGTGAATCATAGCTTTGAAATGGACCTGCACCCTGACATAAAGAGAAAAGTCTTGACAACTGGCAAATTCAGTAAGTTCATCCTTGATGGAGAAGAATAGAAATAATGGACACTTTGACATGCTTAGATCAATAACCACTAATGACATGAGAAACACTCAAGCAATATGATGATGCATTGCTCTTGGCAGAATGGCTATGAAGGACCCTGGCAAGATTTTCAAGTGCAGAGACGAATCTCTGCAGACAGAGATTCATCTTGTCCTAGCTATCATATTTTCAATAATATCATATGGATGCAAAGGTTGGACGGTGAAGAAAAAAGACAGAAATAAAATAGATGCCTTTGAATTATGGTGCTGGTGAAGAATACTGCATATTTCATGGACTGCCCAAAGACTTAATCAATAGATACCCGAGGAGATCAAACCAAAGCTTTCCTTGAAGGCTCAAATGAGAAGACTTTGACTTTTATATTTTGGACACCACATGTGAAAAGAAAGATCTTGAGAAAGACAGCATGCTTGACAAGGTTGAAGATCAAAAGAAAAGAGGAAGTCTTGCAATGCGATGGATCAATGCAATAACAGGGAGGAGTGGCCTAATGGTTGGGGCAAGTTACCTCAGACCAGAAGGTTGGGGGTTGAAATCCCACTAGAGGACAGCAACCTTGGGCCAGAAGGACTGGGGTTTCTAGTCCCACAGGTGCCCCTTGTGGTCTTGGACAAGCCACTTAACCCTCCATTGCCCATGTTCCCTGTAAGTATTAGTGTATGTGTCTCATATCCCCTCTTGTTAAATGTATCCCCCAATTGTGTTGTGACCACTTTGATTGAAGGATAAGGTGGTATACAAAACTGTCTAAATAAATAAATAACAGCAGCCACTCTATAGGTACCTATTTGGGGGATATTTTATAAAGACATACAGGTACCTATGTATGTTTATAAAATAGCCTCACAAAACCTGCAGGAGCTATGACTAAAAACACTGCCTACATGTTACCCCTGCTTTGGGAGTTGGTGTGAATGTGTACAACCAACGTATGCATGTCTGGACGAATTTTATAAACTATGGCCCGATATTCATCTGGCTAGGCTGTGCGTCGCTATGGTGCATAGCCCTGCCCGTCGACCCTTAACCTTGGATATTCAATGCCGGGGTCATATGTGGCACTGGCATTGAATATACAGAGATTGTTTCACATGCCGAAATCCACAGTAGCTGATCAGGCAATAGTGATACTGAATGCTGCCCTGTTAGCTCCTGCACCTTAAAGATAGGTGAGGGTTTTCTTTGCCTATCTTTTAGGCACAGGTTGCTAACCGGGCAGAATGCAATATTGCTGCTGTTGCCCAGTTAGCAACAGTCTCTGTCTCCGCTGCACCCCAGAACACCCCCAACATGCCTGATGCTAATCGCATAGCATCGAGATGTGTAGGAGGGTTAGAAGGGGATGTTCAACAGCACTAACCTTGTCAGTGAGTGGAGGAGTAGCCCAGTACCCAGGAGATCTGGGCTTGATTCCCACTGGCACTCCTTGTGACCTTGGGCAAGTTACTTTACTCTCCATTACTTCTAGTCATAACTTGCCAGGAAAACCCAGGGGCTGCTGGGTTGCCAGGAGTCAGCATTTATTTGATGGCACACAAAAAAAATCATGTAAGTGCTCTTGAATATCCCGATTAACGGCATTTACACGGTTTACTAGTCTGTAAACTGTGTAAATGCCTTTTCAGTATCAGGCCTTATATCCGAACATCATGATGCTGCCCACACACTTCCCAAACTGTGCCCCTGGAAAATGTATGTGCCTTCTTGTCATTGCATGTACTTGTACACGTCAATAATGTGGGGTCATTTTATAAAAGCCCTTTTCCATGGAAAGAATTCTATAAAAGTTATAGAGAGCCGTTGCCAAAAGCTGCTATCTGAAAACAGTCCACCTTTCCTGTCGGTAAAAGTGGGTGCTGAAGGTTCATGGAATTTGCCACAATCTATTGTTTTGCTTTGATTGCAGCTGCTTTTTGCATGCCCACCTCCCCCCCCCCCCCCATATGCTGTTGCCCTAGGCCATCACCTAGTCTGCTTAATGATTAATCCAGCCCTTGGGGCTTTTATAGAGACTTTTCAGTTTAGAAGGCTGTTAAAAGAAGGAAGTGTGGGATGAAAAAAAGAGACCCTTGACTTTTGGTCAGGGTCCATTTCTCATCTCTCAGGTTTAATGACCAAAGCTTGTGCAATTCATTCAGGCGTCCTGTACCAGACAGAAAATGTTTGCTTGCTTCCTAGTGATCACCATGGCAGCTGATTGCCAGTTCAGACTGTCAGCAAAGCAGGATAAGGGTGTTCTGAAGTGTTTCTATGACAGCAAACCCCACAAATATGTTTACCTGCATGCATGGGGACCATTTTCAGGCTTCTCAATATAGTAACATAGTAACACAGTATATGACGGCAGATAAAGACCAGTATGGGTCATCTAGTCTGTCCAGCAAGGCGGCAAGAGTAGGTGCACCTGCCGCTCCGTGCAGGTCACCCCTCCCCATGCCTTTGTTTAGGGGTTTACCCACCACTCCGTGTAGGTCACCCTATTTGTTCAGATATAAGAGATAGTTATGCTTATTTTGATTTTATCCTGTTGCTATAAAGGGATCCACTGTGTCTGTCCCAAGCCACTTTGAATTCAGTCACTGTATTTTCCCCCACCACTTTCATCGGGAGGGCATTCCAAGCATCCGCCTCCCTTTCAGTGAAAATGTATTTCCAACGATGTCTGAAGCCTCATACAACTTTGTTATCTGCCTTACAGCACACCCTAACATTGGAACCAGCTGAGATTCTTACGGAGGGCAAAGCTTTTCTGCTTGCTGTCTCCCCAGCCCCTACTCTAGCCCATCTAGCTTCAGGGCACTGAAATTTAGTTGAACATAAGAACATAAAAATTGCCATACTAGGTCAGACCAATGGTCCATCAAGCCATCAATAGTCAATCCAGGTCACAGGTATCTGGCAGAATCCCAAAAAATACCAACATCTCACACTGCTTACCACCAGGGATCAGCAGTGGCTTTCCCCCAAAGTCTACCTTAATAACAGTTTATGGACTTTTCCTCCAGAAACTTGTTCTAACCTTTTTTAAACCAAGCTATGCTAACTTTTTTTTATGACATCCTTTGGCAATGAATTCCAGACCTTAATTATGCAATGAAAAATATTTTCTTCTCTTAATTTCATGGCCTGCCCCTTAGTCTTCATTTATAACTCTCCTTATCTGTTGGCCGAAGCGGAGCACAAAGCCATACACCTCTTGAAAGAGTAAACGGTTGATTCCCTTGTACTCATTCCACTCCACTCAGGATTTTATAGCCCTCCATCCTATCTCCCTTCATCCTTCTCTTCTCCAAGCTGAAGAGCCCTAACCTTTTAAGCCTTTCCTCATTTCCACCCCTTTATCCTTCTGTTCACCTTTTCTAATTGGCTATATCTTTTTTTAAGTGTAGCGACCAGAATGTGGTCACAGCATAGAGTGAGACAGAAGCATTATGATATTTTAGTTTTTATCTCTATTCATTTGCGAATTGTTCCTCACATGCGAGTTACTGTTTTGGTCGCTGCGGCATACTCAGCAAAGGATTTCATAGTATTCTGCACAATAACTGCTGGATCCTCTTCCTGGGTAGTGACTCCTGATCTGGAACCTATCATCATGTAGCTATAATTTGAGTTTTTCTTCCCTCCAAGCCTAAGAGAACAGTGTCCACATTAAATTTCATCTGTCATCTGGTGCCGTCTCCCAGACTCACAAACTCCTCCTGCAGTTTCTCACAATTTACCAGCTTTGAAAGCTGAGATTTTGCCTTACAGGCTGACAGGCTTGGAACCTAGTAAAGAAAAGCCTTTGGATGTCATGTACCTAGCCCTTTTTAATAGTTGAGACATTTGTTAACTTATTTATTATTTATTTATTCTTATATACCGCGCTATTTGTTATCAGTGCGGTTTACAATCAACAACGAGAGCTCAGTGCAGTCAAGACTGTTTGAGTTTACATTATAACAGGGGTTAGAACTTGGACCATACAGGGTAACTATTTACATGTTGCGATATCTTTAAACGATACAAATACAGAGTAACTATATACACGCTGAGTTTGGTCAGGATAGATATAGAATACATGGTAAGTATATACAGGTTGACATGGAGTAATAAATATTACATGTTGTGAATAGACGTGAAGTGTTTAATTTAACTTATGTGTTTAATTTCAGAAATAAGTAACTGAGTCAGACTAAGCAGTCCAGATTAGGGTATCCCTGTTACAATAACACAATTGGGTAATTGTCTCTTCTTTTTAACTGGATTACCTACCTTTCCAAACCCAGATGTAAGGCAGGCACATTATGTGGGTCCCTTCCTCGGGGGGAGGGGAGGGGAGCAGGGATGTTACAATCTGATTTGATAGTGAGGCAGTGGAGGGCAAAGTGACTTGTCCAAGGCCACAAGGAGTATGGCTTGGAGAAGTAGGATCTCTTCACAGGTGACTGCGCTAAGCATGAGGCCGTGCCTTCAGGCAGTTTCACCACTTTCTGGCAAAAATAAAAATGTTTCGAATCCTTGCTCTCAATATACCGTGGGCCCAATATTCGGTGCCAGCAGCTAGCACTGCTGAAGCAGGTAGCTGCCGGCGTCGAAACTGAACATGGATAGTTATTGCCGGCACCATAGGGCTCTGGCATTGAACATCCAGGCTGCCCAGACTGCCCCAAAGCTAACCTGTCCGCGGTGATATTCAGCTCCTGCCCAGTTAGCTTCTGCTTAAAACTTTCTGCGCCTGACTTTCACTGTGTATCACTAACCGGCAACAGCTCAATATTGCTGCTACCTGGTTTGCGATAGTTGTCACCCCAGAACACCCTCATGCTAACCACTTAACATTGCGGTATGTAGCAGCAGCACCCGCAGATATTCAGCGGCACTAACCGTATCAGTGCCACTGAATTTCCTGAAGAGCGGTGCAGGTCTGCCGACCATGGAAATGCCTTTGAATATCCCCCACATTTTCAAGGAATAATCTGCTTGTCAAATCCTCTTCTGAAGACAAAAAGACCCCACGGGAAGGCATCAGCGATTTAGACTCACAGATTTCCTAGCAATGGCTGTGTATTTGGAGGAAGAAGGGATGGGGCTCATAAGAACATAAGATATGCTAGACTGGATCAAACCAAGATCCATCAAGCCCAGTATCCTGTTTCCAGCAGTGGCCAATCTAGGTCATAAATACTTAGCAGTTTCCCCAAAAGACACAGGTTCCGCAATGCTTGTATTGCATCAAGCAGTGGATATTCTGGGTCCCCTTTAATAATGGGTTATGGACCTTTCCTCCAGGAACTTGTCCAAACCTTTTATAAACCCATAAGAACATAAGATATGCCATACTGGGTCAGACCAAGGTCCATCAAGCCCAGTATTCTGTTTCCAACAGTGGCCAATCTAGGTCATATGTACCTAGCAGTTTCCCCAAGAGACACAAGTTCCACAATGCTTGTACTGGGTCAAGCATTGATATCTTCGGTCACTTCTTAATAATGGTTTATGGACCTTTCCTCCAGGAACTTGTCCAAACCTTTTTTAAACCCAGCTACACTAACAGCCTTTACTACATCCTCCGGTAACAAATTCCAGAGTTTGATTACACGTTGAGTGAAAAAATATTTTCTTTTATTAGTCTTAAATAGTTTATCCTGTAGCTTCATTGCATGTCCCCTAGTCTTTCTATATTCTGATAAGGTAAACAATCGATCTACGTTTACCCGTTCCACTCCGTTCATTAATTTATAGACTTCTATCATATCTCCCCTCAGCCGTCTCTTTTCCATGTTAAAGAGCCCTAACCTTTTTAGCCTTTCTTCATAGAAGTAGCCTTCCATCCCCTTTACCATTTTGGTGGCTCTTCTCTGTACCTTTTCTAAAATCGCTATATCCTTTTTAAGATACGGTGACCAGAATTGCACACAATATTCAAGGTGCGGTCTCACCATGGAACGATATAGAGGCATTATAATATCTTTTGTTTTATTTTCCATTCCTTTCCTTATCATACCTAGCATTCTATTTGCTCTCTTGGCCGCCGCTGCACACTGGGCCATGGGTTTTAACATGATATCCACAATGACGCCTAAATCTTTTTCCTGGGTGGTGGTTCGTAATGTGGAACCTTGCATCGTGTAACCATAGTTTGGGTTTTTCTTCCCTAGGTGCATAATTTTGCACTTGTTCACATTAAATTTCATCTCCCATTTGGATGCCCAGTCTTCCAATTTATCAAGATCCTCCTGCAATTTTCCACAATCCTCATGGGTTTTAACAACTTTGAATAGTTTTGTGTCATCTGCAAATTTGATAACCTCACTCGTTATTCCCTTTTCCAGGTCATTTATGAATATGTTAAAAGGCAGCAGACCCAGCACAGATCCCTGGGGTACTCCACTATTCACCTTTCTCTATTGGGAAAATTGGTCATTTAGCCCTACCCTCTGCTTTCTATCTTTTAACCAGTTCCTGATCCACAATAGTACACTGCCTCCTATCCCATGACTTTTTAATTTTGCCAATAGTCTCTGATGAGGGACCTTGTCAAAGGCTTTCTAAAAGTCCAGATACACTGTATCAACTGACTCACCTTTGTCTACCTGTTTATTCACAACTTCAAAAAAGCATAACAGATTATTAAGATAAGATCTTCCTTGGCTAAAGCCATGTTGGCTCTCTCCCATTAAGCCATGACTATCTACATGTTCAGTAATTTTATTCTTTATGATAGTTTTTACCATTTTTCCCAGTACTGACGTCAGGTTCACTGGTCTGTAGTTTCCTGGATCACCCCTGGAACCCTTTTTAAAAATTGGTGTTACATTGGCCATCCTCCAATCTTCAGGTATTACAGATGATTTTAATGATAGTTCACAGATTACTAATATTAGGTCTGCAATCTCATATTTCAGTTCTTTCAACACACTTGGATGTATACCATCCGGTCCAGGTGATTTGCTACTCTTCAGTTGTCATGGCCATATTAATGTTTAATACAGCCGCAGGAGCATTTTCCTATGCTCCCATAGCTATGCTGTACTGAGGCATCCCAGCTCACAGCATTTTTAGCAAAGCAAAATAAGTACTTTCTGCTTTACTAAAAATGCCATGGGTCCTGGCTGCTTCAGCACATAACAGCCATGAAGGAAAACAAACATACTCCCATGGCTGCATTAAGCATGGAACAGGCAGGGAGAGATGGTATCTGGCTGGGAGTGATTCATTTAACAGGTTTTTTTATACTGCTTTATCATTTCAGTCAAAGTAGTTTACATTGTAACTTAAACTTGATAATGTACATTAAACAGGGACATTGAAAACTTGGATTCTTCTGAGATAATGGAGGGTTAAGTGACTTGCCCAAGGCCACTAGAATTGAACCCTGGTCTTGTGGTGCCCAAGCCAGTGCTCTAACCACTAGGCTACTCCTCCACTATCCTTGTGAAGAGGGTACTCTGTGATACTGTGTACCAGCACCTTTTTAAAACTGACCCATAGTCCTCATATATTAATGAAAGAGCCCTGCATAGAAGTACTACCACCTTTTTGCTAGGAAAAATGCACTGCTTATGAAAGGTCAATCTACAGAACTGTACACAGTACTCAATGTGGTATTTTGCTAGTACAGGGGCAACTGAACCTCCTGTCCAAGGGCAATAAAGCCTCTTGAACAGGGGCAATATAACCTCTTCTTTCCTACTGATGATTAGGGGCAGCTCTATAATGAGGCCAAGTGAGGCAGTGGCTTCAGGCGGCAACTTTTTGGAGGCGGCAAAAACATGCCCCCAAATAGACCGCCTCACTTGGCCTTCAAAATGTAAAAAAAAAATGTGCATGACAAGCTCCTGCCACGGCTTCTCAGCAGCAGCAGCAGCAGAATCAACCGCCCCGCGGCCCCGTGCCACTCCCTTCCCACTGCCCCAGAGAGCCCTGCCGGTGCCCCGGCTCACCTTTGCAGATCCACGGGAAGGAAAAGAGTTTCTCTTCTTTCCCATGGCTCTGTTAAAGTTGAGCCCGCCGGCACTGAGGGTAATCTAGGCATTTCCTGTCTCGCGCAAGACAGGAAATGCTTTCGACCCTCAGCCTGCCAGTGGGCTCAACTTTAACAGAGTCGTGGGAAAGAAGAGAATACTTTTCCTTCCCATGGCTCTGCAAAGGTGAGCCGGAGTGCTGATTAGGAAATGCAGGGCTCTTCCTGGGGGGAGGGGGGGCTTGGACTGGTAATGAGCTGGGCTGGAGGGGTTAGCCCTGGAAATGGTCTGATTGGGGTGTAGGAATGTTAATGGGCTGATCAGGGGGATTAGGATTGGTAGTGGGCTGATGGAAGGGCTAACACTGGCAGTGGGCTGATGGGGGGGCTAGAACTGGAAATGGGCACAAGGGAGGCTAGGACTGGAAATGGGCTGATTAGGGGGGCTAAGACTGGTAATGGGCTGATTAGGGGGGCTAGGACTGGTAATGGGCTGATCAGGTGGGGTTAGGACTGTTAGTGGGCTGATGGAAGGGTTAGGACTGGTAGTAGGCTGATGGAAGGGCTAGCACTGGAAATGGGATGATGGGGGGCTAGAATGAAATGGGCACTTAAGGGAAGCTAGGACTGGAAATGGGATGATCAGGGGGTTAGGACTGGCAATGGGCCAATTAGGTGGGCTAGAACTGGAAATGGGCTGATCGGGGGAGTTAGGACTGGAAATGGGCAGACTGGGGTGGGTTAGGACTGGTAATGGGCTGATGGGGGGCTAGCACTGGAAATGGGCTGATTGGGGAGCTAGCACTGGAAATGGACTGATGGAGGAGCTAGGGCTGGATTGGGCTGATAAGGGGGATAGGACTGGAAATAGGCTGGGACTGGAAATGGGCTGATGGGGGAGGAGAGAGCTGCTGGCACTGGAAGAAGACTGGGGGCTAGAACTGGAAGTGGGCTGATGAGGGGGGGGGAGGGGAGGAGAGCTGCTGGCCCTAAAAGACACCTGGGGGCTAGGGCTACAAATGTGCTGATGCAGGGGACTGGAAGAATGGGAGTGGAAGGGAACAGATGCTGAGATGGTCTGCCAGGGGAAGGAGGGGGCAGGAAAGGAGCTGACATGGGGGGAGGAGGAGGGAAGGAAGGAAGCTGACATGGGGGGAGGTGGGGGTAGGAAGGGAACTGACACAGGGGGAAGGAGGGGGCTGGAAGGGAGCTGACACCTGGGGATTGTACTGAAGGGAGACTGGAAGGGAGCTGATACTTGGGGATGGGACTGGAAGGTGGCTGGGTAATGGGAAGGGGGCTGGAAGGGAGCTGACACATGGGGATGGCACTGGAAGGGAGATGGACAGAGGGTAGGGTGACTGGAAGGCAGCTGATGGGGGGGTGGCACTGGGAGTAAAAGTGAGCTGATGCCTGTGATGGTATTTGGACTAGAAGGGGCTGGACAGTGGGGAAGGCAGAGGGACTGAAAGGGAATGGACACCAGAGACAGCCTGGGAATGCAAGGCAGTTGACCTTGGAAGGTACAGGGAGGGGAGGACTGGAAAGGGGGCTGATACTGGGGAGGGTTACCAGGACTGGAAATACGCTAATGGAAGGAATTGAAGAAAACAAAAAAAGAGATAAGAAATGGCAGATGGACCATAGACCACAGAAAGAGAGCTAAGAGAAGACAGGAAAGCAGAAGCCTCAGATCGGGACCAGCATGATCAGAGAATAAAATGGTCAGACAACAAAGGTAGAAAAAATAATTTTATTTCATTTTAGTGACTGGACTTTGTACTATCTTTATATTTTACATAGTATGGGGAAACTGCATATCTTATTTATCTGATGTTGCACTACATGCGGATTCTGGCTTCTTGGGGTTTCAGTTTAAATTTTGTCTACATATTTTTATTTTTATTTTTTAGATTGTGGTTACTTATTCTGTACTTGATGAGGGTCTATGTTCTGAGTGTGTGACTGAGGTCAGGTGTTCTGTTAACATGGAGTTTGATACTCTTCTTCATAGGAGGCTTATCAGTAAACTCAGTAGTTTGGGGATAGATCCCAAGATTGTAAATTGGATCAGAAATTGGTTGACTGACAGACGACAGAAGGTGATGGTACAAGGAGCTCACTCAGATGAAAGGAAGGTGATTAGCGGGGTGCCCCAGGGGTCGGTCCTGGGCCCGGCATTGTTCAATGTATTTGTGAGTGATATTGCTGAAGGACTGCATGGAAAAGTCTGTCTTTTTTCAGATGACATGAAAATTTGCAACAGAGTGGACTCCCCCGAGGGAGTGGTTAACATGAGGAATTACCTACAAAAGCTGGAAGAATGGTCTAATGCTTGGCAATTAAGATTTAATGCGAAGAAGCGCAGTGTCATGCATTTGGGAAGCAGAAATCCAAGGGAAATGTACGCAATAGGGGGCGAGAGATTGGTGTGTATGGATCAGGAGAAAGACCTTGGAGTGATTATTTCTGAAGATCTCAAGGTGGCAAAACAATGCGACAAGGCAGTGGCAAAAGCCAGGAGGATGTTGGGCTGCATACGAAGAGGAATTACCAGCAGAAAGGAAGAGGTACTTATGCTACTGTACAAGTCACTGGTGAGGCCTCACTTGGAATACTGTGTTCAGTTTTGGAGACCATATCTTGCAAAGGATGTAAAAAGACTGGAAACTGTTCAGAGGAAGGCGACCAAAATGATTTGGAGCCTGCGTCAGAAGCCTTATGAGAAGAGACTTGAAGACCTAAATATGTACACTTTGGAGGAGAGGAGGGACAGGGGAGATATGATTCAGACCTTTTAATACTTAAAGAGAAATAATGAACAAACAAACCTCTTCGAAAGACGGAGAAGCTGCAAAACTAGAGGGCATAACATGAAGCTACAAGGTGGTAAATTGAAAGGCAATGTCAGGAAATACTTTTTTACTGAAAGGGTGGTGGATGCTTGGAATGCCCTCCCGATGGAGGTGTTGGGGGCAAATACGGTGACGGAGTTCAAAAGTGCACAAGACAGACACAGTGGATCCCTTTACAGCAACAGGAAAATATCAAAATAATCTGAACCATCTAATTCCTTAACAAATAGGGGTGTTCTACATGGAGTGGTGGGATCACCCCTAAACAAAGACATGGGGAAGGGGGGCCTGCAGAGAGCAGCAGGTGTACCTACTCTTGACATCATACTGGGAAGACTAGATGGGCCATACTGGTCTTTATCTGTCGTCATTTACTATGTTACTATATGTTGCTATGTACATAAAGATCTATACTGTAGTGTAGTAATTTGACATGTTCAGCTTTTCAAATAGGTGTATGGATGTTCCAGGGCCCACAGTGACGCTTTTTTTGGATGGACTTCTTATGTGAGGTTTGGAAGTTGGTGCTGATATGGTATGGTATGGTATGGTAGGTTTGCTCTACAGATCCTCAGTGACTTTGTTGGTAGGGTTTTGTATTAGTTCACAATATGCCTAGTACTGGAGAATGTTTGTTGTTGTTGTTGTTAGTGAGATGATCAGAATCATTTTTTTTTTAAGATATTGAATTCTCTGGGTGAATGTCCTGGTTCTGCTCTGCACCCACAGTTGAAGGGGGTTCTGTGGATGCAAAATATATGTTGAAAAAGAAAAAGCAAGAACCATAACGCAGTTTATAACAACGAAATAAAAATGAGTTATAATTTAGTTTTATAAACTGGATTGTGGTTCTCACTCTCTTTTAGTTCTTTGGTGTGCAAACATCTTGCATTTCCTCCATATAATCTAATCGGCTTTTTGGTTTGGTTCAGTCCCTGACTGATGTTTTGAGAAAGCCCTGCCCCCTCTACAGTGGTGGTGGTGGGGGAATCTCATCCTTCGGCTCAGGCAGCAGATTGCCTTGAGCCGCCCCTGCTGACGATACCCTAACATTTGCTGTCCACTTGCCCTGCTGCTTTCCTACATTAACTGACTGCCTTCAGGTCCCCTGTGAGGATTACTGCTGCATCTCTTTCTTGTTTCCAGTCTCGTCCTTCTAAAATGATACGCAGCCAGGGAAATTTTGCATTCCAATTGTACAATCTTACATTTCTTAGCAGTGAAGCTCGTTTTCCAAATCCTTGGCCATTCCTCTACTATTTTTCAAGTTCCGGTTTAGATTTTGCTTCTTTCGGTGCATCACCTCTCGTTGTTGCAGATGGTAGTATCATCTGTAGAAAATCAGATTTGCCCCTATGTCTTCCTGCAAGGTCACTAAAAAGGGAAATAGAAGAATCGGTCCTGTGCTGAGCCCTCTGGACCGCTTTACCTTCACTGAGTGGACTTGATCTACCCTACCTCTCTTGGGTTTTATCCTGCTCCCATCTTATCCTGCTTGATTTGCAGTGCCAGAACCTTACAGAAGTCCAGATGGTAACACGTAGTAACATTGTATTTGATGGAAGATAAGACCAAAGTGGTCCATATAATTTGTCAAATAAGATGATTGGGGTTGTAACTGCTTCTAGGTTCAGATTAACCTCTCCCTGTGCCTTCTTAGAAGTGCAAAATTAGGCAACATCTATTATACCTTCCTGATCCACCACTTTGGAACCTCATTTTTATGTAGATGGTGGAAAGCAGGAATGAGACAGTAGGACTTTAAATACCTGTCTTATTGCAGTAGCAGCTGGGCTTGAGCAGAACTGATTAAACAGTTTGGGTCCTGAATGGCATATTGAAGCAACAGCTGCATCAGTTGACATGAAAGTGGCAATGAACCCAGCTTGATACTGACTTCATTGACAGTCATCGAATGTCCAGGATTTATAAATCAGCTATCCAGACAGCTAAAAGGAGCCTAACTCAGACTGGAGATAATCATCCTAAAACATTATTTAAGGTAGTCCGTGCATTGGCTAATTCACCATAGGGTGAGAGGACCATGGGTGACATGCACTGTTCCCTCTAAGCTGTGCGCGTGTGCGTGCGCACACACCTTGCCGAGCAAGCGCACATACTTTACAACAGAGCGCACAAAAATTACGGCTCTGATTCTGATAGAAAACAACACAGACATCTTAAAATTTAAAAGTTATGATTGTAATTACTAGAAATTTCCCGCTTCATTTAGTAATCGTCTAGTTTCATTTAATTTGATTAAAATCAATGTGGTGTACATACTGTATTCTGACGTGTAGTCAAATTTTAAAGTATATAACTCCGAGTGTTGTTATGTGGCGCACAAAAATTTAACCTTCCTTCAAAAGCTGCACAGCTGATATTTTATGCGCACACAGCCTACAGAAAATTAGAGGGAACATTGGTGACATGTGATGGTTTCTCATCTTATATTGTGCAAAAGTAATAGAAATATGGGAGGAACTGGTATCAGATTTGTTTATTTGCTATATCGCTCTTTGAACAGGCAGGTTAGCGAGGGATCAGGAGCAGTAACTAGCTGAGTCTGAGGGAGGAGATGACAGGGGAAGAATATGGAGGGGAAGGGGAGTAGTAATGCAGAGGAGGAAGGGCTGGATTGCCTGGAAGCTATGGAGATTGGCTTGAGGACTTTGACGGAGGTGATAAGCAGAATATCGGCCAGGAGGGGGTGGATGAAAGTGAGAATGGTGTGAATGATAGGGGAAACAGAATGAACGTGTAAAGTGGGTCTCGTCTGCTCAAATATTATTAGAAGAATTTGCCTTCATAGATCTAGTTTAGGTTCAGCTGTTGTTATCATGCATCAAAGCTGTGATCTGTTCGCTAGATCCTCTCTCATCTCATCCTCTGGAACTGTTAGGGAGAAGAACACTCCTGTCAATGATAGCATGTATCATCCTGTCTAACCTTTTAAAGGAAGCTGTTATTTGACCTATTTTATTTATTTATATTTATTTGAACAGTTTTTCTATACTGCCCCTTCCAATGATCAGAGGCAGTTTACATCAAACAATCAAACAAATGCCAGTTACATAGAACGATGTAGTTAGCTAATTTACATTGAACTATTTTAACTATTTACAAACCAGCTGTCCACATATGTCAGGATAGGAAGGAACGGGGGAAGATCCAACTCTGAGCCAATACCACCCAATATTTTTGTTGCTGTTTCTGGCCAAGGTTATTGAGAGAGCAGTTTTAGAATAATGCATGCCTGTCTAGGAAAGGAGAAAATTCTCTACCTGTCCCATTCAAGCTTTTGAGCCAATCATGGCACTGAAATAGTTCTGTTATCTATTATAGATGAGATCAGAGTGAAAGCAGATAAGGACCAAGACCATCTTTTGGTCTTGCTGAACCAATCAACAGCCTGTGATACTATTGATCATGACCTTCAGTTATGGTATTTGCATGAAACAGGGTTGCAGGGTCCACTTTGTCGTTGGCAGAGTCATTTTTGTTGGACCATGTACAGAGGGACTATTGGGAAGGCAATGACTCCAATCCTAGAACTCTCCAGTGTGGTATTCTCCAGAGCTTGATCCCGTCCACTTTTATTTACTATCTATTTAGCTCCTGTGGCCTCCTTGATTCATGGGTTTGGGATGGCATACCATAGGCATGCTGACGACATCCAGCTACTCATACCAGTTATTGCCAGTCAAATTTCAGTAGTTCAGAATCATAAAACTTGCCTGAGGTCTTACCAGATGGCTGAGGCAAGATAAGTTGAAACTTAACCCTGAAAAAAGTGAATTACTATGGATCAGTACAGCATGTTGTCCACTAAATACCTTCCTGGTAATTGTAGAGGTGACTGTATCTCCAAGCCAAATAATAGCAGTAGTAGCTACTAAAAGAGCTTCACTAATTACCTGTTGAATGGAGGCTACAACTTAAGTTGGCTACTTTAATATTTAAGGGGATTATTTTATAAGGGGGTGCCTACTTTTAGGCTTATTGTATGTGCCACTACAATTCACTTCTTTGGTCCTTTCTGAGCAATATATAATGCCTATACAATAAAAAATGCTCTACAACAACAATATTCAATGTGGAAAATAGGTTAGGTAGAAACCTTTTCCTACAATACAAGACGTACCCAGAATGTCTCAGACTAGGCGGCGCTGTACCAGACAATAACTTTTGTCATTTCATACTCAAGGGCCTAATAGCATCAAGGACTGTTCTGGTCGCCAAACATATTTTTTATATATAAATTTGTATTCAAGTTAACCAATGTTATCCACCAAACTTAACTTTCAAGTAAACATATTTAGCTTATTGAAGTTAGCCTTTAGGTTCTCTCCATTGATGTTTTTCAAGTAAAAATGCTTAACTTATTGAAGTTAGCCTTTCAGGTTCTCCCCATAGGTGTTTTGCAATATGTCCCATTGGTGATTTTCAATATGCCCCAACGCTTTACTCTAGCGCCTTTCTTGCGTTTCACTCTATAGAAAGAGTTTCTTCAGGGGGTCATTCTTTCAGAACTTCTTCTGGGGAATCTAAAAAATAAGAACTGGGCACTTATAACAAAAAGCTGTCATACTAATCCACATTGACAACTCTATAGTTCTAAACTTCACAAAATCATAAGCTCCACATACCCTTCAGAAATAATCAACCTGCTCTGCTGCCGACGTCTCCTTCTAAAATGTTCTCCATTCTATATAACGTTCAAAAAAATGCCGCGCATGCGAAGTACTCAGTTTGTATTCCTTTTAAACCCTCCAATAGTGACAT
The DNA here is from genome assembly GCA_033557465.1 of Ichthyophis bannanicus. Taxonomy (NCBI): domain Eukaryota; kingdom Metazoa; phylum Chordata; class Amphibia; order Gymnophiona; family Ichthyophiidae; genus Ichthyophis; species Ichthyophis bannanicus. The sequence continues at coordinate 87,770,178 of CM066044.1, read as the reverse complement.
CATCTCCTTCACAGAGGTGTCAACCTATCGCGAATGGATTCAAAATTCCTGCATTCATTCGTTCAGAGACCCCCCCCCCCATTCAATGGAGGAATTTAGACCATAAGGTGACAAGGTGTTTAAATTGAAGATCCAACGTTGTTCTCTCATTACTAGCGTCTGTTTCTGTGTCTTCCCATGTACTGCGTTTGTTACCCTCTCCATACAAAAGCATCGCAATTCTTCAAACTTGTGTGATGCCTCTAGACAATATTGGACTAAAGGCGTTGCTAGCACCTTACATTTTAATCGGCTTTTGTGTTCTGCCATCCGAATTCTAAAAGGGCGCTCAGTTTTTCCTATATGTAACAAGGAACAAGGACATCTAATACTATAAATCACTGACATTGTGTCGCAAGAAGTATTATCGCATAACTTGTATACTTTCCCCCGATGTGTAAACTCTGTTATGTCTTCCGTGATCTCGCAGATCGCGCATTGGCCACATTTATTGTGTCCCTTCACTTGTGCCTCCCGATCTACTTCCAAGGGGGGCAGCACCACCGTGCTTAAATATTCTTTCAGATTTCTATTCCTCTGCCAAACGCACCGAATGCACTTATCTTTGAGACCTGGGACATTACATAACACGTTAGTATGTTTTAATAGAATTATTGTATGTGCCTACTTTGGTAGTCATTAACGTGCGTATGTGGCTATCTACATGCATTGATGACCTCTCATAAAATTACGCTCAACGTCATCCTGTCTCTCACAAACTATGTGCATGATGGCACGTACTTTGCCAATGGGCACATGCATAAACGGAGTTTAGATGAAGTGTGGGTGATGCCCATATATATATGTGTGTAGATTATAAAATACTGTAATTTACATATCTTCTTGAAAAATATAGGCATGAGCAAAGTAGTATTTTATTTATTTATTTTTAATTTTATATTTATCAAAATACATATCACGTAATTACAACTTGAAAAGAAAAGAAGTAATGATCAGAACAGAAAAATTACATTTCACAAAACATAAAAAAGGCAATATACCTATGCCATTACCTCACTAGCCCTCACACTTGAGAGATCCAAGAAGAATTAGGAAATAACATAACAAATCACTTGAAAGGAAAAAAAAGTTCTGCCATAACACTGGGCCTTAACACATCTACAAAAAGGACAACCTTAATGGCCCCACTACTAGGAAGCAATAGCCATGCGAGAGCATATAAAGGTGGATAAATTAGAGGGGTCATACATGAAATTTAAGGAAAAACAACCCCCCCCCCCCCAATTGAGTCACCCCAGGTCTAAGAACCAAAAACTCTCTCCTTCTTCTCTGGGTATCCCGGGACAAATCAGGAAACATTCGAACAGACAGACCCTTAAACAAAACAGATCTTTTTCTAACATACATCTTAAGTAGCCATTCTCGATCAGACACCAAAGCCAAAGATATCAACAATGTAGTTGGCGTAACAGAATCAGACAATGAAGCATCCAGTAACTCTGATACATTTAATATGTCCATGGCGCCAGGCTCTCCAGGGGTTTTCACATCCAATGATGTATCTTTTTTCCCAGTAGGTATATAGTAGACTTTAGAAAGCGATGGATGTGATTCCAATGGAACTCCCAGAGTTTTCAGAAGACAGGACTTAAACATATCTCCTGCTGCAACCATAGGAGAATGAGGAAAATTTAATAATCTCAAATTTGTAGATCTAAATTGGTTTTCCAACACTTCCAATTTCATCTTTTGACCAGTTAAGTCCTTAAACACAGCAGAACACCGCTCCTCCAATTGTATAACCTTATTATCCAGAGTAGAAATTCGAGAATTAACAATTACCACTGAGTCCTGGCACTTCTGAACAGCCCCAGCATTATCCCGAATGAGCTGTAATGTCACATTAGTTTGAGAAACTAAGCACTCACCAAGTTTTGTAAGGGTTGTCCATATCGACTCCAAAGTAATATGTTCCGGTCATTCCAGGGGGAAGGGAACCATAACAGCTTGCTCAGCTCAAGTCACAGCTATGGACGCCAGAACTCCAGGCTTCCCCGATGCCAGTGAATCAACTCGGGGACTGCTCAGCTCTGCTCCCTGTTTCAAAACTGCATCCAGAAACCCTGATCCCAAGACACAAGCTTGCGGCAACAACGAAGCAAGCACACTCCCTCCCATCGGGGACACAACCTTCTCCTCTTCGGTTCCTGTGGTCCCAAGAGTGCTCAAGCTCAGAAAATCAGCGGGCAATGCAGGTGGAAGCTGTAGATCTGGAGTGAGATCACATCCAGAAGAAGACGCCAAGCTACCCAGCCCCGGCGTCAACACAGCCAGGCTTCCTCCGGTTTCTCCCCGGTGCACTTCGTAAAACTGTATAAAGGAATCCATCGGCCCAACCACCGAAGGGGACGGCAGTGGTTGGGGGGGGGGGTATTCCCCTGGAGCTTCCCCTTATGCTTAGGCATAACAGAAAACAGTCCACTTAGTCGGCAGAGCTGGCAGCCATCTTGGATCTGCAAAGTAGCATTTTATAAAGCCAAGTGGAGGAGTGGCCTAGTGGTTGGGGCACATTACCACAGGCCAGAAGGTCAGGGGTTCAAATCCCACTAGAGGACAGCAACCTTGGGCCAGATGGACTGGGGTTTCTAGTCCCACAGGTGCCCCTTGTGGTCTTGGGCAAGCCACTTAACCCTCCACTGCCCATGTTCCCTGTAAAATAGTTATCTCCAAATTATAATGCCCTGTTCAATGTAATTTCAGTTTGTTCAATGTAAACCACCATGATATCATGAAAGGTGGTATATAAGAAATGTTAATAAAATAAAAGATGGCATCTGGTTATGTTCTTTTTAGGCATCTTAGAAAGCACTTGTAAACAGAGGTTTTCGGATTTACTTTGCTCCTATGTACCATCCTGTCAGCTATGTTCTTCCCAACAGGCACTACGGGAGATACCTAGGCATCTGTAGATTGTGTTGCTCATAACTGAGCAGGTTAGTTTTCACTATAACGCATTGCCAATGAATATGCATTGTGAACATCAATACTTGAAAGACAGTGGACAAGTGAAATCTTAAGAAAGGTTTTGTGTATAGGCATGGGGGGACAGTGTAAAGGATGGGGGGCAGTGAATTGTTTTTCTTATTGATAAATAAAGCTAAATCAGTTAAAGACAGAATAAATAAGGATAAGTCGGTGAATTCATCTGAAAATGGATGAAGTTACACTAGCTTATAAGTTGACTTTCAAGTCACAAGTATGATACCATCATAGTTTTGCTGCTTACGACAGTTTTGTCAGCTGACCCTTTATTGATCAGTTGAAGATCTCCATACACTAGAGCAGCAGATACCGGTTGCAATAAAAGTGGGTTGTAATGTATTTTATCAAGGCCTATCAGTTGTTCTTGTGAAGCGATTGCAGTTGATTTTAAATACTACAGCAAGATAGATAATAAAAAAACAACCAAAAAAAGATTTGGTCACTCCATTATTATTCCAGTTACATGGATTACCAATTGGAAGCAAAAATTCAGTCAGAAGTCTTGATTTTGGTCTTTAGAGCTACCAGCTTGCTCAGCTATGAACTTACATTCTGGGAATCAGCTATTATCAACAATTCCTGCATCGGCTAAAGCGAAACTGGAGGTGACCAATGAGGAGCTTTCAGTTACTGTGTCCCATTTGAGCTCTGCAGTGCATCGTGAATCTGTTTTGGAAATCCTTTTCCACCCTTTGTATAAACCAGAGTAAGCAAAAGGTTGGGAATGCAGTCAGAAGGAATAATGTTGAAGAATTATATCACTTGATGACCTTTAACCCTGGGAGTACCGATGGGGTCAAAAGTGACCCCATTGCAAGTTTCACAACGCGTATCTCGGAAACTAGTTGTTCAAGAATGCAATCTTTTTATGACTTTTCGTATGTCAATATTCTCTTTATATTGCGCCATGAGAGGAATAATTTTCATCCGCTAGGTGACGCTAGTGATGAATTGTAGCACAGAGTACCAGTGGGGTCATTTTTGACCCCAGTTGCTTACGTCCGGTTTGGATCGTGATACAATTTGCAGTTTTATGAATTTTTTGATCTGACAAACGTATTTATCATTAATTATGTATCATTTATTTTTTGTACTCTTATTTTATGAAAATTACACATTTTCTGTAATTGATATCATACGTTCTCTCATTATTTCCGATGAAATCTAAAGGCTTTCAGCTCGTTCATCACGATTATTGTACACCTATAGTAAAACTGCTTTGCGTTTTATTCAACTTTATCTTTGTTTATTTATTTTAGGTTATTGTTTATGATGTCAAAACGAAAGTATTCAGCTGCCTAAGTAAGAGAAATATTGCAACGAGATGCTGACAGTGACGGCTCTGAGTCGTCTGATGATGCAGCATATTCAGCAAGCGAAGAAGCATATCAGCCAAGTTCGGACGATAAATCTGATGATGACAGTCATGATTTAGATGGCGACAGCAGTTGGTCGCCAAGTGAATGTGAGACTGATGTTGAGCCGGTAACATCGCCTGCAGCAAAAAGTCAAGTTACAGGTCGATCACAAACTTGCAAATTGGTCCGTGTTTCACAGAGTAAGTATTACAAAATATTAGAAACGCTCTGTATTACAACAAGAAAGTAAACTTGGCTATATCGCCGACTGCTTGTATCAAAAACATGTATGTAAAACATCTACATATGGTTTCAAAGTAGATGACAACGTGGTCTCAGTATTACCGGGCTCAAGTCAGAAGAACCAACTGAACGCCCCACCCTTGCCTAAGCTTGGAAAGCCATTTGAAGCTAAGCATTTTAAGCTAAGCATTTTAAAGCCACGTTTAAAGTTTTGCACTTTTTGGAAAAATAGCTGACAACAGGATAGTGGTCATTGATGTTAAGGTAGGGCGTTCAGTTGGTTCTTCTGACTTGAGCCCGGTAATACTGAGACCACGTTGTCATCTACTTTGAAACCATATGTAGATGTTTTACATACATGTTTTTGATACAAGCAGTCGGCGATATAGCCAAGTTTACTTTCTTGTTGTAATACAGAGCGTTTCTAATATTTTGTAAGTTACAGGTCGAGGCAATGGTCGAGGCTGTGCTGGATGGGGAAGAAGGCAGGAGTCCTCGGTGTCGGTATCATCTGTGAGGAATCTTAGTTGTGGTCATAGAGGAGCTAAGAGGTCATCAACTATAAGCACAAATGTTGCCATTGAAGCCTATGTATCTAAGGATGCCACATCATGGAACAGGAAACCTATAAAGCAAGCTGCTGGAAGATACGCCAGAGCTAATGTCATGCCCGTACAACAAGGTCCTACAAGGTATGCTGTACGAAATGTTGATGGCCCTCTCGCAGCATTCCACTTGTTCATGAGGAAGAACTTATTGAATGAAATCATGATGTGGAAGAGCAAACAAGGAAGACACATTTATGACGACACCTGGAAAGATTTGACAGACGGAGAATTTCAACGTTTTCTTGGACTTCTGATCCTCTCAGGTGTGTACAAGTCACCAAATGAATCCATAGTTCAGTTGTGGAACCTTGAAGATGGTCGTTCTGTTTTCAGCAAAAATATGGCCCATAACCATTTTCAGCAAATTTCTTGTGCTCTCAGATTTGATGATGCAACCAACAGACGTGAACAACGAGGCGTGGATAAGCTTGCTCCAATCAGACACGTTTTTGATATCTGGGAAGCAACTCTAAGGGACTTGTTTACAAAGCCGCGGTAGTGGTTCGCGATCGCGATCGCAGCCGCGGCCCCATTGAAATCAATGGGGCCGCGGCTCCGATTACGATCGCAAACCGCTACCGCGGCTTTGTAAACAAGCCCCTAAGTGATGCCTTTGTTCCTGGTGAAAATGTTACAGTGGATGAGCAACTGCTTACATTTCATGGCCGTGTTCCATTCAGACAATATATTCCCAGCAAACCTGGGAAATATGGCATAAAGCTATGGATGTTGTGTGACAGTGCAATGTCATATGTTCTGCGTCTTCAAGTATATACAGGAAAGGAACTCGGACAAAACAGGGAACAGAATCAGGGTGAAAGGGTTGTGCTGCAACTCACTGAAGGATTGACGCGATCTGGCAGAAATGTTACTGTTGACAATTTCTTCTGCAGTTTATTCCTGTCACGGAAATTGCTAGAAAAACAAATGACACTTTTGGGGACAATTTGAAAGAACAGAAAAGAATTACCTCCAGAATTTGTAACAGCAAAGGGCCAAGAGGTATTCACTTCACTTGTTTGCCTTTCGCGATGACGCCTCTCTGGTTTCCTATTGCCCGAAGAAAGGAAAAGTGGTTGTTCTTCTGAGCAGTTTGCATGATCAAGAAGAAGTAGATAACATACGTCCAGACAAAAAACCATGCATGATCTTGGACTATAATTCTAGTAAAGGTGGAGTAGATATGGCAGATCAAATGTTGTGAACGTATACCACAAAACGAATGACAAGACGCTGGCCAGTGACAATCTTCTACAACATGTTGGACATCAGTGCTTTGAACGCCTTCATTGTTTGGATGTCACTAAATCCAGAATCAACCACCAAAACTGTCAGACACCCGGATAACAGTATTCAAAATACAAAATACTTCAAAAACTGGCAGAATACCGTAAATCCCCTCCACCATCCACTACTTTTTTTGTCGGGCATAAACCACAAGAGGGATAGAACCACTCTATCACTCACATATAGTACATGCCCCTTTTATTCATCCAAAGTTCTTTTTTATACGAGGTTTAAAAACCAACAAAAAGGAGAGCAAATCCACACTTAACTGATCCACGGTATTCTGCCAGTTTTTGAACTAAATCCAGAATGGCAGTCCAAGTCAAAGCACAGACGTCGTCTATTCCTCTTGGAATTCGGAAAGCAGCTGCTTCAGAGTAATTGCAGCAAGACTTCTTCCAGCATTGAAGAAGCCACTGATGCTGTTTGCAATGTCGGGATCCCAAAGGAAAGGGCAAGGTGTCACTGCTGTTCCAGAGAAAAAGACAAGAAAAGCAACAACTGTAGTACTTTACTGTGTTCATCAAGTGCATACAAAAACTGCTTTCATGGCAACTCTTCTTCATGTAATTTTATGATAAAGCATTAAATTTCAAAACATTTAACCTTCATATAATAAATAATTAATTCGGAATAATATTTTGTCTGTTTAGTTTAAAATTTTCATGGTTAACAATTAAAATTCATCGTGGGGTCATTTATGACCCCAATGGTATTCAGTGTGTGCAAAAAATCTCGGTAATTCCAGGGTTAAGCATTTAGGGCTCGATATTCAGCGGTGGCCACTGAACTTTAAACCCTGATATTCATATCTGGGCTCCGGCACCAAATATCTGGGATGCCCGCATTGCCGCGAAAATATTCAGCCACTGCCCAGTTAGCTTCTGTGGCAAAAGTCTGCGCCTGACATTTGTAACATGTCGCTAACTGGGCAGCACCTAAATATCGCCACTGCCTGGTTAGCGACGGGTGTTACCCTGGAACACCCCAACACTAATCGATTAGAATCGGGGCATGCCGCAGCACTACCTACTGATATCTCGCCAAGCAGCATTTACATAGTTTGCAGGTCTGCAAACCGTGTATTTTATTTACTGTAGCTGCTCTGATATAATTCTATGGAAAGTGAAATATCAATGTAAAGAAATATACACATAACACAATTAAGATGGGCAGGGGCTTCCCTTTCTCAGTCCATGCTGTTTGGTGCCTTGTAATCTCCTTGTTTCATGGTGCTGCACTATCTTTTCCTTTAGTATCCCTTCCAAAGTCTTTTTTTTTTCTTTATTCTTTATTAAAATTTGGAAAAAAGAAACATAAAACTTACAACTCCAAAAATACAGAGCATACTCAAAGGAAACGAAAATTGCATACATAATAAACCTAACACCAGAATACTAAAAAAAGAAAAGAAAACATCGGTGAATCCAAAATATCACTCTAAAATAAACGGGGGAACAGCAAGACAAATTTAAAAATAACTAACAAAAATAAAGAGAGCAGAAAGATACAAAACCTGTTCCAAATTAAACTACCCCAATTGGATTTACCCCTTAAAACATTCCCTTGGATACCAATTGAGAAAGCAAGAAGGACAATAATTTAAAAACCCATATCATTCATTACTAGCATCCTCTTGAGTACGAAACAACACTTGCAATTGTGAAGGTTTGGAAAATACATAATCTTTACCTAAATATTTAATTAAATAGAACCATTCTCCGAACTTGTTGTATCTTGACAGACACATCAGGATACACATGTATAATATGACCATGAAAGAGTGCTAATCTCTCTTTGAAAAAATCAGTAGACTCTCCTTATCTGAGAGACTCTATAAGGTAGCCACACAGTACCCTTGTTAGTGGGCTCCTGAACCGAAGTCTCTAGAAGAGCAGTCAAATCGCCCTCTGAGAGCTGAACCAAGCTACTCCCTCCCCCCACAACATTTTATTTGAAGAAACAACATAATAATCATTCAAAATGGTGGGCAGCTGATTAGCCCCCAAATGGTTTATTTAAAAAATAATCCTTTAACATTTCTGAAGTCGAAGTCATATTACAGAAAGGGAAATTAACAAAACAAGATTACAAACTTTCATAGAGTTTTCCAGACTTTCAACTTTACTCTCCAATATTAAATTACCGTTCAACAAAGCACTGTTCACCTCTTCAAATGCCAGAATTTTCCTCATATTGCCCCCTATCATACCCTCCTTGAGACCTCCATTCCCCCTCAAGAGATGCCAACTTATTAACATTTTCACCCGAAAATTTGCACAATTGTGATAGACAACTAGAAAGAGTAATCTCCATCTTGGCCATCACTCTCCATATTTCTAAGTTGGTCACTTCTTTCAGGGGAATCATAGGTATCGGAGACTCACTCCCCAAAGCACCAATAAATACCATTTTCTTTAGGGAGGAGGTTAATAATGGAGTTACCAACTCCATCACCCATACTCTCAAGAATCAATGTAGGGAAAATGTCTCTTCCAGCCGACCTAATTGCAAAGAAATCATTATTCTCCCCTTGAGAATAGTTTAACCCAACTTGATTCTGTCTTCCCTCCACTGGGGAGGAGACCAAGTTGACTGCTCCCGGGCTCATCACTGGATGCAGAGGTGGTGAGCAGAAGTCTGGACTTAAAAAGGAAACATCTGGACTCAAAAGACTCGCTTTGGAAGAAGCTGTTCCTGAGTTCAGTACAAAGGAGTCCATAGGTCCCCAGGCAGATACCTGAGATCCCAGAGCACAACTTTGCTTTCTTCTTCCCCATACCGGCAAATTCTCAAAACAGTACCTGGAGCAAGATCTATCCTCAGCTGCAGTTCTTTCTTCAGAGGCTTCTCAGCTGGCTCTGAGGGGGCTCAAAAGGGGCCGCGTACCATGGCAGAAGATTGTCGCAGGAACAGAAGTGATGTCACTGGTATGCCTCTGGGATCAATGAGCTGTAAAATGAACAGGTAATAGCCCAAGGAGTTTCCCCCAAGTGCCTTCTCCTCCTGGCTCTGCCTGCTTCCCCCAGCCCTTCTGAAGTCTTACCTACCACTGAATTTAGACTAATAAGCCTGTAACAAACTCTCCTTTTGGATTCCTTCTGATGTGTCCTCTAGTGTCTGGGCTATATAGAGTGTAAACTCCATCATCTATGTCTGACATTCACTTCCAGTCCTCCACGGCTGCAAATGGATCAGATTTTCAGGATATCCCTAATGCATATGCATGACATAGATCTGTATGCACACCACCTCCAGTGTATGCAAATCTGTCTCATGCATATGCGTTAGGGATATTCTGAATCTTGACCCATTTGCAGCCTTCAAGGAATAGAGGTAAATACCAGTGACGTACATCTCCTCATAAAGAATGCTTCCAGGTATTTGCAAAAACCTGATTCCAACTCCTTCCTCCTTTTCTACAGGGGATATCTGCATTCAGGTTGGTCATTCCTGGCCTATCTCACCTGGAAATACCATCATGTGATCTGAGAGTTTGTAGCCTTCATTGTATTGATCCACTGTAGTGCACCATGGTCTGTAAATAATATTTCAGTGTCTCCACTGCTTGCTGTATTGTAAGGCATTCCATTTCTATTACAGAATAATTATTCTCCCTCTGGGAAAGAACTTTCTGTTCAAATACAGTATGGGGTGTTTCTACCCTTTGACCTCTTGTGATGAAATTTCTCCCAGGTCTATAGCTGAGGCTTTTTCTGCAGGATTTTGAATTTGGATTTGAGATTTAATAATTTTCCTTTCCAAATCTGAGTTCAAGGAAGGTTACAAACAGGTACACAAGTTATTTCTCTGTCTAAGTGCACTTACAGTCTTGGTGGTAGATATAAATTGTAGGACGAATTCATGATTGACATCTGTGTTATATAGAGGGTTTCTAATTTTTTTAAGTTTTAACAGGTAAAATCCCTCTATGGCAACAAAACATAAAAATAGGTGTTTATTGGATAAGTACTGAGAAAACACATGTCCCCTAGTACTTTCTCATCCTTCCCCTCACTTCAATTTCTATGTCATTTCTGAGTTGAGAACTTCTAAGTGACACAACCTGGTAAAGGTGCCCAGCAATAGCACCTATGGTGTGAAAACACTGATAGACATAGATTGTTTGTGCCCACAAAAAAAACTAAATTAGCTGGATATAAAGAGCTAAGAATAGAAGCCCTAATTATATAAGACTGTACATAAGAACATAAGAAATGCCACACTGGATCAGACCAAGGTCCATCAAGCCCAGTATCTTGTTTCCAACAGTAACCAGTCCAGGTCATAAGTACCTGGCAGGTTCCCAAAAAGGTACATAGGTTCCACAATGCTTGTCCTGGGGTAAGCAGTGGATTTCCCAGATCCTCTACACAGCTTATTTTACCTTTCATAACTCTTTTAAAAGCTCATCATTCCTAACCTTGTAAGCCTTTCCTCATAGGGGTATCCTTCCATCCCCTTTTATATCTCCTGAATTTGCTTTGGTCAGCCTTCTTCATTAGGAGCGGTGCCATGATGTCTACAAAGTTTTTGGAATAAACTTCCAATCAAAAAGAGGCCCAGAGAAGCTTTTATTTTTTTCTTGGTCATTGTAGTGTCTTGAGTAATCTGAATCTTTGAAAATAGGGGTTTTAGCTGATCATTTCCTATAGTGTATCGTAAAAAGTGGGGTTCATTTTTTAGCTAGGGTTTGTTTGGAAGGGTTAGTGGTTGGACATATTTCTCTCAGTAACGCAGGGAGAATTGCTACCCTCTGTAAATGGGTCTCATGATGTATGCTGATGGGTATCCTTGATGTAACCATAGTAAGATATCTATAAATTTGTGAAACAGTGCTGCAGCCCCATGTATTATCTAAATGGGAGTAATTGGAAAGAATTTAAACCATGAAATATGACAAAAGGTATCTTCTTGCTGGATTTGGAGTCTAAAGAACTCTGCCAGGATCCCTTTGTTAAACTGAGGATGGTAACTTATTTTGCCCTTCATAACTCTTTTAAAAGCTCATCATCCCAATCCATAGATACGTGTCAAACTAGGCGATGGCATTAACACACAACATAGTAACATAGTAAATGACGGCAGATAAAGACCAGTATGGTCCATCTAGTCTGCCCAGCAATATGGCAGGAGTAGGTGCACCCCTACCCATATGTTTGCTTAGTGGTGCACCCCTCCCCATGTCTTTGTTTCTTTGTTTGTTTAGGGGTGAACCCACCTCTCCTCCCCCCATCGCTCCATGTAGGACACCCCTATTTGTTGAGAAATTAGATGGTTCAGTTTATTTTGATTTAATCTTGTTGCTGTAAAGTGATCCACTGTGTCTGTCCCAGGCCACTTTGAATTCCGTCACTGTGTTTGCCCCCACCACCTCCATTGGGAGGGCATTCCAAGCATCCACCACCCTTTCAGTAAAAAAGTATTTCCTGACATTGCCTTTCAATTTACCACCTTGCAGCTTCATGTCATGCCCTCTAGTTTTACAGCTTCCCCGTCTCTGGAAGAGGTTTGTTTGTTAATTATTTCTCTTTAAGTATTTAAAGGTCTGAATCATATCTCCCCTATCCCTCCTCTCCTCCAGAGTGTACATGTTTAGGTCTTCAAGTCTCTCCTCATAAGGCTTCTAACACAGGCTCCAAATCATTTTGGTCACCTTCCTCTGAACAGCTTCCATTCTTTTTACATCCTTTGCAAGATACGGTCTCCAAAACTGAACACAGTATTCCAAGTGAGGCCTCACCAGAGACTTATACAGTGGCACTAGTACCCCTTCCCTTCTGCTGGTAATTCCTCTTCGAATGCAGCCCAACATCCTCCTGGCTTTTGCCACCGCCTTGTCGCACTGTTTTGCCACATTGAGATCTACAGAAATAATCACACCGAGGTCTTTCTCCTGCTCCGTGCACACCAACCTCTCGCCCCCTATCACGTACATTTCCCTTGGATTTCTGCAAGCCAAGCGCATGACACTGCAGTTCTTCGCATTAAATCTTAATTGCCAAGCATCAGACCATTCCTCCAGATTTTGCAGATCCCTCCTCATGTTAAGCACTCTCTTGGGGGAGTCCACTCTGTTGCAAATTTTCGTGTCATCTGCAAAAAGACAGACTTTTCCATTCAATCCTTTAGCAAAATCACTCACAAATACATTGAACAGTGCCGGGCCTAGGACCGAACCCTGAGGCACTCCGCTAATCACCTTCCTTTCTTCCGAGTGAGCTCCATTTACCATCACCTTCTGTCTGTCAGTCAACCAATTTCTGATCCAGTTTACCACCTTGGGACCCATCCTCAAGCTACTGAGTTTATTGATGAGCCTCCTATGAGGGACAGTATCAAAGGCTTTGCTAAAATCCAGGTAGATGACATGCATCGCGTGTCCTTGATCCAGTTCTCTGGTCACCCAGTCAAAGAACTCAATCAGATTTGTCTGGCAAGATCGTCCCTCGGTAAAACCATGTTGCCTTGGATCCTGCAACCCGCTGGTTTTGAGAAAGTTCACTATTCGCTCTTTCAGGAGTGTCTCCATTACTTTTCCCGTCAGCGAGGTAAGGCTCACGGGCCTGTAGTTTGACACGTCTTCCCTGTCACGACTTTTGTGTAGAGGTATGACGTCAGCCATTCTCCAGTCCTGAGGAACCTCTCCTTTTTCCAAGGATCTGTTGAAAACATCCTTTAACGGCCCTGCAAGAACCTCTCTGAGCTCTTTCAGTATCCTGGGATGTATCCCATCTGGTCCCATGGCCTTGTCCACTTTCAGTTTTGCAAGTTGTTCTAAAACCTCATCCTCTCTGAATGGTGTATCTACCTCATTCCTATTTTTATATTTGGGAGTCACAGGTGGTCCTTCTCCAGGATTTTCTTTAGTAAAAACAGAGCAGAAGATTTTGTTTAGTAATTTTGCTTTATCAATGTCAATTTCCACAAGTCCGTTTCCAGCACTTCTGAGTCCTGCAATTCCACCTCTGATCTTCTTCCTTTCCCGAATATACCTGAAGAAAGTTTTGTCGCCGCACTTAACATCTTTAGCCATCTTTTCCTCTGCCTTTGATTTTGCTATCCTTATTTCTCTTTTTGTCTCCCTTGAGTTTGATTCTGTATTCATTTCTGTGTTCTTTTGTTTGCAAGCTTTTGAATTTTGCGAAAGCTGTGTTTTTTGCCCTTATTTGAGCAGTCACTTCTTTAGAAAACCAAATAGGTTTCCTTCTCCTCTTGTTTTTATTTACTTTTCTTACATATTTATCTGTTGCCCCTTTTATTGCCCCTTTTAGTTTAGCCCATTGCAATTCCACTTCCCTTATCCCTTTCCACCCTGTCAGCTCCTACTTTAGGTACTCGGCCATTTTATTAAAGTCAGTGTTTTTGAAGTTTAGGACTTTGAGTTTGCTATGATTGGATTGCACCTTGGCTTTTATCTCAAACCACACCGTGTGATGATCACTGTTGTTCACAGGGGCACTCACCCAGACATTAGACACGCTATCACTGTTGGTGAGCACCAAATCCAGCGTTGAGCTTTCCCTGGTTGGTTCCATCACCATTTGTCTAAGTAACGCATCTTGGATAGCGTCCACAATTTTTTTGCTTCTTTCCAGATTTGCAGAAGGAGTATTCCAATCCACATTGGGTAGATTAAAGTCGCCCAGTTTGATTGCTTCCCCCTTTGTTGCTATCTTGGCAATATCTATAATCAATTCGTTATCTATGTCTTCAATTTGAGTTGGAGGTCTGTAGATTTCAGCAGTATGGATGACAGTGCCATCTTAGCTTTCCAACACAATCCAGAGCGCTTCTTCCTTTCCCCATGCACCCTGCATTTCAGTAGCTTTAATATTGCTTTTGACATACAAGGCTACTCCTCCCCCTTTTCCATTTTCTCTGTCTCTTCTGAATAGATTATAGCCAGGTATGGCTATATCTCAATCATGTGATTCATTAAACCATGTTTCTGTAATGGCCACAATGTCCAAGTCATTTTCCACCATTAGGGCTTCCAGGTCCAGAAGTTTGTTGGATAAGCTTCGAGCATTTGTGCTCATTGCTTTCCAGCATTTAACTGGCTTGTGTGTATTTTGCATTGATTTTATTCTACCCACTTCTTCCCAGTTGCTTTTGATGTGTTGTTTAAAAGTGTGGTTGTTTCTGTTATTCTGCTTTTGCAGGGGGTGACATCCAGAACTTGACCTTCCCTGTCCGTCACCCCCTTCTTCTAGTTTAAATGCAAATCGACATACTGCCTGAATTTTTCACATTGGATTCTTTTCCCTGTGACAGAGAGGTGTAGTCCATCAGCACAGTATAGTTTCTTGTTGGTCCATGTGTTTTCCCAGTCGCCAATAAATCTGAATTCTTCTCGTTTGCACCAGGTCTGGAGCCATGTATTAAAGCTGTTAATGCGATTTAGCCTTTTTGCCCCCTTACCTAGAACAGGTAGAACTTCTGAGAATGCTACAGTGTTAACAATGGGCTTGAGGTTTTCTCCCAGAGATTGGAAGTCCTTTTGGACTGTAGAGGCACTATTACTAGCCAGGTCATTTGTACCCAAGTGGATGACAACATCAAGTTTGGAGTGTTTGCTTTCCGCGCTAAGTACATCAATAATTTGGTTTGTATTTCTGCTGGTTAAGGAGCCTGGGAGGCATTTGACTTTCTTCTCTCCTTTGAACTGTGTTCTCAAGTTGGTGTCTCTGATGATAGACTCTCCAAGTAGTAGTAGTTTTCTGTTTGGTGAGTTTTTCTTCATATTTGGTGCTTTAGCAGGAGATTGGGTATTGACTGGCTTCTCTAAGGGCCGTTCAGTTTCTTTGGATAGGGCATCCTCATTAACCAAGGCAGAGAATGCATTATGCAGGGATATCTCTTGGTGTATAGGATGTCTCTGTGTCACAGATCGCAATCTACCTGAACCCACTGTGATCCATTTGTTCCTGGTGTGTTTGACTCTTTGTGGGAGCAGTGGTGGACTTTATTCAGTCTGTATCCTAGAAGAGGTGCGCTTCATTGCAGTCAGTTCTTCCCTCAGTAGAGACAATTCTTTATGCATGGCAGCTAGGTCTTCTCTTAGTAGAGTCAATTCGTTATGCATGGCAGATGACCTTCGGCACATAGGACATGCTCTTAGGCTCCAAATGATTCTTCTTGGAATGAAAGTACCGCAGGTATTGCACTGAATACAAGACATGCTGGTTAAGAGAATGTGGGTGTATCCCAAGCTATTGGCCACTATATAGGCAATGCAGTTCCAGGGGTGGGTGGGGTGAGGGGTAGGGTGGGCGGGAACCCAAGTGTCCCTGCCCCAGTAGGCTTATACCTGAACTGTGGGCACATTCAGAAAACTGTTAAGGCTACACAAGGAAATCAAGCAGTTTGACTATCCCCAAACGTAATGTAGAACCAGCAAGTAGCAATTTCCCCAATATCTAAAGTTTAACCAACCCTTAGTATTCTATATTTGCAATAAAAAACCAGCAGAGATAGAAAGGAGAAAGCTTATCTGTGTCTTGTGCAGCTCTGGCCTTTCAGACTGCACAAGGGATTCTATCTGATTCAGGCATTGCAACAATGGGGCTGCCCCGTAGTCCTTCTCTCTCTCTTCCAACTCTTCGGCTTCTTTAGCACTCCCTTTACTCAGTGCTGAAATACTTTCCCCAGTTCAGTGCTTGCAGAATATGACACAAAGTTTATCCATTCCAAATTGGTAGTAAATACATATCTCCAGGAACAAGCAGGAATAAGTCCTCACTTATGGGTACGTCGGTACCGACGGAGCCTGAGCGGGAAAGCTCCCCAGCTTCCCAGAAGGAAGCTTTTGGGGCCTCCCACTGCACATGCGCACTGCCTTCCCGCCTTCCTGACCAGCTCTCCTCACTTGATGGACTTATGGGAGGCTCCTCTAACGTTGTCTCCTTACTCTCGTAGGTTGGACACCATGTACCGGGTCCCTCCTTCTCCTGGGTTTCAAAAGACTCAGCTGCCTCACCATTCCATTGTGGTGAAGTCTGCGCTGAAAAAGATTAAGAGCACCAAAAGGCACTCTTCTACCCCTCCAGGGCGAGAATGTAAGACCCTAGACTCTTTTGGCAGGAAAGTTTTCCAGGCTAGTATGCTTATAGCCAGGATTAATTCTTACAGTCTGTATATGGGCATGTTTCTCAGGGAACTTGCCCTAAAGGTACGGCATTTTGCCCCCTTTATCCCTGAGGATAGAAAGGAGGAGTTCATTTCTATAGTGAAACAGCTTCTAGATGTTTCTAAGTTCTCCAACAGAGCAGCCTTTGATTCCTTTGAAGGTGCCGGTAGAGCTTCGGGCATTGCCATTGCAACCCGACGACTTGCTTGGCTCCAGGCCTCTGACCTAGAACCCTGGGTCCTGGATGGCTTACGGAATCTGCCCTGTACAGGTGAGAACTTATTTGGTAAAGACTGGCAAATTAAAGCCACTCAAATGGACGCAGAAAATGCTACCTTAGATAGACTTTCTAAGTCTACCTCTACTCCTGCCAAGAAAAAGTCTTTCAAGAGGCCTTACTACAAGAAGGCCAGATTTTCCACAAATACTGGCCAACAATCTTCTCAGCCTCGCTTTGCTGCTAAACGTCAGCAGCCTAAACAGGCAAAATCAAAGCCTGCAGTGTCTGCCACTCCTCAGCAGGCTCAACCCCCTCAGGGGTTTTGACTTGCCCCTAGAGAACTTAACCTTTCTGGCTCTAGAACAACCAGAGCCCCTCACCATTCCCGGAAGGTTAGCTCACTTTGCTCCCAGATGGGGGCAAATTACATCAGAGCAATGGACCCTCTCTATCATCAGGGAGGGCTACAAACTTCATTTTTCCAACCTTCCTCCATATACCATGGTGAGGCATTTCAATTCTCCCCCATCTCTCCTGAGCCTGTTGGATCAGGAAGTCTCTTCTCTCCTTGCCCAAGGGGCAATAGAAGAGGTTCCTCTTCTTCAACAAGGGACAGGATTCTACTCCCCTTATTTTCTCATACCCAAGAAGACAGGGGGATTCAGACCTATCCTAGATCTGAGAGAATTGAACAAATTTCTGTACAAGGAGAAATTCAAAATGCTTTCGCTAGGCATTCTCCTTCCATACCTTCAGAGTCAGGATTGGCTTTGTTCTCTAGATCTCAAGGATGCGTACACACATATACTCATCCACCCATCCCACAGAAAATATCTAAGATTTCTGTTTCAGGGAAAACATTTCCAGTACAGAGTACTTCCCTTCGGTCTAGCCTCTGCTCCAAGAGTGTTCACCAAATGCATGGCAGTGGTGGCTGCATTTCTAAGAGGTCTGGGAATTTTTGTATTCCCATATCTGGACGACTGGCTCATCCGAGCTCCATCTCAGTCAGAGGCCCAGATTTCCCTGGACCGCACAAGGCACATTCTGCAGTATCTGGGACTGGTGGTAAACCTTCCCAAGTCTCAACTTACCCCTACTCAGTCTCTGGAATTCATAGGGGCCCAGTTGAACACCACCACTGCAAGGGCCTACCTACCTCCCTCAAGTCCGGAGCCAACGTCTGATGTGCTTCGCCTCCCAAGCTCAGTCCAGCAGTCACTTGACAGCCAGAGAAATGCTACGACTTCTGGGCCACATGACCTCCACGGTACACGTGGTGCCCTATGCTCGTCTTCATATGAGAGCAGCTCAATGGACCTTGGCCACCCAGTGGACTCAAGCATCAGGAGTGCTCTCCGACCAAATACTCACCTCAAAGCGTCTGTTTTGGTCCCTCCAATGGTGGATATCCACCAAGAATCTGTTGTTGGGGACCCCCTTCCAACCTTTGTTGCCCCAAGCAACCCTCACAACAGATGCCTCCCAAACAGGGTGGGGAGCCCATCTTCAACACCTCTCCACTCAGGGTACTTGGTCTCCACAAGAGACCACCCTTCACATCAACCTCCTGGAACTGCGAGCAATCTTCTTTGCCCTCAATGTCTTCCATACCCTCCTAGTCAACCTGACCGTCCTAGTCCAGACAGACAATCAGGTGGCCATGTTCTACATAAACAAACAAGGAGGGACAGGCTCTCTGTCGCTTTGCAACGAAGCTCTCAGATTATGGGCCTTCGCCAGAGAGCATCAAATTCATCTTCTGGCAGTCTATCTTCCAGGGGTTCAAAACTTTCTGGCAGACAGACTCAGTCGAGTTCTGCTTCCACACGAATGGTCCCTACATATGGACCAGATACGCAGAATCTTTCAGGAATGGGGAACCCCGGACATAGACCTCTTTGCAAGTCCGTGGAATGCCAAACTTCCCCGGTTCTGTTCCAGGAATCCGTGTCAGGGAGCTCAGGCCAACGACGCCTTTCTCCTGCATTGGGGTCAGGAATTCCTATATGCCTTTCCACCCATTCCTTTGATTCCCAAGACTCTGTTCAAACTCCAGAGAGATCACGGATCGATGATCCTCATAGCTCCACGCTGGCCACGCCAAGTGTGGTTCCCTCTACTTCTGCATCTCTCCCAGGGACCCTCTTTGGACCTGGGAGCTGCGCCAGACCTTCTGTCTCAGGAGGAGGGGACTTTGTGGCACCCAAACCCCAAGTCCCTACACCTCAGAGCTTGGTTACTGAAGGCCTAAGCCTTCATGACTTCAATCTTTCTCAACCAGTGAAAGATATCCTTCATGCCTCTAGGAAACCCTCCACGAGGCATTCCTATGCTTTCAAATGGAAACGCTTTTCCATTTGGTGTGCTCAACAGGGTCTTGACCCTCTAGCACTTCCTTTGAATTCTCTACTAGACTATCTCCTGCATCTTTCTAATGCAGGCCTTAAGACGAATTCAGTAAGAGTCCATTTGAGTGCTATTGCAGCATCCTTAAAACCTATAAATGGACAACCTGTCTCCTCTCATCCGCTTGTCGCAAGGTTCATGAGAGGCCTGACTCTAACTAAGCCTCCCATCCGACCTCCTCCGGTAGCATGGGACTTGAACCTAGTTCTAGGTCAGCTTATGAAGCCACCTTTTGAACCGTTGGTTTCTACCTCCTTGAAATTTCTTTCCTGGAAGGTCCTTTTCCTTATTGCAGTCACTTCGGCTCGCCGCATCAGTGAACTACAGGCCTTAGTGGCTCATCCACCTTATACTAGGTTTCATCATGATAAGGTGGTCCTTAGGACGAATCCCCACTTTATGCCCAAAGTGGTCTCGCCTTTTCATCTTAATCAAGAGGTATATCTACCTGTCTTTTTCCCGGCTCCTCATGCATCCAGTGCAGAGAGGAACCTTCATACTCTAGATTGTAAAAGGGCTCTCGCCTTTTACCTCAACAGGACTCAGCCACATCGAAAGTCTTCCCAACTTTTTGTGGCTTTTGATCCTTCTCATTTGGGACTTTCAGTCTCCAAACGTACACTTTCCAATTGGATTGCTCAGTGTATTTCCTTTGCTTACCAGAGTAAAAACATTTCTCTGGAAGGCCATGTCACAGCTCACAATGTGAGAGCCATGGCCACTTCTATGGCTCATCTACACTCTGTATCCATAGATCAGATCTGTAGAGCCGCCACATGGGCCTCGGTTCATACCTTCACAGCCCATTACTGCTTGGACAAGGACTCCCGCCGGGATGCCTTGTTTGGTCAGGCTGTCCTCAAACACCTGTTCCATACTTGAACAACTCCTGCCCACCTTCCCAGGATGGATGCCTGAGATCCATACGAAGATGGCGAACCCTTGGAAGGGGATCTCCCAGGCATCTTAGCTAGGGAGTCCCCATAAGTGAGGACTTATTCCTGCTTGTTCCTGGAGATAGCACAGTTACTTACCTGTAACAGGTGATCTCTGGGAACAGCAGGAATTAGTCCTCACAACCCACCCACCTCCCCTAGGAGTTGTATCTTCTATCTATCTTCCTTTCCTCTCTCTATTGTCTCAGCTATAAACTCGAACTGAGGAGAGCTGGTCAGGAAGGCGGGAAGGCAGTGCGCATGTGCAGTGGGAGGCCCCAAAAGCTTCCTTCTGGGAAGCTGGGGAGCTTTCCCGCTCAGGCTCCTTCGGTACCGACGTACCCATAAGTGAGGACTAATTCCTGCTGTTCCCAGAGATCACCTGTTACAGGTAAGTAACTGTGCTTTCTGAATTACCATATGAAGGTTAGTATCTGTCGTTTACCCAAAAGTTCTTCCCTCAGGTCTTCCACATCAGGGATTACATTTATTCTCTCTAGTTGATAGACTTCAACATGTTCATGTGATACACCTGCTTCCATTGTGACAGACTTTATTATATTGGCCCTCCGGAGCGCTCTATGAGCTTTTCTATGCCAGCTGGACTCTCTGGTACGGTCTTTGATGCAGCTCTATGGCATATTATAGCACATTGTCTGCCACGTGCTCCATTTCTTCTCTTAACCACCTTCTTGGTTGTCTTCCATATGGCAGTTTGAATGGGTGAAGCCCATTGAGGCCCAAGGAACATCCTGTTCAGCAAAGAGTAGTTAGAATTTCAGTAGATTCATTCTCTCATGTCTTCCAAAATAAACTTTTCCAAAGTGTGAGGGAGTAGCCTAATGGTTAGAACAGTGGGCTAGAACCCAGGAAGCCAAGGTTCAAAAACCACTACAGCTGCTTGTGATCTTGGGCAAGCCACTTAACCCTTCACTGTCTCAGGTGCAAACTTAGATGGCAAACCCTCTGGGGACAGGAAACACCTACTGTACCTAAATGTGACTCACCTTGAACTTCTGAGAAAAGTTGTGAGCTATATTCAGTTCCCAAAGTGTCTGATTGAATCTCTGGCGTGTGAGTGATATGCTGCTATTTGGATTAGCTTGATTCTGAATGCCCTAGATAAGCCTTGACATGAAGTTACTATCTTTACGTACCAGAACTTCTCTTGGGATACCCACATGATTGAGTATCTTGAGCAGTTTTTCAGTGATGACTATCAATGAAGTAAGGAAATAGATGTCATAATCTTCTACTATGATTATAGATTGAAATTCCCTATTACATTTATGCATGGGGACTTTTAAGATCCATTTTAATCGGGTTAGAAAGGGTGTTAATATTCAGAAGGCAAATCAAGGTTGCATTACATATACAATTTCTCATCAGTAGGCAGTCCAGGTAGGATGCACAAAACTTGATCCATATCAAGCCAAATTAAATGCGTTAAGAGGTGTGCATGTGTGCTGACTGCCTACAGATGGCCTTCTAGGGGAAAAAGTGTGTTCTAGTTCTATAAGATACATTTGGAAACCTGAACGACCAATATCTGTTGCCTTAATACCTCCATGCATTCACCTTTATTCCATTGATATAAAAGACCATGTTTTAATTCATGGCATGGGAAAATAAGGGCTGCCTTTATATTAGTTAATACCCCTTCTGCCGCAGACAACTTTTCATATGAAGGATATAACAACAGATCAGCCTTGTGTTCCTGGCAGACGGTCAGTATTTTCTGTAGCGCTTTGGGTCCCAACCTTCTGGACTGACCTATGAGATGGGTAAGAATTGTCCCTCTTTCCTGGGCTGTTGCTCTGGGAGGGCGCCCAACTCTCCTCTTTGTGGTCCTTTTTCATCTCTGCCCAGTGTTCCTGCCAGCACACTGTTGTTAGGCTTCTGTACGTGGTTATCAGATTTCATACATCACGCCATTACTCTCTGAACAGCATTGGCTCTGCATACCTGCTAGAAACACATCAAAATTCTCATCCTAATCCAACATGCCCTTTATTCAGGAAAGCCATATTATCTGGTCTCCTTGCTAGTACCGCATACTTCAGCACACACAATTAGATCTATACATCAAGGCCTGCTCCATCTACCTTCCTTGAGAGAAGTCGCCCACAAGGTTACACAAAAAATGTCTTTTATTTTTCTGGCATCCTTACTGTGATCGAGACAAAAGAAGCAACAAAGTATCTGTAGAATATACAGGAACAAGAAAACAGATACCAGGACTGGCTGGATTTCAGGTTTTATTAAACCTGAAATCCAGCCAGTCCTGGTATCTGTTTTCTTGTTCCTCCATCCTTACTGAGATCTACATCTGCAATCAAAACATAGTTGTTTCAGCAGGCTTTTAGCACATATGTCTGATTAGTGATGGCATCTATATCATTCCCCTGGGATCTCATGGATCTAATCCTCACCTCATACCTTGGGTATCTTGGCGAGGGTGGCTGGTAGGGTTGGGAAGAGCTCTTCTGTATTAGATAACCTATTGTCGTCTTCTCTTGCCCCTGAAGAGAAGGGAATTTTAATGGGATTTTTTTGGTATTGTAAGCCATCTTGCTGTTCCAGTTTATGGAAGGCTGATCAAATGTAAGACTTTAAACCTTAAACCTTAGTTTTGAGAACACACCTGTGAACCAAATGCAATTCAGAGTCTGAATGAGGAATATCTCTCTCTAAGGGGAAAGCCTTATGGCCCCTGACCTCTAAGGATGTAACGTTCCTTGCTTTGTAGCGGCTCCTCAAACCTCTCCCAGTCATGGCAAAGAGAGACTTTCTAGAATCCATTTCACTACTGAGAGTCTTTGTGGAACACTCTCCTGGAGAGTAAATTCTGTCACAATTTATTCTTGATAATATTCAGCTACAGAGAAAGGTTGTCCAATGGCATGCACTGTGTTGTGACAGAAAGAAGACAGGAGTCAGGTGGTTCTTAAGGCATAATTCTTAGATGCTTGGGCTGATGTGGTAAAGTGCTCAAGAAAACAAATTTGAGATTCACAAGTACAGAAAGAGGTTTCAGAAATGGAAACATTTCTCAGGAATAAGAGGCATCATTGTTTGCCAGCTTAGAGAAACAGACTGGAACCGTTGTAGACTTTGAAGAGTCTTCTCCTGAACATGGCTCTGTAAAGGAATGAGCTGTTGAGTATTTATATGCACATAGTAGCTGAGCCAAGCAATAGCCTTAGCAGAGGCTAAATGAGTCTTGAAGTCTTTAGAGGACACTCCACAATATTGTGGTTCTCAGGTTAAAGTGACCAGCATTTGCAGCCTGGGTGAGCCATAAGATTCCACCGATGTTAAATAGCTGTGCAGAGACCTTGGGCAGTTTGGCAGTGATTTAGGGAACCCACAGAAGGTGGTCAAACAGTGGGGTCTGGATCTGGTCAGTGTTGCTTTTGCGTGACAGTCCTCCCACCACAGCTGCTTTACCTGCGGTATGGGGAAGGGGGCAGTATTGCTTAGTGCTGATGCCCTCTGATAAGTACTGTAAATTATGTTCTACATCAGCAGGTTTGTGAGCACTGTGCAGCTGGGTATCCAATCAATCGCTATATTGCTTCTTTTGAAGGATAAGTATTATTTGCTACCAGCTTTTTGTTTGATGTTCTTGTTATGTATTATTGTATAACTCATTAAATATTACATATGTTTTATTATGGATAGGTGGAATATAAAGAAAAACAAAGGGGCCAATATTCATCAGTGACGGCTATTTATTTATTTATTTTTATTAAACTTTTTTTCTATAGCACTTTATCTGAAAGCCAAAGCGGTTTACAGCATAACTTGACTATCTGCTTTTACATAGAACATAGGGTAATTTAACTGTACACTTTTATACAGAACACCACTTAAAGCACTGACCGCTGCCATTTTATCTAAAGTGGAGATTCAGCACTGAAACTTATTTGGCGTCCGACACTGAATATCCGCCTTTGCCAGAGAGCGCCATTGCAATCCAGTCAGTGACAATATTCAGCCGCTCACCAGATAGCAAAAACCCGTTAAAGTTAGGAGAGCCCTAGCTCAGTATTGCCACTGACTGTATAGTGATCGGGATTGCCCCCCGATCAGCCCAGAGACCACCCTAGTTTTAACTGAGTGCAATCTGTGGTAATATTCAGTGGTATTATCCACACAGTGCCACTGATTATTGAGATGCCGTGTTTTAGCCAGTTAACAGGCTAAAATGCTTCAAATATGCCCCCCAGGAAGTTGCAGCCTGTTTAAGAAGCAGGTTATTTTCAGGTTGGATAATTAGCTGGAATCTTGGTCAGGTGCTTTCGCTATATAAGGATTGTCAACACTTTTAAATGATTGATAATCGTATGAGCAAAATATAACAGACCCCCCCCCCCCCAACTGACACCTTTATCGTAAACTTGGAGGAGTGAGAGAGATGGATGCTGACTGATTAAGAAGAGATTTCTTTTCTAATCAAACTAGCCAACTGGGCTTTCAGGGTCCCATTAACACTTGAAGGAGACGCTAATGCTCTGGGAAGCAGAATCCAGAGCGAGGGAGCCACTGTGATCAAACAGTGCAGCTTGGGATGGGAAAGACTTTACAAATCTAAAAATACTTCACATGAAAATGAGCTAATAGGAAAGTTTGCATAAGTCCTTTTTCTTTCCATCCCAATCATAAAAAAAGATGTAAAAATAAACCCCAAACCCCAGCAGGATATGAATAAAGCACGCTTTATATCACTAGATGGCATTACAAGCAAATCAGCCAAATCATTACGTAATGCACCCTGCAGCAGGAGGCTGAAACATGTCCATATTAGGTCTGCTCCACTCTCTATTTTACGAAAACAGCTGAAGCAGCCACAGCACCTCTGCAACGGAAAAGAGAGTAGCCGGGTTTAAGAAAGGTTTGCCCAAGTTCCTGGAGGAGAGGTCAATAAACCATTATTAAAGGGGACCCTGGAAATCCACTCTTGCCCCAGCACAAGCATTGTGGAACCTGTGTTATCTTTTTAGGAACCTGCTAGGTACTTATGACCTAGATTGGCCACTGTTGGAAACAGGATACTGGGCTTGATGGGCCTTGGTCTGACCCAGTCTGGCATTTCTTATGTCCTTAAGAAGCCTGCCAGGCCACAGATCTGAACTCCCCAGGCATTCAGACGTATAAAAGTGTCACAGCCGACATCAGAGTCTCTCTTGCATATCTGTGATGGTGTCCCCAGTGGGAGGGCCGCACTGAACAAGCTCCCTTGCATCACATTTCAGCTGTGGGGAAGCAGACCCTGCAACAGCAACATCTGGCAGCCCAATAACCAGATTATAGGCAAAAGAGGCTTCTGTAAGGAGAGACCTTCTGCTTAGGTTTGTAAGTGTGGAAGATGCTGTCCCTGTCTCCATACCACCTGCTGCTGCTCTTCCGTGGGATCAAAGAGCAGCTGGAAGGTGATGGCACGGGGACCCATCTGTGGCTTTATGTTTAAGCTTGTGGTCTGCCTTTGGAAAGCATTCCTTTTCTTTTTTCTGTGGATGTAAGTTTGTTCTCCAAACATCCAAAATATATTAAACTCATTACCATGCGTAGCCTATTTTGCCCTACCATTCTTCAGTTTAGTAAAGCTAAGTATTTTCATTCAGGAAAAGTATCTGCACTGATTAGCAGGTGTAAATGCATTCGGCTGCTTTTCCTAGGTTTGTCCACTTGTCTCCAATGTGGGATTTTATTTATTATTTGTCTACATTTCTTACATGACTAATAACTGAATATTCTAGCAAAATGACAGTGTTAAAATATCTCGTGACATTATTCCTGTAAGACTTTCTGCTAAAGTCATCTATTGAGGGCGTAATGTACAGGTTATGAAAGAAATGTGGGCTGTATGCCATCTTGCTGCGGTTCCCTTGCCTCCCCCTGACTTTGCCGCCAGCCTGTGTGAGGCTGAATCCAGTCTGAAATTCTTATACCCCTATCCCAATATGCTTTGGTCCTCATCGTGTGGTAGGCAAGGAGCATTGTCCATGTGCCTCTCTGCTGGTTCTAGGCTAACCGACTCTTAGACATTTCTCTCCCCATGGCCATTTCTCTCTCCTTCATCCCCTTCTTTTCTGTACCTCCCCAACCCTCTGTCCGGCATCACTCACTTCCTCCACATGCTTTCTTCTTCCTGTTCACATGAGATGGGAGAAGCACTGTGGCGATTTCCTTTCATCTTTGCAGAGCTGGCTGCAGCTTTTGTTTTAACCCCGTTTGCTTAATTTCCGCCCAAAGTATCATGATCTAATATTTAAATTGTTCAATGGGAAAGAAAGATCAAGATGAACATTTGTTTGTTAAAATTTGATATACTGCCTTTCATGCTTTTTAGTTTTATTGTGATCCACTGTGTGGGTCTTTGAAGTAGGGCGGTCAATCAAATTTTAATAAACAAACATATACATAAGCAGAAAATTACAACAAAGCAGTTTGCAAAGACAAATATAATAGAAACAATTAACATAGTTTAGTAACAAAAAGAGTAGCTTAGTGAATACATATGACATAATAGCAAATGAAGGGAGCACAGAGAGAGTGGTACGAGACTTGTACAATAACACAAGAAGTGTAACACTGACAGTTATTACACTCAGTCTCCTTCAAAGTAGTTTCCTTCCGATAAAACACACTTCCTCCAGCATTCCTGCCACTACTGGAAACAATTTTGAAATCCTTCTTTTGTTATACTATGAAACTGCTGTGTCAGATTTTGCTTAATGGTCTCCGCGTCGTCGAATCTCCTTCCTTTCAGTGGCAATTTCAGTTTTGGAAACAAGAAAAAGTCACAGGGTGTGAGGTCAGGTGAGTATGGAGCCTGACGTACTTGCTCGATTTGGTGTTTGGCCAAGAACTGCTGGACAAGATGTGGTGTGAGATGGGATGTTTTCATGATGAAGCAACAATTCACCATTCCTGTGCAACTCTGGCCTCTTACGACAAATTCATCTCT
Organism: Ichthyophis bannanicus; assembly: GCA_033557465.1. Classification (NCBI taxonomy): domain Eukaryota; kingdom Metazoa; phylum Chordata; class Amphibia; order Gymnophiona; family Ichthyophiidae; genus Ichthyophis; species Ichthyophis bannanicus. The sequence goes on along the minus strand of CM066044.1, from coordinate 87,742,971 downwards.
CAAACAAGTCAAAACTTTGCTAAATAAATAAACTTGGACGTAGTATCCTTGTTGATGGTTTGACCTTTTGGAGCATACTCATGATGAACAAGACCCTGGTAATCAAAGAAAACTGTAAGCAGGACCTTGACATTGCTCCTCACCTGACAGGCTTTCTGGGATCTGGGAGAGTTTGGAGTCTTCCATTGTGAGGATTGAGCCTTAGTTTCTGGGTCATAGCCATAAACCCAGGATTCATCACCAGTAATAATCTTTTTGATGAAATCTGAGTCATTTTCAATGCATTCCAACAACGCCCTGGCTGCAGACAGTCTTCTTCTTTTTGGTCAGGGGACAGGAGTTTTGGCATGAATTTTGCAGACACACGTTTCATCACCATATTGACAGTAAAAATGGATGGTACTGACCCGAAACTGATGTTCATGTCCTCAGCAAGCTCCCTGATAGTCAATTGATGATTTCAGTATATTGCAGCACACACTACTTCAACTTTGTCTTCGCTCCTGCTTGTGGATAGTCTTCCAGAACGTTCGTTACTGTCAACACTTTGGCAGCCCTCTCGGAAACGTTTGTACCAGTCAGAAACTTGAGCACGATTCATGCATTCATCGCTTGTTGTAACTTGTCATAAGTCTCTTTGCACAAACCTCCAAGTTTCTGGCAGAATTTAATGCAAATTTGCTATTCAATTTTTTCACTTATCATAAATCTGATGAACCGTTTTTACACGATACCAAACGTGATTAAAAAAAGTACAGGTGTGCTGCAGACACGCTACACTCTGCACATGCAGAGCACATAACTAGGTCACTGCATGCTTAATAGCATCATAGTGCGACATATTATTATATAGTTACACAACAAGTCCTGATACTTTTTGATCACACCTCGTAGAAAACACGCTGAGAGCCAAAGAGACAAACATGACAACAAAGATTTCATTTAGCAGACTGGCGCTCGACCATCAGAACTCATAGTCTGGGAAAGCTTGGGACAGAAAGCGCATCTTCAACCCTAATTTAAATTTGTGATAAGAAGTTTCCAACTAGGTATCTGAAGCAGAAAGAAATGTGACTTCCCCAAGGTCACATTGAGAGTCAGGGGCAGAGTGCAGGAGAGTCAGGTCCACTGTTCCCTCTAAGCTGTGCGCATGTGCGCGCGCACACACCTCACCGAGCGAGCGCACATACTTTACAACAGAGCGCACAAAAATTACAGCTCTGATTCTGATAGAAAACAACACAGACATCTTAAAATGTAAAAGCTATGATTGTAATTACTAGAAATTTCCCGCTTCATTTAGTAATCGTCTATTTTCATTTAATTTGATTAAAATCAATGTGGTGTACATACTGTATTCTGACGTGTAGTCAAATTTTAAAGTATATAACTCCGAGTGTCGTTATGTGGCGCACAAAAATTTAACCTTCCTTCAAAAGCTGCACACAGCTGATATTTTATGCGCACACAGCCTACAGAAAATTAGAGGGAACATTGGTCAGGTCTCAGACTTCTGCTGGAACATAGCCTAGGACTCTGATAACTTGACCTCTTTTCTTCTGACTCTCATTAGCCCACTTTGACAAAATGTTAGCCCATGGATAGTATGGAGCAGCACTTCATCCTGGACTTTGCTACATCAGATTTTATTTTCAGTCAGTTTTTAAATTATGATTCGCTTTCTTGAAACTGATTCTTCCCACAAGCAGCCCTTTCCTCACTTAACCTCACCTATAACCGACCTCGTTTAGTTCTTTCCCATCAAGGCCTCATTGTCTTAACTCAAAATCTGTTGTGTATTTTCATCTGTATGTATGTCTTGAACTCTAAGGAGCAGGGACTGTTCATTATGGGTCCGATCCAGGAAGGTGAATAGTGGGGCTGGATGACCTGATGGGATGTCCTGTCCGGCTATCTGCCCTCAACCAATTCTGCTTTCTGGCCCCACTGCATGTCCCGAGCTGCTATGCATGCTACAGGGGTGGCATGGGGTGGAGAGTGGGCGGGACCAACCCCCAGATATACAAAGCCGATTCTGGTGATGACCCTGTACATCCAGGGATCGCCGGGGGGACGCCCTGCTTATTCTACCTCTGAGGTGAAATAAGCATGGGGCACCCTTCTGATCCTGCCCGGTAGCCTCCCCCCGGAGCTTGGAAACTCCCCCCCCCCTTCCCTGGAGCAACAGGCAGCACAAGGTGAGTCCCCACCACTCAATTCGGGCCGCAGCTGCCCCTGCTGGGGGTCAGGCAGCGGGGTTGCAGGGATGGCGCTCTGGCAGGCAGATCGGCCAGCGGGGAAGACATCCCTGTGGTGATGCAGGGGCAAGCTGGATCATCTCAGGGCCCAATCCTGCACCCGCGGGAATGTCTGACCCCCGTGGTGCGTAATCAGGTCCTAATGGGCCCATCCCGCCTGTGGGCACTCAGATAGCCTGGAGGTGCCCCTTCAGGGATCGGGCTCCATGTGTCTTTCTGCAGTGCTGTGTATGTCTGGTAACACTCTACAAATCTTATTTATTCCACCTTTAATCCTAAATGAATCCTAAGGCGGAATATGAAATATAGTCAACATAAAATCACTCAAAAGTAGGATATTAAGGAAAACTACTATGGTTGTATTTAATATAAAAAGAGAGACTATGAAAAAAATAAAGTTTTCTGTATCGCTTTCACCGGATCAAAGCAGTTTCCAATTAACAGAACTTTTCAGATACAGGCAACAAAAACGTATTTACAAAGAATGATAAAAGAATGTACAGTGGAGTGTGCGATGCAAACAGGGGATTGTTCAAGGGGACGTTGAATAGAAAGAGTAATATTGTTACATAGAATCTGAGGAATGTTCACGGGTTCTAGGGGATTGTTCAAGGGTACATTGAATAGAAAGAGTAATATTGTTACATAGAATCTGAGGTATGTTCACGTGTTCTGGGTGCTCTGTCTTCTTGATCCTGAACTTTGCATTTTGTGGAGTAACGTTTGCAGGTGGGAAGCTGATTAGTTCAGGCTGTTCTTAAAGGTTAATAGCAGGATCTTGATTTGACTTAGTTGGGGAAGCTAGAGTAGGTGTTTTAGGATGGTGTTATGTGTTTGTATTTTGTGGCTCCTTGTATAGTAACATAGTAAATGACGGCAGATAAAGAACAGTATGGTCCATCTAGTCTGTCCAGCAACGCGGCAAGATTAAGTGCACCTGCCGCCCCTTGCAGGTCACCTCTCCCCATGCCTTGTTTAGGGGTGTACCCACAGCTCCGTGTAGGTCACTCCTATTTGTTCAGATATAAGAGATAGCTATGCTTTTTTTAATTTTATCCTGTTGCTATAAAGGGATCCACTATGTCTGTCTCATGCAATTTTGAATTCTGTCACTGTGTTTGCCCCCACCACTTCCATCGGGAGGGCATTCCAAGCATCCACCACCCTTTCAGTGAAAAAGTATTTCCTGACATTGCCTTTCAATTTACCCCCTTGCAGCTTCATGTTATGCCCTCTAGTTTTACAGCTTCCCTGTCTTTGGAAGAGGTTTGTTTGTTCATTATTTCTCTTTAAGTATTTAAAAGTTTGAATCATATCTCCCCTATCCCTCCTCTCCTCCAGAGTGTACATATTTAGGTCTTCAAGTATCTTCTCATAAGGCTTCTGATGCAGACTCCAAATCATTTTGGTCGCCTTTTCTAAACAGTTTGCAGTCTTTTTCATCCTTTGCAAGATATGGTCTCCAAAACTGAACACAGTATTTCAAGTGAGGCCTCACTAGTGACTTATACAGTGGTATTAGTACCTCTTCCTTTCTGCTGGTAATTACTCTTTGTATGCAACCCAACATCCTCCTGGCTTTTGTAACTGCCTTGTCGCACTGTTTTGCCACATTGAGATCCTCAGAAATAATCACACCAAGGTTCTTCTCCTGAACCGTGCACACCAACCTCTCGCCCCCTATTGCATACATTTCCCTTGGATTTCTACTTCCCAAGTGCATGACACTGCACTTCTTTGCATTAAATCTTAACTACCAGGCATTAGACCATTCTTCCAGCTTTTGTAGATCTTTCCTCATGTAATCCACTCTCTCAGGGGAGTCCACTCTGTTGCAAATTTTCATGTCATCTGCAAAAAGACAAACTTTTCCATTCAGTCCTTCAGCAATATCACTCACAAATACATTGAACAGTGCCGGGCCCAGGATGGAATCCTGGGGCACTCCGCTAATCACCCTCCTTTCATCCGAGTGAGCTCCATTTACCATCACCTTCTGTCATCTGTCAGTCAACCAATTTCTGATCCAGTTCACCACCTTGGGACCCATCCCCAAACTACTGAATTTATTGATAAGCCTCCTATGAGGAACAGTATCAAAGGCTTTGCTGAAATCCAGGTAGATGACATCCATCACATGCCCCTGATCTAGTTCTCTGGTCACCCAGTCAAAGAACTCAGTCAGAATTGTGTGGCATGTTCGTCCTTCGGTAAAACCATGTTGCCTCGGATCATGCAACCTGTTGGTTTTGAGAAAGTCCACTATTCGCTCTTTAAGGAGCGCCTCCATTACTTTTCCCACCACCGAGGTAAGGCTCACGGGCCTAAAGTTTGTCACTTCTTCCCTGTCACCATTTTTGTGAAGAGATACCACATCAGCCCTTCTCCAGTCCTGAGGAACCTCTCCTTTTTCCAAGGATCTGTTGGAAACATCCTTTAACGGCCCCGCAAGAACCTCTCTGAGCTCTTTCAGTATCCTGGGATGTATCCTATCCGGTTCCATGGCCTTGTCCACTTTCAGTTTTGCAGGAAGCTGTGTGCAAGGCTGTGTGTAGCAGTAGCAGGGTGGATTTTGGTAGTCCATGGTATATTATGTTACAGTAGTCAAAATATGGGGAGATTATGACCTGAAACTGTGCAAAAGTTATATTAATGGGTGGAGGTGCTAAAGGGTTAGTATTTTGTGGTAAATTGTTCTGGTTGTGTTGGTTATGTGTGATTTCAAGTGTAGGCGCTGGTCCATGGTTATGCCTAGGTATTTGACTTCCTTCTGGACTTTCAATTCAGTGTTTATTGTTAGGATAGTTGGAGGGATGAATGTTTTGTTTCTTGTGATGAATAATATCTCTGTCTCCCTGTAGTTTATTGCTAACAAGCATGCTGTTGGCCATTGGGTGACATCTCCAAAGCATTCTAGTATTTTTGTTTATGAAGGTTTGGCCGTGTTGAATGGTGCATAGAGCATGATGATATCAGCGTATATGTGGTAGTATATGTTGTGGGAATGCATGACTGCGCATATTGGTTGTAAGTATGTGTTGAATAGGAATGAGGAGAGTGCTGAGCCCTGGGGCACACCTTGCTGTAGTGGGTATAGTGATGATTTGTTTGGTCCCATTTTTATTTGCTGCTTTGTGTTTGTTAGGTAGGACTGGAACCATTCTAAAACTTTGTTTTGGATCCCAATAGTCTGGAGTCGCTGTAGTGGTAGACTGTGGCTGACGGTATCAAAGGCTGCCGATATATCTAAAAATATTAGAATAAATCCTTGTTCTGGTTTTTGGATGCCTTTTAGTATTCCGTCCATTGGGGAGGTTATGAGTGTTATTCAAAGTTGTTAAAACCCAAGAGGATTGTGAAAAATTACAAGAGAACCTTTATAAATTGGAAGACTGGATGTTCAAATGGCAGATGAAATTTAATGTGGACAAGTGCAAAGTTATACAACTAGGAAAGAACAACCCAAACTATGGTTACACGATGCAAGGTTCCACATTAGGAACCACCATCAGGAAAAAGATTTGGGCGTCATCGTGGATAACACATTGAAACTCTCTGCTCAGTGTGCAGCGGCAGCCAAGAAGGCAAATAGAATGCTAGGAATCATAAAGAAAGGAATGGAGAATAAAACAAAGAATATTATAATGTCTCTGCATCGTTCCATGGTGAGACCGCACCTTCAATATTGTGTGCAATTCTCATTGCCATTTCTTAGAAAGGATATAGCTGAATTAGAAAAGGTACAGAGAAGAGACACCAAAATGGCAAAGGGGGATGGAAGGAGGATATTCCTATAAAGAGAGGCTACAAAGGTTAGGGCTCTTCAACCTGGAAAAGAGACAGCTGAGGGGAGATATGATAGAGGTCTATAAATTAATGAATGGAGTGGAATGGGTAAATGTGGATTGACTGTTTATGCCATCAAAAAGTAGACTAGGAGACATGCAATGAAGCTACACTGCAACCCGTTTAAGATTAATAAGAGAAAATATTTTTTCACTCAATGCGTAATCAAACTCTGTAACTTGTTACCGGAGGATGTAGTAAAAACTGTTAGTGTAGCTGGGTTTAAAAAAGGTTTGGACAAGTTCCTGGAGGAAAGGTCCATAAACCATTATTAAAGAGGACTCAGGAAATCCACTGCTTGCCTCAATACTAGCATTGTGGAACCTGTGTGTCTTTTTGGGAAACTGCTAGGTTCTTGTAACCTGGATTGGCCTCTGTTGGAAACAGGATACTGGGCTTGAAGGACCTTGGTCTGACCCAGTATTGCATATCTTATGTTCTTACTGCATGATTTTGGTGAAATCCATGCTGTTGTGGATCTAATAAAGCAGGATCATCTTTGACTCCACACTCTTTCTCTCCATACATCCAACTGATAGCTAAAATCTGTCGCCTCTTTTCTCCATAACATTAGCAAAATTTGTCCCTTCCTTTCTACTCACACTAAGATACTTATCTACTTTTTAGTCACCTCCCATCTAGACAACTGCAACCTCATCCTTGCTGGTCTCCCTCTGAATCGTCTCTCTCCCCTTCAATCTGTTCAAAACTCAGCTGCACGGCTAACCTTCCGCCAGCCTTGTTATGCTCATATTACCCCTCTCCTCAAGTTACTTCACTAGCTTCCTATCCGTTTCCGTATCCAGTTCAGACTTCTCCTACTGACCTATAAGTTCACTCATTCTGCTGCTCCTCACTACCTTTCCTCTCTTATCTCTCCCCACACTCCTTCTCGGATCTCTGTTCATTTGGCAGATCCCTTCTATCTGTGCCTTTTTCAACTACTGCCAGATTCAAATTTCGATCTTTCCACCTTGCTGCTCTTTATGCCCGGAACAAACTATCTGAGTCTGTGTGTCAGACTTCAGCTCTGTCTCTTTTCAAATCCAGGCTAAAAATTCATCTCTTTGAGATGGCTTTTGGATCCTAATCTGCTTTGACTCTTATGTGTTTCCTTACCATTCCCCTTGACATTTCCTTGTCCTCGGCTGTTTCTGTAGACTATCCTAACTAGATTGTAAGCTCAGGACTGTCTTTTACATATGTCTTTTCAGTGCTGCATATGCCTTGTAGCACTATACAAATGATCAGTAGTAATAGAAATTGCTGTTGTATTGTTTTTTCTATTAATTTTGCCAGGAATGGCAGGAATTTGTATAACCTAACTGTTTGACCACACTATGCTTTGCACTAAATTGTATTGTGTACTGTCTCGACTAGATTGAAAGCTCTGATGAGCAGGACTCCGACGAGCAAGGATTGTCTTTTGTATTCATGTCTGTACAGCGTTGCGTGCGTGGCGCTATATAAGTGTTAAATAGTAGTAGTAGTAATAGGCTGACTATGGGTTTGTAGAAGGCTGGGTCCTTGGGGTCCAGTTTTGGGCTCTTTAGGGTGGGACGAATGGAGGAGTTTTTCAAACTGGTGGGCATGTATCCTTGGAGTAGGGATAGCTGGGTTATATTTCTAAGGATTGGGCATAATTTGGCTTTGGCTGATTTGATCCAGCCAATTGGGCAAGGGTCCAAGGGGGATGTAGTAGTATTGAGCGTTGTGATAGTGTTTTCTGTGTTTTCCTGGCTGATGGAGCTGAATGATTTCCATGGAGTGGTTTTGGGTTAGGTGTGTTGTGGCACTGTGGTCTGGTGAGGTGTATGTGAGTTTTTGCTCAAGTAATACTTTGTTAACGTTTGTGGGTTGGGAGTGATGTCTCCATTGTTCTGACTGGGAGGTTTTTTTACCAGGTCTTTTACTATGTCGAAGAGTTCACTTGGCCGGTTAATTGAGATCATGATTAATTTGGCGTGGTATGTCCGTTTGCATTTGTCAGTTTTGTTGTGGTATTCTATAAGTAGGGTCATGTATTGCTGCAGTCACTAGTTATCTTGGATTTTCGCCATTTTCTCTCAATTTTTCTAAGTTGTGTTTTGGCATTTCTGAGTTCTGCAGTGTACCACGGTGTCTTTGATTGTTTTTTGGCATGATGTGTTGATGTTGTTGCTGTTGCTGCATCTCCTATTATCTGGTTTCGATTGTTTAGGAGTGTGTCAATGTTGTTGTTTCCATTTCCAGTGTGGTGTTTACTTTGTTGATGAAGGTTTATTTGTTGAATTGTTTGAATCGCCGTTGTGCTTGGTGGTGATTTCTGATCATTGACATGTTATATGGTAGCTGAAAGTCTATTAGATTCTGGTCGGACCATGGTGCCGGGAGTGTTTGAGGTAGGGGGAGAGCATTATTCTTAAGTGTATTCTTGTTGATGAAGATAAGATCAAGGATGCTGCCTCTATTGTGGTTTGGTGTATTGATGATTTGGGTAAATTCAAATGAGATCATGACTTCTAGAAAGGATGAGACTGGTTTTTGTTGGAGTGGTTGGGAGGTTGAAGTCTCCTAATAGTATGAGGTCTTTGCTTTGTGTAGCATTTTTGATTACTTTCTCTAAAATGATTGAGAAAACTTCAGATGGTGCAGTGGGAGATCTGAATACCAGACCTAAAGTTATGAGTATAGTGAGTATGTCTGGGGCATCTGTGCTCTCAGCTGTTTGCATAGGGCCCGATTCTGTTCCAGCCGTAGATCCCCTCTGTACGTCTGGTCTGAACCGGATGCACAGAGGGGATTGCGATTCTGATCCCATGGGGCACATCTAGCTTTGCGGGATTAGAATCATGAACAATCCTGTATGTGCGGGCTGGGACTGCGATTCTGTCTGGCCTGTTCGTGCAGGACTGCACCCGGCTAACTCAGTCAAAGCTCTTCAATGGAGCCGCGACGCCATGGCACCACAGCTCCATTGAAGAGTCTCGATGCTGGCTGCTGAAGAATAAAGTTAATTTCCCGCAGCCCGACCCCCAATCTGGCCTCATAAGGCTAGTGTCGGGCTGCGGGAAATGTCCTCTGGCCTCCCCTGCCCCATCAACTCCCCGGCAGCAAAAAAAAACACATCCAGGGAAGTTATTCCACCTCGGAGGTGGAATAACTTCTTCGGATATTTCATCAGCCCTGGATGTACAGGGCCAACATTAGAATCAGTCCTGTATGTCCAGGGCTGGCGATCGCCCACTGCCCGCCCATTCCCCGCCCCCGTCTAACTTCCCCACACAATCGGCGGGGAGGTTATTCAGGGGCAGGAGAAGCCACGAATAGTGGGGATGGACATCCCAATGGGACGTCCATCCCCACTATTTATGGCTCAGAATTTAGTGAAGTGCAAGTGGATTTTGTTAGTATAATGACACCTCCCCCTCTATAATTGCCCATGCGGCCACAGAAGAGGCTGTAAAGGAATGGCTTTAATTGGTTCATTAATACTGTGTTATTTTCTGTGAACCAAGACTCTGTAATGCATAGTATGTCTAGGTTATGGATTATTAGGTAGTCAGTCAGTGAGGATTGGTATTTTGTTCAGTGCTGATCGTTTATTGATAAGTGCACATTTTAAAGTAAGTTTGTGATTGGTGGGTTTCCGTGTGTTGTAAATTGTAGCATTTTGAAGTTGTATGTTGATCAAGTCGATCATGTTACATTGCCTGTCTTTGTAGTTGTAGGTTCCATATTGTTGCTGCCATGTTTTCTGACGATTGGGATGTGGATTGAGGGGGGTTGTCAGTGATTCTGCTGTGAGGATAAGGGTAAGGAAGACTAACATTGGGTATAGGAAAGCATAAAAAGTGAGCATGGTTGCCTTTGTGAAATAGGAAGTTGCAAGTTTCTATATGGTGGGTCCAAGTTCTCTTGAGTGAGTGCACTGAGACTCTCAGAAGGTGGTTTGGTTGCCTACCTCCAGCCTGCAGGGGTCTGGGTTAGTATTATTCGGGATGCGTTATGTGTAAAGGCCCACTCTAAGGGCCATGCCTAAGGGCCCTTTGGCATGGCCCTTAGGCACAGGTCTGCCAGGCATGGGTGCACCTAGAAGGCTTGTCCCTTTAAGGCTGCCAGTGACATGTTATGCTGGTGCTCACCCCATGTAGTTGCCTGTGATCCTTACTGCTGTTTCCGGTCTTGTTATTTTGGTTTTCTGCTGCTGTGTAAGTGTGATTTTAGCATCCGATGGTCCAGTGCAGCAAGAGAGAGTTCTTTGGTGGTAGCGAAGTGTGTGCCGAATGGGAGAGCAAGACTGAGGCTGGTACTTGTGACCTAGATTGGTCAATATTGGAAAATGGGCTTGATGGACTATTGGTCTGAGTCGATATGGTAGTTCTGGTAGTTCTTATGTTGTTATGTTTCACCTCTGGGCTTGTGGCTGAAATTTGGCCAGTTTAAGTGTTGAACCAGTGAATATGGCTGAACTTGTGTCTGTAACAGTTTTAGATCTGTCAGCAAAAGGACAATGTCCTTAGACAATAGATTTCAAAGGCTTGCCTGCCTTGTGGGTCTCTTTCCTTCTCAAAGATCCTCTCAGACACTAGTGCACTTTCCCTTAGTTCATCTAGTGAGTCTAGGGATTCACATGAGGAAAAAATACACGTATGCACTCATAGGCCTTTGAACAGGGTGTGCCCCACCAAAATTTCCCTCCCGGTCGTGGCTGAGAAGGGAATGGCCGCAATCACAGCAAATCCTCTGTCTACCCATGGGAGATCAGATCCCCACAGGTAGAACAGGAGGGGAAGGCTGCAACTGTTGCCTCAATGGCGATGCTGGCTGTCTATCTGTGGGGATTCCATCTCTTGCAAGCAGAAGAGGAGAAAGTTGCGATCGCAGCCTTGACTGGCTGTCTACCCATAGGTGCTAGAAGCAGAGTTGGGACAGAGCTTGGGGGCCCCCCAAACAAAAATGCATTCTGCTGCCCTTGAATGCACTGTTGAGAGAACTTCAAGCACATCACTAGGTGGTCAATGCATCTGTGCAGGGATAAGGCTGGGCAGGCTGGCTACATTCCTGTGTCCCTCACAAGGCTGATAAGTGTATTGCACTTGGGAAAAACAGTTCTTTGCATCTAACAAAGTGGAATCTTGTCTTGCAAAACTCTTGCTTCAACCCTAGTCTATAATATGCTACCAGCCTCTTTGTCATTTTTAGTTTCTTTATAAATTCCAATACTTCAGGCCACAAAGCCTTCATTCTCCTGCCCTCATTTCTTTTATTCTTCCCATGACAAAATGTCAGCATATTACACAATGGAACACTCGTAAATCTGGGTCAGCATATTGAATTTTCTTCTTGAGCCAAGCTTTTTAATCAGAAGTTCCACAAATAACTCAAAATATTTGTTCATCTATTTCAGTTACAGATAAAAATTCCCAAAAGTTCAGACTTCTAAATTTGCCCAGGCACACATTAATTTTCTTAATATTTGATAGACTCAGAAAAATTAAACCAGACAATAATATTTGTGGGATCTGTGATTAAAAACTACAGGTCATGGAGAACATGTCAGCAATCTGGCCCAGATTTATGAGTTTGTACACCACTTTAATCAGGCTTCTGTCTGTCATAGCAGGTTAAGAATAATGCATCAGAATTTATGACTGTCCTATTATATAATAAACCAACATTTTGTCATGGGATAAGTAAAAATAAATTGGTGAGTTCCTTGTCATCTTTTAATTTTACAAATTTATCAAAGTCAGTAGTTTTGAAGTTCAGTACCTTGAGCTTTGTGCAACTGCTCTTTGGCTATAATAGCAAAGATATTGTCAGATGATCACTGGTGTTGAGGTAGGCTTCTACCATGGACATTTGAGACATTATCTCCATTTGTAAATAACAGGTTCAGTACTGTCTGCTCTCATAGACTCCATCACCATTTGTCTGAACGAGCTGCTTGAAGGTGCCCACAATCACTCTGCTCACCGATTGAAGCATTCCAACTGCACATTCAAAGTCCAGCAAGCTTAAGTCTCCCACCAACAGTTATTTCCCCCTTCATCTGTGCCTTTTGGATGTCTGTATGCATGCCAAAAGGTGGTATATCAAATTCTAATAAACTATAAACTTTAGCCAGGTCTCTGTCCATTTCCTGCATCTGAGTTTGAGCCCTGTAGGACACACCAAAAGAAAATAGGAACATAGGATATGCCATACTGGGTCAGACCAAGGTCCATCAAGCCCAGTATCCTGTTTCCAACAGTGGCCAATCTAGGTCACAAGTACCTAGCAGTTTTCCCAAAAGACACAGGTTCCACATTGCTTGTACTAGGGCAAACAGTGGATTCCCTGGGTCCCTTTTAATAATGGTTTACGGACCTTTCCTCCAGGAACTTGTCCAAACCTTTTTTAAACCCAGCTACACTAAAGCACAGTTACTTACCTGTAACAGGTGATCTCTGGGAACAGCAGGAATAAGTCTTTACATATGGGGTTTCGTCGGTACGGACGGAGCCTGCGCGGGAACACTCCCCAGCGTCCAATCAGAAAGCCTTTGGGAGCATCCCACAGCGCCTGCGTGCTGCCTTCCCGCCTTTCCCAAATGTCTCTCCTCAATTGAGTTTTAGAGTTGAGACAAAGAGAGAGAGAGAGAGGGAAAGGAAAGAGAGATAGAGAGAGACAACTCCTAGGGGAGGTGGGTGGGTTGTGAAGACTTATTCCTGCTGTTCCCAGAAATCACCTGTTACAGGTAAGTAACTGTGCTATCTCCAGGAACAAGCAGGAATGAGTCTTCACATATGGGGACTCTCTAGCTTTAGATGCCAGGGAGAGATCCCAGAAGTTGTGTGTCCCTGGGACAGGGCTGCACTTCCCCACATGGATCTCTGGCATCCCATGAGGGATGGTGGGTAGGAGTTGATTAAGTATGGAACAGGTGTTTAAGAACAGCCTGACCAAACAAGGCATTCTGGCGGGAGTCCTTGTCCAAGCAGTAATGGGCTGTGAAGGTATGAACCGAGGCCCAAGTGGCTGCTCGACAGATGTCGTCAATAGACACCGAGTTCAGATGAGCCATTGAGGCTGCCATGGCTCTCACATTGTGAGCTGTGACATGGCCCTCCAGAGAAAGGTTCTTGCTCTGATAGGCAAAGGAAATACACTGGGCAATCCAGTTGGATAATGTTCTCTTGGAGACTGGTAGTCCCAAGTGAGAAGGATCAAAGGCAACAAAGAGCTGGGAGGACTTTCTATGTTGCTGTGTCCTTTGTAAGTAAAAAGCCAGGGCTCTTTTACAGTTCAGGGTATGAAGATTCCTCTCTGCACTTGATGCATGAGGTCCTGGAAAAAAGACAGGTAGGTAGACCTCTTGGTTGAGGTGAAAAGGCGAGACCACCTTAGGCATAAAGTGTGGATGAGTCCTAAGGACCACCTTGTCATGATGGAACCTTGTATAAGGTAGATTAGCTACGAGTGCTTGCAATTCACTAATATGACGTGCTGATGTGATTGCAATGAGAAAGATGACCTTCCAAGAAAGGTATTTCAAGGAGGTGGTAGCCAAAGGTTCAAAAGGCGGCTTCATAAGCTGCCCAAGAACCAAGTTTTAGTCCCATGCCACCAGGGGTGGTCTAATGGGAGGCTTTGTTAAAAGGAGGCCTCTCATGAATCTTGCTACAAGAGGATGAGAGGAAATAGGTTGTCCATTTAGAGGCTTAAGGGAAGCTGCAATAGCACTCAAATGGAGCCTTACTGAATTTGTCTTAAGGCCTGCATTAGACAGATGGAGGAGATACTCCAGCAAAGATTCCAGAGGTATGGCAAGGGGGTTAAGACCCTTCCCAGAACACCAGATAGTAAACCTCTTCCACTTGAAAGCATAAGAACGTCTAGTGGAAGGTTTCCTGGAAGCATAAAGAACATCTTTCACTTGTTGAGAAAGATGAAGATCCTGGAGATCAAGGCCTTCAGCAACCAAGCCCTGAGATGCAGAGACTGGGGGTTGGGATGCCATAGGTTTCCGTCCTCTTGAGAGAGGAGGTCTGGAGCAGACCCTAAGTCCAGGGAGGGAGCTTGAGAGAGATGTAGAAGCAGAGGGTACCACACTTGCCGTGGCCAATGTGGAGCTATGAGAATCATGTGGCCTCTGTCTCTCTGAAGCTTGAACAGGGTTTTGGGAATTAGGGGAATGGGTGGAAAGGCATAGAGGAAGTCTTGACCCCAGTGAAGGAGGAAAGCATCCCTTGCCTGAGCTCCCTGAGCCATAGTTCTGGATGAGAGGAAATAGGTTGTCCATCTAGAGGCTTAAGGGAAGCTGCAATAGCACTCAAATGGAGCCTTACTGAATTTGTCTTAAGGCCTGCATTAGACAGATGGAGGAGATACTCCAGCAAAGATTCCAGAGGTATGGCAAGGGGGTTAAGACCCTTCCCAGAACACCAGATAGTAAACCTCTTCCACTGGAAAGCATGTCTAGTGGAAGGTTTCCTGGAAGCATAAAGAACATCTTTCACTTGTTGAGAAAGATGAAGATCCTGGAGATCTAGACCTTCAGCAACCAAGCCCTGAGATGCAGAGACTGGGGGTTGGGATGCCATAAGTTTCCGTCCTCTTGAGAGAGGAGGTCTGGAGCAGACCCTAACTCCAGGGAGGGAGCTTGAGAGAGATGTAGAAGCAGAGGGTACCACACTTGCCGTGGCCAATGTGGAGCTATGAGAATCATGTGGCCTCTGTCTCTCTGAAGCTTGAACAGGGTTTTGGGAATTAGGGGAATGGGAGGAAAGGCATAGAGGAAGTCTTGACCCCAGTGAAGGAGGAAAGCATCCCTTGCCTGAGCTCCCTGAGCCATAGTTCTGGAACAGAACTGGGGAAGTTTGGCATTCCACGGACTTGCAAAGAGGTCTATGTCCGGGGTTCCCCAAATTTGAAAAACCTTGGCCACCTGGTCCACATGTAGGGACCACTCGTGTGGAAGCAGAACTCGACTGCCCAAGAGTTTTGAGCGCCTGGAAGATAAACTGCCAGAAGATGAATATGATGCTCTCTGGCGAGGGCCCACAGTCGCAAAGCTTCGTTGCAAAGCGACAGAGAGCCAGTTCCTCCCTGCTTGTTCACATAGAACATGGCTACCTGATTGTCCGTGTGGATAAGGACTGTCTTGTAGCTGAGCAGGGAGTGGAACACCCGCAGAGCAAGAAAGATTGCTCTGAGTTCCAAGAGATTGATATGTAGACAACTCTCCTGTGGGGACCAGATGCCTTGGGTGGAGAGGTCTTGCAGATGAGCTCCCCACCCCATTGGAGAAGCATCTGTTGTAAGAGTTGCTTGGGGTAGAGACTGCTGAAAGGGGGACCCAGCAACAGGTTTTGAGGGGACTTCCACCATTGGAGGGACAAAATGAGGCGATTTGTGTTTGCTATTTTGTCTGACAGGCAGCCTAATGCCTGAGTCCATTGGGTGGATAAAGTCCACTGAGCTGCCCTCATGTGAAGGCGAGCATATGGTACCACATGCACGGTGGAAGCCATGTGGCCTAGCAACTGTAACATCTCTCGAGCAGTTAGGAGGGGCTTCAACTTTGCTTGAGAAGCTAACTGCACCAAGCGAAGGCAACGGGCATGGGGGAGATAGGCCCTTGCCCTTGTGGTATCCAGCAACGCCCCTATAAACTCCAGGGACTGAGTAGGGATCAAATTGGATTTTGGGATGTTTATTACCAGCCCTAAATACTGAAGGATACGCATTGTGCAGGTTAGAGAACTTTTGGCCTCTGACTGAGTGGGAGCTCGAATGAGCCAGTCGTCCACATAAGGGAAGACGAATATTCCCAGGGTGCGCAGAAAAGCAGCTACCACTGCCATGCATTTTGTGAACACCCTTGGTGCAGAGGCCAGACCAAAAGGGAGCACTCTGTATTGATAGTGCTTCTCTTGAAAAAGGAACCGAAGGAACCTTCTGTGAGATGGATGGATGAGAACATGAGTGTACGCATCCTTGAGATCTAGAGAATCCTGAGAAGCCAATCCTGATTCTGAAGGTATGACAGCAGAGTTCCCAGAGAAACCATCTTGAATTTTTCCTTGACTAGGAATCTGTTCAACTCTCTGAGATCTAAAATGAGTCTGAAACCCCCTGTTTTCTTCGGAATAAGAAAATAGGGGGAGTAGAAACCTGTGCCCTTTTGTTGAAGAGGCACTTCCTCTATTGAGGAGGAGTAGCCTAGTGGTTGGGGCACGGTACTTCAGGCCGGAAGGTCGGGGGTTCAAATCCCACTAGAGGACAGCAACCTTGGGCCGGAAGGACTGGGGTTTCTAGTCCCACAGATGCTCCTTGTGGTCTTGGGCAAGCCACTTAACCCTCCATTGCCCATGTTCCCTGTAAGTATTAGTGAATGTGTCTCATATCCCCGCGTGTTAAATGTATCCCCCAATTGTGTTGTGACCGCTTTGATTGAAGGATAAGGCGGTATACAAAACTGTCTAAATAAATAAATAAATAAATAAATAAATAAAATTGCCCCCTGGGCGAGAAGGGTGGCAACCTCCTGCCCCAACAGGTTGAGGAGAGAGGTTGGAGAATTGAACTGGTGCACTCTTGTGAGAGGGGGCAATCTTGAAAAATGAAGTTTGTACCCCTCTCTTATGATGGAGAGTGTCCAATGCTCTGCTGTAATTTGCCCTCACCTGGGAGCAAAATGACATAACCTTCCTGGAATGGTGGAAGGCTCTGGTCCTTCCAGAGCCAGGAAGGCTAGGTTCTCTAGCCAAAGAAGAACCCCCAGCAAAGGGCAAAAATCATGAAACCCCAAATATAAAATAAAAAACCCCTGCTCACAAAACCTGCCGTGTAAATTAATCACTAATCATAAATTATTATTACGCTCTCTTTTTGTCGGAGTAACCATTCAAGAGAAAGCAGGAAAAATTACCCACTCCTTGCCGTGGTCAGTCCATTTTAATCATTTTAAATGCTTGAGAAACTTATCTTTTGCTTCAAGTCAGCCATCACAGAATCCAAGAGACACAACGTGCCACGTTTCGGGCCATCCATCCCATCTGTGGCCCTGCATCAGGTGAAAAAATGTTGAATCCCAGAAGTTGGCTTTTAGTTGAATCCCAACGGTTAGGTTTAAAAAGGATAGTGTGTGACGTCATTGTACACGGAGAGATCAGCATAGCCAATCAGCTTTCCAAACGTAGCAAGCATATGATATATGGGAAAACCCACAGCAAGGGAATCCCAATGATGTCGTTCTTATCAGATTTATCATAATATAGTCTGCCATTCCACAGAAGCATTAAGACCCCGAGGAGAAACTGTGCCCAATGTGAATATCCATCGCTGTTCAATGCGTTGTAATTTTGCTGTACGATCCCCCCCTCGGGGATCCCTTGGGACATGATCTAAAACCCGCCAGTGTAACTGGTGAAACAAATGATTTTCCTGAAGGCAATGAGTGACCATAGGTGCCGACAGTGCTTTCATCCGCAAACGGGACGCATGTTCACCCAGACGGATTTTAACTTTGCGAGTAGTACGACCCACGTAAAGTAGTCCACAGGGGCATTTAATAAGATAAACAACGAAGGAAGAATCACAGGTGGTGCGCCAATGGGAGCGATAAACAGTAGATGTTGGAGTATTTTGCCAAACCAAACCTGTTAATGCCATAGCACAATAAATGCAAGAACCACAGGTGTAGTGACCCGGATTGTCATGAAAAGTAGGAGGGCGATCTGAAGGCCAGGATGACTTCACTATGTGATCACGAAGATTCGGTGCCTGCGAATAAGCTATCCGCAGCCGTTTTTCTGAGAAATAAGGGTGGACAGATAATACCGGCCAATATCGACGTATGATGTTCACTAATTTGGGGACTCCAGTCAGATAAGGAAAAATACCCGTAAAATCATCCGCTGCCAAGTCACCTGATTGACGGGGAAAAAACAACCATTCCCGATGAAAGAACCGAGCCCGCTTGTAAGCCTTTTTTATTAAAGACAAGGGGTACCCTCTGGTTAACAGTCGACACTGCAAATCCACAGCATGTTTCTGAAAATCATCCAACGATGAACAGTTTCGGCGCAGCCTCAAAAATTGACCAAACGGGAGACCCCGTTTAAGTGGCATAGGATGAAAACTGGAAAACTTTAGTAATGTATTACGTTGAACTGGCTTTCTAAATAGTGTCGTAGTAATCCCCTCAGATGACAGAAAAATTGTGAGATCTAAAAATTGAATAGACCGCCTATCAAACGTAGCAGTGAACTGAATATGAGAGGAATGTGTATTCAAAGAGCTCACAAATAACTGTAAATCTGCCTGAGATCCCGACCAAAGAAAGAATACATCATCCAAGAAGCGCCGCCAAAACAACACATATTGAAACAAGGGAGAGGTGTAGATATATCTTTCCTCAAAAATAGCCATGTAAATGGTGGCAATCGAGGGGGCCACCGTAGCCCCCATTGCAATACCAAAAATTTGCCGATAAAAGACACAATCGTGCAAAAAATAATTTCCATTCAGAACCATATCCAACATGGCTATTAAAAAAGACCGAGGAATCCGTGTAGAAAGATCAAGCGGGTATTCAGCCAAACAGCGAAGTACTTCTTGTTAGTCAATGTTTGTATAGAGTGCTTGCACATCCAAAGATGCCAGGAATGTATATGCAAAATAATCATTACATGATGACAGCTGAACCCAGATCTCCAAATCAGATGCTTGAAACCAAGCAATCCTACGTGCACCTATGGCAATAGCTGAGGCTCTGCTTACGCATTCAAAGGAGTCGAAAGCTGCACGGTTGGAGAATTTGGAGATATCTTGGGCATGTTTGAGCCCAGTGAGAAAGTCCTGCCTTTTATCTTCAGACATAAAAGGACTTAAAGTCTGCAAATGGTCAGTGACTTCCTTTAAGAACATTCCCATGTAGAGACTATAAGAATTAATTCTGGCAGCAAGCATGGAAGCTTGGAAGACTCTTCTTCCAAAAGCATCCAGGGTTCTACATTCACGTCCTGGAGGATTAGAGGCATGTCTTTTGGCACTTCTAATCTTTCTCATTGCAGACTCAACCACAATAGAGTGGTGAGGAAGTTGAGTTTTATGGAAACCAGGACAAGGAGGGACACGATACATGGTATCCAACCTGCGAGAATGAGGAGAGGTGGTCAGAGGTGCTTCCCACATCCTCAACATGAGATCATACAGAATCTCATGAATAGGCAAGGTAGCTGCCTCCTTAGGAGTTTTAGGATATTGTAAGATATCTAACTCCTTGGCTCTGGGCTCTGTCTCAGGGGCCACTGTGATAGAAAGGCCCCGAGCCACCTCCCTGATGAAATCTTGAAAAGACAAGTCCTCTGGAGGAGACATTCTTCGTTTTGGAGAGGACTCCTCCTGTGGAAGAAGCATCGCTGCATCGACCGACTCTTCAGAATCCTCAGAGTCCTCAGAGGAATCGAAGTATCGTCTGTCCGGATGCTCCTGCAAAGCCCGATACCCTTACCGACTGGGATCGGTATCGGGAATCACCAGTACCGTGGTATCGGTACCGGAGGGTTTCAGAGGACAGAGTACTGGCATAGCAGACACCGATGCCGATGTCGATGCCACCGGTACCGGGATCGGTACTGATGGCGATGCTAGAGCCGGTACCGGCGGAGTAGTCTGTTGCGGCACCACGGGGGTCGATGCCACAAGGAAAGCCGCCAGACTGCGTTCAATGGACAGAATCCTCTGATCCATCGACGCCACCAATGCTTGGAAGTCGGTACCGGTGGAAGCCACCGGTACCCCAGAGCATGGCACCAGGAGATCTGTCGAGGCCATGCCATCGAGATCATCCTGGAACCCCGATGATGATGCTTTAGAGGCCGAAGCCTCCCACCGGGATAATTTTGCCGGTGCAGAATCCTCGAGGGCAACGCCAGAGGCATCTCGATGCTTAGAAGGAGATCTACCCTTCGAGGACCGGCTGGATTTATGTTTAGTTACCTGAGATCCATGTGAGGAAGAAGAAGCCCTGGAAGACGTCGATGCCACCGAAGCCGCATCAGAGGGAAACAGGGTACTGAGCTTGGCAGCTCGGTTCTGCCGATCTCTTTTAGACATCATAGAACAGGACATACAATCTGTTATGGAATGGTCAGGACCTAAACATTTTAGACACCAGTCATGGGTGTCGGTGACGGAAATGGTACCACCACATTTGTGCACTTCTTAAAATCTGAGGCAGGTTTTTCCATATTAAGGAAAAAACGTTTTGGGCCTAAGGCCCAAAATGCAAGTGCACCTGAAGAAATTTTTTTTTTTTTTTACAAGAAGAAAAGAACAAAGACCGGCGGTACCGGTAGAGCGTCGAAGAAGGCAGACGCGACACAAAAGAAATAAAGAAAAAATAAGGAAATTCTTCTGCGGTGACAGGAACACGACCTGCTGGTTCCGCGGAAAAAGAAGAACTGAGGAGAGACAGTTGGGAAAGGCGGGAAGGCAGCACGCAGGCGCTGTGGGATGCTCCCAAAGGCTTTCTGATTGGACGCTGGGGAGCGTTCCCGCACAGGCTCCGTCGGTACCGACCAAACCCCATATGTGAAGACTCATTCCTGCTTGTTCCTGGAGATCAGCTTTTACTACAAACTCCAGTAACGAATTCCAGAGTTTGATTATGTGTTGAGTGAAATGCAAATAGAAGTGCCATCAGCTTTTTCCAAGATGGCCTTCTTCATTTCCCATCCCCCTGCATTTCAGTAGCTTTGATATTATTTGTTATATAAAGGGTGGCTCCTCCCCTTTTTCTGCCATTCCTATCCTTCCTTAACAAATACCTTGTATGGTAGCATCCCATTCATGGGTCTCATTGGATTACATCTCCGTAATAGCACCATTAGGACTTGCAGATCTGAAATATTATTGCCTACACTATGAGCATTTGTGCACTTACCTTTCAAGTTCTTTCTCCTTTTCTTGTGTAGCAGGTCCTCCATGTGATGGAGTGGAGGGTGTCCCCAGCGGCAATACAGAAAGAGTAGTTACTCACCTGTAACAGGTGTTCTCCAGGAGCAGCAGGAATCAGTCCTCACATATGGGTGTCATCGACGCCGATGAAGCCCCAGCGGAACATTTCCCCAGCTTTCCATGAAAGCCTTTGGGAATGCAGGCACGCATGTGCGGTTCCCTTCCCGCCTAAAGGTGCCATCTTACCTCAGTCAAATGACATAGCTAAGAACAGCACACAAAAATGAAAAATAAACTATGTACAACTGCAACTCCCAGGGGAGGAGGGAGGGTTGTGAGGACTGATTCCTTCTGCTCCTGGAGAACACCTGTTACAGGTGAGTAACTACTCTTTCTCCAGGACCAAGCAGGAAGTCAGTCCTCACATATGGGTGACTCCCTAGCTCTGGGCTACCAAGGAGCCCAGGCTGAACAAGAGAACTCCCTCTAGTCCCAGCAGCAAAGAAAGGCTTTTCAAGGATACATAACCTCCACCGGTAGCCCAACAGAGGGCAGGAGGGCAGGAGTTGCCTAAACCTCAAAGAGATTCCGGAGTACTGCTTGGCCAAAAGCACTGTCCCTACGGGACTCCCTCTCCAGACAGTAATGGGCCGCAAAAGTCTGGCTTGAAGACCAAGTTGCAGCCCTGCAGATGTCTACTAAGGGCACAGAGCGGAGATGAGCCACTGAGGCAGCCATTGCCCTGACACGGTGGGCCGTGACCCAACCCTGCAAAGGAAGGTCAGCTGCCTTGTAAGCCCAGGTGATACAGTCAGCCACCCAGATGGACAAGGTACGCTTGGACACAGCCAGCCCCAACTTATTGGGGTCAAAAGATACGAAGAGCTGAGTAGCCCTCCTATGCCCCTGCGTACGGTCAAGGTAGAAGGATAAGGCCCTCCTACAGTCCAGGGTATGCAGGACTGCTTCAGTCCGGCTTGCATGAGGCCTAGGGAAGAACGTTGGAAGAACCACCTCCTGATTGAGGTGGAAAGAGGAGACAACCTTTGGGAGGAACTTGGGATGAGTCCTGAGGACTACCCTGTTCCTATAAATCCTGGTGTAAGGCTGATCACAGACCAGTGCCTGAAGCTCACTCACTCGCCTAGCCGAGGTAAGGGCTATCAGGAAGAGTGTCTTCCAGGATAGGAAGCGTAGTGGACAAGTAGCCATCGGCTCAAAAGGTGGGCGAGTCAGTTGCTGCAAGACCACATTCAACTCCCACTCAGGGGCAGGAGGACGGATTGGAGGCTTGAGAAAAAGCAAGCCCCTGAGAAAACGGGACACCAAGGGGTGACCTGACAGAGAATGTCCCTCCACCAGTGAGTGGTGAGCTTCTAGAGCTGAGAGGTGGACCTGAACAGAATTGGACTTAAGTCCCTGATTTGATAAGTGCAGCAAGTACTGAAACACTACTGGCACAGTACAGGAGAAAGGATCCTCTGTACGTAGCTGACACCACACAGAAAACCTTTTCCATTTGAGAGCATAGGTTTTCCTAGTGGACTGTTTTCTAGAGGCTAGGACAACCTCCTCAACTTCCTGAGGGAGGCCCCAGGGAGCCAAAACTACCCTTGCAGCCTCCAGGCCATCAAATTGAGAGCTTTGAGATTGGGGTGCAGAAGGGAACCCTGCTCCTGTGAGAGAAGGTCGGGTCGCAACCCCAGAGGCAGTGGGGGATCCACCACCAGTTGAAGCAGAAGAGGAAACCAAGGCTGTCTCGGCCACCTGGGAGCCACCAGCAGGACCGAGGCCTTGTCCTGAAGAATTTTGAAGAGAGTTCGGGCCACCAAGGGCGTGGGAGGAAACGCATACAGGAGGCCCTGAGACCATGGAATCAGAAAAGCATCTGCTGCTATTCTCAGAGGATGCGGTTGCCTGGAGCAGAACTTTGGCAGTTGATTGTTCATTGGGCTGGCAAAGAGATCTACCAAAGGGAGACCCCATTTTAGGAAGATCCTCTGAACTACTGAAGGATGCAGCCACCACTCGTGGGGCTGCAGAATTCTGCTTAACTTGTCGGCCAGGTAGTTGTCCTGGCCTGGAAGGTACACAGCCTTGAGGAGCATGTTGTGCTTGAGGGCAAATGAACAAAGGTCCTGAGCCTCCCGACAAAAGATTCTGGACCCAGTCCCGCCCTGTTTGTTCACATAAAACATGGCTACTTGGTTGTCTGTCTGAACCAGGACAGATTGATGAGCCAGGGCAGGAGAGAAAGCTTTGAGTGCTAATCGAATAGCTCTGAGTTCGAGGAGATTGATCTGCTGTGTAGCTTCCCAAGGAGACCACAGGCTCTGGGTGTACCTGTTCAGACAATGAGCTCCCCAGCTCTGCAGGGAGGCATCTGTGGTCAGTACCACCGTGTACCCAGGAATCTGAAAAGGGACCCCCTTCAGTAGATTGGGTAGGTGTAGCCACCAGTTGAGGGAGTTCAGAAATTGTCTGGACACCCTTATCCTGTCTCTGAGGCTGCCTGTGGCCTGTGACCACTGAGTCCGAAGGCACCACTGTGCAGGCCTCATATGGAGCCTGGCATTTGGGGTCACATGCACTGTCGAAGCCATGTGGCCAAGCAGCCTCAGGCAGAGTCTGGCGGAGACCAATGACCTGTTGAGAAACTGATTTGCCAAGGCTATCAATCTTTTGGCCCTGTCTTCTGGCAAGAAAGCCTTTGCCAGCAGAGAGTCCAACCTTGCCCCTATGAACTCCAAGTTCTGGGAGGGGAGCAAAGTGGACTTTGCAAAGTTTATGACAAACCCCAGGCTTTGAAGAAGAGCAGTAGTTCTGAGGGTGGCTCGTCTGGCCTCCTGGCACGTCTGACCCCTGATGAGCCAGTCGTCCAGACAGGGGAAGACAAAGATTCCCTGATTTCTCAGGTAGGCCGCCACCACTGCCAGGCACTTTGTGAAGACTCTGGGGGCGGAGGTGAGGCCAAAAGGCAGCACTCTGTACTGATAATGGTTTCCTCCCACAATGAACCTGAGGTACTTTCTGTGGTCTGGATGAATGAGGATGTGAGTGTACGCATCCTTTAGATCTAAGGAGCATAGCCAATCTCCCTGTTGGAGGTAGGGCAGAAGTGTTTCAAGAGTAAGCATCTTGAACTTCTCTTTCTCTAGGAACTTGTTGAGGTTCCTGAGGTCCAGAATGGGTCGAAGGCCACCAGTTCTTTTGGGCACCAGGAAATACCTGGAGTAGAATCCGTGACCTTGGAAGTGGGGAGGCACAGGCTCCACCACCCTGTCCACCAACAGACCTTGAAGCTCTTGAAGGAGAAGGTCTGTGTGCAGGGGAGGCCTTGGAGGCTCCCCTGGAAAGTAAGGAGGAGGCAGTTGGTGAAAATGCAGTGCATAGCCCTTGTGGACTATGTCCAACACCCAACTGTCCCCGGTGATGAGTGGCCATTGGTGGGCAAAGAGGGCGAGGTGACCTCCTGTGCAAGGTTGGGAGAGCAGGGATGGAGAGGCTACGCTCAAGAAGTCAAAAAACCCCACCCTGCTGAGTGGGAGCAGGGGCCGGAGGCTTGGGGGTCCTCTGCCTACGGGCCCATTACCCTGCCCCTTGGCTTGCTGACCCTGGGGTGCAGCTTGGGCAGCCTGATATTGAGGGTACTGTTTGTAGGCAGTGCCCTTCCTCGGGTAAAAGGGCTTTTTACCCGAGCCCTTCTTTTTATGAGAAGGGGCAGAGGTCTTCCTAGACAGCCTTGTCCGTGTAAGGTGCTCTGTTTCGAGCTGAGCGGCCTTCTCGGTCATGTGCTTGCCAAAAAGGTTTTCACCTCAGCAAGGGACATCGACCAACTTGTCCTGAACCCATGGCTCGAGGTCCGATGACTGCAGCCATGCCTGGCGTCGAGCCGCGATGCCGGCTGCCGTAACTCGGGCCGAAGCCTCGAAGCCATCATAGGCGGCGCGGGACATGAACTTCGAGCAGTCCCGAATCCCCGAGGACAAGGACTTAAATCTCTGCAAGGGTTCCCCGGAGAGTCCAGCAGAGAACCCGGCCAACTCCTTGGCCAGGTCCCGCAAGTACATGTACAGCTGGTATGACTGGACACAGCAAGCAAGCATCGAGCCCTGGAAGCACTTTCTACCGACGCCATCAAGGTTTCGGGCCTCCCTGCCAGGGGGCACCGCGGAGTGCATCTTCTGGCTCTTCAGACGATGCATGGCCAATTCCACAACCATAGAATGGTGTGGTAGCTGTGCCTTCTGAAAACCAGGGTTTTTTCTGATTCGATAGATCGAGTCGACTCGCTTGCTTAGAACCGGCGCTGAGGCCGGTGCCTCCCACATACGGAAGAGGAGCCGTTCCAGCATCGGAGGAACCGGGACAGTAAAGGCCTCCTTCGGAGGAGAGTCATACTGCAGCGCCTCGAGTTCTTCAGCTCGGGGCTCTTCCTCGGGGTCCGCCGGAATAGCCAAGGCAGCGGCCATATCCCGGACGAACTCCGAGAACCGAGTATCCTCCGGAGGGGATCTACTCCGGGGCTCAGACTGCGGTGAGTCCGACGGGACGCACCGAGTCTTGAACGTATTGGGAGACTCCTCGTCCTCCGTCTCCCAGGCGGACTCGTCCGAGGAGGAGTCAGGGTCCGACCCCGCGGGGCCCTGGAGCACCCGCCCCGATGCCGGAGGCACCGGCGTCGACGCCCTCGGTCCCGAACGGGAGGTCGAGGGAGACCGCGACCGAGGTTGACTTCGAGCCATGATGGACTCGAGTATCGGCTCGGTCTCCGGGGTCGACTTCGAAGTCGATGTCCCGGTGGTCGGGGCAGATGCGCCAGACAGGCTGGCCATCAGTGCCCGCTGCTGCTCCATGAAGGCAGAAATTCTGCTCTCCAAGGCTGTCATCCTGAGACTCAGCTCGGGAGACGCAGCAGCCACCAACTCGGGCCCCGGTGGCGCCGGGCCCGATGTCGGCTCTCTGGGAGGAGAGTCCTCGAGGACTACGGGGCTTACATGTCCAGCAGACTCCGGCTCCACGCAAGGAACTTTGGCAGGCTTCTCTTGTTCCACGGGCCCAGGGCGACGGTCAGGGGTCTTAGACCTGGCCCTTGAGGAGCCAGGGACCTCCTCCGACGATGCCCTCGCGAGCCGTTTCTTCCTCTTCCGTTCCCGGTCGGGGGACCCCCTGTCCGAGGAGCTTCGACGGTGCTCGGGATTGGACGAGGTCCGGGCCCGGCCGGAGGCCGAGTCCGAGAAAAGCCTTTCTTTTTGCTGCTGGCGACTTCGGAGTGCCTTGGAAGACATCTTCCCACATGGCCCGCACGACTTAGGGTCGTGATCAGGGCCGAGGCACCGAAGGCAGCAGTCGTGTGTGTCGGTGAGAGACATTAATTTCTTACACCGATCACACTTTTTAAAACCACTGGAAGCCATTGGGGAAAAAAGAGTCCCCGCGAGGTCAAAGGACCGGCCTTCCAGGGAAAAATGGAAAAAAAGGGCGCGAACGCCAGCCAAGAAGGGCAAAAACCGAAAAAGAAGAATTGGGCTCGATACCGGTGTACCAAACCCGGCGGGAAGGGAACCGGCGTCGAACCAGGAGAAAAAATAGCGATAATCGCCGAAAAAAATCTACTTTTAACCGGGAGGACAGGACACATGTCCGGTGGGCTTCTCGGAAAAAAAGAGACTGAGGTAAGATGGCACCTTTAGGCATGAAGGGAACCGCGCATGCGTGCCTGCATTCCCAAAGGCTTTCATGGAAAGCTGGGGAAATGCTCTGCTGGGGCTTCATCGGCGTCGATGACACCCATATGTGAGGACTGACTTCCTGCTTGTTCCTGGAGAACAAGTTTATTTGGTAGTCGTGGCCCAAAACTTCACACATTTCTCCTCGTACTCGTCTCCAGCACACATCACAAAGACAAAGGTTCCCCAGTGATTGCACAAAGACTCCTTCTATTGCTTCCCAGCAATGGCAAGCCACAAGAGCTGAACAAAACAAGACTGAAGCAGGAGCAGTCCAAGTACCAATCCCCATTTATTGGGCTTTTCCCAGGCAAACAAAATGTACACTCTCTTACACTCCTTCATGAGCATCTCTCTTCCTGATCCTGTATCTCTCCTTCAGACACCTTGAAACTGTGTTAACATAAGCTCCTTATCTTCTCCTTCTGCTGGGAGACAGCCTTTTCCTAGGTGTGAGGAAGAGCTTCCATTTCTCTTGGTTTCTAGTCTCGGCCTACTGGAGGAGGAGAGTTCTCCTGGGGAGCCCCTCTCTTTCTTGGTCCCCTGTGTGAGGAAGAACTCTGAGCCCCTTCCAACAGCACTTTTATATTTCAGTTCAATTTGGAAAAAACGCCCTAGGCAGATTGACCTACCCCATCATTATTTTGAGTGTCAGTTTGCTGGAGCAGGGACCCAGAATGTTTCTCCTGTTTCTCCAAGGCAGGGACAGTTTTGCTTATACTCAGTATAGTTTTGTACTTGCTATGTTCTTCTAGCCTGTTGCTCAAGAATAATCTAACGAAGCTCTTGCTTTCATGATTTTCCCCATGGTCTTCCTTTGTTTTTCAGGAGGCGACAGCTTCCACCTGCCCTCTGCCTCCTTTACTTTAAAGGTATGGCATCATATGACTAAATGCTGCGCTCATTAAGAACTGGAAAACTGCTCAGATGTGAACCCTCCAGTTCCAAATGCAGTTCTAAGTGCCAGCAGGTGAAGACAGCAAATATCTAGGATGGACCTGGCAGCGGTGGGACTTGGGAGCTGTGGGATCTGGGAGCTGTGAGACCTGGGAGCGGTGGGACCTGGGAGCGGTGGGACCTGGGAGCTCTGGGACCTGGGAGTGGTTATATAAGTCTGCACTGCAGACAGCTCTTCATGGAAGACAGTCAGAGGAACTTAGGGCAGGTTCTTTTTGGAATAAAATGACTAATTATTATTTGCTCATGGTAATGAGGTTTCCTAGAAAGCAGTTTAAAACTGATTACTAATTATTTAAAAAATTGTAGCTGAAGAAAAGATGATGCCCTTGGGAGGCAGTTATTAAACACCCAGAGTTGCACCGATGGTGGCTTCTGAGGCTCTGGTCTCTGATACAGAATAGGGGAAGTCACTGCCATTGCAATTACTTCTGCCCCTAGAAAATAGCTTAATAGGTGTCTACATTCCCTGCTGTACCAGTTCATTACGAGCTACTTGTTACCATGGCTAATTACTTTAAAAACCTTTTCTTCAGATTTTCCAGTTCAGGCAATTTTTTTACAGATTGGTTAATCATGTTTGTGAAGTGATGTGGCCAGACATTCACAAAACCTTCAAGAACAGTAGCAGCCCAGAGTTTCCCACTGTACTGGATCTGTGGGGCACTCAGAACAATTGAAATTTACTCCCAGCAGGAGAGAACCAGTGCACATATCACATCTCATCGTAC
Source organism: Ichthyophis bannanicus (assembly GCA_033557465.1). Taxonomy (NCBI): domain Eukaryota; kingdom Metazoa; phylum Chordata; class Amphibia; order Gymnophiona; family Ichthyophiidae; genus Ichthyophis; species Ichthyophis bannanicus. The sequence continues at coordinate 87,714,519 of CM066044.1, read as the reverse complement.
AGCGGCTTACCCCTTCATCCCACACTCACACTTTGCCCGGAAATTTGGAGTCTGTAGTGACACAGTCACGCATTCTGTAATACAAGTCCATGGGTTGTGCTCTCCAGCACACACCCTGAGGACCCTTAATGCTGAGAGCTTCCAACTTCTGTAGCTTTCTCACGACCCCTCTCCTGATGCTGCTTGCACAATACTGGCTATTAGCCCTTTCTCTTATTTTTATCGCTTTAACTCCAGAAAAAAATATGCTTTTTCTTGGGCTAAAGTCAAAATATGATTTGACTTCAGGCCACTATTGCTGGTTTTCCTGCTGTTCCCCTTCCCACCCCAGTGCATCCGTCAGTCATCATGTAGAGCAGACGCACACCTAATGCCTCAGAATCTAGTTGGGTTTCTTATAGGCCTGACATTTTAGGGTTCTAAGATGTAAGGTATGTGCTGGTCATAGGTAATAGATGGCTGATGCATTGGAGTGGGGGTCATGCGGGACAGGAAGTGGTACATCACGATAGACAACAATCACAACCTGAAATCAGAACATATTTTGACTTTGGGCCAATGGAAGGCTCATTGTTTTCCAGGGTGATGCAGAACAGGATGTGAAACTGGCACTGGTTTTCTCTTGGAAGAGGTGAGCGGGTAGTGATGGTAAATCTCCAGGGTGATATTGTCTCTTGATAAGATGCTTTATGCCCCACAGTGAACCCTACTGAGTTCAATCGACTCTTGGCGAACACTAAGAGATCTTGTGATATTCATGACCTGGAGAATTGAAGACCTTAGTCAGGTATCAAACCAAGGTCCCACCACCAGGCTTATGAGGGAAAGTGCTGAACAGTCTATTGATTTTTAAAACAAAATAAATCTGATTCTTTTCTGTGACTACCAATGGAGCATCTTTTGTGAACGGGATAGTCAATTCATGTTATTCACCTTCTCTTATCACCCTAAAGCAGGGCTTCTCAACCCATTCCTCGGGACACACCTAGCCAATCAGGTTCCACTGTATGCAAATCTTTCTCATGCATTTTCATTGTGGTATCTTGAAAACCTGACTGTGTCCCAAGGATTGGGGTGAGAACCCTTGAACCCTACAGTAATGCAATTGATCTTATAATAGGAATAATGATCTTTAGGCACGGTCCCTGTGGGGACTGTCTCTTCCTCTAATCTGTGGGTAGAATGGGCTAGCAAGAGCTAAGCTTTCTCATTCTGCAGCCTAATGGGACTCTCTTTCTCTCTTGTGTCCTAGGGATCTTTCAAATAACCATATACAATCTCTGAACGTGCAGCTGTTTGAACATTTGGCATTCCTAAAGGAACTGTGAGTATTCATAGCACTGTATTCCTCTTTCCGTGTGTCAGAACAGCTATAAGAATATATTTATGCAGAGCCCTCAGAGTACTAGCAAAATGACAGGCAGCGAATGCTAGTTTTTAACTCCAGTAAACACAGGTGGCTTTTTTGGGCTGAGGTTCTCTTTGCACGAATGTGGAATATGCATGAAGAGTTCATTTTGCCACCCTGGTCATCTACCTACCTGACTTTCCTTTTTTGTCTTTCAGAGATATAAGTAACAACCAGATTTCTACATTAGAAGATGGAATATTTGCTAATTTATTTAATTTAAGTGAAATGTAAGTCTCAGGCGATTTGTTTAAATGCTTCTTTTACTTACAGTTTATGGTTTATTAAAAACTCAATATACTGCCTTTCACAACATCAAGGTGGTGTACAATAAAAACACACAGTAATCTCGGGAGGAGAAAGAAACACAATCAAATCAGGTAAGAACAGGTAGGAGAGGTGTAGAAAGGAGAGGGGGGGGAGCAGAATTCATTGATGACCTAGGAAGGAAGGTCATGTTGGAATAAGTCAATTTTTAGAGCAGCTTTGAATTTAGGAAAGGAAGATTTCAATATCATTGAGAAGGGAGTTCCAGAGAGAGGGGACCTAGGAAAAAGAATGTTGAGTGTTGTCAAGATGGGCCTGTGATGGGGACAGAAGGCACAATCGATTCACGTGAATGGACCTAAGGACTCAAGTGGGTGCATATGGAATGAGGTGGGAAGAGAGATAGGCGGGAGTGCCGGAGTGGAGCGTCTTGTGGATAATGGTGAGTAATTTATATTGAATATGGTGGGACAGAGGGAGCCAATGGGATTTAATGAGAAGTGGAGTAATGTGATCATATCTGGTGGTGTGGTGAAGTAAATGGATGGCGGTATTCTGTACAGCTGTAAACGCTTGAGCTGATATTTGGGAAGTACTAAATAAATGAGATTGCAATAGTTGAGTTTTGAGATGACCAAGGATGAAAGCAGAGTGGTAACAGAGGAAAAGCAGAGGAAAGATCAGACAGAGCGAATTTGACAAAGTGTGTAGAAACACCACTGCATTATTGTACTGATGTGTGTGTGGAAGGTGAGAGCAGAGTCAAGAGTAATCCCAAGGTATGTCAGTGTTGGAACAGTAGGTATAGAAAGACTGTTGAAAGGGGGATAGAGAGGGTGGTGTTGAAGATCCCGAGAGCCAAACTGCGTATGTCTTAGAGGGATTGCGTTTTAGATGGTTGGATTGAAGCAGGATGCCACTAAGCCTAAGCAGGAATTTACAGAGATGAGATCTGGAGAAGTCAACTGTCAACTATCTTCATCCCCGACAATCCAGCTTCCGTCAAGGGCACAGTGTGGAAACAACTTTGACTGCTCTCCTCAACGAACTACAAGCTTCACACGATCAGGGTGACATCACAGTGGTGGTCTCCCTAGATCTTTCTTCAGCTTTTGACCTTGTGGATCACTCCCTTCTCTTCTCACGACTACGGGATGCAGGCCTTCGAGGTGCTGTCCACCACTGGTTCCACTCTTTCTTTTCCTCCCGTCTTTTCTCCATAGCCTCTTCCACAGACCCACACTCTCTCTCTAATGCTTCCCCCCTCCCCTGTGGTGTCCCTCAAGGTTCTGTTTTGGCCCCCCTATTGTTCAATCTTTTCCTTACACCACTGGCCCTTTGCATTCAGCAAACCGGTCTATCTGCTTTCTTCAAAAATGTACATATGTAAATCTCTGTCTCCTCTCCTATGACCTTATTACTGTGTGCCGTGCTTTCCTTTCAAATCAATGTAATGTTACTACGAAATTTCTGTCTTGATTTGGCAATTTTCAATCTGTAATCAAACCGCTGCTGATCGCTGGAAGCTGCGGTATACAAATGTATTCTAAATAAATAAATAAAATTATATGCAGACAACATTATCATCATTCATCACACTAATCCACTGCATCCTGACCTCACACCCTTGAACTCATGTCTTACTCTTGTCTCTAGTTGGTTATTCTCAAACTGTCTCCATCTCAACTGCGCCAAAACTTCAGCTACATGGTTCATGTTCGGAAGTCCTTGCCCTTCTCTTGCCCCCTCCCTTGGCTGTTCTGCGATCCCCATTGCTTCTTCCTTCAAATATCTTGGTGTCCTCCTTGATTCTGACCTCACTTTCAAAGATCACATATCACACCTAGCTAAGACGTCTTATTTCTTCCTTCGACAAATTCGTTCCATTCGTCCTTTTCTGTCCCCCTCAGCTTTAACCACCTTCACGCTATCCACAGTCTTATCATGATTAGATTATTGTAACTCCGTTTTTGCTGGCATCACCAAAGTTCAACTCCGTCGGTTACAACTTATTCAAAATACCGCAGCCAGAATTATCTCCCACTCCTCCCGCAGAGACCATATTACCCCCTTACTGTCTCTCCTGCACTGGCTCCTGGTCGAATACCACATTAAATTCAAGATATTAACCATGGTTCACCGAGTCCTTTATACACACACACCGCAATACCTTGCTAATCTTCTTCATTTTCACACCCCCGCATGTAGTCTTCGCTCCCTCCACATCAATCGACTCCACCTCCCCCCACCCTCTCGTGTACATCTACAATCCACCCGTCACTCTGCCTTTTTCTTCCATGGTCCAGCTCTTTGGAACTCTCTCCCCCTCTCACTCCGTCTGGAAGACAACTACACCACCTTTAGGTCGCCACTCAAAACCCATTTCTTCACCTCTGCATACAACCTTCCGGTCACACCCAGCTGACCTGGTTTATCCATGTTTACTTATGTCCTGCCCTCTTCTCACTTTGCGTCTTGTCCTATGTCCTACTATTTTCTTCTTTCCTGTCTCAATTTTGTAGTTCTTTTCTTGCTACGGGGCCTTGTGCCCATCCCAGTTTGACTTTTGTACATGTAAACTGTCCTGATGTAACAAAGGGCAGTATATCAAATTTAAATAAACATAAACATAAAGTAGGGTTGGTGTGGAATAGCAGCAGAATGTCATCCGCATAAAAATACACAGAGACACCCTGCTGCTGGACAAGGGTGGAAAGAGGAGCAAGAAAGATATTAAAAAGCAGAGGGGCCAAGACAGACCCCTGGGGGGCCCCCCAAGAGAGGGGGAAGTGAGAGGAGGAGGAAGCCTGGAAAGAAACATGATAAGTGCAAGAAGTAAGAAAAGAGTGAAGCCAACACAGCACGGTGGAACTCAGACCAGCAGAGGAGAGGCAAACCAAACGAAGAGAATGATGAACAAGGTCAAAAGTGCAGGAAACTTCTTTCAAGTATTTATAAAAAAAGAATTGAGGGAGATAGGTAATGGGTCTTGGGGAAATTTAACAACCGTAAATTCCTAGAACGCAAAACATTCTCTAAATTCTCCTCTTGCCTATACAATAAAGAAACATCTTGAGATAACTTAAAAAGTAAATCTGAATGAGAGGATTGATGAGCCTCCAAAACTACAGTGGCTGCTTCCAAAGTTACTAAACGATTCTCATGATCCTTAAACTTAGACACAGTTTCTTTGGTAAATTCGGAAACTTTTTGAAGAGAAGCAGTTTTGTTATTTTCTAACGGTGAAGAGATAGGTTTGTCAAAAATTTATTACCTGCCTTCGGGTAAATTGACTCCTGTTAGTGTGGGAGATGAAAATGGTGCCCTGGCTATGTGTTATGATAAGGTTGTTTCCTCTACTTTGGATATCTCTGGTTTCTTGGAGTCTTCCAAAGATGATATTGCTATACGGGCTACACTATTAGTCATCTTTCTCTCAGAATTGGATAAGGAGAAAGTTTTACGTGCCTACTTTAAAAAAAAGCTGAAAAGTTCTGCGGTCAATCGATACAAATTTTTCCTGATGTCTCCAGAGCCACGCAGATCCGTCGGAAGGCCTTTTTGGAAGTACGTCCGCGGGTCGTGGCTCTGGGGGCTTTATTTTATTTGAAGTTCCCCTGTAAATGCCATGTAGTATTTCAGGGGAAACGTTATATTTTCTTTGCAGTTGAACAATTGTTAGATTTTCTGAAAAGCAAGGCTTGATCTATGGAATGGTTCTTTAGTAGCATTTCAGGTTTCCTGACTAGTTTAAAAGGAGTTTTGTTGTTTTCTCTTTCAGGAACCAGTGGTGGGTGTTTCTTTTCTTGATTTATATAATGTTTCACCTCCTTAATGTGGGCTTGTTTTTGGTATAGTGATATAATTTGTTTGTAATAGTATGTACTTGTGTGAGTAATTACTCTTGTGATTTTCTTTGTAAATTTATAAATTTTAATAAAAAAAAAAAAGTGCAGGAAAGATCCAAAGAGACTGCCAAAGAGATGTCACCCTTGTCCCAGGAAGCCCGTATTTTGTTCAGTATTGATAACAGAATTGTTTCAGTGCTATGACCTGACTGAAACCCGACTGACGTGGATGGAGATAATTTGTGTGCTCAAGTGATGCAGAAGTTGAAAAAAAACAGATTTTCCAGGATTTTGGAGAGGAAGGGAAGATTAGAGACAGGTCTAAAGCTGGCAGAGGAAGGTGGATCAAGAGCAGGGCTCTTCAAGATAGAGGGGACAATGGCGGATTTCCAAGTTGCGGTGAAGGTGCCTGAAGAGAGACTGTTAAAGAGGGAGAGAACAAGAGGGAGAAGACCAGGGATGCTTCGGAAACCCAAGTGGAAGGAATGGGATCTGAATCACAGGTAGTTTTGGAAGAGGATGTGATAGCTTTCGTGAGTGCAAGCTTAGTGATGGGGTTAAACCATGACCATATGTGGGAGGGCAGTGGAATGGGGGACTTTTCCTGAAGATTGGGAGATGAAGAAACATCAGATGAAAAGAAGTCTGATGAAGAGGAGTCAGGCATGGGAAAGAATGATAGATCCAGTGGATTGAAGTCCTGCTGGAGCTGATGGACCTTGTCAAAGAAATACTGGGCCAATTGTTCAGCAGTGGGACGGCTGTTAGGGGGGCAGAGGAGGGTGGATGAAGGAGGATGGAGACTATAGAGAAAAGTCACATAGGAAAATTTTGGGCTGAGAAATGAGATGGCTATAGTGGTCTTTTTAAGCCAAAAGGATGGCTTGGCAGTAAATGAAATGCACAGTTCCAAAAAAAGCAAGGGAGGAAGGCGAATGGTGTTGGCACCAGATGCATTCTGCCCAGGGCTGGCCCAAAGGTTTCTGCCGCTCTAGGCAGAAGCCCTGGTGTGCTGCCCCCCTCCCACACATACTGCCGTTCCCCGTGCTGCCGCTGATTCAGGCGGCAGGGTTGGGGGGCAGCTCAGCAGCAGGCCATGTGCTTCAGCACACATAGCCTGCCATTTCTGACCCCTCCGACACAACTTTGGGGGAGGGGGTCAGAAGCAGCAGGCCATGTGTGCCAAAGCACATGGCTTGTTGCTGCAGCTGAGCTGACCCTGCCACCAGAATCAGTGGCTACAGGGGGCAGCAGCACGGCACAGCGCAGCTCAGCTCAGCATGAGGGGATGGCAGGCCACGTGTGCCGTGCTGCCCATGGAGACCTGCCGCCCTAGGCGACCACCTAGGTTTGCCTAGTGGACAGGCCAGCCCTGGTTCTGCCCTATGTAGCTGATGTCTGGGAATATGTAGGTCTGGATGAGGGTGAGGATTGGTAGATAAAGGTGCCCGTCACAGCGCTGTACCTAGTCCTTTGAGAGTGGTGCAGCTGCACAGGGCACAAAGGATATGGGAACACATTTTGGGCTGTCAGCCTCGGCTCTCCCCCATGCTGCCTGCTGTAGCTCTGCAGCTGCCACATTTTTTCTCAGCGGTAGCAGCAGCACCGGTAACAGCGGAGCAGACCTGACTTCAAATTTAAAAAAAAAAAAAAGTGGATCTTTCCGACTCCGCGCTTGTAGGCAGGTCGGGTCCCTCTCTCCCTTCTCTGATGTAGGTCGCGTCAGAGGAGGGAGGGACCAGGCCAACCATTCAAATGTGGAGTTGCAAAGAACCGCATTTCAATGGCCGGTCTGGTCCCTCTCTCCTCTGTCACAACCTGCATCAGAGAAGGGAGGGAGGGAGGGACCAGATTTGCCCAGAAGCACAGCATTGAAGGACTGTGTGGGCTATTTTTTAAAAATTTGAAGTCAGGTCTGCCTCACTGCTGCCGCCGCTGCCGCCTCCGAGAAAACAAAAAGTGGCAGTAGCAGGGCAAGGGCAGGCAGCCGGCTGGACATTGAGGACATGGAGGTATGGGTGAGATTTGGGGTGTGCCAGATGTGTAAGTAGCACAGGGCACAATTATGGCTTGGTACGGCTCTGGCCAATCATCATGTGCTGTTCTAAGGACAAGGTTCCATGTACAGGCTTCATCATCTGGTGTGAGGGAATCAAAATTTTATGGGAAAAGAGATCCGGAGACATAACGTCAGGGAAGTAATGAGGGCTTCAATGGGGCCAAGGTAGCAGAGGATGTAGGATGAGAGAGCCGAAAGAGGATACCATAATGGCCGGTCCAGGGAAGCGCTAAGCTCTGGCGACAAGATGGTGATATCTGTGAAGCGACAGAGGTAAGAAGCAGATCCAGCATGTGACCGGCCACATGTGTAGGGAAGGAAACATGTGACAGGGAGAGATCTGTCAGATGTGAGAGAAATACCTTATCCTGAGGGCGAGTAAGCAGATTGACATGGACATTAAAGTCACCTAAGGAAAGGAGATCAGGGTATGCGGTGACGGTTTCTTTCAAAGCGGTAAGGAGAAAATCGCAAAGGTGGGGGGAAGGGAAGGAGGGGCATAGATCAGTAAAGCATGGAACACATGGGGAGGGGGAAACCGAATGAGGAGAGACTCCGGGTAATGTAAAATGGGATAGTTGATTTCAGTAATGGCCAAGGATTCTCAGAATATGCCTTTGACATCCCCCCCCCCCCCCCCGATCTAGAGGAGCGAGAAGTTGATAGGGAGTGAAGCCAGGTAGAAGGCAATATTATAAAATGACCTCTTCCCCTTCTTGGTGGTAGTGTAGACATTCCCTGTTCCCGTTCCCACACCAGACCATCCAATATTGAAAAGTTATTTCGGTACAGACCAGGAAAAGGCTGGTCTTGGGATTCTAGCTCAATAGCACGTGCTCAGGGATATCTTTTCTGTGATGTGCACTGCTTTGGATCTGGTGATTTATATTCTCTATTGAGATTGTTGAAATTTGTATTTGACGTTTCCTTCAGGTTCATATGCCACTAAATAGACTCCTTGTCTCCACCCATTGGTGTCTTTGCAGAAATCTGAGTCTGAACCCATTTCTTTGTGACTGTAAACTTTCCTGGCTCCCAGGCTGGTTGGAGGAACGAAATGTTACCATTGTCCAGGTTGTAGCTACCAGGTGTGAGCAACCATCTTCCATGTCTGGTCTTTCCCTCTTCAATATCTCCTTTGTCAATACAACTTGTGGTAAGTAGGGCATATCCAGATCTACATAGGGCACTGATGATCATGTTTCTTCCCAAGGAAACCTGCCAGCCAAATAAACAAGAAAGAGGTTTCTACTTTCCAGGGCCAGAGGCAATTAGGTTTTCTGATGGATCAAGCACAATGCAATGGAAATATCAGCATTTTAACTTCATTTTATGAAAAATTCAGGGGAAGGGTGTTAGGTAACTCCATGTTCTTGTTTATGATTCAGGAGCAGATTACATAGGGTGCCTGCCGGGTCAGGGCACTGGACCTGCTTCTGTTGTCATCTTTTCATCCCCATCTCTGAAGAACTTCAGTGAGAAGTCCTGCCGCACCTTCTGTTATGTCACATACCAGACTTATGCTGGCTTGGATAATCTGGGCCAGTGCTTGTGTGGTCATAGCCTTGAAACCAATTCATCCTCCAGTTGTTTGCAGATCTGCACAGAATCTCCTCCAGAGCAGGCCTGCAGCCCTGCTGTTATTCCAAAGGTCTTTCTGGTAGAGCTACCATCACACTTCATGGATCGCAAGGATTCCTACAGCTTGCTGGAAGCAGTGGAACTAAGCATCAGCTCTCCCTATATCTTCAGCACTTTGCAGTGGGACTTTGGTGATGAGACGCAGGTTCAGAATAGCACGGATGAAGCAGCCTTACATAAGTATGCCTTGCCTGGGTATTATAATGCTAGTGTTACCCTGTTCGTGGAGGGGAGGATGACCTCAGTACAGACTGAAATCAGTGTGCTTGGCCTACCAGATGAGCTAAAGCTGCAGTGTCCTTCTCTGGTGAAGACAGCAGAGAGCTTCAACATCAGTATCAGAAGTCGAGGTGGTACCAATGTGGCAGCTACTTATCGAATCACAGCTGAATGGGGAGAAACAGGTGAGTTGGTTATGTCTTGTTGGGCTGTTTGCAGTGTGGCCATACAGGCAAAAGGGAGAGAGAGCCAGGGAAGGCATTAGAGAGGAGGAGAGATCTTCTTACATCTGGACAGTAAACTGCAGAGAAACTCAAGTCGGAAATGATTAAGATCATAAAAGTTTTAAAAAAATTCATTACATGCCCATTTGAAAGTCATTTTTCTGGGCAAAAGAGCACATTGGTTCGGTGGGTGGGGGGGAGGAGCTGACAAATTTGGGAGAAATTTTTTTTAATTTCAGAATCCTGTACAGTTTGTTAGGTATGGTATGGGGTGGGGTGTGGGGGGGGGGGGTAGATCATACATTGGCACCCATTAGCAGCACTATCCAGTGACAGTGACAGCGCTGACACTAAGTGTTACTTCACTTCTTGGGCTGTATGAGGTCTGCACTGTGGTTCAGATTCTCTGTCTACCAAGGCAGGTGTCCCAGCTGGCCCCTTCTTTTCATTAATATTAACATTAATACAACTCCCTAATGCACATGCTCACAGAGGGACGACATGGCACAAGTTAAAGCTGCTTCCAGACCGCCATGGTTCGCAGGGAATTTATTTTTGTTTGTTTTAGTGATTTTCTTATCATTTAAAATGTGACCTCAAAGGGAAAGATTTTTAAGCTGTTTGCAATACACTATCCAGCCAGTGAGGTCTCACCTGGATCTGACTTTCCCAGTTTGGAGCCTTCACCAAGGCTTACGTTCTAATGCCTTCTCTCACCCTTAGCACTTTTTCACCCTCCAACGTCTACAGTCCCATATAGGACCCCCAGGATATTGTGTTCATTCACATCCCATCAGTACCCACATAAATGCCCAAGCATATCCAGGCATAGCCAACTGGTCTATATTTATGGGATAAAACCACATTTTAGTTTAACAATTACCAATATTCCTTCCCTGTTCTGCAAAATTTAAAAAAAAATCATAGAACCAAATGCATTTCACTGGCTGCTTCAAAGCTGTCAGCTGTTTTCAACCATAGTTGTTTCAAAGTGAACATCAGGATGGCATTTGAATGCTGGTCACATGCTCGCTTCTGCCTCTTGAGCTCAGAATGCAGGATAAGCTCTTGGGTGGGCTTTCTGGAGCCCACCTGCCTTTCAGTAATGCTGAACAGTGAGAGCTCCATTGTTCTTTGGACCTTGCGTGTTCGCCACTGTAAGGAATAATGAGCAGAGGTAACATAGACAGAATTTAAAGTTATTGTTCTTCTGTTGGCTGTGTAGACAATAACTTGATGTTACCCATGACCACAGGTTTATCTCACATAATTGTTAGTCACTAGAGTCTGTGGCTGCTTTAAGATTCTCTGTGGACAGTCCAGGATGGCCTTGGTCATGTGATCATGGTGTATTTTCACTTCTCTTTTTCTATTTAGTTTCTCCAATATGTCCCATGGACGGACTGGTCTTCCCTGGAAACGGACATTGCTACCAGCTCATCTTGGCAAAAGCTGACTGGTTTGAGGCCCAGCAGCATTGCCAGGACCACGGAAATGGAACTTTAGCCATTGTGAGCAGCCCCGAGCTGCGGAATTTTCTGATAACTCACATCACGAGGTAAAAGACTAAAGCAACATCAAAGAGTGCACGGCTCCATGCCAGCCTAGCTTTCAGCTTATCAATGCTGCTGTAATCTCTAGACTGTGGGGGTAATTTTATAAGGGGGTCTGCAGCCTAACTGGGGGCTATGTATGTGTTCACCTACATGCGTTAATAACCACTTATACAGTTCCAACCATGTTTCATGTTGGGCATGCTTATGGTTACACACATTCTTGAAAAATCTAGGTATACATCTTAACTTAATACATGACTTCTGCCTCTTATACTAGTATTTTATAAAGGCAAATATGTGCCTACTTGTTTTTATAAAATAGGCTTAACATAGGTGCCTTAAACAGCGCTTTAACTAGACACCCCCTTATACAGTTAGTCCCTATATGCATTAGGATATCTATAGCATCTAGATTTACCTCTGGTCTTTCCTTCTTTACCTGAGAATTACACAAAACTCATAAGGTCACCTACAGCATCTGCACGTCTGACTAGCTGTACATGTGCAGGACTATGGCTGGTATATGACTGCTGAATAATTTGGAAATGGACATTGAAGAATCTGTGCTCTTTATTGGCAGGACTCACTCATCAGTGACTGTCTTTATCTTTATCTTTATTTGTGCATTTAATATAACGCCCATCTATGAAGGTAATAGGGTGGTTTACAATAAAAAATCAACTGCAGAAATCAAAAGGAGGAAAGGACAGGATAGCTCAGCCATACAGTAAGAGAGGAAGGTAAAGGGAGAGAGGGGAGAGCATGGGCGAGGATGGGAGGGAGAGGGGCTATGCAGCGGGGGACGGAAGGTCAATGGCAAAGTGGATTAAATGAGTCTTCAGTTGGGATTTGAAGTTATGGAAGGACAACTCTAGGGGAAAGCTGACAATCACCCAAGAGCACATGGTTCAGAAGGATGTATCCTTGAAGGATTCAAGCCCTCCTCGATCCATTTCAAACTGGCTTTCGTCCCTTACACTCTACTGAAATGGCCCTTGTTAAAGTCTCCAGCAACTTCTTCCTGGCCTTTACTCAGTCCTCATTCTTAACATTTCTGCTGCTTTTGTCGCTGTTGACCACCACCTTCTCCTTGATACATTGTCCTCATTTGGCTTTAGGGGCTCTGTGCTGTCCTGGTTCTCTTCTTACCTCTCCCATCACTCCTTCAGTGTCTATTCTGGCAGTTCCTCCTCTACTACTATCCATCTCCCAGTGTGTGTACCCCAAGGGCCTGTTCTAAGCCCTCTCCTTTTCTCTCTCTATACTCAGTCCCTTTGTGCTCTCATCTCCTCCCATGGCTTTCAATATCATGACTCTCAGTTACCTGCCTATCTGACATCACTGCCTGGATGTCTCACCACCATTTGAAATTGAACATGGCCAAAAGTTATTTTTCCCCCTCAACCCTCTTTCTCCACTCCTCCCTTCTCTATCTCTGTTGATAACACTGTTCTGTTTCCTGTTTCCTCAGCCTGCAACCTTGGAATCATCTTTAACTCCTCCCTCTCCTTCTCCACACATATCCAACAGATAGTAAAAACCTGTCGTTTCTTTTCTACAACATTAACAAAATTTACCCCTTCCTTTTTGAACACACTACTAAAACACTTATCCACTCTTTAGTCACCTCTCACCTCGACAACCTCCTCCCTGCTGGTCTCCCTCTGAGTCATCTTTCTCCCCTTCAGTTTGCTCAAAACTTTGCTACATGGCTAATGTTCTGCCAGCCCCAATATACTCATATAACTCCTCTTCTTAAATCACTTCATTGGCTTCCCTTCCATTTCCGTATCCAATACAAACATCTTCTTCTGACCTATAGGTGCATTCTCACTACCTTTTCTCTCTTCTCTCTCCCTACACCCCTCCTTGTGAACTCCACTCTTCCTCTGGCTTGCTTCTCTAAGCCCTTCTCTTCAACAGCTAATTCCAGTCTTCAATCCTTTCACCTTGCTGCTCCTTATACCTGGAACAAACTACCTGTATCTTTACATTAGGTTTCATCTCTCCCCCTTTTCAAATCCATGCTAAAGGCTCACCTCTTTCAGGCTGCATTTCAATCTTAATCCTTTGTTCTCCTTCTGTCTCATTACCCTTTACTGCTGTACCCTTGTTCTCATCTATTGTACTGTCTGTCTTGATTAGACTGTAAGCTCTGATGAACAGGGATCGTCTCTTATATGTGTCTGTATAGCGCCTTGTAGCACTATATAAATGATTATTAGAACCTCTCTGTTGGGATGTCCTAACCTCCCTAGTTTGCTAGTTTCTACTACTACGACTAATAAAGTTAAAAGTAACCCAGATGCCGTTAAGTGCAGAGCTGAAAGATTACAAATTACCCATATCAACTGATAACCAGATTAAAATGAATAAAATACAACCTCTAAAATGCCTGTATGCAAATACTAGAAGTTTAAAAAATAAGATGGGAGAGCTAGAATATATAGCATTAAATGAAAGGTTAGGTATGATTGGCATCTGAGACATGGTGGAAGGAGGACAACCAATGGGACATTGTGATACCTGGGTACAAACTATATCGCAATGATAGAGTAGATCAAATTGGAGGAGGGGTTATGCTCTGTTAGAGAGGGCATTGAGTCACAAAGGATTAAAGTTTTTCAGGAAACAAAATACACTGTACAATCTCTATGAATAGAAATTCCATGTAAAAAGGGGAAGGCGATGACAGCAGGGGTGTACTACTGACCATCTGGCCAGAATGAACAAATGGATAATGAAATGCTCAAAGAAATCAGGGAAGCTAACAAAAGTTACAACACAGTAATAATGGGTGATTTCAATTACCCTGGTTTTGACTGGATCAATGTCACAGCAGGACATGCTAGGGAGATAAAATTTCTAGATATAATAAATGACTGCTTCTTGGAGCAGCTGGTTCATCCTCCTCCCCTGATGACCTTGCAACCATAATTGACCTTGCCTGTAACCCCAAGAACACCCACAGGCCAAACTGGATACTGGAAGACTTTAATCTCCCAGCCCTCCAAGATACCCACTCTAAAGCCTTCCTTGAATCACTCAACGATCTGGGCTACGAGCAGATAGTTGAAACAGCCACCCACAGGAAAGGAAATAGACTAGACCTCATATTTATTCCACGACCTGATAAAAGCCCGAACCACAACTTTGAACTAGTTATCACCCCAGTCCCATGGTCCGACCACAACCTAATCAAAGGACAAACCTTATCCTCCCCACACCTGCATCTAGAACAAGATCCTCCGCCACCAACACTCTAGTAACCCCCAGTGAAGTTACAAAATGCACTAACGTCACAAGAAACAGGGCGTTTAGGTTCTATGCACCTACCTGCTGGAACGAGTTTCCAGTGACCATCCGCACGATCACCGACCTTGCCCAATTTAGAAAGGCACTGAAGCACCACCTCTTTCTCTTACACTATGCCCAGGCCAACAACACATCCTCACCTGGCCTTACCTTACAGTCAACCCAATAAATAATTCACATCCTTGTATATAGCCCTCTGGACAAGCCATGTTGCTATAGCCACATAGCGACCTCCCTCCCATTGTATATAATCCGTATAAATCCTGTATATGTTTTCCCCTGTTATCAATCCAAGTTATACTACCTGTTCATTGTAAGTGCAAAGTAGGCTCTTCCTACTCTGCACAAAAGGTTATCTGTAAACCGCACTGATTTTAAAAAGTGCAGTATAGAAAAGCATTAAATAAATAAATAAATAAATAAAATAAATGTACGGACAAGAGGGGAAGCTATTTTGGACCTAGTCCTTAGTGGAACCCAAGATCTGGTGCAAGAGATAAAGGTGTTGGAGTTACTTGCAGTAATGATCATAGCATGAACACATTAGATTTAATAAATGGAAGAAGGACATCAAGGAATATCCACTATACTACCTTTTAACTTTCAAAAGGGAGACTATGATAATATGAGGAAAATAAATAAAAAACTAAAAGGAGTAGCTGCAAAGGTTAAAGATTTACATCAAGCATGGGCATTATTTAAAAGTATGATCTTGGAAGCCCAGAACAGATGTATTCCATGCTTTAAGAAAAGTGAAAGGAAGGCCAAAAAACTGGCAACATGGTTTAAAGGCGAGGTGAGCGTGGCTGTTGTTGCCAAACAAGCATCTTTCAAGAAATGGAAAAAGGAGCCAAATGACGAAACAGAAAATGAGATAAGCATTGGCAAGTTAGATGCAAGGCATTGATAAGGCAGGCAAAGAGAGCATTTGAAAAAAAAGGCTTGCCATGGAAGCAAAACTGCATAATAAAAACTTTTCAAGTACATTCATACCAAAAGACCTGTGAGAGTCAGTTGGACCATTGGATGAGAGAGGGGTAAAAGGGGCATTAGGTGAGGACAAGGCCATAGCAGAGAGACTGAATGAATTCTTTGCTTCAGTCTTTATTGAAGATGATGTGTCTGAAATGGTCTATAAAGGTGATATATCAGAAAAATTGAAAGAATTATCAATAAATCGGGACAATGTATTACAACTATTTGATAAACTGAAGAGTAGCAAATCACCTGGACCAGATGGTATACATCCAAGGGTGCTGAAAGAACTGAAATATGATATTGGAGACCTACTACCAAAGTTTTGTAGCACATCCTATAATCACTGTTCTCTGTATAACTAGGTTTCTATGTAAAATACTGTTCCATGTACAACCGAGTTGATAATCCGAAAGGCAGTATAAAAGAAATATTCCTGGAATTACAGAGCTGTGAGCAGAATCGGCCCTGTATGTCTGAGGGTTGGTCCTGCCCACGCCCCTCCCACTCTCCACCCCTGGCATGCCCCAGTCCCCCGCTGCATGCACAAAAGCTCTGTGCATGCAGTGGGGGCGGAGGCGGAATTCCGAAAAGGTGGATAGGGGGTAGCACATCCCAGCGGGATATGCTGCCCCTCTATCTGCCTTATGCAATCGGGGCCATAGTGTTTCTGGATTTTCAGAAAGCCTTTGACAAGCTCCCTCATGAGAGACTCTTGGTGAAATTAAAAAGTCATGGGATTGGAGGCAGTGTGGTAAAGTGGATCAGGAAATGGTTAAAAGATAGAAGGCATAGAGCAGAGCTAAACAAAATGGAGGAGTATCCTAGTGGTTAGCACACTGGCCTAAGAACCAAGAGAACAAGGTTTGATTCCCACCAGCACTCCTTGTGACTTTGGGCAAGTCACTTAACCCTCCATTGCTTCAGAAGACTCCAAGTTATCAATGACCCTGTGTAATACACATTACCAAGTTTAAGCTACAATGTAAACCACTTTGACTAAAATGATAGAGTGGTATAAAAAAACCTGTTAAATAAATGACCAATTTTCTCAATGGAGAAAGGTGAATAATGGAGTACCCCAGAGATCTGTGCTGGGTCTGCTGCTTTTTAACATATTCATAAATGACCTGGAAATGAGAATAACGAGTGAGGTGATCAAATTTGCAGAGGACACAAAATTAATCAAAGCTGTTAAAAAAAACAAGAGGATTGTGAAAAATTGCAAGAGGACCTTTGTAGATTGGAAGACTGGATGTTCAAATGGTGGATGAAATTTAATTTGGACAAGTGCAAAGTTATGAACCTAGGAAAGAACAACTCAACCTATGGTTACATAATGCAAGATACGATCTTAGAAACCACCACCCAGGAAAAAGATTTAGGCATCATAGTGGATAATACATTGAAACCCTCCACCCAGTGTGTATCAGCAGCCAAGAAAGCAAATAGCATGCTAGAAATCATAAGGAAAGCAATGGAAAATAAAACAAGAATATTATAATGCCTCTTTATCATTCCATGGTGTGACTGCTCCTTGAATATTGTGTACAATTCTGGTCACCTTATCTTAAAAAGGATATAGCTGAATTAGAAAAGGTACAGAGAGCAAAAATATGGTAAAGAGGATGGAAGGTATGAGGAGATGCTTAAAAAAGTTAGGGCTCTTCAATTTGAAAAGAGACGGCTGAGGGGAGATATGATAGAGGTCTATAAATTAATGAATGGAGAGGAAAGGATAAACGTAGATCAGTTGTTTACGCCATGAAAAAGACTAGAGAACACGCAATGAAGCTACAATGTAACCCATTTAAGACTAATAAGAGAAAATATTTTACTCAATGCGTAATCAAACTCTAGAATTCATTACCGGAGGATACAATAAAAGCTGTTAGTGCAGCTGGGTTTAAGAAAGGTTTGAACAAGTTCCTAGGGGAAAAGTCCATAAACCATTATTAAAGAGGACCCGGGAAATCCACTGCATACCCCGGGACAAGCATTGTGTAATCTGTGTACCCTTTTTGGGCACCTGTCAGGTACTTGTGACCTGGATTGGCCACTGTTGGAAACAGGATACTGGGCTTGATGGACCTTGGCCTGACCCAGAATGGCATTTTTTACGTTCTTGTGGAGATTGGAAGGGAAGGAATTCCAGAGGGTGAAACGGAGGAAAAAGAAGGCAGAGCTACGTGTGGATTCTGGTTGTGCCTGTGAGGCAGAAGGATGGTGCAGACCATTAAC
Organism: Ichthyophis bannanicus; assembly: GCA_033557465.1. Classification (NCBI taxonomy): domain Eukaryota; kingdom Metazoa; phylum Chordata; class Amphibia; order Gymnophiona; family Ichthyophiidae; genus Ichthyophis; species Ichthyophis bannanicus. Next base: position 87,696,766 of record CM066044.1, on the reverse strand, counting down.
ATGGAGTGAACGGAGAGCGCAATGGGGAGAGTGCAGATGAAGGAGGTCTGAAAGATACTGGGGGGTGCCGGAGCAGATTACCTTATGGACCAGAATGAGTATCTGGTACTGAATTCAAAACTTAATGAGTGGAGTCGTATGAGCAAAGGAGTGATGTGGCCTGTGCAGGAGGCATGAGTGATTATGCGAGCGGTGGTGTTTTGAAGAAGCTGAAGACAATGAAGTTGGTACTGGGATAGGCCGGTGAGTGTAACATTTCAGTAATCGAGATGTGAGGTGACAAGAGAAAGGACAAGAGTAATCAGAGAGGAGGCAAGCAAAAATGGACATCTGGCATGGATTTGACGTATAGAGAAGAAAGAATGGTGAATGAGTGTAGAGAGGTGCTCCCGAAAGGACAAAGAGGAATCCAAGGTGATGCCTAAGGGAGGGAACCAGCAGGAAGGGGGTGTCCAAGAGTGTGGGCACTGTGGAGGGGGAGGGGCCACAAACCATGAACCAAACAGCTGCAGTTTTCGTGGGATTAAGATGAGGGAAGTTAAAGGACATCCAGGAGCTAACCTCTGCGAGAGGAATTAACAGGAGATAGGTTGAGAGCTGAGGGATTAGTACAATGCAGAAGGATGATGTCGTCAGCATAATATGCTGTGTTGCTGGACAATGTCAAAGAGGCCAGGAAGACATTGAAGAAGAGTGCGGCCAGTACAGAGCCTTGGGGAACACCATAAGGGAGAGGAGTGAGGGGGAGAAGAAGAGGCACCAGAAAGAACGGAGAAGAACCTGGAGGAAAGGAAAGAGTGAAACCAGCTCAAAACAGTCTCTCAGATACCAGAATCATGAAGGTGAGAGAGGAGAGTAGCGTGATGAACAAGATCAAAGGCAGATGAGAGGTCCAAAGAGACAGCCAAAGAAATATCACCACGGTCGTGTGAGGTGTGCAGATCATTGAGGAAGGAAAGGAGAATGGTTTTGGTGCTGTGTCAAGGGAAAAAGCTGGATTGACGTGGATGAAAGACATGAGTGTCATCAAGGTGGGAAGAAAGTTGCCCGAGTACCAATTTTTCTAGGACTTTAGATAAGAAAGGAAGGTTAGAAACAGGATGCCAGTGTGCTAAGATGGAGGGGTCCAGTGTGGGTTTTTTGAGAAGAGGGCAAATCAATGCATGTTTCCAGGGGCATAGGAATGTTCCGGAAAAGAGACTAGTATTGAACATGGTGAGTATAGGGGGAGAAGAGCCAGGGAAGGTTCAAGCAATCAGTGGGAAGGAATAGGGTCTGAACGGCATGTGGTCTTGTGGGAGGAAGAGCAAGCTTTAGACAGTTCAGTTGATTTGATAAGCTGGAAAGATCAGCTGTGAGAAAGGGATGAGGATGAGGAGACTGGAGAGCATTGCGGGCTCAGCAGGAGAGCAGGTAGGGAAGGTGGAATGAAGAGACTGAATTTTGTCGGAGAAGAAAGCGGCAAGCTTGGTTGGATCTGGGGAGATGGAATGGGTAGCTGCGTGGAGTGAAGTGCAGAGGGCTGAAAGGGACCGGAGGACGGAATAGAGCTGGCGGGAGGAATTGGAAGAGGAAGAGATGAGATCCACATAGTAGGACTGTTTGGCATGGTAAATCAGGGAGCGATAATGGTGATGACAATGGCGGAAGTGAAGGAGCGTCTCGGTGACAGGCACTTTTTTGTCCTTTCCATTCTCCCTGTTTTAGCAGTTCTTTAAGATGTTGGGATGAAAGCTACAGTTTGTAAATGAAATGCACTTCAGGTGACTTTTATTAATAAAGAAAAGTTTGGCAATGCAGTGCATCCTTATCCCTGACTTGCCCAGGGCCCTGAATATCCATTTGTTGTGGTTTAGCACCGGAGGGTTGAGACCTTTTCCCATCCTGACCTGCCGGGGAAGTGTTTTCTCTTGCAGTTCTGTATGCTTTCATTTCTTTACCTCTTCTCTTCTGCATCTCTCCCTGCAACATAGCTCATGCCATCTGGGTACACTGCGGACTTTCTAAACAACCATAGAAACAACTGTCAGCATGTGACTCAAATACCACAAAACAGATCCAGACTGATTTCTGGCTTGCTCATTTCTAAGACAAGTTTCCATCACTTAGAGCATAGCTTGTTACAGGACAGTCACGGAAAGAGTCGTGTTGTCTTTCTAGTCAACACTTCCAGATGCTGAGCTTGTCGGCCTCTCTTTGTAAACATGTCTACAAAAGGTAGAGCAGCTGTGAATGCTGTCTCCACCCAAATCTGGGGTGCAGGAACCAAGAGCCTTAAAATATCTCTTGTTGTTATTGCTTTTCTTTGGTATTGGGACTTATAGCTGGAAAGGTGTTAGTCCTTGACTGTCCCTTTCATGAATTTATCGAGACAGCAGAAACTCTGCAGGACTAATTGCTTTTGTAACATACATAAGAGACTAGTGACTCTGTAAAAAGTGTGAATATGCCTATGATGACATATTATTGAGCAGTGAGAGTGAGCGCTTCTCTTCCTGTTGATGTCTCCTCTGTTTGGTTGCAGCCTGATGGATCATGAAAGGATGAAATCACTGCAGGGAACAGAAAAAAATCCTCCAAAGCTTTTAACAGCTGCTGGACTCAGAACTTGGTTGCAGGCTTCCCATTTTTCCTCAAGCCTCTGATAAACAGGATGTGATTTCCCTGGTGAAAGAGGCAGATTAATCAACTCCTTCTGGATGAGATTTCTCTGAGTCTCAGACAGGGCTGTTAGGAAGCAGAATCCAGTACTTCCTTCTCCCAAATATTCTCAGATCTGGGAACTGCCCCCGCTAAGCAAACTGCAGTCCATCCTCACGTCCTGCCCAGTCTTTGTGCTGTTTGTTCTCCTCCAACAGACCTTCTGCTCAGTACGCTTGCTGCAGGTGAAGCCCCTGTTCTTGAGCTTTGTCCTTTCTCTTCATCTCCCAAGTGGCCTTTAGTCTGTGCCTTGGGCAGAGTCTCAGAATTTGGGGGTCTGTGATCTGCATCAAGACGTTACCAGCTAATAAGAGCAGGTACAGTAAGGGCTACAATTCTTTCAGTAGGGTATCTAATGTCTAGCCGGCATTTTACATGCTAATCTTTTCACCCCCTGCAAAGTGAGAATATTTTAAAACATCATGCATCCCTTACACAGAGGGTTTGAATGTCGGCTTGGTGTGTGGCAGCCTACCTTGCACAGCTTGCAACCATACCTCTGGAACAGCCCTGCTCTATGCAGATGAACGTGATTATATTTTCACAATAAAGCTTTCAGAGTTACAATTGATAACTGTCTAAAGAATTTAATTCAGAATATATTATCCCCTACTTTATCTAATATATTCTTAGCCCCTTAGCTACATATGTCCAGGAAATAGGCATCAGTATCCATTTATGCGCTGATAATATCCAACTTCTGATAGCACATGACATGTGTGATCAGAATTTCCAAAATTTGTTGCATCCTTGTTAGAAAAGATACCCAAATGGTATGTTACCCATAAATTCATCCTGAATCCAAGTAAATCCCTGGGTGTATGGATCACGAGATCCAAAACCCATATAGAATATAGCCCAGAAATAGCAGGAACTCCAATCCCAATAAGGGACACTATTTGAACTTTAGAGGTTCTTGTGGATAAGGAACTTATATTTCTGACCTTATAAGGAAAGTTTTTTTCTTTCTTAGGTTAATCAGGTCAATAAGAACATATTTCGAGAAGAAATGGTCCCATTATACTCTATCAGGCGGCGCCAATTGGTCCAAAACACTTCTGTAAAACTTATAACGCAAAAAGAACTGATCACATTACTCTTTTCCTGGTAGAGCAACATTGGCTGCCGATTATCAATAGAATGAAGTATAAAATCCTGACTCTGATGCACCATACATTCTAAACTGGTTATCCACATTATCTTTTTTCACTCTTGATCCCTTATCAACCAAAAGAGGCAGTTTTACTCCTCACAGACTAATTTAATTACAATTCCTTAGTCAATTGGAGGTAGCTAGACAAAGTTCCTTTGTATTCTATTGAATTCCTTACCGCAGGAGATTTGTTCTGAAAATTCTTATAGAAAGTTTAAGAAAGCCTTAACGACTTGTTTGTTCAAAACTCTTATGCTGAATGCTAGTAGCTTTCATGTATGTAAGAAGGAAATTATGACGCTTGCAGTCCCCTAATGTGTTCAGGTTTGTGTTTGTTACCAAAATGTTTTTGCTATGCTAACCCACATCCTTCCCTTATGTGGCCTTTACTGCATTATATTAATGTCGATTTTCTTTGTTTGTTTTATCGAAGGCCATTAGCCCATTGAATTTGGATATGTAAATGGCCGTGAAGCTTACTACTGTGTAACGAGTGGTATAGCATGACTGAAGTGGTATTTAAAGGTGCGGAAGAATTGAAGGCAATATCGATTCATCGGGACGATGTATTACAACTATTAGATAAACTGAAGAGTAGCAAATCACCTGGACCGGATGGTATACATCCAAGGGTGTTGAAAGAACTGAAATATGAGATTGCAGACCTGCTATTAGTAATCTGTGAATTTTTATTAAAATCATCTGTAATACCTGAAGATTGGAGGATCGCCAATGTAACGCCAATTTTTAAAAAAGGGTTCCAGGGGTGATCCGGGGAACAACAGACCGGTGAGCCTGACGTCAGTACCAGGAATAATGGTAGAAACCATCATAAAGAACAAAATTGCTCAGCATGTAGATAGCATGGCCTAATGGGAGACAGCCAACATGGTTTTAGACAAGGAAGATCTTGTCTTACTAATCTGTTATGTTTTTTTTGAAGGTGTAAATAAACAGGTGGACAAAGGTGAGTTGGTTGATATAGTGTATCTGGACTTTCAGAAAGCCTTTGACAAGGTCCCTCATCAGAGACTTTTGGCAAAACTAAAGAGTCATGGGATAGGAGGCAGTGTACTATCGTGGATCAGGAACTGGTTAAATTCTGTGTAAATTCATTGTTCATTGTAAACCGCGCTGATGCTGAATAGCGCGGTATATAAGAAATTATAAATAAATAAATAAATAAAAGATAGAAAGCAGAGGGTAGGGCTAAATGGCCAATTTTTCCAATGGAGAAAGGTGAATAGTGGTGTACCCCAGGGATCTGTGCTGGGTCCGCTGCTTTTTGACATATTCATAAATAACCTGGAAAAGGGAATAACAGGTGAGGTTATCCAATTTGCAGATGACACAAAACTATTTAAAGTTGTTAAAACCCAAGAGGATTGTGGAAAATTGCAGGAGGATCTTGATAAATTGGAAGACTGGGCATCAAAATGGCAGATGAAATTTAATGTGGACAAGTGCAAAGTTATGCACCTAGGAAAGAACAACCCAAACTGGTTACACGATGCACGGTTCCACATTAGGAACCACCACCCAGGAAAAAGATTTAGGCGTCATTGTGGATAACATGTTAAAACCCTCAGCCCAGTGTGCAGCAGCGGCCAAGAGAGCAAATAGAATGCTAGGTATCATAAAGAAAGGAATAGAAAATAAAATAAAAGATATTATAATGCCTCTATATCGTTCCATGATGAGACCGCACCTTGAATTTTGTGTGCAATTCTGGTCGCCGTATCTTAAAAAAGAAATAGCGTTATTAGAAAAGGTTCAGAGAAGAGCCACCAAAATGGTAAAGGGGATGGAAGGATACTCCTATGAAGAAAGGCTAAAAAGGTTAGGGCTCTTTAACCTGGAAAAGAGACGGCTGAGGGGAGATATGATAGAAGTCTATAAATTAATGAACGGAGTGGAACGGGTAAACGTAGATCGATTGTTTATGTTATCAGAATATAGAAAGACTAGGGGACATGCAATGAAGCTACAGGGTAAACTATTTAAGACTAATAAAAGAAAATATTTTTTCACTCAACGTGTAATCAAACTCTGGAATTTGTTACCAGAGGATGTAGTAAAGGCTGTTAGTGTAGCTGGGTTTAAAAAAGGTTTGGACAAGTTCCTGGAGGAAAGGTCCATAAACCATTATTAAAAGGGACACGGGATATCAATGCTTGACCCAGTACAAGCATTGCGGAACCTGCATCTTTTGGGGAAACTGCTAGGTACGTATGACCTAGATTGGCCACTGTTGGAAACAGGATACTTGGCTTGATGGACCTTGGTCTGACCCAGTATGGCATATCTTATGTTCTTAACTTTTAAATCAATAAATAATGAACATACTTTAGAGAACCTGATAGGTTGGGGTGGGTTAAACCTTGTATGATATGTGCAAATGGCACAAAAGCTTGAAAATGCATCCCTAAGATTTTGTCTGCTCCAAATATGCTCTTAGTTAAGAAAGTGTGACTTGGGGTTAGTTATGGGTGTCTTGGGGCATTCTCTGGTTCGTGCAGTCTGAGGAGTAGCAGCGAGAGGGATGGTGTTACTGTGTACAGGGGCAATGACTATGGCTTTCACTTGGGCCCGTGCATGAAAAAATAGATGCAGGTTTGGTTTGGGGTTTTGCTTTTCATGGCACCAGTCACCAAGTTCTATTACAGTCTTCACTCTACCAGGAAATGCTCGGAACAGCTAATGATCTGCCTGCCTCTTGCACATCGAGCTCTGGCAGAAACCAAGGAAGAGAGATCTGGCACTAGCAAAGTAAGCATACCCAGGAACTAATAGTTTGTCTGGGAATGAAGTGAGGAGGACAGAAAACTTCATTTGTGGCAACAAGTGAAATAATTGAATAGTTCATTCTGTCAGACGGAGTCCAGATCTATGCTGTTGATATATTTGGCTAATCTGGTGCCTCATCTGTATTATTTATTTTATTTAACAGGTCTTCTCCTTAAATGAAAGTGGTTTACATTACAACTCAGTACTGTTTATGTTGTAACATTTAACTGGGGGAGGGAGGTGGTATGCAGGGTATCTTAACAATCTCAGAAAAGCTTACTCTATGTACAAGTTGAGAAGTGGAGGGCTGTGGTCCTGCATTGCAGTGGCCTTGAGTCTTTGTCTGGAACCAGTGGGCAAGGGGCATTTTACAATGCACTATGTTGTGTTTCCAAAATGTTCTTTGTAAAGCAAAGTTTTAAACTTTTTCCTGAAGTCCTTATGTATGTTGCTTGTCTGCATGTATGTCCTAAGTGTTGCTGCTGTTCTCTGTTTCTCCTAGGACAAGCAGGATGAGTTAGCCACAGCTGGTGATGTCATCCGATGGCGCCAAGACAGAAGTACTTTCCATAACTCAGAAGGGCCTTTGCCCTTCCGAGCATGAGTCAACTGGCCCTATCCACTGGCTCACCCCTAGCTAGCCAGTTTCAGTTTTTCTGCCTTGCCAGCAAGATGGACCTCTCCACTCTCCAGACTGAAATCCAACCAAGATAAAACAAAATTGCAGAAAGAAGAAGAGAAATAGATTTCAATTATCTGCAAGATGCCGAAGCCTGATTTCAAGATGTGTCCTAAATGCTCCAGAAAAATAAGCAATTCTGACTCCCACAACTGCTGCTTCTGCTGCTTCGGTAAGGAACACCAGATCAAGGACTACTCCCACTGCGCCTGGATGTCCCCCAGAGCGAGGAAGTCCCATGGCCACACACTCCAGGACTTCTTGAAACAAACCTCCTCTCCTCTGGAGAAAGAATCTGTGATCCACATGACTGAAAACTCCTCAGCAGCCCAGGACATACCTTCACAGGCCTCTACTACTGGCCGGGCTCCCTCGCTCCTCCTGCCTCCTCTGGATGTGCCTGCTGCCAGCCAGACTGCTGCTTTGGCCTCTTGGTGCTCCCCCAGAGCCCTCCAGCACATGGGAATCTGGCCATGCTCTTCTCCACAGCCATGCTTCTTCCACCCCCATCTTTTCTGGGTTGGTCTCCACTTCCCTGACTCCTACTGGACAGGTTACCTTGGACTCCGCCTCCCCAGGATCTATTGTACGGATGCTCCCTGATGTCAGAGGGAATCCTCAATCTGCTTCCTCAGCACTGATTGGCTAGTGCCATGGAGATCGATGCAGCCCTTGCAGTCCCCACAGCTCCAATCAGACGCACCAATGCCAGAAGAGTCCCTGCAGCTCCAATCAGCCTGCCCAGTGTCGGAGACGCTCCTGCAACCCTGATCAGCCAAGCCAACCCTGAGAAAGTGCTGATCGGAGCTCTCACAGACGGCGCAGGCACAGGAGCAATCACCACAGCCACAGCTCTTGAGTGAGGGATTGCAGCAGATGCCACCAGCAGTACCAGAGCAGCAGCAACAGTGTGCACAGTAGCAGCACAGGCAGCCCTCCACAGCACCGCAAGAGAAGCAGGAATGCCTGCAGCCCCTCCCCTTCCCTGAGGTCAGACAGAAGCATATCTTGCCAGCAGGTGGGGGGCTCCTCAACAAGGGTAGGGGGTCCATGGACAATTGGGAGGAAGTTAACCACTCCTCCCAGCCCACAAGCAGTCACAGAAGGACCACCTGAACTTCTTCATCTGCTCTCCTGCCTACTCCAGCAGTGGTCTTCAGCTCAACATGCCACCACTTCTGCAGTGCCACAGCAGGCCTCCGCTGAACCCGTCCCTAGCCCAACTGGCAGCATCCTGGACCACACAACCGACCACGCTGCCCCTTGCCCAGACCTCAGCATCGGGGGACTCCTTCCAGGAACTCTTGCTCCTGGAATCCCTGAGTCAGATGTGAATCCCCAGCGGGGACGAGGAAGCAGCTGCCCGAGAGTCCCAAGCCTCTGAGGAAGCCCTCACGATGACAGGGGCAGGAACTCCAATGCTAGCTACTAATCCTCCGCCCACTGCACTGGAGGATTGACCTAACCAAAGTTCCTGCAAAAGGTCACTTCCACTCTGGCCAGTGGGCCGAAACTCAGAGGACCTTCAAGTTCCTAGAGGTTCCCAGGACAGTGGCACTACTTCCAGTACACCTGCTGCTGCATGACAACTTAATGAAACTCTGGCATAATCCCGCCACTGGACCCGCCTCCTCCCAGAAGCTCAATGCTAAATACCAAGTATAAGCTGCACCAGGGTTCAACAAGATACAGCTCCCACACTATAGTCGTGGAATTGGCCCTAAAGCGGGCTGTCTGCCTGCACCCATTCAAACAACCCACCGGGATGTGACCACAAGCTCCTTGACAAGCTCCTGGGAAAAGGGTCTATCAAGGGGTCATGCTGTGTGCAAGAGTATCAGCCTACCAGCTCCAGCACATTCTTTACCAAGATGTCCTCGTGGGGAACCTTAGAATCGCCATCTTGACCCTCAGCCCAGAAGCGTAGACGGCCACCATGGCATCCCTCGCAGAGCTTGAGGAGTGCACGAAGCACTAAGTCAGGGTGGCCTTCGATACCTTCAACATGGCTGCCCATAAGGCAGGAACCGCAATCTCAGCCCACTGCCTGGCTTTGCTACGAGCGTCTGGACTCTGGGAGCAGACACATGACTGCATTGCGGACACCCCCTGCATGGGTGAAATGCTCTTTGGAGATAAGGTAAAAGACATTGTCAGTGTTATGAAATGCCACTGCACCACACTAAAGGCCCTCACAGAGGAGGGCCTGGAATGAGCCTCTTCCAACCGCAAGAATACCTACCAACAAAAGTCATACTCCTCCTCCAGGCGTCATAACTCCTACAACTCCTACCGCAAGTGGCAACCACCACGATATAAACAACAGCCATACCAGAGCTCCTGTTACTTGAAGCCTTGCCAACAGGAGTGAAAACAGCAGAAGACCACGCAATCTGACGTCCTTTTGACAAGAGTACCATGGCCAGCCTCCCCATGGGGGGGGGGGGTCGGCTGACAGCCTTCCTGCAAGCATGGGAATCTATTATGATGGACAAATGGGTCCTCTGGAGTATCAGAGAAGGGTATCGCATCAGATTCTTTACTCCCCCCTGCAACACACCACCACCGTCGTTTATTGCTATCATGGAAAAGCTATTCTGTCTTCTGGCCTTCAGGGTGATAGAACCCATGCTGACCCACGAAATCAACACCTGCTTCTACTCCAGATAGTTCCTGGTCCCCAGAAAGTCAGGTTGCATCCGCCCTATCCTCGACCTCCGGAATCTCAACAAATTCATGGCAAGGAAAAATTCAGGATGCACTCTCTGTGATCTATCCTGCCCTTCATCCAGTTGGGGGGATGGCTAGCCTCTTTGCTCTTGCAGGATATGTTCACTGATATTCCCATACATGTGACACATTGGAAATACCTGCGTTTCCAAGTCCTGAGGAACCACAACCAGTACAGGTTCCTCTCCTTTGCTTTCTCCCCTGCACTGTGGTGTTTACCAAGTGCATTGCTGTGGCAGGTGCTCACCTCTGCAAGCAAGGTATCTTGAATTCCCATACCTCAACGACTGGCTGATCTCTGCTCCATCATCACAGGATGCCCGAGCAACTATCCAAAAGACCGTCAACCTCTTGTCCTCTCTGGGTTTCCTAGTGAACCACCAGAAGTCACATCTACGTCCCTCCCAGCGATTGGACTTCATCGGGGAAGATATAAACACAACCACTCCAAAGCGTTTCTCCCACAACACCAGAGAGAAGGCATTTCCAGACTGGCTCGGAGCATCTCTTCGGCCCAATGGTCTACCGCATGGAACCTACTCCAGCTCCTAGGCTACATGACAGCATACATGCAGGTTCTACCCTTGCCAAAGCTACACATGTGCCACTTACAATGGCACCTGTATACCCACTGGAACCAACACTCACAGCCCCTGTTCACGTCCATGCCCCTGGACACAGCAGTAATGAATTTCCTGCACTGGTGGACCTGCAAAGAGGACCTGGCACACTGCAGAACACTAAAGCAGCCCACCCACCGACATCTCACAGGTAGGTTGGAGAGCACACTGTCTACAGTTCCACACCCAAGGGCCTGGACAGCGAAGGAGTGTACGTTCCACATCAACCTGCTAGAACTCAGAGAGATCTGATATGTCCTCGGGGCCTTCGAGGCCCACATCTCCAGCAAGACTTTCCTGCTCCAGACAGACAACCAGGTGGCCATGTGTTATGTCAACAATCTCTGGATCTTTTCCCTATCCAAGCACTGTCTCCTGTGGGCCTCCTACCTTCCAGGAACACTGAACGAGCTAGCAGACAGGCTCAGCCGTCAGCTGAACCCGCATGAATGGACTCTCAACTCTTGTGTAGCAGCTTCCCTCTTCCAACGGTGGGGACACCCGCAAATTGGCCTGTTTGCCACCGAGGAGAACACGAAGTGCACCCTCTTCTGCTTGAAAAACCCCTCCTTCAGCAGTATCACCACGGATGCCTTCAACGTGTCATGGGGGGAGTGGTCACTAGTGTATGCTTTCTCCCCTCTCCCTTCATCTCGATGATCATACAGAGCATCATCTTGGACAGAGTCCAGATCATCCTCATCGCGCCCTACTGGCCGTGGCAGGTGTGGGTCCCCTACCTTTGCCGCCTGGCTCTACATGGCTTGGTACATCTTCCCCTGATGCCGGATCTCATCACTCAGGATGGCGGAGACATCCTCCATCTCAACCTACAGACACTGGCTCTCACAGTGTGGAAATTGAAAGGATGATGCTGTTGTCGTTCGACCTGCCTTCCAAGGTGCAACAAGTAGTGCTAGCAGCAAGACGCCGCTCAACAAGAAAGTCTTACAGCCTGAAATGGTGGCGCTTCAGTGCCTGGTGCTCACCATAACAGCTGGATCCTGGCCGGTGGTGCAGGTCCTACAATACATCACTTCACTCTTCCACTGGGGCCTGAAGACACAGTCCATTCGAGTACACCTCTCTGCGATCATGGCCTTCCACGACCGCACCGATGACAGCTCCATTGCAACACAGCCATTGGTCATTCGCTTCATGAAGGGGCTGGCTAACCTCCCCCCACCAATCTGGGTCCCTGTGCCCCACTGGGACCTCAATATCATCCTCAACCAGCTAATACGGGTTCCCTTCAAACCTCTGCAGTCAGCAGTACGCCTCCTGGAAGACACTATTCTTAATAACGATCACCAGGGGCAGCTCAAGGCAATCTGCTGCCTGAGGCGAAGGATGAGATGGCGCCCCCCCCCCCCCCCCACCGCCCGTAGAGGGAGCAGGGCTTTTTCAAAACTCCAGTCAGGGACTCAACCAAACCAAAAAGCTGATTAGATTATATGGAGGAAATGCAAGATGTTTGCACACCAAGGAACTAAAAGAGAGCGAGAACCACAGCACAATTTATAAAACTAAATTATAACTCATTTTTATTTTGTTTTAAATTGCGTTAGGGTTCTGGCTTTCTCTTTTTCAACATATATTTTGCATCCACAGAACCCCCTCCCTCAACAGTGGGTGCAGAGCAGAACCAATACATTCACCCACAGAACTCAGTATCTTAAAAAAAAAAAAAAAATCTGATTCTGATCATCTCACTAACAACAACAAACATTCTCCAGTACCAGGCATATTGTGAACTAATACAAAACCCTACAACAAAGTCACTGAGTATCTATAGAGCAAATCTACCATATCATACCATATCAGCACCAACTTCCAAAACTCACATAAGGAGCCCATCCAAAAAAAGTGTCACTGAATACTACAGTGGGCCCTGGAACACCTATTTGAAAAGCTGAACATGTCAAATTACTACAGTACAGTATAGATCTTTATGTACAAACTCCATGTTAACAGAACACCTGACCTCAGTCACACTCTCAGAACACAGACCCTCATCAAGTACAGAATAAGTGACTTACAAACTAAAGTAAAAATAAAAATATGTAGACAAAAATTAAACTGAAACCCCAAGAAGCCAGACTCCTCATGCAACATCAGTTAAATAAGAGATGCAGTTCTCCCATACTGTGTAAATATAAAGATAGCACAAAGTCCAATCGCTAAAATTAAATAAAATTATTTTTTCTATCTTTGTTGTCTGACCATTTTATTCTCTGATCATGCTGATCCCGATCTGAGGCTTCTGCTTTCCTGTCTTCTCTTAGCTCTCTTTCTGTGGTCTATGGTCCATCTGCCATTTCTTATCTCTTCTTTCGTTTTCTTCACTTCTTTCCATTAGCCTATTTCCAGTCTCAGTAACCCTTCCCAATATCAGCCCCTTTCCAGTCCTTCCTCCCGGTACCTTCCAATGTCAACTTGCATTCCCATGACTGCCACTGGTGTCCATTCCCTTCCAGTCCCCCTCTTTCCCCACTGTCCAGCCCCTTCTAGTCCAAATACCATGGTAGCCCTTCTCAGCATCCACTCCCTTCCAGTCCCATTCACTTATCCCCCCGCATCAGTCCATTTGTAGTCCTAGCCCCCAGTTTTCTTCCAGGGCCAGCAGCTTTATCCTCCCCTCCCCACCATCAGCCCATTCCAAGCCCCCCAATCAGCTCATTTCCAGTGCTAGTCCCCCCTCAATTCCATTACCAGTGCTAGCCTCCACTAATCAGCCCATTACCAGTCCTACCCCCCATCAGCCCAGTACCAAGAAAGCAAACAGAATGCTAGGTATCATAAGGAAAGGAATGGAAAATAAAACAAAGGATATTATAATGCCTGTGTATTGTTCCATGGTGCGACCGCACCTTGAATATTGTGTGCAATTCTGGTCGCCATATCTTAAAAAGGATATAGTAAGAAAAAGTTCAGAGAAGAGCCACCAAAATGGTAAAGGGGATGGAAGGATACTCCTATGAAGAGAGGCTAAAAAGGTTAGGGCTCTTCAACCTGGAAAAGAGACGGCTGAGGGGAGATATTATAGAAGTCTATAAATTAATGAATGGAATGGAACAGGTAAACGTAGACTGATTGTTTACGTCATCAGAATATAAAAAGACTAGGGGACATGCAATGAAGATACAAGGTAACCTATTTAAGACAAATAAGAGAAAATATTTTTTCACTCAGCGTGTAATCAAACTCTGGAATTTGTTACCGGAGAATGTAGTAAAAGCTGTTAGTGTAGCTGGGTTTAAAAAAGGTTTGGACAAGTTCCTGGAGGAAGGGTTCACAAACCATTATTAAAAGGGACCCAGGATATCACTGCTTGACCCAATACAAGCATTGAGGAACCTGTGTCTTTTGGGGAGACTGCTAGGTACGTATGACCTAGGTTGGCCACTGTTAGAAACAGGATACTGGGCTTGATGGACCTTGGTCTGACCCAGTATGACATATCTTATGTTCTTATGTTATGTTAGTCTTCACTAATCAGCCCATTTCCAGTCCTAGCCCCCACGATCAGCTCATTTCTAATGCTAGCCCCCCATCAGTCCATTACCAGTCGTAACCCCCCATCATCCCATTACTAGTCCTAGCCCCCCTAATCAGACCATTACCAGTCCCAGCCTCCCCCCTCGATCAGTCCATTCCCAGTCCTAGCCTTCCCTGATCTGCCAATTATCAGTGCTAGCCCCCCCATCAGCCCATTATAATCCTAACTCGCACTGTCTCTCCCCTTTATCCAGCATTTATCCTGTCTCTCCCCTTTGTCCAGCACTTGCCCCCTGTCTCTCCCCTTTGTCCAGTATTTGACCCCTCTCTCCCCCTTTGTCCAGCATGTCCCCATGTCCCCTTTTGTCCAGCATTTGCCCCCCTGTCTCTCCCCTTTGTCCAGCATTTGCCCCTCTGTCTCTCCTCGTCCTCCTCCTGTCCCCACTCTGTCTACCTGCACTTCTCATCCGGTGGCGGCAGCAGGGGCACTCCGGTTGTTTTTATTTTAGATTTTGCTGCCTCTGGCCTGCCTCCACCTTCCTGCTGCTTTTTTTTCCCTCAAGAATGCTTGCAAGAATGCAGCAAGAAAAAGAAAGCGGCGGGAAGGCAGAGGCAGGCCAGAGGCAGCAAAATCTAAAATAAAAACAACCGGAGTGCTGCCGCCGCACAAATCAGCCTGATCGCTTGCAGGGTTCCTGCAAGCGATCAGGCTAATTTGTCCAATGCCAGCGGCACTCTGGCTCTGTTTTAATTTTAGATTTTGCAGCCTCTGGCCTGCCTCTGATTTCCCGCGCAGGAAGGCAGAGGCAGGCCAGAGGCTGCAAAATCTAAAATTAAAACAGAGCCGGAGTGCCGCCCCCAATGGAGTGCCACCTGAGGGCATTGCCTCAGGTGGTCTAATGGAAGATCCACCCCTGGCGATCACGTCATCCAGATGGATCATCAAGCTGCAGGCCCTAGTGGTGCACCCACCATACACACAGCTCTCTCAGGACCGAGCCACCCTCCAGACACACCCCAAGTTCATCCCTAAGGCAGCATCTGCCTTCCACATCAACCAGGCCATCAAACACCCATGCTTCCATCCAGAGCCCCATGCTTCCCCAGAGAAGCAGAGGCTCCACACCCTAGACTACATCCAGGCCCTGCGAATCTATCTGCAATGGACGGCGCCCCAACGACAGGGAACTCAACTCTTCATCTCCTATGACCCTAACAAACCAGGCCACCCAGTCACCAAACAAACTCTTTCCCTGTGAATCTCTGCCTGCATTGCCTTCTCCCTAGAGCAGGCAGGGAATCAGGCCTCACCAAGGTTAAACACACACCAGCTCAGGGACCTGGCCGCCACCATCGCCAACTTGCGCACCATACCGGTGGCTGATATCTGCAAGGCCGCCACCTGGTCCTCCCCGCACATGTTCCAAAAACACTACTGCCTCAACTTCACAGTGTGGGCTAGACCAGCCACCATACTACTACATTATGTTACTGCCATTGTATTATTACTGCAAGTTTGACTACCTTATTGTCTGTTACTGCAAGCTTCACTGCCTCAAGGTCAATGCACGTTTACACATTGTCGCACTTGCACTGTGAAATTTTGCATTGTTTATCATGCACTGCACCATTTAACATGTTGTGCTGTTCTTGTTTTGCACTGATTGTTCTGTTCTTGCACTGATTACTCTGTTGTTGTTATTGCACCAACACCCTCGGCTTTGTTATGCAATAAACGATCCTCGCTGCGACCCTGGTATGCCCCTGTCTTCATTCTACCAGTCCAGGGCTCCGACCTCCCCCCTTCTACCACAGTGTAATGCAGTTGGGGAGGCACCAGGAGAAGGGCTCAGCTAGTGATGTACTGGTTAGCTAGGGGTGGGCCAGAGAGTAGGGCCAGTTGGCTCATGCTCAGAAGGGAAAAAGCTCAGATGACGTCACCAGGTCCTGCTTTCCACAGAGAATCCCTATTTACAGGTAAGTAACCTTGCTTAACCAGTTGTCTAGAAGCTTCAAGCAAAAGTTAATGACTTCATAACTTATCTGTAAAGAATTGAAACAGGAGCTGATTATTAGGTCTGTAAGAGCACCTACTGTGTTTAGTGAGCTTTGGTTCGGCTTAACTGACAAAAATGTGAAGTTCGTAGTGTTGGATCTAAGAGCGTGCATAAATAATGACTTGGTTTCTCATTATCTTCCCATTGTGGTTGAAGGAACCTGGAAGTTTGGATTGGATTTAATGATTCGGCGAGTTCTGGGGCTGAGCTAGGAGGAGAAGGGATTGATTTGGAAAGCTGCCAGAACTGGCTCCCAGGAGAACCCCACCCTTCCCAAGCAGACCGCTGCATTAGAATGGGCAACACAGGTCAATGCAACACCGATCTGTGCACTACCAAGCACACTTTTGTGTGTGAATACAAGCCACACGGTAAGGCATAGCTCCTAGCAGATTCCAGTCTGGGTTGCCAAAAAGAGCTAGAATGCATTGAAACAAATATTTTAAACGGTCTTGCGGGCTTAGGGATCAGAATATCCTCTAGCACAGTCCATTTGTGCAGCGAACACCATGCACATATTTAAATATGTTACATGTTACATGGTAGTTTTCTGTGTGGAGAGAAGATTTTATCTGGGTTTTTTTTAACTGCTAACGGGGAATGTTACTGAGCCCCACTGATGAAAGCCATTCTTTAAAAGTAAAATTCTTTTGGTCATTGCAAAGTAACCAACACTGTTCAGAGCAGCAGAGTCAGCAATATTGTCCAGAACGGATTGCTAAATTACTGAGCAAAATTTGTTATTTCTAAGCAAAAAGTAGTACTTTGGTGCTCGAAAGCGCAAGCCAACAGTAGTTTTTGCTGTGCTGTGTCAGGGGCTGGCGTTTCTTCGGTGAAGAAACATAATCCACAATGAAAAAGTGCATTGGCGCTGAAGAAATGCCTCCCCCTGCCACTGCACAGCAACAGCTGGCACTGGGCCGGGCTTTTCAGTGCATTCTTTGCACTTTCACCCCTGATGAAGGCGTTGGCCGTGTAGGGCCCAATGGTCATCCTAATGGTTGTCTGCTAATAACATTGGCTGCACTTTTTCATTGCGTGTTTTGAATTTTTTCCTAAAATAAGCAGGGACGGGCTCTTTTTGGCCTGGGGATCTGGTGCCGTAGAAATGTGACACCAGGCCGTGGCTGTAAATCCAAGCCTGGTTATCAGTATTCCTAAAAAGACACGCTGGGAAAAGAACAGCTTAACTGATACAAATCTGATACTAACCTGAGAACTCCAGCAAGAACATGTGTAAAATCAAAATAAACGTAACTATCTAATTTCTCAACAAACAGGGGTGCCCTACACAGAGCGGTGGGTTCACCCCTAAACAAAGACATGGAGAGGGGGACCTGCACGGAGCGGCAGGTGCACCTACTCTTGCCACCTTGCTGGGCAGACTAGATGGACCATACTGGTCTTTATCTGCTGTCATTTGCTATGTTACTATGTAAAGGAAGCTGGGCAGGGAACAGAACGGGATTTCACCCCTTAGTTCCAGTGTTCTGCTGAGGTGTTGCCACAAGCATAGGAATCTTTCCACTCCATGGACTACGTAACTCATACTTACAGAGGTTGGTTTGTATTTCTTGAAAACAGATATCCTCCCGCTGAATGCTGAATATTTTCTGGCTGGGAACCCTACTTTTAAGTGGTCTTCAGATCTATGGAATTTAACGAGAGTGGACGCTTTAGGGAAGCCAGGAGGCGCTGTGGAGGTAATGGGCCGGTGGTTTTTCCCTGCTGGTACAGATATACTCCTGCTGGAGTTCTGCACACAAAATTCAAAATTCTATGTGAAAAGGTCTGAATTATGCAAAATTCTGCATGCTTTGTTTGTTAAAAATAGCAAAGCATATGGGGGGGGCATGTTCAAACTGTTTTAGCTGGTTAACCTGCTAAAAAACGGTCACTAACTGGTTAGTGTTGCTGAATAGCTCCACAGGCTGCCAAAAAAGCATCTGGTTAAAACTGTGGGTGGAGTGACAGCCGCTAACCAGATAGCATAAGTTGTTATGGTTAGGACTTGAACCACTTGGCGTTATCTGGTTAGCGGCTGAATCTCGCCACTAACTGGGCACAGCCTCCGAAGTCCGGCCAGCCCAGATACTCAGCAGCAGAAACCAGATACCGGTATGTCCCGATTAAAGCAGCAGTGACCAGACATTTCATTTTGCCACCACCACTGAATATGATTCCCATTATTTTTGAATGATTACTTATTTTAAAATACAATACAGAGAAAAAATATCACAAAAAAGTGCAGAATGTTGAATTATTGTGTACAGAATTGCAGCTGGAGTAACATATGGACAGAAGAGGATGCTGAGACGCGGTGTGCTAGGACACTTTGGGATAAGTAGATGTGAGATGCTGGGACAGATTTCATCTCCTTAGACCTAAAACCTTCATGTATATCACAGTAATTCTGCACATTAATTCCTGGATTGCAGGAAAGATAAATACTGTAGATATGGTGACGGTAACACTCTCTACATATGTGCCTTCCCTTTGAAAATTTGCTAATGTTATGTGACGGCTGGATTTATGCAGAGGCCCACTACATCTGTGTCTAGAGCGGAACAGTTCTGGAAGTGGAAAATTTCCAGTCTTTTGCCGACAGTCCTATTCTTGACCTCCAAAATCTTCCTCCTCCCTACCCCCAGTCTCAAGGGCTCTACTGTAGTAATGCAGCAAGCCCACGGCTTATCTTATACTCACAGGTGCAACCCCATCTTCACACTGTGTGCTGGGGCAAAGAGGCCTGGGGGGAGGGGAAGAGGGAGGGAGCCATGATGGAGTGGAGGAGTGGCCTAGTGTGGCTCCCATCACGCTCTCTTTGATCCCTGAAGTGAAACAACTCATTAAAAGCTAAGTGTTCGATGGCTTTTTAAGAAGAAACAAAGAGATTTAAACAGCTGTTTTAGAAGTCTTAGTAGTGAACTCATGAGACAGGAGCCCCATCCGCTTTGTTAAATGCTCAGTAGTGTTCACCGAAGGTCATTGATGCTATTAGGCACCATAGTGAGACACGTTGTAGGTCTGAAACGGAGTGCCCTAGTCTGAGACCTTCAAAGGTAGTAAGAAATAAATATTTTTGAATAACCACAAGAGATAATAAGAAGCTTTTTGTTCCATATTGACATAGTGAAACAAGACAACTTCATTTCATAGCTCAGTTGCAGGGCCAGTTTGAAAGGGGGGATCTAGTCACGTAACTTTGTGATTAGGCAGCTAGACACCATTGACAACTGCCCTCAAAATGTCTGTGGACTAGTCATCCCAGGAGTTTGGCACAGGGTCAAAGAGCCTTTCACACAGATTCCTGATGAGGACAATAGGAGATATTGTAATGTCACTGGGTCAGATTCATCTCAGGCTATTAGCATCTGAAAAGCTATTTGTCTTTATGAAATCAGTTGGTGACCTCGCTCCTATTCCCAAGGGATAAGCTTCCACTAAATCACCAGAACAATTTGGCACCATTGTTAGAAGAAACTCTAAAGGCGTGGATTACCCTCTAATCCCTAGACGTGACTTCTCCTAAGTAGGATTGAGCTGTGTGTGTGTGTGTGTGTGACAATTATAAACCCCCTAAAACTAAGCGAACAGGGATTGGGATGGCAGGGGGATTACAAGATCCAACTCATTAGAACATAAGATATGCCACACTGCATCAGACCAAGGCTTCACCGGGTCCAGTATCCTGTTTCCAACAGTGGCCAATCCAGGTCACAAGTACCTGGCAGCTTCCCAAAAGGTACACAGATTCCATGCTGCTTGTCCCAGGGGTAAGCAGGGGATTCCTTCTGTAACACTATCCCCTCTGCCCTGTCTCTGACATTACCCTCAATTCCCCACCCCTAGCTGCCCGGTCTACCCCACCTCTGACATTACCCTCAATTCCCCACCCCTAGCTGCCCACTCTACCCCACCTCTGGCATTCCCCTCACTTCCCCACCCCTAGCTGCCCCCTCTACCCCACCTCTAACATTCCCCTCACTTCCCCACCCCTAGATGCCCCTTGGAGTGGAAGAGTAGCCTAGTGGATGGAACACTGGCTTGGTAACCAAGCAACCAGGGTTCAGTTCTAACTAGCACTCCTTGTGACCTTGGGCAAGTCACTTAACCCTCCATTGCCTCGGAAGAAAGGCCTGGCAATCTACTTCCGGTCACACTGCCAAGAAAACCCAGGAGCTTCTGAGTCGCCAGGAGTCAGGACTGACTTGCAGGCACACATTACATTTTTAGATGCCCCTCTACCCCACCTTTGGCATTCCCCTCACTTCCCCACCCCTAGCTGCCCCCTCTACCCCACCTCTACTGCACCTCTGGCATTCACCTCACTTCCCCCCCCTAGCTGCCCCTCTGCCCCACCTCTGGCATTCCTCTCAGTTCCCCACCCCTAGCTGCCCCCTCTACCCCACCTCTACCGCACCTCTGGCATTCACCTCACTTCCCCACCCCTAGCTGCCCCCTCTACCCCACCTCTGGCATTCCCCTCAGTTCCCCACCCCTAGCTGCCACCTCTACCCCACCTCTGGCATTCCCCTCATTTCCCCACCCCTAGCTGCCCCCTCTTCCCCACCTCTGGCATTCCCCTCACTTCCCCACCCCTAACTGCCCCTCTACCCCTCCTCTGGCATTCCCCTCACTCCCCCACCCCTTGCTGGCCCCTCTACCCCTCCTCTGGCATTCCCCTCACTTCCCCACCCCTATCTGGCCCCTCTACCCCTCCTCTGGCATTCCCCTCACTCCCCCACCCCTAGCTGCCCCCTCTGCCCCTCCTCTGGCATTCCCCTCACTTCCCCACCCCTAGCTGCCCCCTCTGCCCCTCCTCTGGCATTCCCCTCACTTCCTCACCCCTAGCTGCCCCTCTACCCCACCTCTGGCATTCCCCTCACTTCCCCACCCCTAGCTGCCCCCTCTGCTCCACCTCTGGCATTCCCCTCACTTCCCCACCCCTAGCTGCCCCCCTCTACCCCTCCTCCTCTGGCATTCCCCTCACTTCCCCACCCCTAGCTGCCCCTCTACCCCTCCTCTGGCATTCCCCTCATTTCCCCACCCCTAGTGGCCCCTCTACCCCTCCTCTGGCATTCCCCTCACTTCCCCACCCCTAGCTGCCCCCTCTACCCCTCCTCTGGCATTCCCCTCACTTCCCCACCCCAAGCTGCCCCCTCTACCCCTCCTCTGGCAGGCCCCTCACATCCCCACCCCTAGCTGCCCCCTCTACCCCACCTCTGGCATTCCCCGCACTACCCCACCCCTAGCTGCCCCCTCTACCCCTCCTCTGGCATTCCCCTCACTCCCCCACCCCTAGCTCTCCCTCAACCCCACCTCTGGCATTCCCCTCACTCCCCCACCCCTAGCAGTCTCTCTTGCTTGACTGAGTCCTTCATCCATTCTGATGCCATTTTGCCACATTCTCCGTTCAATAGGCTCCAGGTATCCACTTTGGTCTCTGAAAAAAATCTTGGCTTTCCCCATCCTCAACTCCATACTAACACTGGTATGGTTTTCTAAATGTTGATGCTTTTAGTTTTCATTTGGTATGTTGCATGTTTTTAATGAATATGACGGGTCTGATTTATCAAACTCTTTTTTTCATGGACACAGAGCATGAGAAGAGCCTTTGGGGATCTGCTCGTAAATGTATTGTTATTGTGTTCTGCTCTCCTTTCCCATGTTCCCTCTCCTTTCTGTATGTGTGGTAAGTCAGTATCGACTCAGTCTGTTATGGCAGGATGAGGCTTATGATATTTGTTTCCTTCTCAGATGATTCTGCTCCCAGGTCTTGGCCTTCAACAGGACGGCTACTTAACAGCACTCGAATTTGTGACTCAAGAATTGCAGCACCCAGTTCAAATGAGATTTCAGGTGTACACACCAACGTATGTAAAAGGTAAATAACTGAGGCCGCAACTAATTGAGATTAACAACTTCTAATTTTTTTCTTCTGCTCCCATTTTTCCCTTTGTTCCTCAGCTACCTGAGACTATGGACTGCTTCAGTCAGATTACTGGAGATCCACCCATAATGCTCACTCACCCCACCTGCCTTTTTCCATCCACCCACAGTGCCTCTCACCCACCCTACCTGACTTTATCCTTCGCCCCACCCTGTCTCTCGCCCCGCTTGCCTTTACTCATCACCTCACACTGCCCCTCACCCACCCCACCTGCCTTTAGCCATCACCTCACACTGTCCCTCACCCACCCCATCTGCCTTTTTCCATCCCCTGCACCTTGCCTCTCATCACCCTACTTGCATTTATTCTCCACCCCACGTGGAGGCCCATTCTAATTTGGACGTCCCAGATGCACAGAGGTAAACAGGATTGTGATCCCACAGGGCATGTCTAGTACCCGCAGGATCAGAATCCCGTCTAAGCCTGTACGTGCAGGCCTGCACCCGATTCCGGTCAGCCTGCATGTACACTACAGGCACCTGCCCAGCTAACTCAGTCAAGGCCCCTGAATGGAGCCGTGGCGCCATGGTGTCCAGTTGCCATGGCACTGTGGCTCCATTCAGAAGCTGTGATCCCCGGCCGCCAACGACCATTCATTCCCCACAGCCTGACCCCCAATTTGGCCTCCCAAGGCCAGGGTCGGGCTGCGGGAAATCTTCTGCACTCCTCTACTCTTTGAAACGCCCCAGGCCTGCTGTCCCCCACCATCTAGGGGAGCCTATTCCACCTCAGAGGTGGAATAAGTTCCCTATCTACTCTGCCGAACCCGGACTTATAGGGCCGACATCAGAATTGGCCCTGTACGTCCATGGCCACAGACCGCCCACTGCCCACCCTAACCCCACCTCCACTCCGCCCCTTCCCACCCCCGTTTATCTTCCCCAAACAAACTCTCTGTTCCTATGGGGAGCTTAGTCGGGGACGGGAAAGGGGCCCCATTGCCTCTCATCTGCCCCACATGCCTTTACCCAAGTTTAAGTTACAATGTAAACTGCTTTGATTGAAATGATAAAGCAGTATATAAAACGTGTTAAATAAATAAAATAAATAAATAAATAAATGCTGTACAGTGGTCACTGTGAGACTGTTATAAAGTGAGTTGCAATAATCAAGATGGCTAGTCAAAAGTGTGTGAATCACAGCCTTCAATCCCTAATTCAGCAAATATTCCACAGCTTGAAGACACACACCTTAGTAACTGCAGCAGTCTGAGCCTCAAAAGTCAGATATGAGCCAAGAGATGTCCAGGACTTGGATAGACTCCATTAGAGTAATAGGGCCACCTTGGATGACTGGTGTGAGAGCTGGACGAGTTATGTGCTTAACTCCTGTACCTTACAGTTGCATTGTTTAAAAATACTATCTTGGAAGACAAGACGATGTATTCCATGATTTAAGAAAAGTGGAAGGAAGGCCAAAAAACTGCCATCATGGTTTTAAAGGTGAGGATAGAGAGGCTGTTGTAGCCAAAAAAAGTATCTTTCAGGAAATGGAAAATGGAGCCAAATGACAAAATGGGAAACAAAATAAGCACTGGCAGGTTAGATGCATTGATAAGGCAGGTAAAGAGAGAATTTGAAAAGAAGTTTGCCGTGGAAGCAAAAACATATAATAAAAATTCTTTCAAATACATTCACAGCAAAAAACATGTGAGTCAGTTGGACCACTGGATGATAGAGGGATAAAGTGCCATAGTGGAGAGACTGAATGAATTCTTTGCTTCAGTCTTTACTGAAGAAGATGTAGGGAAGTTACCCATACCTGAAATGGTATTTAAAAGTGATGTATCGTAAGAATTGAAAGAAAGATCGATAAACCGGGAAGGTGTATTTATTTATTTATTTAGACAGTTTTGTATATCACCTTATCCTTCAATCAAAGTGGTCACAACACAATTGGGGGATATATTTAACACGAGGGGATATGAGACACATATGCTAATACTTACAGGGAACATGGACTATGGAGGGTTAAGTGGCTTGCCTAACTATTTGATATACTGAAGGGTAGAAAATCACCTGGACCAGATGGTATACATCCAAGAGTATTGAAAGAACTGAAATATGAGATTGCAGACCTATTAGAAATCCATGAACTATCATTAAAATCATCTATAGTACCCGGAAGATTGGAGAATGGCCAATGTAACACCAATTTTTAAAAAGGGTTCCAGGGGTGATCCGGGAAACTACAGACCGGTAAGCCTGACATCAGTACTGGGCAAAATGGTAGAAACCATTATCAAGAATAAAATTACTGAACATTAGTCATGGTTTAATAGGAGAAAGCCAACATGGATTTAGCCAAGGAAAGTCTTGTCTTGTTAATCTGTCATATTTTTTTGAAGGTGTGAATAAACAGGTAGACAAAGGTGAGCTGGTTGATATAGTGTATCTGGGTTTTCGGAAAGCCTTTGAGAAGGTCCCTCATGAGAAACATTTGGCCAAATTAAAGAGCCATGGGATTGGAGATAGTGTATCATTATGGATCAGGAACTGGTTAAAAGATAGAAAGCAAATAGTAGAACTAAATGGCCAATTTTCTCTTTACAGAAAGATGAATAGTGGAGTACCCCAGGGATCTGTGCCGGGCCTGCTGTTTTTTTAACATATTCATAAATTACCTGGAATTAGGAATAACGAGTGAGGTGATCAAATTTGCAGATGCCAGAAAATTATTCAGTTGTTCAAAGAAGAGGATTGTGAAAAATTGTAAGAGGATCTTGATAAACTGGAAGACAGGACTTCCAAATGCCAGATGAAATTTAATGTGGACAAGTGCAAAGTTATGCATCTAGGAAAGAACAACCCAAACTATGGTTACACGATGCAAGGTTCCACATTAGGAACCACCACCCTGGAAAGGGATTTAGGCATTATCATGGATAATACGTTGAAACCCTCTGTCTAGTGTGCAGCAGCGGCCAAGAAAAGGAATAGAATGCTAGGTATCATAAGGAAAGGAATGGAAAATAAAACAAAAAATATTATAATGCCTCTGTATCGTTCTATGGTACGACCGCACCTTGAATATTGTGTGCAAATCTGGATCGCCATATCTTAAAAAGAATAATGCAGAATTAGAAAAGATACAGAGAAGAGCCACCAAAATGGTAAAGGCGATGGAAGGATACCCCTCTGTGCAGAAGTTTAAAAGGTTAGGGCTCTTCAACTTGGAAAAAAGACAGCTGAGGGGAGATATGATCGAGGTCTATAGATTAATGAATGGAGTGGAATGGGTAAACGTAGAGTGGTTTACTCCATCAAAAAGTAGAACAACAAGGTGACACGCAAATAAAGCTATAATGTAGCTCATTTAAGACTAATAATATTTTTTCACTCAACGCTAATCAAACTGCAATTCGTTACCAGAGGATGTAGTAAAAGTTGTTAGTGTAGCTGGGTTTAATAAAAGTTTGGACAAAGAGGACCCGGGAAATCCACTGCTTACCCCGGGACAAGCTTGTGGAACCTGTGTCTTTTTGGGAACCTGTCAGGTACTTGTGACCTGCATTGGCCACTGTTGGAAAGAGGATACTGGGCTTGATGGACCTTGGTCTGAGCCAGTATGGCATCTCTTATGTTCTTATCTAAAATAGTAAGTTTACCTGCTTGAGAGAGTGCAGAATTAGAGATGATGCCTGCAGAAAAAGAAAGCAGTGGATCTACGGGAATTTTCCTGCTGAGGTGCAATACTGCAGCAGCATGAACAGACCAACATGGCAATGTCGGCTACCATGCAGCTGGCGGGGGAGGTGCACAAGCGCCTTCCAAGGCAGAAGGCTGGCAATGATATCTAGGCTGCTGCCCTTGCTGAGCTGCATGACTGATTTAAACAAGTTAAGCATGACATCGCAGTAGTCCATTGTGAGACAGTAGTGCTTGGCTCTGACCTGTGTGCGGACATAGTGGGCCTGATTTTGAATCGGGCAGGCTATGCACTGCTACGGCTCACATCCCTGCCTGCTGACCCTTAACCCTGGATATTCAATGCCACAGCAACGGCATTGAATATGTGGGGTTGCTGCACATGCTCTGCAGCTGCTGAAGCTAACCGGGTAGCAGTGATATCGCATCACTACCCGATTAGCTTCCGTGGGTAAAACTAGGCTACTTTTTGCTTCACCTAGTTTTACTCGCCAGTTGCTAACCGGATAGTGATGCAATATCACTGCTACCTGGTTAGCAACAGTCTCCACCTCTGTTCTGCCCCAAAATACCCCCAACACGCCCCCATGCTAACCGCATAGCATCACAGCGTGTAGCGGGGTTAGAAGGGGATATTCGATGGCACTAACTGTGTAAGTGCCGTTGAATATCCCGATTTAAGGCATTTGCACGGTTTACTGGACTGTGAACCATGTAAATGCCTTTTGAATATTGGGCCGAGTGTTTTTAGACCACAGAGTTGAAACAATTGAGCAGAAAGTAGAAGATTAGGCAGAGGTGCTCACCATATTTAAGAAGCAGGTCAAGGAACAACAGTTGAACAATGCTGAGCTCAGTGACAAAACTGAAGACCTCGAAAATAGAAGACAGAGAAGCAATCTCTGCTTTAGGGGAGTATTTGAACTCCCTGAGTAGGTTGACTGTGAGGCGGTAGTTTAGAAGATCTGTCTAATCCTCTTGGACAGTGGTGATTGGAGTGAGGAAATCCCGATGATTAAAACTGAATGTTGGGGAATCCTCATTCTCATTTTACCTGAGACATTATCACCTGTTTTTCCAGCTACATAGACAAAGAGTATATTGTATCAAGAGCCAGAGCAGAAAGCTCATTGAAGTAGGCACTTACCAAATAGATATCTTTCAGGATTTGTGAGCTGTGATGCTGTGTTGGTCATGTGATTTTAAGGAAGCTACATCTAAACTCTGTGAAAAGAAGATCAGATACTCTTGGTTGCATTTATTTGCACAGACTTTTGTCAACCAAGGGAAAGCGTAGTTACCCACCTGTATCAGGTGTTCTCCGTAAATGGCAGGAATAAGTCCTCACGTATGGGTGATGTCACCGACGGAGCCCCACATGGAGCCTTCCCCGCCTGCCACGGTGCCATATTCTCCAGTATGATCACATAGCAGGAGCAAAAAGGCAACTCCCCCGGGAGATGGTAGGGTTGTGAGGACTTATTCCTGCTATTCACACAGAGCACCTACTACATGTGAGTAACTCTGCTTTCTCCATGAACAAGCAGGAAATAAGTCCTCACATATGGGACTCCCAAGCTTCAGGCTACTGGAACCTGAGGAGAAAGAATAGCCCAGCTGGGCATCCAGCACTGGAGAAGCCAGGAAGACCAGAGAGGCAGTCCTGTCAAGGGACTCATCTGATGCAATATCTACAGTTTACATCGACCAAGGGAATTTTGAGCAAGTAGCTTGGATGGACAGTAGGGCCTGTAGGCAGGAGTTGACCCTCAAGACCCAAAGAGATGCTGGAATACAGCCTGGCCAAAATTGCTGTCCCACCAGGAATCCCCATCCAGACTGTAATGTGCTGCAAAGGTATGGACCAAAGACCATGTCGTAGCCATGAAGATCTCTTCTGCAGAGACAGAACAGAGGTTGGCTACCAATGTAGCCATCGCACAGACATTGTGAGCCGTGACATGACCCTAATAGCTCAGAACAGCCAAGGAATAAGCATGGGCAATGCAATCAGCGAGCCAGAGGGATGGTGTATGCTTCGGAAGAGCGACACTCAGCCTAATGGGTTCAAAGGAGACAAACAACTGAGAGGATTGATGGTGCGCCTTTATGTGCTTCGAGTAAAAGGCCAACGCATGCTTGTAATCCAGCTTGTGCAACACTGCCTCACTGCGACTGGCATGAGGCCGGGGAAAGAATGATGGAAGGACAATGGACTGGTTCTGGTGAAAAGCTGAGACCACCTTCGGCAGAAAACACTGTGGCTTGTGGAACAATACCCGCTTCTGTTGGATCCTGGTGTATTGAGGGTATGCGACCAAAGCCTACAGCTCACTTACACGTGGGACTCCATGATAATTGGGAGTATCGGGAGACATCTGGCTGCCCTCCTTAGCACTAGGAATGGACTCCACTGTCTGGGTCAGGTCGTCCCGCCCAGGAAGCTTGGTCGGCCATTCCTGGCCCTCGCTGTCCATCGCACACCGAGAGGGGCTGCAATGGCCCTGCACAAAAATCTTCTCCTTGTGCTCCCCTTTTGATGTAGACGGGGTCTCTGCAGAAGGTCACCCCTCTCCATTCAAACTCTTCTGCTCTGACTGAGCCCTCTGCTCTTTTTCCCTTGGTCACCTCAGGCATGGACGAGGGGGTCAGGGCTGAGGATATTGAATCAGATGAACCAAAGAGGAACTCCTTCTGCTTTTCCCAACCCTTCAGCCCTTGATGCTTCATCTGCAAGCAGAGCTTGAAGGGTGCCAGCTGGTGGTCAGGTACAAGGCATTGCAAGCATCAATTATGGAGTTCATATAACATAGTATATGATGGCAGATAAAAACCAACATGGTCCATCTAGTCTGCCCAGCAAGGTGGCAAGAGTAGGTGCACCTGCTGCTCCGAGCAGGTCACTCCTCCCCATGCCTTTGTTTAGGGGTGTCCCACCGCTCCGCGTAGGTCACCCCTGTTTGTTGAGATATAAGAGATAGTTATGTTTATTTTGATTTTATCCTGTTGCTATAAAGGGATCCACTGTGTCTGTCACATGCCATTTTGAATTCTGTCACTGTATTTGCCCCCACCACTTCCATTGGGAGGGCAGAAACATTTTTAAACACCAAATTTGATTTAAATTTAATTCAGATATTTAATATACTCATAATGAACTAAATTTAAAAATTGCCGGTATGAGGTAATTCCCCTTGCCAAGTTGCTTTGCCGTATAGAGCAGTGGTTCTCATCCCAGTCCTCTGGGACCCCCAGGCCAGTCAGGTTTTCAGGATATCCACAATGAATATGCATGAGATAGATCTTCCATTGTATGCAGATCTATCTCATGCATATTCATTGTGGATATCCTGAAAACCTGACTGGCCTGGGGGTCCCAGAGTACTGAGTTGAGAACTACTGATATAGAGGAACATCAGCTATGTACTGAGGTCTTTTTCTCCTTTGCTTTGAATGGTTTCCCTTTGAAGGAAAATTAATTTACAACATAATTGGGTATTAAATGTTTTGGGCTATTAGGAGGTTTAGACCTGGGGGTTCTTTTCTAGTATTTGGATTTGCTCTACGGGATGGCCATTGGGGTCTGGGAGGAGATGTTAATGTTACTTTAACACTGGGCCTCCATGCCTTTAGAGGAGGGGTTCAAAAGAGTGCCGATGGGCAAGCAATTAAATCTTTACTGCAGTCTCTTAGGGGCATTTGATATCTGGAGGCATCTACACTCACACTCAGGGACTATACCTTTTTTTCTACACCACATCATTCTTATACTTGCATTGACTATGTTTTCTTGGACTATATTCTGTGTTTATTGGTGATGGAAGCTGAGATAGGATGGGATATGGTCAGATCATGTGTCTTTGTCAGTGGTATAGCAGCTTAAGGCAGTAAATGACAGACTGTGCTTCTGGCGACTCCATGAGAGTCTCCTAGACAGCCCAGAAGTTCAGAGGGAAATCAAGCAATCACTACGGAATACTTTGAGAGAAATTTGGTACCGGGGATGGGTCTGGGTCTGATTTGGGATGCTTTTAAAGCGGTATATAAGGTAAATTCATCCAGTGTTCAGTAGGCAGACAAAATGTAAGGAAGTAGAGTTTTAGCAGCTGACAGCTGCTATTAAGCATCTCAAGGTGGACTAGGTATCTTTGTCAGTATCAAATAAAGAGAAGGAATTAAGTGGCTTGAAGAGCAGCTACAATCCTTGTGGGCAGACAAAATCTATTCTGATCTTGCAAAGGTTACTCAGTGGTATCTGGAAAAGGGCAATTGCTAAGTAACTTGCTAGCTCATCAGCATAGACAACAGAACCTTTGAAAACATATCCTGGGAGTTAAGGGGGTCATGGGCATGTGCTGAGAGGGCAATTTGAGAATTTTTCCTGCAGTTGTATTCATCTGAAGCGAAGGTCAGCATTGAGAAAGTAAGAGAGTATTTATCTACAGTTGAGCTGCCACTTCATACTCTGGACTTGACTTGTTCATTCCATACCCAAATTAAGTGGAGGAGTAGCCTAGTGGTTAGAGCACTGGCTTGCAAACCAAGAAACCAGGGTTTGATTCCCATTAGCACTTCTTGTGGCCTTGGGCAACCCTCCATTACCTCAGAAGAATCCAAGTTATCAATGTCCCTGTTTAATGTACATTAACACATTTAGGTTACAATGTAAAGTGCTTTGACTAAAATGACAGAGCAGTATGAAAAACCTACTACATAAATAAGTCCATGGTTGCTAAGTGCTTTTTTGCACTTCATTGAATTCAGGCCATTCATTCTGCTCTTACCATTGCTCAACACATTCCTGGAATCAGCCAGACTATTGTAATGCTGTTTATAATCATCTCCCCCTCCCACGCCATTCAGTGTCTCCATCTGGTTCAGTCTGCAGCCACTAAGTTGATTTTTGGTGTTTGTCACTTCAATCATGGCACCCCTTTATTGATTTCCTTGCTCCGTGCCTATATGCTCCTCCACCAGCTCCACTTATCTCAAGCTGCTCTCCTTTCCCTCCCCCCTCAGCTCTTTGATTTGAGGTTTCACATCGCTCTTTCTCCTATTTGGGCCCCACCTCTGGAACTCCCTCCCCATGGATCTCAGACTCTAACTTCCCTATTCTAAATTTAAGAAGGAGCTCAAAACCTTATTGTTCCACTGTGCCCTTCCTGATGCTCACTGCAACTAACCTCTCCTAACCCTTGGACAGTTCCTGCTCTTTTTCTTGACATCCCCCCGCCATCCTCTCCTCTGTGCTTCACTTCTCCCCTTGTATTTTATCATATTGTAACTGCCTAGATGGCCTTTCGTGCTTTGAGATGGTATAGGAAATGCTGAAAATAAATAAAAAAGCCTCGAGAGTTGATGCATTAGTTACAGAAGGGGAGGTTTTGGCAGCTATAAAGAATCTCAAATGGGGAAGTCTCCTGGCCTGGATAGGCTTCCTTCCAAATTTTATAAATGCTTCAAGCTTTGTTAGCCGCTACTTGTTGATCTTTTCAGTTCTATTACTCAAGGAGGTAACCTAGCACATCGATGGCAGAGGTGAGTATTGCCGGGCAAAGACCCAATGCAATGTGCTTCTTACTGCCCAATTTCTCTTCTCAATTTAGACAATCTTTTAGCAAAAGTTTTAGTTGAATCAGTTGATGGTGTTCTTAATTCATGAAGATCAAGTGGAGTTTATCTAGTAATATATCCAAGTTATCTTGCTAAGGTATCTAGTATTTAGTATCTGATACAACCTAATGTATATAGTTCCACAACCTAATGTATATAGTTCTCAAATGTTTTATGTAAAATGATACTTTTGTTCATAGTTCACCGATGTTCCATGTAAAGTAGCTAGTCTTTAGTCTCTGATACAACCTAATGTATATAGTTCTCAAAATGTTTCATGTAAAACTTTTGTCCATAGTTCTTTGATGTTCCATGTAAAAACAGACTTGCCGCTCTGTTATTAACTTGTTCTTTGTAAACCGCACTTGATCACTGGAAGGTGCGGTATATAAGTGATTGTTAAATAAATAAATAAGACAATTGACTAACGATAATATGCAGAGATTGGTTAATCTTATCTCCTGGTCACAGTTTAAAGAGATACCCCTGGTGCTGCTTGCAATTGATGCTGAAAAAGCATTTGATCATATGGAATGGCAGTTTATGCAAGCGGTCCTTCGCCAACTAGGTTTTGGTCCTAATTTGGTGGGATGGATCTCAGCTCTCTATTCCACCTCCAGGGCGAGAATGAACGTAAATGGGACCCGTCTGATCCTAAAATTCTTCCTGCATGACCTGTTTTCCAGGTCTTCAATTTTTTCGAGCGGAAGTTAGGATGATCATGACGTCATCTTCCTGTAGAGAAAAACATTTAACCTTGGAAGGAAATCTTTCTTTACGCTATTAAATTCTTTCTGTCTTTGGAATTTTCTTAGGAAGGCTAAAGGGTAATAGATAGAGCTGGAATTATCTCAAGCTGTCACCTTTGATTTAACCCTGGCTGCAAAGTTATTTAATGAAAGTAATGTGGGGTAAGCGTTCCTGCCACATTCTTGTACTCGCTCTGTAATTACTCTGGACATCCTGCATCAGAAGACATAATTCCACAGAAATTAAATTACTCTTGTAGCAGATCTTTCTAGGGCTTTAAAACAACTGTCTAAAAAGTTCAGTTGTGTGTTTCTTTGGGAGATGGGAAAGAAAATTGTTCTGTTCTTATGCAGAAAGACTGATGCAGATTTTTCACAGAAACAGGGACTTTGTGGAAGAATTGAGCACTCCTGCGATGTGTCTACCATGCAACATGTCTTTGCGGAGTGGTTGCGTTTTCCTATAAAACTACAGTGCTATAGACAGGCTAATTATTCTTGTAAATTAGTATGGCTCAAATTTTAACAGCTCTGTTCCATTCCCTTGTGTCCATGGGGAAAATCCTTCAACAATTCCATTCCTATAAAGTGATCCTGCGGAAGAGGTCAGAATGCCTGGGATTCGCAAAACAATCCAGACATAACAGGAAGTTTCCAGAAGGGCTGCGGGTTCTCTTTTCCGAATGTCATTGTGCTTAAATCAGCACTGGAACAGGGATTGTAGTGCCTCACGCTTCCTTGCTTGTGCCTTTGGTCTCAAGAAGCAGCCTGTGAGATTACAGCCTTCTTGGCCCCCACAAACTCAATCATATTTGTTGCTTTTCACAAGCGTTTCTGGCATTTCATTTTGCTTCCCACTCATGTGCATTAGGACATCTTGGCTGTTCTCCCTGATAACAAAGAGTGTATGATTGCCATCATTATCTTCACTTAATCGTTTCCCATTATAAAATGGATGATAAATGTTGCGTCAGCCCTGGATACTGTGCACGGTTTCATCTGCTATCAATCTGAGCCTCATGGCACAGAATTCAGAAAGAGAAAGGACCAGGTGACTTTGGAAATGGAAACAGAAATGCATTGCTTTATTCTTTTGTATAATACATAGGTCCTCTGTCCCTGACTCCCTGCTGATAAGCTTACTGAATATATTTGAGCTTAAGCGGGTTAAGTGAGTTGCAGAGGGTCTGACACCTAGTGCATTGAGCTGAACTGACCTTATCCATCAGTGTAATAAATACAAAAGAAACCACGGAGCGGCACAGACTGGAGTAAGTTGGGCTTTCCAGAGCCACAGTTTGTCTTCTGTACAATACACTGTCAGTCCGCGTGTCAGGTTCAAATTCAGCTCTGCTTCAGATCATCAGTGGCCAAAGATTGTGAGCGATTCCATTCATTTCCCAGTGGTGTCTATCGCTTCACTTCATGTCCCCACTGTCCAATTACAGCTTGTATCAGGACTGTCAGACATTATCATGAAGTTTGCAGACTACAGATGGACATGGCAGATCGAATCATCCCAGCTTTCCATCCATAACTCCCTGTGCCATGACCAGAGCTGCGATTCCAAGCGTGGCCAAGAGGCCCCAGACTGCCATCTTCACCAGCTCCTAGTTTCCTGTTACCGGCAGCTTCTTTGCCTGGAACTGATCCAGGGCGGCCCTCTGGAACTCCTGGAATAAGACAGTGGTGATGCTGCCCGGGGGAAGGGGAAACTCAGTCACTAGTTCAAAAGTACCAAGCAGATCTCCCCCATCTTCCAACATGTTATCTGGTCTGTTACAGCCCTATTGCACATTACAGATGCATGGGTGGGGCAAAGGCAGTCCCTGGCATTTTGTGGTTAACAGTGATATTCAGTCCAATAACCGAACAACAAACTGCATATAGTTAGGGCATGAAGAAACAGTGCTAACTTTATGCACTTTGCTGTTTTTATATCACAACGATCCAAATAGTGCCAGCAGTTAGCAATGATGACAGACACCCGGATTCTGCATTGAATATCCAGTTTAATTTTAAACACCGCAGCCAGCATTTAACCTCCCCCTCCCCCCCCAAACTGCAGAGTCTGAATATTGACCCAAATGGAATTCGACCTTGGTGTTCCTATCTCTGCCTTAAATTTATCCTTCCTTTTGGCAGGTTGTGAGGATTTGGAACATGCTTCATATCCCTCTAGATCGACCCCATCAAACGAGAGCTGGAATCAGACTGAATGCCAGTTTATCAACACCTGCTCACAAATGAACCGTTCCTGTGGCCTGGAGAATTCCACCAGCGAGTCCAGTGCACATTCCCAGAGCGCCTACACTCTGCTCGCAGAATCTCTCTTCATCGTACCACCAGGAAACGCCACGCAGTATTTGGTAAGTGGTTTCAAACTAGTGCACGCTAAAATCATTTCCTATACTGTGCTCTGGGCAAACTCTGTTTGCAGACCTTAACTCCACTGGCATTGCAGAAACAGAGAGTTTCTGAATTCAATATCTGTCCTTTTGAGAAAATGCCCCATAGATCTCACTTCCGTAAAGGGAATGACAAAGCTAGAAAGAGGAGAGACATGTGCATAAGAGACAGCACTTCCTAGACAAGTGAAGTCTCTTCCCTACAGCTCCCTGGAAACCCCAGAGAAATCACTATCCACTTCTCTTGATGGTTCTCAAGCCGTTCATGGAGTGTGCCACAACCAGTCTAGTTTTTGGCATATCTGCAATGAATATCCACGAGAGATTTTCTTGCAGTGATTCCAATGCACACAAATCTATCTCATGCATATTCATTATGGCTAGTACAGAACAGGAGCAAGGTCAAGGTTAGAAAAACAGCATCAATTTATTGCCCATTACGTACTTCCACCCTACATGGTCGTGTTTCAGCATGTGCCTTCATCAGGGGTGTAACCTTAAACCCAAAATATATAAACCAAATCACCACATACACAACAGTAATAATGTACATATTAATTTACCAATTGTCTCAATACACGTGTTGTAGGATTCAGGGGGTGTTTGTCTAACCTTCACCTCGCTCCTGTTCTGGAGTTTGTATTCTGCAGGTGCACATGCTTTCTTGGACGGTATTCATTATGACTAGCCTGACAAGCAGACTAGGTAAGGGGCGCTCTTGAGAAACACCGGTTTTGGGTGTTCCTTCAGGGGGGCAATGTTCACAGCAGTTTCCACAGGTAAAACAGGTAAAACAGGGCTGCAGGTAAAGGTAGTTGCGTGTGGCCTGCATGCATGGACTTTTATATGGGGAGAGGGGATGTGCACACCAAATAACAGGTATAAACATCTCTGCAGAGCTCTTCAGGAGCAATTTGGAAAACTAAAGTACATGCAGTGCTTGACTTCGGAAAAACAACAAACTCTACACAATGTAAACTAGCTCTACTTTTGCTGATGTGTGCAGTTATATAATTATCCCCTAAAACCCTCAAATGACCAATACATTTAGGGGATCATTCTGAACCACGAATAGGGGGGATGGTCAGCCCCTGACTAACCTCCCACCGGTTGTGCAGGGAAGTTAGTCGGGGATCGGGAATGGGCGGCCTGGGGAAAGTGGGCAGGCAGTGGGCGATCGCCAGCCCTGGACGTACAGGGCTGATTCTAATGTCGGCCCTGTATGTCCAGGGTCAGCAAAATGGCCGGGGTAGTTATTCCACCTCTGAGGTAGAATAATCCCCTGGACGTTTTTATTTTTAATTTGGGACGTGGAAGGGTCTGGGGGGGACCAGGGGACATTCTCCACAGCCCAACCCTAGGCTTTGAAGGCTGGATTGGCGGTCGGGATGTGGGGAATTTGCAGTTTTGGTCAGTGGCCGGCATCGCAGCTTTTAAATGGAGCCGTGGTGCTATGGCAAAATGAGTCATGGCGCCATGGCTCCATTTGAATGGACTGACTGAGTTAGCCGGGTGCACGTGCAGGCCTGTTCGCGATTCTGATCCTGCGGGGCTAGATGCGCCCTGTGGGATCAGAATTGCGATCCCCTTTGTGTGTCTGGTTCAGACCGGATGCACAGAGGGGAGGACGTGCGGGACAGAATCAGCCCTTAGGGGTTTATTAAAACGTGTTTCACCATTCTTCAGTACCAGAGACTGAACAGCAGCTGTGACAACCAGAAATCACTGAAATCTTGCAAATGGAAGCAAACCCCTTTGTCTGCTGTGCTGGTCCATCACTTTTTCCCCTGCCCTGAGACACACAACGGCCCTTTCCCCCACCTTGGTGACGTGGAAAAATCCGATACTATCCCTTTCCTCTCCATGCTAGCACACTACGCGTGACATAAGAGGGCAGGAGAAGTTCCATCAGAGTCGTTTTTTGAGACTGGGTAAATTGCCTCTAGTGTTTTGCAATTACTTATTAGACATTTTCCTAACAGCCTTGCTGTACTTTCCAGAAATGTAGTTTGTGATTGACTTTTCTCTGTTCTTTGGCAGGTATTGTTTCAAGAAGAGAAGGTCTTTGTGCATCCATATCATATCTTCAGCATACAGCATGATGCACCAATGGGGATGTTTCTTTGGTGTCTTCCCAATGTTCATGGGTCTCCTACACAGAGCTATTTAAGTGTGAACTATTCTAACTGGACAACTAGTTTACCAGACAACATCACAGAGGCCTGGACAGCTGGTGCGTCCAGCGATCTCAAGGTGGCCTGGAAAACCAACATCACCTCTTGTTATTTCAGGGTTCTTGGAACCACTCAACAAGTGACTTCCGTATTTGGCCAGCAGAGCAATACTGGCCTGCATTC
This sequence comes from Ichthyophis bannanicus, assembly GCA_033557465.1. Lineage (NCBI taxonomy): Eukaryota > Metazoa > Chordata > Amphibia > Gymnophiona > Ichthyophiidae > Ichthyophis > Ichthyophis bannanicus. The sequence goes on along the minus strand of CM066044.1, from coordinate 87,659,815 downwards.
TCCAGGTCAATACACCATGAAGGCTACTCTTAAAAACGGAGTCTTTGCTGCCAATATCTCTTGTAGTTTCTGGGTTGTTTCCCCTGTGCTGGGTCTCCAGGCTATTTACCCTATTGCCCAGGATGGTGTTATTTATGTTTCCCAAAACCAGGCATTCATTATAGTGAAAATAAGTTCTGGAACGAATGCTACAGCAAGCTGGTTTGGTAGTAACCAGACTGCTCCATTTGAAAGAGCATGTCCACCAGCAGTTTTGCCTTTGACAAACAACTGTGCCAGAGAAACCAATGACACCTGGTTTTCAGTCATCAGTTTGAGCAGCCTAGGCGAAGGTATCAACACCATTCAAATAGTGGCTGAAAATGCTGTGAGCTCTCAGAATGTCACAGTTTTGGTAAAAGCAGAGGAACCAATTGCAGGCCTGAGTGCACATCCAGACCCAGAGGCACGAGTACTGTTGAATGTTCGTGTGGTGAGTTTCTTGGCCTTTCTTTAAGCCTTCAGGACCGTTTGTTAGCAAATGTAGGCAGGGCCACTTTTACCTGTGGACAAAAGAGTAATTTCCCTGGTCCCTGCATGGCAGGAAGCCACAGTGCTCTGTCCTGATAATTTTATTGGCCAGTGTCTGAGAACAGCCCTTTGCTTCTGCTCCAGTCCCTCACCTCTCGGGCAGCCATAGGGACAGGGCTGGAGAGGGATGAGGCTAGAGCAGGGGTTCTCGGCCCAGTTCTCGGGACACACCTAGCCCGTCAGGTTTGCAAGACAGCTACAATGAATATGCATTAGAGAAATTTGCATGCACTGTCTCCATTCTATACAACTCTATCTCATGCATATTCATTATGGCTATCTTGAAAACCTGACTGGCTAGGTTTGTCCAGAGGACTGGGTTGAGAGTCTCTGGGCTAAAGTATGGTAGAGCACAGAAGAGTTAATCTGCTCCCTAACCCAGCCCCCTTCCTTCCTTGTGTGCAGGGCTTTGTTGGTAATGAAGGTAGTTTGTGTTACTGGTGAGTTGTAAGGGGAAAGCATCCTAGTTCAGGCCAAGCAGACATTTCAGGGATTACTTTCAGCCGATGTAGTATGTATTTCATTCAGTTAATAAAGCTATGTATAGAATATATTTTTTATGTAGGCTACTCAGAAAAATCACAGATGAGACATTCATCAGATACTGATGTGATTTCCAAAATATATTGTATTGTCTATCAGCCCAATTCCATTCCGAACATAGAACCCCGGACGTACAGAGGGCGTCGCAATTCTGATCCCACTGGGCATGTCTAGCCCCACGGGATCAGAATCACGATCACACCAGTCTTTTTTTTTTTTTTTTTTCGCCTTTTTCTTCCTCCTCCCTCTAGGGCTCGTCTTGAATCCACGCGTTCATCTGCTTTCTTTTTCCTTGGTCCTCGTCTCTGGAACTCTTTGCCACTAGCCTCTTTCCGCACTTTTAAAGCTAATCTCAAGACCCACCTCTTTTGCACAGCCTTCGACTTTCCTCCTCCCCCTCTTCCTGCGGCAACTGATTGTTTCTCTTCCCTCTGTTTTGTGTTTGTTTTCCTCTGTTATTGCGTTTAGTGTTTTCCTCTGTTCTCTCCTCTTTCTACTGTACTAACAGTATTGCTGTACTGTCTCTTATCTTCTCTACAGCTGTCCCTTTTGTAAACAAATTGGCGTTCCTTTCCGTTTTCTTTTCTTCAGTAGTCTCCTTTGTTTTTATTGTAAACCGCCGCATGCCTCTTGGTTTAGGCGGTATAATAAGTTTTAAATAAAGATAAAGAAAGACCAATAGAAGAAAACACCTTGTGCCATACTTGCATCAGCTCACACTGGCCAGAAGGAGGGAGACACCCCCTACACACTTGCATTGGCTCGCAAGGGCCATAAGAAGATGGATGGGTGCTTGCATCAGCCCTCATGGGGCAAGGAGGAGTGAATATGCAGGAGGGGAGTGGGTCGGCAGCATCAGATTATCAGATTAACACTAGAAGCCCTAAAGTGCGTCAATTGACGCAAATGCATCTTCGAAGTTGTATACCAGCGTCACTGCTAGAACCATGTCAGTCATGTTCCATGACTTTGTTAGCAAGGTCAAGATGTTCAAATATGTGCATCGAAATTAATGACAGATGCACCACCTAGCGGGAAAATGAATTTATACCTAGAAGCCCCAAAATGCGTCAATTGATGCACTCAGTTGTTTTGGATGCATCAATTGACGTACTTTGGGGCTTCTAGGTATAAATTCATGTTCCCACTAGGTGGCGCATCTCAATCACTGTTTACAGTTTTACTCTGACATTACAAACAATAAACACACGATGACATGTAATGACGTCACATACTGCACGTATTTAACAAATAAGTAACTTCACATTAATTCACATCTGCATTTCATGCTAAACACAGTCGTCGTGATAATGCATCAATTGATGCTCTTTGGTGTTTCTAGGTAAAATTCCTTTTGGGGCTTCTAGTGTTAACAGGGACTTTGGGGGGGGGGGGGAGTCAGGTAGGAAAGGGAAGGTAATGTTTAATAGGAAAAAAAATACAAATGGCCCTTCCACACAAGTTTGCCCTGGGCTCCTTCAGTGGTTAAAGTGGCCCTAAATGTAGAGATAGATGGGATCATTCCGTTTCTGGAGCATAAAATAAGATTAAATTTGTTGTCTTTTTAGCTAAAGCCTATTTTTTTGTACTTAGTCTTTTTGATAATGAACTAGGGTATGAATGCATGGGTTACAGAAAGAATCAAAGATATTAAAGAAAGGAAAGGGATTCTTTTAGGAGGCAGTTTCTCCAAATAGGTTAGTTTTGTTCATATCTTGATAGTAATGAACCTCACGCCTAAGCCGGGATATGTGGAGTGTGATCTTCGTCTCTGAAATGTACCGTTAATGTATAGAAGGAACTCCATAGAGCGAAAGCATTATAATTTGAGTGCAGTGTGCACAGTAACTTATAAAAGCTACATTAGAAGAGATGCACTGGACAGACTCCTTCCATCCTCGACAGTCCAGCTTTCACCCACATCACAGCACTGAAAACACTCTTGTAGCTATTCTAAAGGAACTTGCCATGCTTTCAGATAGTCTCAGAGATGTCATGATTATTCAGTTGGACTTAAGCTCTGCTTTTGATGTCATAGACATTTCCCTTCTGCTTCAGCGACATAAAGTGCAGTCAGAAAGATAAGAACGGGAGGCTTCCGGTGGCGTCGGATACCTGATGGCTGCCTGACTCCATAGCTCCGTCCCGATAGTGGACTTAATGCCCTGATTAGCTGCTAACTCTCCCCTGATTAGCACCCCCGAGGCAACGGATCTGGTGGAGCCTACATTGCGGACCGAAATGGCGGCGAAAAAAAGCAAGTGCGGACCTAAAAAGCTTTACTTTTAAGCCCTCCACGGGGCCGCGGACCCCAGCGACCAAGATGGCGGCGGGTCGCGGTGAATCCGCCAGTGCGGTTGAAGTCGGAGGAAACGGTGGAGGGCCTAGTGAGATTCAGGCCCTTCGTGCAGACCTGCAGGGTGGTTTTGAGGCTTCACGGCAGGACTTCGAGAGCCTTAAGTCGGATGTCCATAGCTGGCTCCAGGAGGTGAGAGGGGATCTGGCTGGCCTGGGGAGCCGGCTGGAAGAGGTGGAAACACAATTTGAGGAGCATGTGGGCCAGTGTGACCTGGTGGAGCAACGACTTGACTCGCTTAGCCAGCTGCAAGAGGAGGTCTGGCCAAAAGGTTGAGGACCTGGAGAACAGGTCCCGCCGGGCGAACCTGCGGATCCGGGGCCGCACGGAGCAAGAAGGCTCAGTTAATTACTTGCTGCTGGCGGAAGAGTTCTGTGCGGCGGTCTTGCAGAGGGCGGAGGTGGCTATGGACTCTGTTTGTCTGCGCGTGGAGCGAGCACAACGGGCGTTGGGCCCCCGCCGAGATAATCAGACTCGGGATGTCCCATGTGCATGCACGAATACCGCACCAAAGAGTTAGTGCTGGCCGCAGCGCGGAAATTGGGGCGTATCAGATGGCACGAGGCGGAGGTGGAAGTTTATGCGGATATTTCTGGTATTACTATGCGGAAACGCCGCGCATATCAGCAAGTCACTAAAAAGCTGCGAGATGAGAATGTTCGCTATCGGTGGCTTTTCCGGTGGGGCTCCAGTATTCGTTGAATGGTAAAGCCTATGCGGTGCACTCTGTGGAGGCAGCGATTGAGAGCATGCAGCAGGTGGGTGGTAGGACATACCGTCGCTGCCGCTGACTGCGACTGATGATCCTGCAAAAAGTGGAGCGCAGCGGCCCAGTCATCTTCAGTGGAGCCGTGCGGCTGGGGGAGACAAACGTTCTGCGGACCGGCAGCGACCCTCTCGGACCAAGTCTTACTGTGGACACTTGAACGGGGGCCTGCGGGGCCCGTGGGAGGCCTTTTCTTTTTTCTTGAATGGGGTTCATAGATATTCCTGGTCCGACATGTGGGTTGGTTGTTTGTTTTTCAAGTGGGGGTTGCATTTTTCTAGGGGGTTGTGTGTTTTCGTTTTATTTTTTTTCTGTATGTTTATATGGGGCTATGTGATTTATACTGTTTGATCGGGGGGCTTTTGGGTCTGCGGTCTGGCTGCCGCAGGTCGGTGTATGGGGGAGGAATGGGGAGGGGGGAGGGGGCTGTGTAGGTGGGAGGGGAGGGGGGGGGTGGGGGGAAGGGGGAGGGTGGGAGGGGGGGGAAGGGAGTGGGGAGGGGTCATGTTTGTATTCGAAGACCTTATGTATATGGAGGGTGAGTGCTTAGGCCATGGCTTTCTTTAATTTGGTGACCGTTAATGCTAAAGGGCTTAACTCTTTCAGGAAGCGCCAACTTTTTTTCAAGGAATGTGATCGGTGGGGGGGTGATATTGTCTTTGTCCAGGAGACCCATCTTGAGTGCGAAGATGAGCGGTGCATGGGGCATAGGCACTTTCCTCAGCAATTCTTTGCTTCCAATAGGCGGGGAACGGAGACGGGGGGGTGTGGGGATTCTTCTTTCCTCTCGGGTGACTGGGATGGGGACAGATTGCATCCGGGACGCCGGAGGTAGGTATGTACTCCTAACCACTTAAACTAGGGGTAGATACTTTCACATTGGTTAGTGCCTACGCCCCGAATGTAAATCAAGGAGAATTCTTTTTGACCTTGCAGGGGGTGCTCCTGGGGAAGGAAGTTGGAAAATTGATCATGGGGGGTGATTTAATGTTGCCCCGGATCCCCTGGTGGATACCTCTCGAGGGGCGGCCTATACCCCCAGGAGCCATCGCCACAAGTTGAAACACTTGGTGAGCAAGCTGGATCTGGTAGATGTATGGCGGGAGGTGAACTATGGCCAACGGGATTACTCTTATTATTCCCCGTCCACGGCACCTACTCCCGGATTGATTTATTCCTTATTGATAAAACTCTGCTGGGGGGGGTGAAGGAATGTGTGATCCGTGAGCGCACTGGTCGGATCATGGCCCCTTGACTGTCGGCTTCGGCTCGGCAAGAGGGGCCCCGGCAGGGCGTGGTGGAAGCTCAATGAGTCCCTGTTAGATGACCCGAGGTGGTGCTTCAGGTCCGCGATACTATCTCTGATTATCTCTCTTTGAATGATACGGGCGAGGTTGGCCAGGGAACCCTCTTGGAATGCTTGAAGGCGGTGGTGCGGGGTAAGTTGATCTCGGTGGGGGTCCCACAAAAAAAAGGCCCGGTTGGCCCAACAGGAGAAAATCCTGGGTTCCATTCGGGAGACTGAGAACCAGCTGAAGGCGCACCCGTCCAATAGGGCCTTGCGTGAGTTGTTGTGGGGCTTTAAAAAAGCCCTGAGTGAAATTCATCTTCATGAGATACAGTATAAACTACAGTTGTTACGACAGCGCACCTTTGAAATTTGGTAATAAAGCAGGGAGGTTGTTAGCCCGCAAGGTGCGGAAAGTGGACTGCGCGTAATGCTATTCTCAAGATTAGGGATGAGCAGGGCCGTTTGCTCTGGCTCACTCAGGAAATTGAAGATAGGTTTGTACAATTTTTATCGGAACTTGTATCCCCCGGAGCATGACCCGGGCGAGGCAGTGCTCTCGGCTTATTTGGAGGGTGTTCAGCTCCCTCGGTTGTCTGGGCAGGCTAGTGCGGATTTGTCTAAGCGCATAGGGGAGCAGGAGGTGCTCTCGGTGATTAAAGGGTTGAAGTCCCATAAGGCCCCGGGGATGGATGGGTTCTCTAATATCTTTTATAGGGTCTTTGCTGGGCAGGTCGTCGAGCCCCTCACAGCGATGTATAATTCTTTCAGTGATGGTGGCCCGCTACCATCATCTTTGCGGCTGGCGGGGATTAGTCTCATCCCCAAAGAGGGGAAGGATACCACAGATTGCGGTGCGTACCGTCCCATCTCCCTATTGGGCAGTGACGTTAAGATTTTCACCCGGGTTTTGGCAAATCGGCTTTTGCCGAGTCTGGGACGGTTGATTCATCCAATCAGTCGGGGTTTGTCCCGGTCGGTATACGGCCGATAACATTCGTACGAGAGCTGAACTTGATGTGGCAGAGTTACCGAGCTGGAACGTTCCTCTGGATTTGCTTGCGGTCGACGCTGAGAAGGCCTTCGACCTACAGAGTGAGTTGGTCCTTTTTGTTTTAAAACCCTTGGAGGAAAGTGGGGGTGCAGGGGGGCTTTTTTTCTGTCCTGGGTCCGGAGCCTTTTATAATCAACCATTGGCCGTGTTTAAAGATTAACGGTGCTTGTTATACCCAGGCGTTTGCATTGCAGCGGGGGAACGAGGCAGGGCTGCCCATTTGTCCCCCTTGAACTCTTCATTTCTGGCGATGGTAACCCATGGCGCAGCGTTGTATCGGGGACTGGTGCGGAGATCTCTGGTGATTACAACTGTGGCGGACCGCGTAACCTAGCATTAAATGATATTCCCTGTGTACGATGATGTTGGTTATTTTTCCTTACAAACACACCGGCCGAGGGTTCCCTGGCGGCGGGTCAGGTGTAGTGGCTCGGTATGGGGACGGTCTCGGGCTTTCGTATGGACACGTCTCCACAATCGGAGCTGCTTAATGTGCTCGCTTACTGATAGGGAGCGATGCTCGGGTGCGGGCAGCGATTCTCATTAAATGGGGCTTGCAATAGTATTCGTTTTATCCTCGGAGGGCGTGCAGATTACAGCACAGTTTGGGCAGCTCGTTGCGCTAACCTATCGCAATGGCTTGTGCCCATATGTTTCGGAGAATTGGAAGATTTGGTGGGGTTGAGAGTTTTGAGCGTGTGCATGGTTGGGCAGGATTGCGCTGCTAAAAATGATAGCATTGCCCCCGGACTGCCTCTATTTGTTTATGAATCTGCCACATAAGGGTGACCCCCAGTTCCTTCCTAGCGAAGATCCAGGGGCTCGGTGTTCCAAATTTGTAGTGGCGTGGGAGAAGGCAACGTGTGGCGCGGACTGTGTTATTTTGCGCACCTAACGAAATTAGAGGGTGGGATGGGGGCTCCGTCTGGTTTCTTCTCTCCGGGTACTATGAGGCTGCCCGGGTGCGAGACGAGGCCTTTGAACATCGCGGGATGTTTCGGGAAGCAGGCGGCAAATGGCGTGATACTGGTTAGGAAGCGTCGTCTGCCACGTACCACCCCACACGGTTGGCAGGCTTGCTATGGGGGACGGGAGGTGGGCGAGGGGGGGAGAATCCTTTTCCTAAGGTGTAACATATGGGCTATTGGCGCAAATGGCGCCTGAAAGTGGTATGGGGGGCGGGGGAGGGGAAGCCTCAAAGCCCTTTATTCCTAATTGTGTGGCAGCCCTGATTTCCTACCTGGACTTCAGGGACCCCGCCTTTGCCCGTTGGGGTTTTTTTTACGAGAGGGGCCTCGCAGTTTGTGGGTTCAATTCACCTGAGGGGGGATGGAGAATCGGGTTATTTTGAAGACCTGGTAGCCCGTGGCATTTCAAGCTCCTCCCAGAGGATCGTTTTCGCGTACCTGCAGGGTGCTTCATTTTTCCCAAGTCCATGGTGCGGAGGGGGCCACAGGGGCGAGCGGGGAGACGGCGGTTAGGGGTGTCGTTTAGAGGTAGATGAGATCACTCTCTAAGGGGGCAGCTTGTTAAAGGGGCTTCAATTTATGCCTTGTCTAGACTAATGGATTGTACGGACTGTGCTGCTTGGTTTTCATAAGGGGGCGGGACTTAGGCTATGTAGATTTGAATAGCGGTCGCACTGGGGGATCGGACGGCAAAGGGCCGCAATGGCGAGGGGGTTTGCAAGGGTTTGCTTGACTGGCGTAGTGGCAGCAATGTGTTTTGGGAGCATAATTATATACCAGATTGCTCTGTACCGCTCAAGGGAGGTACCTTCACACCGCAGCGGTAGGCAGAGATGGCTGGGGGGCCCCAGGCACTCTGTTGGCGACCAGTGTGGGGGTGGGGGTTATTTTATGCCTATCTGGTGGGATTTGCCCCCGGCCATCCAACGCACCCTGGGGGGGACAGTTGCAGGATGGTTGTGGTGTTGTGTGGTTGGGCGGCCTGTTCCCTGGGGGTCCCTGTATGGCCCTTGCTGTGCAGTGGGGAGTGATTCTCTTTTCCGGCGACCTGGCGGGGTGGTGTGGGATTATTGGCACTGCGACCAAAGCCAATGTATTGCGCAAGACAGTGGCGGGAGGTTGGAGCCACCGTATCTTGTGATAGGATCCAGAAACCAGGTTGCTCGCAACCTTTATCTGATG